>CM049580.1:33854243-34559243 GCA_027123335.1 Amphiprion clarkii | reverse complement strand
GCTCCTACAATCACAGGGAAACTAGCCAAACATGAACCCTACAATCACAGGGAAACTAGCCAAACATGAACCCTACAATCACAGGGAAACTAGTCAAACATGAACCCTACAATCACAGGGAAACTAGTCAAACATGAACCCTGCAATCACAGGGAAACTAGTCAAACATGAACCCTACAATCACAGGGAAACTAGTCAAACATGAACCCTACAATCACAGGGAAACTAGTCAAACATGAACACTACAATCACAGGGAAACTAGCCAAACATGAACCCTACAATCACAGGAAAACTAGCCAAACATGAACCCTACAATCACAGGGAAACTAGCCAAACATGAACCCTACAATCACAGGGAAACTAGCCAGACATGAACCCTACAATCACAGGGAAACTAGTCAAACATGAACCCTACAATCACAGGAAACTAGTCAACATGAACCTACAATCACAGGGAAACTAGCCAAACATGAACCCTACAATCACAGGGAAACTAGCCAAACATGAACCCTACAATCACAGGGAAACTAGCCAAACATGAACCCTACAATCACAGGGAAACTAGCCAAACATGAACCCTACAATCACAGGGAAACTAGCCAAACATGAACCCTACAATCACAGGGAAACTAGCCAAACATGAACAGAGCCCTCGCCCTGCTGACATTAATTAGTTTGGAGAGAAATCCCAAAAAAAAGAGTGAGGAGGAGAATATGGACGTGGTTGTGGCTCGAAAAGAGACGTCAATCTGGGATGCTAATTTTGCAAAGGGAGCTTGAAGTAAGAACTTGTTAGCATCTACTAGCATTTTACGTTAGCATTTACTGTTATGGTCTGTCATTTTCCAACAAAACACTCTTAATCTTTGTTTAAATCGAACATACTTGTTTTGATGAATTTGTCAAATCATCTGTTTGGGTTTATCTCCAGTGTGGCGCTGATCAGTACGTCATTCCATCCTGCATTTCTATTGGTTAGTTAGTTGTCGTAGGTCCAGCAGCATCACACTGTGTGATGATCACCCAGAATTTATGACAGTCAGAATTTTATGGCAGCTTGTCTTTGGTCACCATGACAACGGACATCCTTGTCTTCTAGTAAAATGATTCATACGTGCATGAAAGTCGTTGGTATTCGTGTCTTTTATGAAGAACTGATCGATATCATGATGCATGTCACGGCTTTGTTTATATTTTCGCCGAAGTTCCGACTTATGGCGATA
Organism: Amphiprion clarkii; assembly: GCA_027123335.1. Lineage (NCBI taxonomy): Eukaryota > Metazoa > Chordata > Actinopteri > Pomacentridae > Amphiprion > Amphiprion clarkii. The sequence goes on along the minus strand of CM049580.1, from coordinate 34,558,019 downwards.
ATCGACTTACATCGATCTGTAGGAACGGAACTCTAACGTAAGTCAAGGACCTCCTGTATATAATAAAAACTCAGGATCCTCAAAGTGTCGCTGTAGTTTGTAGACATCTGAAACATTTCTGTGGAAAGACGGCCAGGTTGATCATTTCAGTACAATAAGTCAAGTTCTTTTCTTTTTAAAGCTGCATGAAATTAGTTTAGATTGAATTTTTGAGCTAATCTGATGTTGTACTAATGTCCGATGGTATTTTGTGCTTTTATACTCTTTCTTTGCCTCTCTTTGTTTCCCTGATGCAGCAGATACAGTTAAGTTCCTTTTGTATTTTTTAAAAAAATCCGCAACTTCATTTAACAGAATCCTGCACCACTAGAAAGTTAGATAGGGATGAATGAAAAATTACATAAACAAGCGCTAGCCCTCTGCAGAAATTACTCAATGAGCTTTCCGTCAGCATCCTCCTCCCTCTCTCGACCTCTCTCACTCTTACGCTCTCATATTGACAGAGATGATTCATAGTTCATCACTTTCTGTGGCTCAGAGCCGCCGTGGGATTCAGAAACAGACCAGCAGAGCCTCCTGTGCTCTCCCACTGTGGAGAATAATGCTCGTATTTTTACGCCATTGTGCACACGCATGCATACGGTGTACAGGTCGGAGAGAAAAGAGGCCTTTGGCTGGATCACACGACACAAATGAAAGGCTCGCTGCCATGAACAGCGAGGGAGGGAGAAGTAAAGGCCATCAGGAAGCCTGTGTGACTCAGATTCTGCAGTGCAGGAGAGCACAGCAGCACGAGAACGTGTTCTGTGTTATTTAACTGGCTACATGTGGTTCTGTAATAATCAGAAATCATGCATAGGTTCATTGTGAGACAGATTAAGATGCTGTTGAGAGGACTGTTGGTCTCTCGTAGCCTGGACTGCTGAGTTTTAAAAACGGTGGAGGACTGGAGGAGAGTCAAAGCAGAAACCAGCAGAACCAATCTGTGCTGTGATCACGGATGGATTCATTTTAATGAAAGCTAATAACCACCAAGCGTTTTAACATTAGACTTTCTCTAAATCAGGGGTGTCCAACATGCAGTCTGTGGGCCAAAAGCGGTCCTCCAGAGGATCCAATCCGGTCCTCAAAGTCTAAAAATTCCAGAGAAGACATTAACTGCAGATTGTAAATTAGTAAAACTATAAATTTAAAATCATTTCTAGACCATGACAAGTTGTTTTGATCAGAAAGTAAAATACTAGATTGTTCCTTGTTCTTTTGTGTCTAATTTTTGTAATATTTTGTCTTGTTTTTGTTGTTTATTGTCTTTTTTTGTCTGACATCATTTGTTTCATGTTTTTGTCATTCTGTTTCTCATTTTTGTCATTTTGTGTTTCCTTTTTGTCTCGCTTGTGTTTTTTGTCTAATTTTTTTCGTTTTGTGTTTTGCTTTATTCATTGTTTTGTGTATCGTTTGTTTCACATTTTTGTCATTTTTTTGTCTCATTTGTCCATTTTTTTTGTCCGTTTGTAACTTTTTTGTTTTGTGTTGTTAGTCTCATTTTTTGTCATTTCGTTTCTCGCTTTTGTTGTTCATGTGTCATTTTTGTAATATTTTGTCTTGTTTTTGTTGTTTTTTGCCTTTTTTGTCAGATTTTCATCGTCTGGCTCACATTTTTGTGTTTTCTCGTTTTTGTGATTTTGTGTTGCCTATTTGTCTCACTTGTTTTTTTTGTTTCATTTTTGTCATTTTTTGTCTCATTTGTCCATTTTTTTGTCACTAACTTTTTTGTCTAATTTTTTGTTGTGTTACGTGTCGTTTGTCTCATTTTGTCTTGTTTTTTGTATTTTTTGTCTGACTGAACGTGACAGTATTTATTGTTTTTTAATAGACTTTTTTCTGGCAGCCTTGCTGTCCATATTTCTGTTAGAGTATTAGTAGTATAATGTAAGTAAAGAATCCGGGACAGTTACTTGCAACACAAACGCTTTTCCTGTTATAGCAAGCCACAATATCTGTGAAAAAATGACTATTTGACTCTCCGATGTGTTCAGTGTGTGAATAAATCACTGTGGATTTCCTTTTTTTTACTCTTGGCGTCATCAGTAGTGATCAAATCAAGCGGTCGTGGTGTGAATAAGAGCAGAATGTGGTCAGCACTGACCAATTAAAAGGCTTCTAAGTTTTGACCTTCATTCAGTCTTTGCTTCATGAGTCACCACAGGCTCAAAGAACAGACGCTAATTTTAAAAAAAAAAGCACGTTCTTCCTATTTTCCCCAAGAATGATTTCATTTCTGAACAGACGGCCCTCAAAAACAAGATTTGTAAAAGCAAATGACTGCATACGATCCCTCATGTATGCAACAGACTGAGACCTCCTTCTCTATCAGCTGTTTGTGGTTAGATGATGATGAATGATAACACACAGCTGGTCCTCATGGTATTTTTGCTAGCAGACCCTTCACCATGCATCCACCTGTCCAGTCTGAGGTAAAACAAACAGATCACATCCACTCAGTCTCTGCTCACCCACTCCTGTGGGCAGAAATGGTCGATACTGGACATTTTTTTGAGCTTTCATACCTGCAGCTATCCTTGACTGGATGTTTTGTCCACTTGACACTCAGCAGCTGTGCTTCTTGTTGGGACAATGTCTCATTTGTCCAATTTTTTTGTCACTTTGTGACTTTTTTGTCAAATTGTTTGTCACTTTTTTTGTTTTTGTTTGGCTCCTGAGCACCGTATAAACTGTTTGAATGTAAACAGCTGATTTCTATGTAAAAGTCCTGCACTCTAGCTGTAAGGTTGGTAAAGTTCTGGTTTCATACAGAAAAAAAAGTTTCCAGCGACTTGCATTTCTATTCGACAACAATCTTTCTGCAACCTTGACCGAAGCGCTACTGCTGATGAACGCTTGTCTCTGATGCAGTTAGTAAATATAGTTCTTCATTCATTCACTAGATGTGGCCTGAAGGCAGAACAGGAGGAAGAACTCAGTAATATATGAATGTAGGAGAAGGGGTTGATTGATGGAAAAGTGAGTTTTCAAGGCTCTGCAGTCCTCTGGGAGCCTCCGCTGCACAATTGATGTGTAAAGCTGGAGTTTGCGTAAATAACATGTTTCTTCTACACAAATGATAAATGGATGTATCTGCTGAACCCATGAGAGCCGAGCACTGATGGTGTGTGACAATGAAATAAAATCAATATGATCTAAGGTGCACAGCTCGCCGCTCCAGCCGTCACTGTCTTATAAAGGAGGAGGAGGCGGTGAGGAATTAAAAGGAGAAAATTTGAAAGAAGGGAACGAAAGAATAAAAAAAAAAAAAAAAAAAAACACAGAGATGTTGTCTGAAAAGGAATTTGCCCTTGGTCTCTGGTCCATAGCAGAATAATTACTTCACGCTTTGGACTCGAGAGGAGATGGGGGTTAAAAAAAAGAAAAAATCCTGCTGACAAATAACAAATTATTCATGCGACTGGAGCTTTGATTTCTCTGCAAAGCAAAGGCAAAAATATTTGGCTTTTTCAAGCAGGATGAAAATAGGCAGCATTTCAGTGAAAACTCACTCGAGCTTGTTGTTTTCTACAGACCAGTTTTCCTCTTTTCTCTGCCTATTTTCTCTCATTTCCCCACCAAACCGGTTCTTTTTCTCGATCATTCTGCCTCTCTGACACATTGCTTTGCTTCTGTTCTCTGAGTCCATCAGTCTCTCTGTCATTCTGTCCATCTCTTATTACCTCTCTGATTGGTCCCAGTGGGGTTGTCATGGCGATGTGTGCAGCTTCACATGTGTTTCTGTTCATGCCTCATATGACCATGACTGAATTCAGTTACACGTCACAACAATTCACACGTTAATGGAATGGAGAATTATGAAATTACATGTCAAATTTAAATTTTCTGTGGAAACAATTGATAATTTGGCAGTTATTCACAATTGTTTTTTAATGTTATTTTACAACTCACACATTAATTCAGTCTGTTTTTTGTGAATGTTCTTAAAGAAAATATTAAAGTTTTATTGATACATATGGAATCATTTTAGATATATTTAAGATTTTTTGCAAGATTTTTACTCATTTTTTGAAAATATTTACAAGAATTTTCAAGCTAAATTTGGGGGATTTTTTTTTTTTTAAATAAAACTTTTAAGGGAAACTTTTAAGGAATTATTTAGACTTTTTTTCAAACAAGGAAACAATATTTTTTGGTGCCCATAAATGAGGACAACAGGAGGGTTAAACATCCCGTCTCTGCTGCCTTTATAGGATGTTTAATAAAACACTGTCCTAATATGGACATGTACAAATAAAGACACAGCTAAACTAAACAAAATAATCGAAAATTAAATTACATTTAAAAGAAAAATAATAAAATACAACAAAATGAGATTAAATTAAATAAAAATAACTTAAATATGTAACTGTGAATAACTGCAAAATATTTGAGAATTTTCAATGAAAGTTGAATTTTTTTGGACATAAAACCAATTTGAAAATTCACCCTAAGTGCACATGTACTTCCTGTTTATCTAATAGATGAAGGCATTAATTTCCAGTTTAACACTCTACATATATTTCTAAAGTTTTCTGACAATTAACAGAAAAAGAAGTATTGGTTTTGTAACTTTGCACACATTTGCATCATTTCTGGTATAATATCTTGTATAATTACAGACATTTTGGCACCAAAAATGTGCGACTAATGTGCTTTCATCAGTGTATAATATCTATAATCAGGGATAATTCTGAAACCTAATATTTTAAAAATATTTTTGAACATTTATTAAAATTAGAGATTTTCTAAATGAGATGAATATTTTCCATTATTTATTCTTTTTACAGCGTATGTTAAGTAAACAGAATGAGAGAATGGGATGAGTAACTACTAGTGATAGGACAACATTAGAGGCTGATTACAGCAGTGTGGAGTCTCATGCTTGTTCATAAATATTCTTTGATTAGCCAAGCGCATCGCCACCTGTGACAACCGACTGGGGAACAAAGCTCCTCCATTCTCTGATCCTCCTGTTTGCTACACCTACAATCACTGAACACAAGAAGAAACTCACAACTTCAGCAGCTCACAGATGTATTAATAATAACATCTGATATGATTAATGAAAACTAAGATGATGAGATGGAAAAGAAATATTACATCCCATAGACTGCATTTTATAATATGTTACAAATCATACATTTCAAGCAAAGATATGTAAAGTACCGTCTTATTCTTATTGCAGATTTTCTTCTTTTTAAATTCTCCCACCTGATCTGAGTCTAATTTTCTATTAAATTCAAATCAGAAAACTTTATTTGTCTCCTGGGGGTGATTTAAGACAGCTTTTGGTGGGGATTTCAATTTAAAAGATGCATAACTGGCTAAAACCACACATAACTGCACTGATTTTCTAAAGCCTGTAAACAGAGCTTCCTCTCAAGAGCGCTCGAATTACAAAATGCTGGAAGGTTCGTGTGAAAATTTTGTACAATGCTGCCGATTTCACCTTTAAATGACGAAAAACAAAGCAAAGGTTTTGACTTTATTTGGGGTTTTGGTTAAAAAAAAAAAAAAAGTCACCATAAAATCAACAGTACAGCAAAGTACCTTAAATTTGACTAAAACTGTTCTACTTTTTTGGAGGCAGAAATTCCACTGCTTAACCCTTCATCATGCACGAGCTCAACAGCTGGCATACCATGAGGAGACATTTACCCAGTTACACAAACAGTGGATTGGATTAGAATCACATCCAACACTTTTAACTCTCCTGATGTGTTCATTTACAGGAACCAAAAAATATTGTTTCCTTGTCTGAAAAAAATCCAAAAATTCACCAAAAAAAAATCCCCAAATTTCTGAAAATTTGTAAAACCTTCAGAAAGAAAATTTCAATATTTCCTTAAAAGTTTCCCTTAAGTTTTATTTTTTAAAAATCCCCCAAATTTGACAAGAAAATTCTTGTAAATATTTTTTAAAAAATGAGTAAAAATCTAAAATATCTGAAGTGATTACATATATATCAGTAAAACTTGCAATATTTTCTTTAAGAACATTCACATAAAAATCAACCAATTTTGGTTGATTTTTTGTGAATGTTCTTGAGAAACATTTTTAACATTTCTTTTTTTTCCACCAAGAAATGTTCAAATGTTTCCCAAAAATGTTGCAAATGTGGACATCAGAAGTTTCACTGTGGAAATATTTTTTTTCCCCATTTCCAAACTTTAAAACGGGTCAATTTTAAGCCGCAGGACGACACCAGGGTTAACACAGATAGAACAGGTCACAGCAAGGAGAACGGGGAGAAGCATCCATGTGTGAGTGTTTGATAGAGCAGCCAGAGGAGACCTGCTCCCCGTTAACTGACAACTGCTAATTTAGCATGCGGCAAATGCAGCGAGTCACCGGCGCATCGGGAACACTGCTCAACACTGCTGGATGTGAAGCTAGCAGAGCCCTCGCTAATTAAGTAACATGACAAGCAGGTTTTTTTGGAGAAGGTGTCTTCTTGCTCTCTTTTCTCCCCAGGCAGGTCGGGGTCATGGCAATGTTGTGATGCACTGTGAACAACAATTCAACTGTGTTTCCATGTCATCCGAAACGTAAAGAGTGAACCAGCAAAGTGGAAGTTCTAATAAAAACTACAGCAGAATGAACCTGTCTCACACCAAAATGCAGAAAAGCTAAGTCAGTCCGCTCCATGAAACGTGTTGGTTCAACTCAGTGGTTCTCAAACTTCTTCTGTCAGGCTCCCCCTTCACCGGACAAAAACTTCCGCGTTCCCCCAATAACTGTATATATATATATACAAAGTTTACCTATTCATCTATCTATACAAACTGTTTTTATATTAAAACGTGAATATGCAGGCCTGTGTTATTATATCTACTTCCATTTCGTTGTTCTTCAGCTGGAGTTGGTGTTTCCATCCAAACCATCAGCCTTTTCCTGGAACCTAACCTCGTAGTTTCAGTGCCTAAACTCCGAACCCAGTGGTTCAAAATCACAGAAACAGTCATTTTCTCTCCGTCACAGGCAACACAAGCTAGAACTACAGCTCTGGGTCAATCCATCTCCACAATTTCTGCCTCACTGGCTCTAATTGGCCAGAAATAGACAACAATTGTCACCACACAACATATTGATTTCGCTAAAAGCTGAAATATTGCTAGTCTATATGTATGATATTGAATCAAAACCATGATGTTTTCCTATAGCCTAAAGTAGTAAGGTGAGGTACAGTTTGTTGCTTAAGACTATTAGCTCTGAGTTTGTTTAAAACTGGCAGCAGGATCCACATGAACTGCACACGTTTGCTCACAATAATGCTGATAATCTCTATAAATGATCCCCGACATAGAGACAGGATGGATCAGGATCTAACAGCAGGTCAAATGTGTACTTTTCTTTACACTTTAAGCCTCAGTTAAATCATCAGTCACATGGCGTCCATCGTCAGGTTGAGTCCTGAGCTCCATCACAGCTGTTGGGGTATTTTTACTTTACTCTTGGCAAAGTTAGATCATCATCACACATGGACAGAACTTCCACGGTTGAGGAAATCATAAATAAAGCAGGCTGTTATTTGGACAGTCTGACAAGCTGTTGTTAGTTCAGACTAAGTCTTTTGTTTATTATTGCATCAGTTCGTATTTTGCCAACAGATACAGTCCTGTGGCTCTCAGTTACTGTGGCGTCTGAATGAAGCTGTGATGAACATTAATTAATGACAGAATGCCGTCACTTTAACAGACTGATGAAGCAGCAGGGTTACCATATTCCATGTCTAAAAAAAAAAGGTTTTAAATGTAAAAATAATGGGAGATAATGTCTCCTGAGTGACAGTCCTGCCACCGTTTCAGCCTCTTAATGAAGACATTCTTACTCTAATAGTGTGAAAAGTGAAAGAAATTTGCGAGTCAGGTGATGTGGATACAAGCCAATGGGAAAGAGCAGACCTATAAACTTGTGCACTTCACACTTTTAATTGTAATATGTTATGTTGTGTGGACTAGTGTAGCTTGGTCTCTGTTAGTACAGGGAGTCCTTGGTGTACGATGTCATTGACCTTTGGCATTTTGTCGTTACATCAGAACTGGTTACATGGAACTAGTTGACTAACGGAGCAGATGAATACGTCGTCATGGCGCTATCAGACGGCTTTGTTTCCATTCTCTGGTTCTACTCCACCTTGGATTGTGCTACATTCACTAACTTTCTGTCCTTCATTATGGCGGCTCGGTTGCAAACTTTAGATAGAATAAAACGCTGGGAACAGGAAGAAACACCGACCAACATGGGTCAAGTTTTTTTTTTGTTTTTTTTAAAAATACTAAAAATGGGTCCAAAATGACTTTAAAATGTCTTCAAACTATTAAAATTGTCGTTAAAAAGTAGGAACTATTCACAGTTACAGTTTTACAAACATTCGTGGTCCTCAGTGGTGGATTTGTAGTAGGATCACAATCATGTGATCGTCAGCAGGCAGCTGACGTAGTGTTCACTGGTTGTCATGGTTACAGCGATGCTGTACCGCTATCTGGCAATGATACAGAAATCTTTAACAAATCCATGGATCCAGACTATAAGCTGCTTCACTGATAAAATCTACGCACTTGGTCCTTGTGTCATTTCTGACCTTCCCTGAAAACTTCATCCAAATCTGTTAGTCTGTTTTTGAGTAAAGTTGATAGCAGACAAACAAAATCGAACCTAAAATCTCCCAGAGAGCATTTTTAATATCCACAGGTTTTGATAACACGGTTTCAAACTAATTAGAGATGGTTGAGCTAAAGGTCCCTGATGGCTTGAGATGGAATAACCTCGTACACGTCACCAAGTCAAGCCAGGAATCTGAACCTGCATCTGTTGATCCAGAACAGGTCTTACCTCCAGTTCCTGTGTTTCATGGCGATGAGCTCACTGTCACCTTAAACATAAACCTGATATTGAACTGAGCGTGCATCTCTGCTTCTGGGGCGCTTCCCCTGACAGAGCACGGTGCAGGTGTTGCACAATCATCTGATTAAGCTTCCAGCACATTTCTACCTGCAGCGTGTGAAACTATCTGCATCAGCCTGTTCACTGATCTCCACCCGAGTGTGGAGGTTTTCAAACGCATCAAAATGCATACATTGTTGAGTTTTCCCGTCCCTTTGAATACCTCCACCTCTCTTTTCTTGTTTTCTTCCATCCCACCTTCCCTCCTCCCTTTCTTTTCCCCTTTCTTCCCGTCTGCCACCAGGCATTATGCGTCCAAATCCAATTATCCAATTTACATGCAAAACGCCGCTTCGGATGCCTTTGTGAGCGTGTTTCCCGGAGGAGTGGAGATGGGAGACAAAGATGGGCAGGAGAGCAGAGCAGATAGGTAGATGGATGAAAAGCAGGAAAAAGGAGAAGGGGGTAAATGTAATGAATGAGACGGGAGGAATGAAAAACGGTGGAGATGAAGAGGGAAGAGCAGGAAGAGGGAGGAGGGGGGAGATTTGTATATGAATGGGAGAGACGAGGGAGGCAGCGGAAGAAAGAAAATTGATGGTGAATGACTGATTGAATAACAAACTGAAAAGCAAATTGAGTAAGCCAAGAGATGATTGAAAAACAGGCGAATTAATCAATTATTCAATTAGTCAACCAATGGGAATTCTTGGTTTCTGAAATTGGGTCACGTTTTGTAGTTTTGGCCAAAATAACCTGTCAGTAACATCACTCTAGGCAGTGGAATTACAGAGGTTTGTGAATTCAATGAAAAGGGCAAAAAAACACGATCAGACAGGTTTTTATTATCCCTCATCAGCCAAACTGATTTGAAAGAGAAAAAAGGCAAAAGGTGCTTTTATTATACTGATTGTACTTTCAGTAATCACAGTTTGCAGAGTCTGATCCTTTTTGTTGAAAGTTGTAGTACAAGACAACTAATTACCAACATTTTCAGTGCTCTCACTTTCCGCCTCTTTCAAATAGATTGCAATTTTCCCACATTTTTTTCACATCTCATCAATTATTTTGGAGATTGCGATGCTAAACAGGTTGTGTTTTTATCCAAGGTGCTTTACAATTTGCCTCTGATTCATTTATTCACATGAAACAAGACGTTGCCCAGACTTACACAGATTTCCAAAAGGTTTACCAAACCTAAACCTTTACCGCTACTTTTCTAATGCTAGCTGTTGCATTTACCTTCACTTAAATCTAACATTACATTAAGTCTTGACTCTCAAAATCTAAAATGTAATGATTTATAATAGAGATTTGCTCCTCATCCCCAAAATGAAGTCAAATCAGTCCACATAGTAAAGGTACGTGTCCACTAGATCCAGCAATTTCCCGCATCCTATTCACTGTCTATGTGAAATGCACCGTGTTGCATGCTGGTCTGGTTGCAGTGCATTTCCAGCTGCGTCTCCCCACAGCAGGACGCAGCTCCTTTGCATAAAGTAGACTCAACTTCTACTTTATACAAAGTCGATGCCGCGTGTGGAGATCCAACGCATCGCGAAACTTTCGTCAAACGTCTAAACCAGCCGTCGGTGAACTAAAACCAGGGCAGATTCAGCTGCTGCACAAATCCATCCATCCATCCATCTTCTACCGCTGATCCGTGCTGCACAAATGCTTTCAGAAATACTTTTCGCTGAACTGTTTTTGAAATAAAAGAGAAAGTTTGCAACCGAGCCGCCATAATTAAGGACAAAAAGTGAGTGAATGTAGCACAATCCAAGGTGGAGTACAACCAGAGAATGGAAACAAAGCCGTCTGATAGCGCCGTGACGACGTATTCATCCACTCTGCTCATCAACTAGTTCCCTGTAACCAGTTCTGATGTAACAATGAAACACCGTAAGTCAAAGACATTGTAAACTGAGGACCTCCTGTATTTTATTTATTATTATGTGCAACAGACCTGCAAACACCCTCACGACTTCGAAAAGGCCCAACCTCATGGATGCTGCTGGATCTGACTTATTTAACTGAACATTTTCTCTGTCGGCTCCAAACTGACTGACACAGAGTCAAAAAACTCCTGAATGATGCTGCATTTGTTCAGACAGCAGTTTGCATAGCACAGCTTAAAAAACAACGTGGTGGATCATATGAAACTTCTATGTTCCTCAGTAGTTCTTGTGTTGGAATCACTTGTTGATATAGTCTTATTTTCAGAAATATATGAATATGACTGTTCTTATCACTTCAGGATAAAATAACCATATTAAAACGATTTGTTCAGCTGGTGCACTGCAGCACATTTTGTTGATCTACAGATAATAATGGAGATTTTTTCCATTCTCTGCAACCAGTTGACTGGTTGAGGAGTAGGAACCAAGACTTTCTTTGGCTTACTGCAGCCCTAAAAAGTAAAAAAAAAAAAAAAAAACATGAAATTTTCTTCCATCCCACAAAGCAAAGAGTCCGTGTGTGTCTGTTCTGTGGTCTTGGCCATTCTGGACAGCAGTTCTTCTGATCTGCTTCCCGCCTTGAGGCTGTACAGCTCGGGGACTAAGGATGTGCGGTGGTGGGCGAGAAGCTGTTTGGACTCCCCATATTTTGGCTAAAAGTTGTTTTCTCTTCTTGCTTTCACAGCAGCAGGTTTTCAGTGATGTCCTCAGCGGGGCCTTCATCATCGGGCGCGTTCACAACAGCTTTCAGAAACGTCCTCAGCGGCTCCCTGTCCGCGGCTCATCCAGGCTTTTGTTGGGTTCTACAACCCAAACTGCAAGCATCTTTGACAGCTGGTTTCGCTACATTTCTGAACATGCACACTGTGAATGGCAGCTGTGGTAGTTTCCAAACAGTTGCACAGATTTGTCCTCTTCAGTGTGTAGAGTGTAGACGTGTCTCCATTGTTTGATGAATCTTACCACCTTTTCTCTCTCTGCTCGATTTTTTTGGCAACCTGAATTCATCAGTCTTAATACACGATTTGCACCTGGTATTGAAATATATCCTCACTATTTCAATTCTGCCCACATTGCAATCAAAGGAGGAGAAACAGAAGATCATATGGGACTGATGTTTTTTCTCAGGATGTGGTAAAAGTCTATGGATTGTTCTTACACCTCTGGCTGATCTGAATGGATACACATCCCAGTGCTCTCTGTGTGCATTTTGCCTTATCCTGATAAGTTCTATAGATACATCTTGCATGTTAAGAACAGGTGTAAATGCAGTATGAGGTTCGTTAATTCAGTAATCAGTTAATTAAAGGATGTACCGCTCCAAACTTCACTGCGAAACAGACCAAGATTCCAAGGTTTGTTCTCGGTTCTGGGCCCTGAAGTGATACTTTCTTGTGCCAATGAAGACGGTACTAGACAGGAAACCAAATCTTCTGAGCAAAAGACATTTCAGATTAAGTCTTTTAAAACAGTTATATCAACACAGCAGGTCAGAAAGAAAGGAAACACTTTCCAGGGAACCTAACGGAGTGAAATTTATTCTAAAAAGACTAACTTTGGCAAAGGCTAAAGTCCTGAAGTTCTCTTTGGCTGAACTTTGAAAAAGCATTTATGCATGAAACAAGAATTTTATCCCACATCTCTTATATTGGAATCACGCCAGCATGCAGAGAAAGAATTATTACAGCATCCAATAACCATCTCAGTGTAGATAGGAAATAAATCACTGCTTGTTTTTTATGAGTGAATTAATACATGGATGGATTCTACACTGGAAGCAAATTACTGTACAGAGATATGAAGGAATTCAGCTCAGAGAGTTTTGGGCAGAAAGGAAGCACAAAAAGAAACGAGATTAGATCTGATGAACAATGGGACAACAGTTCATAAAAAAGTTTGGCTACTTTAGCGAAAAAGCAACTCTGAAGCCAAGACTTTATGTGAAAATGCGTAACCAGCAGGCATCTGTGCTCATTATCGATGCTAATCTGTCCTGTTTTCTGGAAATCTGGGTCTTAAATGCAAAAAACACCCTTGAAAGTTTCTAAAAAAGGCTGTGATATTCAAATACTGGCAATAAACACATCCTTTAAAACTGATTTTTTTTTTTTTAAATTTCCAAAAACATGGAGTGCTTGTGGTGAGTGTTTTACTGCATTTGAAAGAAATGCTGCATAAAGAAAGAGTGAGCGCCTCGGGAAGAGCGAGCGGCGTGCGCTGTGTTTTGGAAGCTCATCATATAATTGGTCAGAGCGGACGAGGGGATAAAAAAAACATTAGAGCGGCCATTACCCCCGGCAGAAGCATTAACAAAGCCCTGCTGTAATTACGCAGTAAACTCCACCCTCCTTTTTTAAAACCCCCTCAGCGCACTTTAACAAACTCATTCTCAGCTCTGTCCTCCCATAGGTTTCCTCCATCCACTACATTATTCTGATTGCTGAGGACACGAGTCGTGGAACTTTAACTCCACTCCCGGGGACACACTTCATGTATGTTTAAGAAGAGAGGCGCAACATGGTGCTGATAGACGGAGGACGGATGGACATCACGGCCAGAATGGAAGCAGGAGCGCTCTACAATCATACAGACAAGCTGCTGGGTTTAACTTTTTAAATACTGTCACATTTTACTCACTGTGGGACGCAACACAAAGTCCTGCTCCACTGTAGAAACAGCACAACCATAACTACAAGTAGAGACAACTCAAATATATGTTTGGTGCACTTTAACAGAGTTGGGTCAATATAGAATTGAAGGACTTTTGAAGTCCATGGGATATATATACCTACATACGTTTTCTATTAAACTAAAAAATAACAGTTTTTTATGTTCATTATGATCATGTCTTTACAAATTCCAGAATTATTCATTATGGAAACAATCACTTATTAATAAAGAATCACTGGATATCACTAAAATGTCAACAAAAGAAAGATAGAAAGATAGAAAGATAGAACAATAGATAGAATGATAGAACGATAGATAGATAGATCGATAGAACAATAGAGATAGATAGATAGAATTACAGAACGATAGAACGAACAACAGAATGATAGATAGAATGATAGAACAATAGACAGAACAACAGACAGACAGACAGACAGACAGACAGACAGACAGACAGACAGACAGACAGACAGATAGATAGATAGATAGATAGATAGATAGATAGATAGATAGATAGATAGATAGATAGATAGATAGATAGATAGATAGATAGATAGATAGATAGATAGATAGATAGATAGATAGATAGATAGATAGATAGATAGATAGAACAGGTGGGAATGTAGAAACGATTGGATGTACAAAATAAGAAAATGGAAGGAAAGAAAGAATGAAAACTGAAAGAACCAACAAAAGAAAGAGCGAAAGAAAAAAAGAAACAGCGAAAGGAAGAAAGAAAGAGCGAAAGAAAGAAAGAAACAGCGAAAGGAAGAAAGAAAGAGAGAGAAAGAGAAAAAGGAGAGCAAAAGAAAGAAAGAAAGAAAGAAACAGCGAAAGGAAGAAAGAAAGAAAGAAAGAAAGAAAGAAAGAAAGAAAGAAAGAAAGAAAGAAAGAAAGAAAGAAAGAAAGAAAGAAAGAAAGCTGTGGATATGCGTGTGCTTCCAAAGGCGGGAAGCCGAGCTGACAGGAAGTGGGACAGATGGGAAGGTGATGAGCAACAAGAGAAGGTGTGAAAACCAGAGAGAAAGAAGAGGAATGACAGATGAGAACAGAAACGATTAGATTTGCTTTCATTGGACTGGCATTCTTTGTTAGAAGAAAGGCAAAATGAGATGCAATAAAAAAAATAAAAATCAGACAAAGGCAGAGACCCATTTCATCCATTAGATCTGCTACAGTGGAGGTGGATCTGACCTTTAGTACAACGCAACACAGAAGAAGCGTTGAGCTCTTTAAATCACACATAATTAATTAGTCATTTAGTTGAAAGTAAATTATGGTCTCCTGCTCCCCACTGATTTAATCACTTCTGTAAACTGAATCAGTGTTGGAGCCTGATAATAAACTACACATTTCTCACCTGTACTTGTAGTTTTATTCACACTGTGGCCATCATGGGTTGACAGTGTCACATGAATGTTTAATTTTAAACTGAAAATCACACCAAAATACATTTATTAGTTGCAGATTATGTAAAAAGAAGTTCTCCTGTAGTGAGATGTTCAAAAACAAAAGGATTCAGGAGGTGAAAAAGTCAATAAAAAGACGTTTTTTGGGGGATTTTTATGAACTTTGAAGCAGGTTCCTGAATAAATGGAGATCGCATGGTGGTTATTAACCTTGCTGTTGTCTTCATTTACAGGCACCAAAAATTCAGTAAAAAAAAAAAAAAAATCCCCAAATTTCTGAAAATTTGCAAAACCTTCAGGAAGAAAATTCCAATAATTCCTTCAAAATTTTCCTTAAAAACGTTTATAAAAAAATAAATAAATCCCCTAAATTTGGCAAGAAAATTCTTGTAAATATTTTCAAAAAATGAGCAAAAATCTTCCAAAAAAATCCTAAAAATATCTAAAGTGATTCCATATATATCAGTAAAACTTCTAATATTTTCTTTAAGAACATTCACATAAAAATCAACCAAAATCCAGCTTTGGTTGATTTTTTTGTAAATGTTCTTAAGGAACATTTATAAAATGTCTTTTTTTCCACCAAAAAATGCTCAGAGATTTCCCAAAATTGTTGAAAATGTGGACATCAGAAGTTTCACTGTGAAAATATATATTTTTTTCTACATTTTCAAACTTTAAACCAGGTCAATTTTGACCCGCAGGACGACATGAAGGTTAATAAAGTAAAAGCAGGTGATGTGACTGTCCTCCCCCACCGTCTCCCTCTTCCCTCACCCCTTTCCATCACATCTCCCTCCTGCACTCGTGTTTTCATCTCACTTTTCTTCCAGTTTTCCTCCTTATTTCCTCTTCTGTTGCTCCCCTCCTCCGTCTGATTGCAGTGTATTATATTAAACAGCTAATAATAAAAGTCATTTCCATCAATCTGCCTCCTCCCCTGCATGTTATGCCCCACATTCGCTTCCCTTCTCTTCCTATTTTTGTGCTTCAATCCGGGGGAATTACAAAATGCAATTTAAGAATACAAACAGAGCCGTAAAATGGGAACGATCGGCTCCTTTATTGGAAGTCATTGAAGGTTTTAGACTGAGCACATCCCGACCGTCCTGTCCTCCCGTCTAACTGTCTCCCCTCAGTCCCATCCTCCTCCAGACATCCACCTCCCCCCTTCCTCCCCCCTTCAGTCCAAACTTTACTTATTCAGTTACAATGCACTCCATGTCTCAGTAGTCTGAAGGCATTAAGTCCGTTTTAAAGCCATCTCTTCTGCTTCCCCTGCATGTCTGATAAATGAAGCGGCTATAAACTGGAAAATTAAACCGACTGTGGCTTTTTACCTGCAACATTAAGGTCAATATATCATTGACTGGGATATATTGTGCATATATTTTTATTAAAAGTTAAAAAAAACTAATGTTTTTTATGTTCATTATGATCATGTCTTTACAAATTCCATCATTATATATTATGGAAACAATCACTTATTAATAAAAAATGACTGGATATCAGTAAAATGTCAACTAAATAAGCGTCTGAATTTAATACCAACCACCTTGTAATGAGCTAAACAATAATAAAATGACCTGATTCAGAAATAGTTTGGATTGAGTTCTTTTATTAAGCTGAGAGAATCATGACCGATATTTCTTTTTTTGGCAGCATGATTTTAGGCCTGAAAACAGTAAAAATGTCAACTATGATAGTCTCACAATTATATATTGACCCACACCGTTTCGAGGTCTCTCTTCTTAAATTCATGGTATTGCGTAAATATCACTTTTTTGAACGTTTCCATTTCAAAAATACCCCAAAATACACCATTTCCTTCAACCAAATTTGGCCCCCTGGGGACAAATAAAGTTTTCTGAATCTGAAAAACCAAACTATTGTGGCTCCTCTGTGCAACCGTGAAACCACAAACGAACAAACCACCGCATGATAAAAATTCATGGACTTTTTAGCCAAACTGGGCTGAACTGCAGGCTGTGTAAACACAGATGGAAAAAACGTATGGACACATTCAAAATTTAAGTATTTGGGAAAATATATATGGTATGTAGAAGCACCACTTTACTCCCATTATTGGCAAGACCCACTGGAAAAAATGTTGATGGCAATTTTTTTCAATTTTGTAAAATAATTAGACTTTTACATAACTTTTGTTAATTATTTACGGCATTGTACCTGGAGAAAAGGTATTTTTGTGTGGTTTCCATAGAGGTTCAGGACTGAAAAATGAACCCACAGTGAGCAAAAACGCCCAGAAAGTGCTTGAAATTTAGAGGGTTACATTGTTTTTAAATGTTGTATTAGAAAAAATAATGCAAGGGGCGACAGCTATACTGACAAGCTACTGCACCAACTTGTCAGACATCTTTGTCGTTTTTCAGGTCCCCTGTCATTTTGAACCTGGACTGTTAGGTGAGTCTGTAAATGTGGTGTAAAATGAGCCATTTGCTGCAATAATCCTGCAGAGAATCAGCAAATGCTCCTTGTTTTGGCTTTATTTATGCATTAGCTACAACAATTATGGAACATAAACATGTCAGGATTGTGTTTCTGTCAACCCTTTGTGGAGTTCCTCTAACAAGTAGGCAAAAATATCAACTTTTGCTCGTTTTAGAATAGAACAGTTTGGTTTTAAGTGAACTGAAACGTGTAGTTTTTCCTTTAGAATCAACAGAAATTTCACAAACCTCTTTATGTGAACGCTCAGCGTGCAGCGCTCATTGATTATACAAGTGTTGTGCTGTCAACCTCCAAAAAAACAGCCAAAGCTCTGTAAATAGAACTCATGCTGCTGGTTTGAGAATCAAATGACATTTTGACACCTTCTTTTTTCCCACCACTAGAACTTGTCACCGCTGGAATCCATTGTAAGTGAGCGGATTGTAGCTGCCTACAAACACTTCAGATGATCTTTTGACACGGTTGATGCTCTTCATCTCACAGCTGGAAAGTAAACACGCGTGCCTCCAAATAAAAAATGTCTTTGGATAAAAGCTGAAGTCTCATCCTTATTTTTCAGAGAATTAGTCACATTAGTGATTAACCTCGTGTGTGTGTGTGCGTGTGCGTGTGCGTGTGCGTGTGCGCGTGTGCGTGTGTGTGTGTGCGTGTGCGTGTGTGTGTGTGTGTGTGCGAGTGCGTGTGCGTGTGCGTGCGTGCGTGCGTGCGTGCGTGCGTGCGTGCGTGCGTGTGTGTGTGTGTTAGTTAATTTTGATTTGAACGTGGTGCTTGTTGACTGTTGTGCAGCTCATTTATTTCACATTCTGTTTTTGTAATCTGACGGCTCGAAGCTGCAAAATGATTCCCAAGCAGACAGCCAAATCACCATCATCACCATCATCATCGTTATCTCTGCCCGTCTCCCCGTCATCTCCATCTTCCATTTACTCCCCCTCCTCCCTCATCCGTCCTTCCTCTCGACACTCCTGCCAAACTTCCATCTCACACATTTCCTGCCTTTCCAGTCCTCACACAAACGTTCCCTCATTTTCCTTCCCTTCCATCCTGATATTTGCGGTTGAGAGTCTGAGCACACGAGCAGCTGGCTGTGCAGTAATGCTGGTGTTTTATGCCTTTTTTGTTAAACGCACATCTGTCTCAGCTGTCATAACACACAGCGAGCAGACTGACTGAATAATGGAAATCGTGAGGGAGCAAAACAGCTCTAAAATGTTTATTGTCTTATCTGACTTCTCCTCTGTGTGGATGCTGCTTTCAAACGTCTCTCCTTCCATGAAATGATAACACTTGATGTGTGCGAGGAGCTGCTGAAGCACATTTCCCATCCTTGTATAAATGATTTATGTGTTATTGTGTGGAGAAGAACGTCATCTCCAGCGCTAATCTCATTATTTCACAAACACAGAATCCATAAACGTATTAGATGATTAATAATATGAACTTAGTTTTATTGTCTTTTAAAGATGTATTATTCAGGAGAGGTTTGCTGAGCGTGCATTCGCTCTGCTTCCCACTCAAACGGAGGAGCACGTGTTGGTGAATGCATCCATTTATCAACGGCAGTTTTAGCTTTTCCTTCAATGGAAAAAGAGCTGCATGGGAGCCTCGCAACAGGGACTAGAGCCCTCCTTACTCCCAACACGTCACATACCAACACTTGGGTGGAACATTTGAATGCACCGGGTGCTGTTTGGTTTTTGGAACATGCAGTGTTGTCCAGTTTGAAAGTCTGTGTTGGATAAGTTAGTGTCACAGTCGCTTATTTCCAGCCAACAAGAAGTTTACCTCAGAACATGTGATTAATGTTGCTAAAGGGTTGATTTTAACCCAAACCTGAAGCTTTTCTGAAACTAAACCAAGTGGTTTTAGTGCTTAAGTTCCTCTCCAGTCATTCATTAAAGCCTTTAAAACTTGTCCCAGTGTCAAAATTAGATTTTTTAAAATTAAAATAATCCCTTCCAGCCTTGAAAGTAGCTTTACACAGTTGCTTCCTGTAGAGCAGAGGTGTCGAATGTACGGATGACTTTGCAAAGCGTAAAAATGACAGACATCAAGACATCAACTGCAAATTATAAACTTGAAATAATTTCTAAACCTTGACAAGATGTTTTGATCATTAAGTAAAATACTAGATTGTTCAGTTCCAGATGCTTGTGAATGAATGTTTTGTGTCTTTGTAGACAAACTGTGATCTGAAAGTTGTAATGTGTAAATGATAAAATGAGGCATACTATGGTTGATTTTTACTCAGAAATTTCAGATTGTTCATAATGTTTTGCAAAAAAATAATTAGTTAAATGGGAACATTTTCAGAATGTAATTTTTCGCACTGAAACAAAGGGAAATATTAGGAGTTGTGGTTCTTCATAGGTTGCTATGCTGTGATTTTACTGGTCCGGCCCACTGGAGATCAAACTGGGCTGTAAACCAACAAACCAGCTCACTGTAACTACGCTTCACTACACAATGTGAAGGTGTAATAATAAAGCAATTCAAGAGATGAATAATGATCCAGAAAACTCCACCCTTGAAGCTGATTGATTCCTAAGATTTGTTGTGTCTAAAACCCTGGAAGTCCAAATCCATGTTATTGCAGCGATCATCGATAAACTGCAGTTTAAAGCAGTTTAAAGGTGGAAACGATCAGCTACACAGCTTATTTCACTCATGATACATCCTTGAGGATATATAAGACAAAACAACATGGACATGTTAACAAGACACAAAAAAATGATTTTCACTGCAGGTTATTCTTTAACTTAACAGCGAGTGAAAAATGACAATAAACAGCAGGCAAAAATTAGATTTAAGTCAAAAAATGATAAGAAACTGAAGTGGAAAAAAAAAGTTGGACACAGGACACATATCTCAGTCCCCTGGGCTAAAGTCTTCCACCTACATCACTCCTCCAACCCACTCATGATGCTCCTTTCAGCTAGAAGAAAGGTGTAAAAAAGCATATAGCAGTGGGTGGCAGCAGTGCCAAAGGACATGTTTTGCATGTCTCAGAAAAAAACATGGTACCATTCTATGCTGTGGGAACAGGCTTTGTGAGATCAGATGACATACATAGATCACAAGCTTTCTGAGAGCTCAGAATAAGACCACAGTTAGGATCAGACATGTGTCAGCTTTTATGCTACTTAATGCTTCTGCCCCACTGAATGTAATCTGGGTTTCAGGGAATCAAAACTACAACAATGTTTGTCCATGGTGACAGAACTAGAAAAACCAACAGCAGGAATATTCTGCTAATAGTGCAATAAATCAAATCTCAGCTGGTCAGGTAGATCTTAACGTGTTTTTAGCAACCAGAGCTGTGACAGAACATCTGTTCCAACATCTACAGAGCACTTCTCTAATGATTCAACCAATCCTCCATTTATCAGTATATAAATATCTGTCTTCTGAAGGAACTCTAGAGCTTTGGTCAGTAGGAAACATGACGTACAGGTTGGATATTTAGCTCCACTGTGAAGAAGATATTTGATCTTGAAGTTTTTGGAACTCATGGATAAAAAGCAACAAACTGAATCTAGCTGGTTTCAAAGGAATGAATGGAGTGTAAAAATAATGTAAAGAAAATAACAGTGCTGGACTGGACTTGAGAATCCTGTGTGTAATAAAACCCCACCTAAAACTAACCTGCTGTTTATTATGTATAAAGAGATGAAACTTGAGTCTTACGTTGAAAACTTGCAAGTTTCATGACATGGACACAGGCCAGTAGAAACAAACAGGCCAAAAAGATGTAGGTGTGTCGTAAGTTTACAACCTTTATTTTGAAATAAACACATTTTGTATTTACTGTAATGCACAGTTGCAAGAAGAAATAAAAGTAAATTGTTGATTGATGTAAACCTTTTAATTTGCAAACATTGTAATGAGTTGTGTTTAAATACTGATGCTGGTAATTGCATTAATTTATTTAAACATGAATTTCTACGTTAACTAATTTAGAATTAACTTGAACTTGTACTAATTTTTGAAATTGGCCTCAGTTTTTTTACTTTACCCCAAGTTCAAGATTTCAGGTTCCACTCCCTACCAGTTTAACACAGCTAGAAGAATGCCGGTTAAAGCTGTTGTTTTTTTTAAAGACAAACTGTAGGTTGAACAAATATGACAAAAGGGACATTTAAAAGTGATTTCCCAAAGCATGTGGCCTGTGTTCAAATACAGAACTGCAGTTCAAGATAGGCAAAAAAAACCAACCTGTCCAACACTGTTGGATTTTACAGCCTTTACTTTGAAAGAAACACATTTTGCGGTGTGAACTGACGTGAAAACACATTTTTAGCAGTCAGACACTTTGGTATTTTGGTTTGCTATCTGTTAGTTGAAGCCAAGTGGAAACGCACCAAAAAAAAAAAAAAAAAAAAATCCCATTCCAGACGGATTGATATTCGTCTCTAATCGCCTCTTGCGGTTTGACAAGGTGATTTGAAAACCATCTGTTGAAAAGGTGTGAATGCAACCATCTTCTAAGCTGCAGAGGCAATCTTTACTCCTCCCATGTGGAACTGCACAGTCTGGTGAGAACGGCAACAGACATGATACTGAAATGACCCTGGATTTCACACTTCTCTGCTACATAAAGGAAACAGGGAGAAAGTTGCTAAAGCAACTTCACATACTAGACGTTCTCACATCTATCTGATCCCTGATCAGTGGAAGCACCGGTGAGAATATGTTTGGTTTTGCTGCAACTTAGTCTCTACCAACTAAACAGCATTCTCAGTTACATCTGAGGGAAACACATCGCAAATACGTTTCTAATTAGTCGATTTTTTCCATTAATTTCATTGCTTTACTGTCCTTTTCAGTCAACCAGTCATATATTAGGTGGGACTCGTCACCATGGTAACCCAAAAAGTATGGAGGAGAAGCTTTAAACATGTTGCACAAGGCTCCATGCAGTTCTAGTGAAGTTCCAGTGTTTGTTGGTTATTAAGTGCATTTAAAGTGCTTCACTCTGGTCAAAAGTTTAGTGAAATGCAAAAGGATTCAACTAATTTACAGCATGAGGATTTCAGCTGCCCTAGAAATTCACAATTGGAAGGTTGGTTGAAAAAATGTTGCATAATTTAACTGCCCTGCTTAATTTTATTTGATATTGACTTGAATACATGCACGGTGTCTGATTGTTAAAGTGTAGTAAGTACATTTAGTGTGTATTGTAAAAGAAAATAAAGCACTTTGATGAGGTCTTGCAAGATTTATGGTTTTATCTTTAGATTTTTATTACCTGCTAACATTTATTTTACATCAGATTTGTTTTCAGTAGTGTATACGGTATGTGCAGTATTTACAATATTTCCCTTTTTGTTTTCTTTATTTCATTCAAAAGGTTTTAAACTAATGCCTTAAGTTTTGACAAGTGAAACTGATGGAATAAATGGAACTGTCAGGCTAAACTGTCAAACTTTGTTAAGAATAAAAGAAGGAAAATAAAAAGCCATTTGGTGGAAGATTATTCTCATTCAAGTCGAGAAGATGCATCGATTCTTAAGACAGACCTTGACAGTATTCGAACTCAAACCTTGACATTTCACTAAACCCAACCGAACAGAGTAAAAATGAAAATTAAGAAGAACAAAAAGTATCACAATTGATGTGAAGTTGAATCTCATCAATGAAAGTTTGGTTTCTGACCTCCATCCTTCAGTTCTACCATTTCCCTAAAGATTCTTTCAGAATTGAAGCCTCTCTTCCTCTGTCACAAATGTGAAAATCCTGAACAAAATTGTGTTTGTTAAAAAATGGAAATAGGATGTAGCCTAGTTATGTAGGAACATAATTTTGTGGATTTTTTGGAATTTAGTGACTCAGAGGCCAAACCAAACCTGTATTTACTTCACTATGTGTCTACAAGTGAACCAAAATCTACTGATCCACATTTGATACTACAGGAGGTCCTCGGTTTACGACGTCCTCGACCTACAGCGTTTCATCGTTACATCAGAACTGGTTACGTGGAACTAGTTGACTAACGGAGCGGATGAATACGTCGTCACGGTGCTATCAGACGGCTTTGTTTCCATTCTCTGGTTGGACTCCACCTTGGATTGTGCTACATTCACTAACTTTCTGTCCTTCATTGTGGCTCCCAGCGTAAGTCAGACTCTTCTGATGCTTGGAAGTAAAGGAAAGCCGTCTCCATGGAAGTGAAATTAGATAGAATAAAACGCTGGGAACAGGAACAAACACCGACCAACATGGGTCCAGTTGTAAAAACAGGTCAACATATTGTAGCGACCCTCTGTGATGAATGAGTGAGACTTTATCTGGTTCTCTGCTGGTTTATTGAACCTTCATACAGGATACTGTGGACCGTAGCCAACGCCAGAATAACTAGAAAAACCCCATAACTTAGCTCCAGAATTAGCCTCCGTTCCCAGCTCTCTCTACTGCTGACTCTCAGCCAATCAGAGGTGAGCTAACTAAACATGGCACGTTCACTGACATCAGGTAAATCTGGAACTGAACAATAAACAATGAAACCTCAACATCAACAACAATATCAGTCCGTTACAATATTCTGTTATCTTCTAGTCGTTGATATTCATGACTGAAGAACTCATAACATGATGCATGTCACAGCTTTGTTTACATTTTCACTGGAGTTCCAGCTTATGACGAAAATCAACTTACATAGATCAGTAGGAACGGACCTCCTGTATCTATATATGTCAAAGCTCATGATAAGCTGAGCCGTTGACAGTTTCAGTGCCATGCACCATAGAAGCTGCCAGTGTTCCCAAAATAAACCTGTTTACATGTGAACGAGGCCATGTAATTGTTAAAAACAGGCAGAGCTTCATTTCTTCAGTCGGAGCGGAGACATTTTTGGAAAGGTGCGCGTCCCCCTGGAGAATAAAATCCCCCACGTGTTCCGGGTGCTGTTCATGCCGCTGTAGCGACGACTACCGCTGCCGCTCCATGAGACTCCCATGAGCCCCGGCACCCGTCAGCATGACAGACAGCCCGGCGCTGCTGATTGAGAGCATATAAAAGCCCCATTCTGAAGGGCATGAAATGTTTTCCAGAGTTTCAAATGAACCTGCTCACTTCATTAAAGAGCTCAGGCAGGCAGGCATCCTGGGGTAACCATCCATCTGCAGTCCAACTCGTTGTCTGTGCAGGGAAGATTTCTCTGACGCCGTCATCAATCTGTCATATCTGCACCAATCTGTTATTTTCTGGTGTTTAATGCTGCAATTCAGCTTTTCTGTCGGTGCCTGATCTCACCCACCTGCCTCATCTGCATACCTTTCAACACTGAACTGCTAGTTGTCTCAGGTTTTACCAAATATAACATTTCATTCAGTTCATTTGGTAAATCTTTTATGTTTTGTTTTTTTTTGCTGCTGTGTTTCCAGGGTTTTGCTCAAGGACCACCAGCCTTATAACAATCAAAGGACAAAGGGAGTGTTCAGGATGTTAAGACAACATAAGGGTTAAGGTGGCTGGAGATCAGGTGGTGGTCCAGACTGTCTTAACATCCTGAACACTGCCTTTGTCCTATGGGTTAAAACCTGGATCCACTGAACTGCTTCATTGAATTTTCATCCCTAAATCTATTTTACATGAAGAAACAACCTGTCATGCATCACAAACTTTGTGACTGTCTGGGGTTTCCCTCTTCAGAGAGCAGAAAGACTGGATTTAACCTGTAGACACCACTCCCTTTTATTACATCACATGTTAGAATTGTTTTCTTTAATAAAGTAGAGGTTAATAATGACTATTATTGCTGCTAAAGGTGCTGCATGGCTGTAAACATATGTTTAGCAAGAGATATTGCTTATATGTCCTTAAAAAAGTACCAGAAATGTGTAGAAAGTAGCTTTAAATGTGCATTTTTTGAAGGGAAACAACTGTGTACTATATACTGCACAATGGAATTCAACAACAAAAACTCAGCTTCAAAATACTAGTCTTTTCACATCTTTTGAATCATTGCTCCCACCCTCTAGATGCATAACCTACAACAACATTAAGAACAAAATAAAACAATAGAACATGTTAAACTCTAGCACATGTAGGACAGTATGCAGGTGCGTGTGCATGGACATTATAAATGTATTTGTTACATGTGCAGCACACACTATTTGTTCTACAATCCTTCTTGTTACTCCAGGATGCCTGAAATAATGTGATCTACGATCTGCTGGGAACTGCCAACTGCACTCATGGCTTCAGTAAAGAGAGAACTAGCACTGATGTCATCTGCAGAACCTTTATAGCCTCTGAACACATTCCCCGTTAGTAAACGATGCTTTCAGGAAATGTTTCATTTGTTTAAAACTGTTAAAACTTGACATGTGTCGTGGATAGGTGATATGGCACCTGCACAAGAAAACCTGCTACTGGACAAAAACACCAGCAGAGCAAAGTAAAAACGCTCCATTACAAGTAAAATACCTCCGACTTAAGCAGCAAAATGTAGTTCATGGACTGCAGTAAAAGCGTTAAATGTAGGGTCCCTATTCTCACAACTTAATTAAATCAGAATTGCAAGAAAAAGAACATAATTTGTTGATTTATGATTTATATAGACCTTTTAATTTCCCAACATTTTAATGAGTTGTGTTGACATACTAACGCTGGGAATTACATTAACTCATTTAAACATGAATTCTTAAAGTTTATTTATTTGTTTATTTTACTACACCCTAAGATTTTAAGTTCCATTCCCGAGCCATCTGACATGCTTGGAAGAATTTTTGTTCAGAAAGTTTGGTTTTTTTTTAAGAGAAACTATAGGTTGAACAAATATGATGAAAATAACATTTAAAGGTGATTTCCCAAAGCATGAGGCCTGAGTTCAAATACACTACTGCAGTTTGAGATTTTAAAAAAAAAAAAGAAAAAAAGGTAATTTCCAACATTTAAACTTCAAATTTACTACATTAACAAAATCTGACCAAAATCATTAAGAAAATTTAATCAAGGCAACTTAAAACAGCTGTCAACTTTAAAAAAAAACTGTGTTTACAACTATGGTAATTAATTTAAAAAATGCTTTAAAATATTGTAGACAGAGTAGTTGGAACAACTTCATTTTTTATGCATAATCAATGTAAGATAATCTGTTAATGCTACCAATCACCAACTGAAAGAAAAATTGTTTTGAAAAAAAGGCTAATTGATGAACATGATGAATGGAAGAGGATATCTGTCTGCAGTTACTTTCTAATTGTAGATCTTTTGATATATTGGATAATTTTACCATTTATTGAAATTAAACTACATCAGAGGTTTAGACGGAGAAATGTGAAGCTGTTAATGACTCATTGACATCTGAAATGTAAGCCGACTACACTCTGCTGTTTGGAAAGATTAAAGCCACAGATTTAATCAGTAACTATTACTCTATTTATGCATTTTCAGTTGTGTCTGATGTGCAACTTGATAAAGCTTTCAGATATATGTAGCGGTGTAGAAAGTACAATATCTCCCTCTGAGAGGTAGAAGGAAAAAGCAGCAGAAAAAGCACAATTATCTCAAAATTATACTGAAATACAGTGTCCAAGTAAATACACTCAGTTACTTTCCTCCACTGAAGTCACACGTATGAAGGAATAACCAGCTGAACACCTATTAATGTACAAACCGCCCTTCATATATTAATATTCTACATCTCTCAGTTCATTTGTGAATGTGATCTGGTCCAACTCGAGTGCTAAAACTGAGCACAAACCCTTAGATTTGGTGCAGCAGCAGGTTAGCAGACAGCTGCTGTAACCCTGACAGCTGAAAAGACAGCAAAAAGCCGAC
Source organism: Amphiprion clarkii (assembly GCA_027123335.1). Lineage (NCBI taxonomy): Eukaryota > Metazoa > Chordata > Actinopteri > Pomacentridae > Amphiprion > Amphiprion clarkii. The sequence goes on along the minus strand of CM049580.1, from coordinate 34,530,796 downwards.
TTCTCCAACACTTCCCAGAGGGCACTGTGCCAAAGAGCAGCAGCAGTCAATCAAGCGTGCACTTCAAACTGCTATCCTTCTCGTCTCCAGCAAAATGCAGACTTCACTTATCCAAGGCCAATGCAAGAAACACAGATGTGAGGGTAATTCACAAACTAGCAGAGGTCCCCAGGAAATACTGATCCCATGTGAACAGTACATGAGTGTGTATGAAGCGTCTAAGTGTGTAAAGAGTCAAAGTGAATGCCACCAAAGAGTGTCTAAAAATAATAACGCAAGTCCAAAATGTAAACTGTAAACTAAGTAATAAGAAACAGATCAACAGAAAGTGAAGTGAAAGCAAACAGATGTATAGAAGAGCGTCGCTATAGAAACCAAGCAGCTGTTTTCAGGCCAGAATGACTCAACAGTCTGCTCTGAATGTGGAAAGTCGATCAACATTCACTATTTACCCTCCCATGCTGTCGTTGTGTTTGCTCGTCCACTCCAAGCCCAAGGAAATCCAAATTCAAAGTCCCCCTCCGTCCTCTTACCTGATTCTGTCTGCCACTCGGTGGGTCTGGTTGCCGTCGCTCTGGCAGTTTCCGGCGTACTGAGCCCGGCTGGTGGCCCCCTGGTCCCTCCGCAGAGCCATGGCCCCGTGGGTCAGCACAGAGACGCCTTTAGCAATCCGCCTGCAGGATTAGAGATGAGAACAATGTGAGACGCCGGGACATTTCCAAAGGTCTTTTCTGACACTGCTGAGGTCACAGGAGAGGACAGAGGACGTCTGCAGCCTGAAGAAGTGCATTTAACAAAGAAAATGATGAACTCCCCTTTATCTGTAGCTTAAGCTTTAAACTGAAAGAAATCTGTGCACTTTAACTTATGTGTGACTTCAGCAAGTTGGAAAGTAATGACATTTTTTACTGACTGAGACACTGTACAAGTGTCCAGTTTCTACAAATGAGGATCTTGTGTTGGGTGTGTGCACTGGTCTGCACACAGAAAGTGATGAATCAGTGGAGACACTGGTCCAGGACAAGTTCAGCAATGAGGCTTCAACACAGCTAGAAAATGTAGAGCTTCCCAAAACTCTAAAGCAGCAGGTTTTCCATCCGCACTGCAGAGAATTTATGAAACTTTAACAGAAAATGTTAAACCTTGACAAGTTCTTCACTTGTAGTCACTTTCATAATGCATTTGAACAATGATTTCTATTTGGTAAACACTTTGCTGGCATTGAATAGTTTAAATAGACTGTAATTTGTCTGTAGTTGAATTTTTTTTTCTAAATTGTGTTTGTTTCAAAACCAAACGCTATCTAAATCAAATACAAAAGACAATCACACAATGTATTTTGGTTTAGATTTTTGCAGATTCCTTATTTAATTTGTCATTTGCAGAGACAGTAGAGGTAAATGTCTGTATACTTTAACTGCCCTTAGATAGATGCTGTGTTTGAACAATGTTTGAATTTTATAGAATGTTTCTTCTGTCATCAGGGCTGTTATTTTTATTTTTAACATTTTCTATCTTCTGCTTCTTGTCTATTAATGTTGTAATTAGCAGAAAACTAAATTAGAGCATTTTATTAGTTTGGCTTTCTCAAAACAAACTGTGAATAAACCACAATATTTCCTTTGAGTTAAATCAAATTCCATAAACTTTATATAGCAGATTTAAAACAATATGTGCAAAAAGTAAGACAGGACAAACGTTTGTTAGACATAAAATAGTAGAAAATAATAAAACAAAGCAAAACTGGATAGCAACCTGTTGCAAGTTCCAAATGAATTTTGGATGATCTGCTGATTCCCAGATCTACGAGGATGTGTGATTGTACTGTTGTTCTGTGTATGTAGCTAGTTGTACCATAAACTAATATCACTGTGCTGTAAGTTCATGCTGTTGTACTTTTTATTGTAAGATATGCTTCTGGATTTTTCCACCAGAAAGAGGTGCAGGACCTAAATAGTTGGTTTCCACTGGTGACCAGAAGCATGAACATGAGCAGTTGATGACTGTCTCAGTGCAGCTGATGGTGACAAACTAACTCAAACACAACGGCAGCACACTGAACATCTACTTTCTGAATTTATTCATGAGTCAAGCATCCTCAGTTCCAATGTATAAATACTAGCAGACTCTCCTGCTGTCTGTCTCAGGACACTTTATTAATAGATCAGACTCTGATGTGCAGGAAGCTTCACACAACGAAGCACTATTTTAAAAGGCAAAGCTCTTTAAAAGTCAGCTCTGATTTGTAACTCAGCGTTAAAAACAACAACAATCATGTCTTACATCTTATTCCACACAATGCTGAAGGTTTATTATGGAAAATGAAACATCTAACAGTCCTGATGATGAGGCCTTCACCAGCCAGACAGTCAGCCAGGCCAGCAAAGCTGATGAGCCCTAAATTAGAAAGCATTTCAATGCAGTTTTGCTTCCACAGTTTGGCAAATTAGCACTTCAAACACACTGGTGGGGCAGGACATGGAGCGAGGAAGGACTGCTGGGCACAGTTCAAAAGTTCAAACGCAGTGTAGCATAAATTTCAACTGTCACTAATCCTGTCTCCTCCACAGCCACGGTGTGTTCAGGTGAGGAAGCAGCATGTGAACACGCTCAATGATTAATAGAACGCTGTTGTTACGGGAGGCAGAAATTATAAAACTGTAAATAAAAAATCTTCTCCTGCATGTTGTAGAATCGGGGCTCAGTTTAATTTTGCATGTGACTTAAAAGCGCTGTGGAGAAAACTCCCATCACAGCGAGCCGATTTTATAAGATGTTCGCAAAACCCAGCCGTCCAAATCAGAAGCATCTATTTTTTAATGTTCCTAAACGCTCTCTGGAGAATCCAGCAGCAGCAGCAGCAGCAGCAGCAGCAGCAGCAGCAGTCATAACCCTCTGCAGCTACAGTCAACACTTCCAGTACCGTATCACTGAGACGAGGCCGAGGCTACTGTCACATCCATTTAAAGTGTCTGAGCGTACAAATTGAACCAACACAGTGCATCCTCTGCACCTATCACGATCTAATAATCCATCCAATGATGCATTCAGGTGATCCTCAACTCATTAACTTGGGAAATATCAAATGCCGTAAGTTGTTTCTGAAACAGTTTGCCTTCAGTCGCTGGTAAAAACAAAGCAAAGGCAGTGATTTGAAGAAAAACTAGTCCTGCACCTTCAAATGTACACGTGCAGGCATGACCAGAAAAATGAACAAGCCCCATTATTAATTATTAGTTTTGCTAACCTGCCAGCAGAATTTAAATGTAGAGCAGTATCTGCTCACAGTGAAGCTCATTTGAACTACTTTTACACCCGAGAAGCTTCATTCTTCACCTTGGAAATATCACCTTCACAGAAGAGAACTGCATAGAAAAGGCCAGACTCAGGTGGAACTTTTAAAGCTTCCTTCCTATTTTTGTGGAGAAAAGAACGACTCTGCTGTCATGGGGATTTTTTTATCATCATACCACAAGATGACACAAACTCCCTTTATGTGACGAAAACTGAGCTCCACCCACTTAAGAAGGGAGAGATTAGGTCTAAATAGGTTGAACGTTGAGTTTAGAAGACTCAATATATAATGGAGGGACTCTTAAAGTCCATGGGATTTATCTTGCATGCAGTTTAATTAAAAATGTTTGAAAAAACTAATGGTTTTTATGTTCATTATGATCATGTCTTTACAAATCCCATCATTATTTATTATGGAAATAATCACTTATTAGTAAAAAATGACTGGATGTCACTAAAATGTCAACTAAATAACCATCTGAGTTTAATACCAACCACCTTCTAATGAGCTAAACAATAATAAAATGAGTTTATTCAGAAATAATTTGGATTGTGTTCTTTTATTAAGCTGAGATAATCATGACAGATGTTTCTTTTTTGGCAATAAATCACATTTTATATGGAAATCTGTGTGACAGAAATCCCTTTCCACTCATTCCAGGAAGTGTGTTGATTCCAGATCACATGACCTGCTCATTTGGTTTCTGTTTTGCTCATTTTCAGTCTGTTTTGTGGGCATTTTAGGTCTTTTTGTGGTCATTTAGTGAATTTTTATGGTCATTTTGTGCATTTTTGTGGCCCTTTTCAGTCTGTTTGTGTCTCATTGAGTCATTTTGTGTTTTTCTGTGGTCGTTTGTGTTGTGACCATGTGAATGGTCACCATCCTGAATGCATCAAGCTTTTTGTTTGTAAAACTAGTAACGACAGCTGCTTGTAGATTTAAAAAAGCACCTCGAAGGGATCTAGGATTTTTGGGACTTCATATGATGCACCTGCTGGAAGACATTTTGCAGTAACTGTGCTGGTATTTAATGCGTTTGTGATAGAGTTTTACATTGTGATTTTGTGGAGGAATAAAACTGGTCTGTTCTTTAGGGATGAGGTTTATCAGGTATCTGCGTCGGTGACTCTGCAGCCTCCATCTCGGGACAACATCTGTGCTTCAGAACCATCTGTGACGTTCTGCCTGGCAGTGACAAGCCGACCGCTCACTTGGGCTTTCCTTCTAGCACAAATTTCACAAGCACGGAAATCAGCATTCTGAAAGCTGCTCGCCAGGCTGGAAGGGATCCGGCATCTGGGTGGATTCATGACGGCTGGTGGACGGTGAGCGTTCCATAAAGCAGAGTGACGTGACAGAGCCTCAGGTGATGTGAGATCTGATTTTAGAAAAGCATCACATCTCAGAGCAGAGTGGACATTTAGCATCTCTGCCTGCTTTGTATCTAGTCGAGTTTAAATATGTGAAGCTGCGATGTTCTAAAACAAAAAGTCAGTTTTTAGCCTTTGACAAAAAAAAAACAACACATCCTTAAATTCATTGGAAACAAATGAAGGTGAGGGATGGTTAAAAAAAACTGTGAAATACCGGAACATTTACATTCTATAAAATCTGTTAAAATAAAGGCAGATATCTGGGAAATCATCTCATTTTCTGATTTAAATACAGAAAAACTAATTTTACAGCAGCACACTTTTAAAAACTGGAAATCCTTTTAGCCGTTTTAAATTGTTATTTATAAAAAAATATAGATTTTTCATGTGGACAGTGTGTGCAGTTTTGGGATTTTATTTTCTTTTATGTGTTTTGCTTGTTTTTTTTTAATTCTTTTAAGGCCAACATATAATGTGATTCCTTTTCTGTGATTTCACTGGATATTATCTGTAATTTAACAAAATATGGAAAAAAAATCTTTTTAAATTAAGAATTTTTTTTAGCACCTAAGATGGATAATATTTCTTTCAAATAACAGCAAATATCTGCAGTACAATAAAAATAGTGAGAATTTTGCTGATTTAAATGTGGAAAACAGTGTAATTTTACAGTAACACAGTTTAAAAGAACAAATTACCATTATGAAAATTACAGATTTTTCACATGTACATTATATACAGTTTGGGCCAGATTTTTTGTTTGTTTGTTTGTTTACTTTCTCCATTACAGCCAACATACAATGTTGTCCCTTTTTGGTGATTTTAGTCGATATTATCTGTAATTTAACAAAAAAGGGAAAAATGTTTTTTTTTGTTTTTCTTTTTTAAAAAAAGAAAAAAAACATTTAGTTTCTAATTCATCATTTTTCAGTTGTCAATATTTCTTTCAAAGAACAGCAGATATCTGTTAAACAGTGATGATTTTGCTCATTTAAATATGGAAAACAGTGTAATTTTACAGTCACACACTATAAATTAGTATTTACAAAAATACAGATTCTTGAAGTGAACGTTATGTTCGGTTTTGGCCCATGTTGTTGTTTTTTCTTTTGTAGTCAACATATAATGTAATCCCCTTTTATCTAATTTTCTTAGATATCTGTAATTTAACAAAAGAGGGAAAAATCACAATTTTTTAGTATTTAAGATGCAAAATATTTCTTTCAGATAGCAGCAAATATGTGTAAAATAGCAATAGTTTTTGCTGATTTAAATACACCAAAAGAAATTAGTGTAATTTCACAGTCAAAGGCTATAAAATTAAAACATTTTGATGTGCACATTACATACAGTTTTAGCCTAATTTTATATGGTTAAGATGCAAATTAATACTTTTTTCTACGATTTTGCTCTTTGTTATTATTTGCAAGTTAAAACAGTGAACTAAGAGTAAACTATTTAAATTATTAGAGTTATAAATCTTTTAAAAATAATATTTTACAGTGTTCAGTAGGATTTTTGTTGTAATAAAACTGAACACAGTCCAACTTATGAAATGCTCCTCTTGGCTGCATTATTGAACCTTCTTCATAAAGTGGTAGAATCCCTTCAAACCTTCCTCCTGCTGCGTCTCCCTTTATGATAGAGCTGGATTTAATAGTGGAAATCAATAAAAGATTGCACCTTTCACCTGGATTCACTTGGTCAGTCTATTTAGATGAGATGAGATGAAAATGTAATGATCCCTGTGGTGAAATCAGGTCATTCCTGCAGCAGAGAACAGATCGTGGAGGGAGCAGGTGGTCGTAAAACTCGACTCTAGACTCCTGTGTGCAGCTGCAGGAGAAAGAACATGGATCTGCACAAAGCGTGTTTTTCAGGGGATGAAGGAGAGAATGTTTATTTTCTCACTCATCCTCATGTATTTTTAAAGTCAGAAGGTTGGGTTTTCAGCAGCTCAAGGCTCGGCGCTGCGGAACTCAATACGTGCAGATTTCAAATTGAGCTGAGAGAACAGAAACTACAGATTGGAACTGCATGAAGGTGAAGCAAAACAAATAATCGCACCAGATAGAGTTGCAAAATGAACGAGATTTAAGAGAAAATTATATTTCACCAAGTTTCTTCAGGGTATCTGCAAGGTTTCCTCCCACAAACACGGCTGCTTTGAAATCCATCTGATTGTAAAAGTGGGAATTTTTTGCCATGAATGTTTAGACCAGAGGTGTCCAACATGCGGCCCATGGGCCAAAAGCGGTCCTCCAGAGGGTTCAATCCGGTCCTCAAAGTGTAAAAATTCCAGAGAAGACATTAACTGCAGATTGGAAATTAGTAAAACTATAAATTTAAAATCATTTCTAGACCATGACAAGTTGTTTGGGTCATAAAGTAAAATACTAGATTGTTCATTTTGTGTCTCATTTTTGTAAAATTTTGGCTTGTTTTGTTGTTTTTTTTGTCTGACTTGTCGTTTGTCCCATGTTTTTGTCATTTTGTGTCTCATTTTTGTAATATTTTGTCTTGTTTTTTTCTTATTTTTGTCTGACGTTTGTCATTTATCTCATGTTTTGGCGTTTTGTGTCTCACTTTTGTCATTTTGTGTCTCATTTTTGTAATTTTTGTCTTATTTTTGTAGTTTTTGGTCTGACGTATGCCGTTTGTCTCATATTTTTGTTGTTTCTCATTTTTTTTGTCTCGCTTGTGTTGTTAGTCTATTTTTTGTCGTTTTGGTTCTTGCTTTTGTCATTTTTTATCTAATTTTTATCAATTTTTTTGTTGCTTTGTAACCTTTCTGTCTAACGTTTTGTCAGTTTTTTGTTCTGTTTCGTTTCTCTCATTTTATTGTCTTTTTTTTGTCTGACTTTTGTCGTCTTGATCATAAAGTAAAATACTACATCATTCAGTTCCATATAGCGAGTCTGACACCCCTGGTTTAGAAGATGGGTGGTGTCTTTAAAAAAAAGTCCAGGAAAAACAATAACTTTTAAAGCTAGGTAAGTTTTAAAAGAATAAATAAGAATAAAAATCAAACCAAACACAACTTTGGTTAACCCAGTTTTTTTGTTTTGTAACTTTGTGTTTTCTGATATTAGCAAAGTTAAAGGGGATTAAAAAAAAAAAAATAAAAAATCATTCCTGACCTTAAGAACACATGCTTGTGATGAAAGCATACTTACTTACTTACTTACTTACTTATACGTGGAAACCTTGATATACGGCAAAAAGCTTTGGTCGTAACCAACTAAGTGCTAAAATTTAGGATTTCTAATTACAGATCGGCATCTAAATATGTCATCTGAATACCTGATCATGAGCACCTGGTTATAAAGGCACCCGGATTTTGTTGATTTAGCTCAGATTCAGATAAAATCTTGATTTGAAAATTAGATACTAAGAGGACATCCTCAGGAAAATAATGTTCCTGCTTTACTTCAACTCAAGAAGAGTAGCTGTTAGTTGATCTTTCACTTTGAGAGATGGATTTACAGCCTGTGGCCACTGTTGAGCAACAGCCGGCTTAAGGGAAATATAAAGTCCACTTATATTTTGTACCGCTCTAAGCTGGTTTTACATTAATCTAAAATTAGACAGGGAGCAGAAAAAAGACATCATTTCAAGGTAAAAAAAAAGTCAATCCCCTTATGTAAGACTTCTTTACAAGCCTTAAATGTGTTTCTTTGGACATACAGAAGTCCTGTGACCCTTAAAAAGACGTACCTGCGAGGTTCGTCCCTCCAGCCCTGCGGTCGGATGGCAAACAGGGCCTTCGGCAGCCCCTCCAGGCCCAACCCAGACAGCGCCGGGCCCACGGCGAACCACATGTGGCTGGGTCCGGCTTGACCCGCCGCCCAGGCCGCTCGGAAAACCAGCTCGGCTTCTTCCAGGGAGCAGTAAAGGAGACGGACCTGGAGGAAGAGGGAGAAGCTAGATTAATGCATGAGTGAGGAAAAAAAGATGAAACCAAGAACAATGAGCTGAGAAAAAGGCAAAGTAACAAGAACAGAGGGTGAGAAAAGAGCAAGAAAAGGCGACGGAAAGAATATGGCAATGGTAGAAGGACTAAGAAGACATGAGGACGTGGAGAACAAAAGGACGTATAAAAGTGAATTTCCCTCCTGTTTTTCACCTTCCTTGTTTTCTTGCTGCTTGGTCCCATAATGCCCCTTTATGATGCCTTTACAATTATGGATTATACTCATTTATACATCAATATACTTGGAGCACTTACACATTAATGCTCTCCATTTTATCATTTTTTTTACCACACTGAGCAGCAACTTGAAAAATGATGCCTCTTGGTCTGCTTGGTTTCTCCTTCATACATTATTAAAGAGGGGGAATTGAATGGGAGGGAGCAAGATTAAAAAGACAAGTAAGAGTAGAAAAAGAATAAACATGGAACTGGAAGAGTGTGAGCCTGAGGAAAGTGCTGCTGCAGTCGACGCTGAGGGCACTTCACATGATTACTCAAAGTACTTGAGGAGAATTTGCGCCACTGTTTCTACGAGACAATTCGCGAGGTTATACAACTGAAATTAGTCAAAACCGGAATCAGAGAGGCTTCAAGTGATACCAGCAGGCATGTGGTGTGTGGATCGTGTACGGATCGCATCAGAAAAGATGGCAAGATGACGCCAAACCCTCCCACTTAGCCGACAGCGGATGGGATGGAGGTCGGCATGGGGTCCAGGCTAACTCTCAATCCACGTCAATCACGTCCTACGAGCAGTCAGCGTATATTCACACCTCCTTCCATATGGCGTTTCTCGAGCTTCAAGTTAGTCACTCGTCATTTATCTGGAGTAAAGTCCTCTCATGTTTTGATCCTTGGGAAGAGGAAGCCGAGCTCCCTGCTTTCTGCCATGCATCAGAAAGAGTTGTAATTTGTTATAATTTTGCACCATCAATCATTCCGTTAGCGCAAGTGTCTCATTTTTCAAACGTCCGACATCTCATTTTGGACGAAAACATTTCACTTAGATCCCCCTGGGTCTCCATTTTTTATCGTGACAGAACTTCGCTGCATCAACAGTCAAATGAAAGAAGCTCAAGGTTTCCCTCCAGAACATCTCATTGTAACAAGATGATCAATGTTAATCACTTCACCTATTAATGTTTTAATTAATTAGATTAGGTCATCTTTATTGTCTGTCCCAATGGTGACAGAAATTCTTCTTCTGACATGGCTAAAAGGATTTACAATGTCCATAAAAACACATTCATCCCCTTTTTTATAAATGCTGTGGCTCATTAGTGTGCATTATATTTCTTTGACTGTCATCTTTTCAAAAATATTTCAATTTCCCACTGGAAGGCCTCAGATTTTAGCCTCAGCAACAGACATCTTGGGTGAAAACCTTTGACATTATGTGTACTTTTGTAGTGATTGTATTAATCAAATGTCAGAGCACAAGAGTAATAACTGTACAAATCACCTCCATAATTAATCAACTCAACAGTCCATAAACTGTCCATAATGGAATCTGTTAGGACTTAGCTGCACTAATTAAATTTATAGCTTTTATATATTATACAAAGACTTGATCAAATAACTAGTCTTTGTGTTCCATGAAAAGGGTCACTTGTAGTGTCTCTGCCCTACAAAACGTTTCGGTATTTTTCAGCTGTTTGAGTTTTGTAGTCAACAGATTTGCCGTTATGTTTTCTCTCATTAAGTTTCCAGCAGCAGCAGGCAGATTTTTTTTGTGCCAAAAATGCTCTGTTAAAACAACTAAACACCAAATGGCACCAAAGGTTTGCTAGCAGCTGGTGGAGCGTTTAACAGCTAAAGGGCCAGATTTTCCCTCAGAGGTTATTTGAGACCAAAACTGAGCTAACTATACCTGATTAGTGCTAATATTGTACAACATCTGCTAGACTGTGTAAGAGGAAAAGTGTAAACAGCAACTCTATAGTATATTACCTGTTGGCGGGCTTGAAATTCACACCAAAGTTACACCATTTATCATAGCAAGAAACTAAACACAAGACAAATCTTCAGATTTTCAACTTTGACATTCTTGGACTAATTATGTGTAACTTTGTTGGAAAAAAAACAACCAAATGTCAGCTTAGAATTGGGATATCCAATCAAAATCACTCAGTCTACATGTTCCATTTAAAGTTTGACCAAAAACAAACTGTTTTCTCGAACTGTATTCGGTCTAAAACTAAATCTTCCATCATTCTCAGTGCAGCTGTGGAGTCATGACTGACTCAGCTCTGACTCAAAATCACCACAAAAACTCCATCATTTTTCAGCTGAACTGCAGGCAGTGTTTAGAGGAGACATGAATGCAAACAGAATACAAATCTAAATTAAAATATCAATAGTAATGCCTGTGGATTTTTGGAAAAACGTTGAACATGTTGATTCCAGATTTTTTCACTTTTTGGTAAAATAAGTAACAAAATAAATAGTTAGGACATTTTTCCTTGGAGCCACGGTTGTACTTTTCCCATAAAGGTGCAGGACTTTATGCTGAAGTGAAAAATGAGCCCACAGTGATTAAAACTGTGACAGGAACAAAAAGCAACCAGGGACTGCTTGAGGTTTACAGGATTAATATATCAAAGTTTACACTTTGCTCTGTTTCCCCCCAAGCGGCCACTTATTGCCCCTTTAACTAAAAGCCGACATGTTCAGTAAGACAGCCTCAAAGTTACGTTAGCAGGAGAAACGCTGCAGTTTGTCACAGATCCAGGTTTATTTATTGGTCCAGCTGCTGTGATATGAGCACACAGGTACAGGGCAGAGCAGCTTTATTTCATTACTCTTTAAATTCTCTTTATTTGTGACAGGTTTTCTTGACAAACTTTGAGAACTGCATCTCGCCGTCTCTGGGTATTGAACTTAAAATGCGTTTGTCCCACTGAGAGCTTTAAAGCCGGTATTGATCGTCACAATCTTTTCCACTTATTCTTTTATTGTTCCAAATTCAAATCGCATACAAGAAAATAAAGAAATAAATTTTAAAAAACATGGCTTGGTCGCGAACATTTGATTTTTAGTGTGACTGGGACCAGCCAGCATCAACGCCGTGAGGTTGGAATATCAATCATTTCAATATCAATATGTAACAGCAAAGTAGGAACCAAAAAAAGTGTAAGTAGTTTCTGCTGCTGCACTGTCTGATTTGTCATGCATTTGTGAAAAACTGAAGTGAATCAGGCATGCGGAGTAAAAACAGCACGCCTGCTATCTTGCTTACCAGTCACAACAGCGAGATACCAATCATCAGCTGATTCCTGCAGCATGCTAATTGGTGGCGGCAGGCTTTGAAGTAAAATAAATGGCCCAAGCAGCACCCCAGCCTCCCCTGTGCTTCAGAGATTATTCAGAAAAGACACGCAGGATTAATCATTTTGCATTAGTAATGACAGAGGTCCATCAGGGCGGTGAGGCACATTTATGTTTAGCAGGAGGCAGACCAATTCTTTGGGGGCTTTGGAAGCTAATTTTAATTTCAGGTGTCAATGAAATACAGACTGTTCACATCAAGATAGCGACTATTACTGAGAGGTAAGAGAAGCAGAAGAAAGTGAGGGTCAGAGAGACGGGAAGAAGAAGAAGTCTCAGCGGGAAACAGTTGGTTCTGCCTGAATTATGCTCATATCACAGAACAGACGAAGCAGTTTTAATCAGTGATTAAACACCGAGTGTGTGTTCATGAAACGGGGCTTTTAACATACACTCACACTGCAGGGCCGGTCCAATTCACACGCACTATTTAGCGCTAAACCTGCACTGTAATCCCGCTATCGATGCTTTGTGAGACAGTAGCCTTTGGTTTCCCATCAAAGGATGGAGCACCAAGGGAGGATTATGCAAAAGTTGGCACACAGCCCCAGCAGCAGCATTTGAAAACAGCCCATTGACGAGGTGGAAGCAACACCGCAAAGGATAAAAACCACCGGTACAATAGAGGATGAATTACTGTCGAGTCAGCTGACAGAAGACCCTATGAACCAAATCAAACCCAATCCGGCTTCATGTCTCACCTCTGAATGAAGCACAACAATAGGGTTTGACTGGGTTCAAGTGTCCAAAAGAGAAAATGCCAAACAGGAACAAGAAGGGGTTTCTCATGGCAAATGTCTACAGAGACATTAATATCCATTTTTGCAGCGGTATAATTCCAGAAAACTTGACTCTCTGAACCCCAGCAGGTTTAAAAGGCATGGTATCTTTTTTTTTTAAACTACCAGATCTATTTATCACCCAAAACTGGAAATGCAGAGAGAATTATTTGAACTTTCCTACGGCACTTAAACTACTCATCTGCGACTTTGCGTTCTGTGAAAAACCCTAACTAAATCTGAGCTTAAAACACTGATATTTTATCAATCACTTTATTCTACAAGTTTCATTTAAAAGTCACCAGAAACTAAGCATTTGCATGAACTACATTCTGTAAAAAGTGAGAAATTCTGCAGCTCTGAAGCCCTGGGTGACCGACCTTTGAGCCCTACTGATGTGACCAAAATCAGCTCAACTGAAGGCTCTTTTTGCTTTTTTTTAATGTTCTGTATGTGTCATACTGCAGAGAAGACATCCTTGAGGTTTTTTTTACTTCTAGCCATGATTGTGCTGTTTCCATAGAGGTGCAGGACTTTACATTACAGTGAAAAATGAGTCCACAGTGAGTAAAACAACATGACAGTGCAAAGAAACTGCCTGGGGTTCAGAGGGTTGAAGTTTAAAATAACAATCAGATGCCCAAATGAGCACTGAAAGAGTTTCTGCTCACTGCAATCACGCTTTCACTTCATGTAGATCAATAAAGTGATTTTAAGTAGGCAGGAGCTTTATCGATCTCGAGGGAAATTCAAGAAACCAGCAGCATATTAAACATAGAGAATATACAGAAATAGTGGGGATATAGACATTAAAAACAGAAAGGCAAATTCTGTACAGAATGTTTATATAAAAGCTAAACAACTGTGTAGATGGATGTAGAAAAACATACATCAGATAAAAACTGTATTGTAATTTTATTGTACGTGAAAAAAAGAGTGATTTTTTCAAGGACATGCACTCATATGCTGTTGTTAAAAATACCAAATTTAGATGGATGAGTCTGACCCTGGAACTAAAGAAGCCAATACCCGGAGGGCAACGTGAGGAGAAATAAATAAAAAAGTCAAAGCACACCCTTGGAGGCGATCCAAACACTTGCCCTGTACATCGCTGGCCGTGTCAGCTTTACTCTGGAGGTGGACATTTTAGTGAAGCCATTTAATAACACAGCAGCAGTCGTTCCATAAACAAACTTTAGCACCACCGTGTTGAAGTGGCTTCAAGTGGCGTCTGATATTTCCAGTACGAGTCAAAGCCTTTGAAAACAATCGATGTGTTTGAAACCCATTCTGACAGCTGCAGCAGGTTTGAGCTGCTAAACAGGCTTCAGATCGATAGAGAGATGGGCAGATTAGAATGAAGAGCAGTCAGCCACGGTCAGACGCCGTCACTTTCACTCTTCATTTCCTGATTTGTTTCAATAGATAGCAGCTCAAGCTCGAGGAATACTTTCATCTCCAGCGACAGCAGCTGGATATTTAAGTCGGTTTTACACCTGGATTCTGATTTTTTCTTCTGGTCTTGACTGTGGACATCTGAAGTCCATTCACTGCCTCGCTCTTCAACATTTCATATCACTTTCATTACATTACATCATGTTCACTCCAGCCCTTTTGATTTCGGTCCACTCTCCCCCAACCTATTTTTTTTTTTTAATGTCTTTCTTTCTCCCTTTCATGGACGTTATTTTGACAAAGGTCATTTACACTGACAACGGTAAAAAGGACGAGAGCGAGGAATGAATATGAGCAAAATGGGTACGAGGTGAAAGAGACGGACAGACGAGATAAGGCTAGGATACAAAGAGACCAAGGTTGGTGGAGAAGGAAGAAAAAAAAGATCCTGTGGTGCCCAGAAACTGTGAAAGAGCACAGTTTAGAAGATATGCCTCTCCTCTGGATGGTGCTCTATTCTCTGCAGCTTTCAGGTTTAACAGCAGCCTCTTCATTTGTAACCTTTTATGCTTTTAAAGGTTAGAAAAAGTTTCCTAGCGATGGATCGCTGCTCAGCGCAATTTCTGAAGTCTGTTTCAAGCTGCACTTTTGAGGCTGCTAACCAAGAGCTTTAGAATATTTAGATGGATGCTTCACCATCTGAAGGCAGAGAAAAAATGAAAACTGTACGTATGAGGGGTCTTCAAGTGATGTGAAAACCCTGAGAAAGTCAGTAAGTCGGCTACGTAGCACTACGCTACCACTGGTGAAAAAGGAATCCCTACAGTCCTTGTGCTAGTTTGCAGTTTGTCACTCTATAAATGATGACATCTGGAACCTTTGAGCTCTTTTAACTTTAAACTTTGCTCAGTTGTATATATAATATTTAGAAGAATATTTCTGTGAAAATGTCATGTGGTGTTTGGTTCTAGGCGGCCATGTTGATTTTAGGCCTGAAAACAGCAAAAAGTCAACTATGATACAAAAAGTCCAGCAATTATATATTGACCCTACAACATAATTCCATATGCATTCTTTTATAGTGTTGATGTCTTCAGTATGAATCTACAACGTCTAAAATAATTAGATAAAAACCATTGAATGGGAATGTGTGTCCAAACTTTGGACTGGTAGTGTACATTTTAAGATTTGTAAAATGAAATTTAGGCCTGATAACTAGTCTGACAGCAAGAAAACACTGCTTGTGGTCTAGTCTGGTTTGATCTTTTTGCTCCCCAGCATCACGTATTCAGGCTTAGTATTTTTTCACAACCTTTCAGAAGCCTTTAGCCTTCAACAGAACTGAAACCCAAAACCTGCCAGCAGGTCTAAAAGGCATGTTATATTTCCAATATCTTCAAATCACACTATTTACCAGCCAGAAACCGTACAAAGAAAGAGAACAGTCTGATCTTGACCTTTCCAGTCATCCTTGAACTACTCGTCTGTGATGTGCTGTTCAGTCTGGAAAATGATGCAAATCCAAACCTTAAAATTACTCATTTCAAAACCTGCAAGAAATAAACCACTTGTACTGGACTGTAAAAAAACTGTGAAGCCATTATTGATTAACAGTCATGTGAAATAAAACCAGACTTCAAGGCTGAACTGCAGGCAGTGTTTCCAGTGAGCAGAGAGGGGACGAGTACGGAAACTACATAAAACTGTAGGGAGTAAAATATCTCTTTTTTCCAGTGTTGATAACACCTCTGGGTGCTTGGAAAAATGTTACATATGTTGATTCCAGTTTTGTTTATTTTTAGTTTTTGTAAAAAATAAATGTAAAAAAAAAACAAAAAACTTTTTTTTCTTTTTTCATGATTTATGGCAATTTAACTGTCTGAGGACATTTCTGAGTTCTCTCTACTTATAGTCATGGTTGTACCGTTTCCATAGAGGTGCACAACTTTTTAGTTACAATTCATTTGAACAAATACAAATTTTGGTTCCCACAAGTTAACGTAACAAAATTCAGTTATTTAATTGATGTATTGTGCACATGTCTACTTCATATAAAGTGTTATGTGTAACTGTTCTTTTATTGGCTAATGGTGATGCTAATTAACAACCCAACAACACAATAAAAGACAATCTTCAAACTCCAACTCATCTTAGTTTTCCATCATACTGCGATGCAGTACTTCCTGAATGAACTACCAAATTAAAATGCATGACTAACCTGCACTTCCAGAGCTAAACTGTTCCAAAAGTTTTATGTTTCAACCATTTTGTTTTCCTAGACAGTTGCCGGTTATCAAAAGTGTCTCTGTGACCCTGTGTGGACAGAAAGAAGTCCTCCAGTCTAACTCTTAAAGCCAGGGCTCTTATTTTTTCTTTCTCTGGGCACGACCGTAGAAAGTTGTGACTTTGTGAAGCTTGCAGCTGAAAGCAGGAGGTCACAGTAACAATGAAACAAAGCATCTTTTTTCAAACTAAAAATTGACTGCGTTCGACACCTGCTTCTCCAAGCCTCGTGGAGCCTTTACAGATGTCTGCTACCTGAAGCCTTGGGCTACAGAAGAAGTCATTTCAAGGTACGAAGCTGCTCGAAATGAGTGGCAGGTGTTCCAGAAACTCCTATTTCTGCAGTGAAATACTGAATATTGTAGCTTGACTTTACAAAAGTTGAATTATTTTCAAAGTCTGACGGGTACACAAGGAAATAGGGATAAATGGACAGAAAACATGGATTCTCGCGTTTCCGGCTGCTCACCTGGGCTTCGTTGTCTTTGAGCAGCCGTTTGGTTCGCGCCCCTCCAGGGTCGTCCGTCACATTGAGAGTCACCACACTCTTCTTCTCCCAGCCGATGAAAGAACCGTCCGTCATCCCCTCCACCATGGCCAGGAAGTCCTCGTAGCCATGGTGACGGGTGGTGACCACAGAGAAGGAGGTCCAGTCATATTCTTCAAGCACCTCGAAGATGACTTCAAGCTGCAGTGAGGTGGAGCAGGTGAACTGGAGGTAGATTGAGCCGCTCTCCTAAAGGCAAGCAGATAGAGTCCATGAAAACCTGGGAGTAGTCAGCAGGTACAGAGTCCTAAATATACATTGTAGTGTAGAAAAGATGCACAGAGTGACAACATATTAATGTTACAACTGATGGCTGGAACTGGAACATTCCGGTCCATAAATACAGTTCTCAGAATGCCCAGCATGAAGACATCTCCCAAAACATTCAAATATTTGCAGTATATGTCAGTGCCGATTAGTCCTCTAAATCCCAAAACTAAAACTTGACAGGCTTAAAGGCTTGTAAAAATCTCCATAATTTCACCATTCATCTGCCAGAAAGTATAAAATTAGGAGGAATTATTGGATTTTCTACTTTCTGACGGTACTCGAACTGATCGTGTGACATCAATCATGACGTTTCATCAGGATCACTTTATTCTATGCGTCATTTTTAAAAATGCCAAAATTAAGCTTGTGCAATAACCAGAAAATAATGCACTTCTCAGTGCAACTGTGAAGATCTTAGTGAATCCGGAACAAACTGTCACACGAAAGGAAATTTGGGGAGTTGTCGGCTGAACTGCAGGCGGTGTATATCAGAACAAAAAGGAGATAACTCAGGGAAAAAAACAAGAATGTAAGTAGTTAAATATGTAGAGTTTGTACAGCAAACATTTTCCCCAGTACTGATAACACCTGTTGGCATTTTGACTTCCACAGTAAGTAAGAAATGTGACAGGAGCAAAGAGCAACAAGAAACTGTTTGGGGTTCAGAGGAGGAAGTGCCACATTTTAAGATAATCACCATTATCAGATTAATTCACAGAATCTGTTGCCAATTGTTTCACAAGATCAGCAAATAATAAATGAGTTTGCTGGATGTAAATCTACCTGAGAGAAAACATTAAGACTTTAATAGCTTTTGCACCTCTATAGATTTAATCTCATAAGATCCACCATTTACTGTCTGGTTTTCAGTCTGTTAGTGACAAATGTTAGTTGGGAACTGTAATATAGCAAGTCTTCAAACTGAGAAATAAGCTTACAAGGGTCAAATAACGATTAAATGGTGTAATCCAGCCATGGTCATGAAACATTTATCAGATTTGTCATTTGGGATGGTTGCAGGAAAGCAAGCAAGTGTAGGTGGTAGCTTTAGATGACATAAAATTTAACTCCTCACTGTTGCTGTTAGGGCTCTTATGTGGCTAAACTGTAGCTAAAAACAACATGATATTGGTGTTAGAAACCAGCCAACCAGCTCTTTAAATAACTGAAAAACTCATACTGATCAACCAACAATATGGATATAATTGACGTATCATGATAATAATTTGTAAAATAACATTGTAAATATTTGCTTTTTGCAGGCCACTGTAGCTGAGGAAAAAAATGAAAAGAAATTCAAAAGTGTGCAAAATCTGCTGTTTTAGATGTTGTTTTACTTTTGCTTTTTAAGAGTTGTAGTTTTGTTTCCCCTGCATTTAAACACTTGGTTGGTGTGTTGAAACATTGCATGATCCACAACCATCAACCCACACATCTGCATTTTTCTATTCTCTACATTGGTCAGCACCCTAGAAGCAGACCTGTACCTAAGATGAACTCTCTTCATACAACAATGAATTATCTGTTGCACATCAATGCGTGAATTTCCTGTTTTCACTCCACACCGACACGTTGTGGGATTCTGGACTGTTGAATGCACTCTGAGTTTCCAGTTGTGCAGGAGTGAGATTGTCCATGCAGTTCTTGCTGTTCTCATCCAGTTTAGCTCTTTCCTTTGACTCGTGTCTGACTGACTTCAGCTTTACTTAGAGGGAAACACTCAGAGGAATGACACAGTCTGTCAAAAAAAAGTACGTGGCTTCTGAATAAGGCTTTCACTGTCCATGAAAGAAACAATGATCGCCTTCCTCTCTGCTGCTCCACTCACACTTAATCAGGACAGATGAGCCGGTCTCGCTCGCTGAAAGATGAATTCATTTCTATTGGCTTTTCTGCCATTGTGTTTTTGTTAAAACTAGAACAAAGGATCAGGACCGAAAAATCCATCAAGGCTGGAAGTTGGAATGAAGTTGAAATAAAGTCACTTATTATGACAGAGTGCACTATTTTTGATATCGTCCAAAGCTTTTATTAGCGTTGTTAGCGATAGCAGTTCAGCTCTTCCTCCACATTAGACAAAAAGGCAGAGGACGTGTGTTTAAATTAATGATCAAGGCCCTGCATCGGCGCGTATATGTGGATGATCAAAGATGAAAGTTCAGGCAGAACCGTCGCTCGCTCCCCTGCCGACAGGGCTCACCTCAGGTTATGCTGCGCTGAACTGGGTCAAATATCAAACCAGCAGCCTGATTTATGATGTAAGCTCGTCTGCTTTCCGTAACCCAGCTGAGAGGGGGTGCACTGGGAACGTGCTCTGAGTGAGCAGTGGTGGTATAGCAGGAAACATAAATCAGCCAGAGTTAAAACAAAATACTCGATGAGCAGTCACCAGGAACAACGAATCTCTGACGCCGCATCCAGAGTCACAGTTTTAGAAGCACTTTTGACACGAGGCTGATCGATTCTTGACGTGTATCAGGAAACGCATGACTCAGCATCCAGAAGGCAATTAAGGAATGATTAGAGTTTAGTTGCGAGACGTTTGTCAAATGCAAAGCTGCTCTCAAGGCCAAAGTGGCCACGAATGGTAGAGTCAAGCAGACAACTGTGGAAATGGGAAGACTCAAGCTAAATCTCTGAACTCTGCTAGTAACTGGCAGCGTGTTGAGGCTACACTATCTGGGTCAATGTGGAATTTGGGGATTTTTTGGAACATAGTTGACATTTTTGCTGTTTTCAGGCCTAAAATCAACATGGCCGCCTATAACCAAACACCACATGGCATTTTACAGAAAGATACTTCTGAATATTATATACACAACTGAGTGAAATTCAGAGTTATTTCTAAAGATATTGTAGTAAACCTGTTGACTACTTTCTATTAAATAAGTCAGAAAGCCTTGGAGTCTGGCCAGTCTGTTCTTCAGGAGGAAATGACATCATGTGGAGCAGGTCATGTGATCTGGAATGAACACACTTCCTTGAGAGGCAAGAGGTTTGTTATTTTCCATATAAAATGTAATATATTTCCAAAAAAGAAATATCTGTCATGATTCTCTCAGCTTAATAAAAAGAACACAATCCAAACTATTTCTGAATCAGCTCATTTTATTATTGTTTAGCTCATTAGAAGGTGGTTGGTATTAAATTCAGATGATTATTTTGTTGACATTTTAGTGATATCCTGTCATTTTTTATTAATAAGTGATTGTTTCCATAATAAATCATTGTAGAACTTAAAAAGACATGATCATAATGAACATAAAACTCATTAGCTGTTTTTTTTTGCTTTGTTTTTTTTACTTTTAATAAAAATGTATT
Organism: Amphiprion clarkii; assembly: GCA_027123335.1. Classification (NCBI taxonomy): domain Eukaryota; kingdom Metazoa; phylum Chordata; class Actinopteri; family Pomacentridae; genus Amphiprion; species Amphiprion clarkii. Next base: position 34,510,233 of record CM049580.1, on the reverse strand, counting down.
CAAGATATATCCCATGGACTTCCAAAGTCCCTCAATTATATATTGACTGGGACAATTTTTGAGTTATTTTGGACAATTTTCTTGTCATTTTCAACAAGTTTTATATCAGCTTGGATCAATTCATATTTTGAATGAAACTAAATATATGAAGTTTAGTTTATATTAGGTTTATTGGAGTTTCTTTTTGGGATAGAAGCTGGAATTTTGTAATCTGGAAATGCAGGGATCCTTAGTGTGACTCGTTTGGGGTTTAAGTGAACCAATCAGAAGACCAGTTTCTCTTGTGGAACAGAGAAATCTCATCTCAGGTTTGCCAGCAATCCAGCATCTGTTTTAACTGTTTTGTTTTATCTTGTTGTATTTTATGTACAGCGTCTTTGAGTTATTGAAAAGCGCTTTATAAATTAAATTTATTATTATTATTATTATTATCTGTGCTTGAAAGTAAGCCTAATGAAACAGACTTTACTGAGTCCATTCAGTAAAAAACTAGTTGTGTACCTTGTGCTACTTTAAAGCAACTGCATCTCCAATCATGAACTCTTTTAACGCCTATTTTTTACACAGTTCAGTCCTAAGCTGAATGTGTTACAGTAAATGTTATCAAAGCTGTAGTTAGATTAACGTAAAAACCACAGCAATCTAATCATACTGTCAACTTGATCCACTTAAAACTCATTTTTACACTGATTAAATACCCCATCTGTCACACCAAACTGCTTTGTTAGCGTGATCTAGTTATTACTATTGTCTGCCAGTAAAACATTACATTTTGTCACAGACATTAAGTAGTTGGAGTGTTGACTCCCTTTAATTAGTCGAGAACAGGCAAGCAAAGATCTTTTTAACAAGGTAACACAGCAGTCATCGTGACTCAGATTCATGCATTTTAAAACCTTGTAGTCCAAGGGTGTCAAACTCATTATAGTTCAGCTTCCACATTCAGTCCAGTTTGATTTCCAGTTGGTCGGACCAGTAAAATCACAGCATAATAACCTATAAATAACCACAACTCCACATTTATCCTTTTTTAGTGCAAAATAGTACGTCCTGCAAATGTTCACGTTGAAGGAATTATGTTTTTACAAAACATCTAACCCCATCAGGACAGATATTTCCTTTTTGGCAATATGTCAAATTTTATATGGAAAATAACAAACCTCTCACCTCTCCAGGAAGTGAGTTAATTCCAGATCACATGACCTGCTCCACATGATGTCATTTCCTCCTGGAGAACAGACTGGCCAGACTCCAAGGCTTTCTGAGTTATTTAATATAAAGTAGTCATCAGGTTTACTACAATATCTCTATAAATAACTTTCAATTTCACTCAATTGTATATCTAATATTTAGAAGAATCTTTCTCTAAAACGCCATGTGGTGTTTGGTTATAGGCGGCCATGTAGATTTTCAGCCTGAAAACAGCAAAAATGTCAACTCTGATAGAAAAAGTCCCACATTTATATATTGACCCCACTGATGTAACCGACTACACATGTATGAAAACTAGACAAGTAGTATAATAACAACCAGTTCATGTCTGTGGAATCCATCAGGCTTCAAAAGACACAGCAGCTTTCCTGTGCAGATAGGGCAGGTAAAAAGAGGCAGGGCTTTAACATTTTATGTTTTCTTAACAATCCACCGGACCAACAGTGCAGCAACCAAGTGTCTTTTTTATTTTAAAGGCTCATGATGAGGTGTAGTTTTGTAGTTCCTTATAAGTAGCACAGTGTCACTAGTGTAACCTATATATTGTCTCTCAGCCCTGGGAATCCAATCTTAAATATAAATTTATATGTACATTTAAATTACTACAACAGTGTCATAAAAGTGGGACAACTAGTCAGTTAGGGAAGAATTTTGCCACTAAAACTCTGGTTTTGGGGCATCTGTGAAACAAAAGTGAACATCCAACCAACACTATTATTGCCTGAATGAAAATGATATTTGTTAAAGTACCTCTTCTCAGCTTCATGATCTGAACTCCACAGTATAACTCACATATTGTGCACAGAATAGTGTCAAATTACCAGCAGAGTTCCACAAATTTGTGAAGAGAAGCAGCGCTGATGCTGATGAGCTTAGCGGCAGTGACAGAATTAGAGCAATTTTGACAGATTTAATTGTCCTCTCCTTCATCACTGCTCACAGACGAGGTCAGAGCAGCATGTTTTCTGACACATTTCCAAAATAAGAGCATCCTACAAGAGACTTCAGTCTGATAGAAGTTCCAGATTGTTCTCTCAGCTCCATTTTCTGCTATCTGAACTCCGACACCCACCCCTCTGTTCAGACAGAGTGTGTCAGATCTATTGTGCCAACAGGAATGGAGAATTTGTCGGCTCCAACGCTGGAATGTACATTTTTGTGTTGATTCATGAGCCTTTCTTCCAATCTGAGCCAGCTCTACTGCCGTGCTGGAAACTCCATGCAGTGGAAAGATGTGAGATTTTTGGATAACTTGTTTTCTATTCACATAAAGGTCTCATGTTGCTCTTAAAGCTGCTCTAATTGATGTTTTTACGCGAACACAACAGATCAAACGACTGCGTTTGAAATGAAGGGAGTCACTCGTAGCGACAAACCCACGGAGGCCGATCATCCGGCTCTGCAGCAGCACTCATCATGCATTTTAGCTTCTTTGTTGTGGTTTTTACAAGTCACACTCCGATTCGCAGCTCTTATTAAGCTCATTTGAAGCTACAGCAGGCAGCCACAAAACCTGCTCAGCACCAAACCGCAGACTGACAAAGATGGAGGCTGGCAGTGTGAACCGAGAGGAGCATTTAGCAGCTAAAGAGACAAATATCTCCCTGGTGCTGGAGATGAAAACAGAGCTGAAAGGACAGGGAATTATTAAAGTCTTCACGTGGAGAAACACGACTAAATACTTTGATGCTTTAATTTTGAAGGCAAGGCATTTTATTTTTTACTTGAAAATGAATGCTTAATTATTTGTGAATTTGTTAAATTCAGACCAAACTTTCCAAGTAATATAATTTCACAAAGAGGTTCAAGATATAATTGCCGGACTTCTTGTAACATATTTGACATTTCTGCTGTTTTTAGGCCTAAAATCAACCAAACACCACATGGCATTTTACAGAAAGATTCTTCTAAATATTAGATATACAACTCAGTAAAACTGAAAGTTATTTCTAAAGATATTGTTGTAAACCTGATGACTACTTTTTATTAAATAACTCAGAAAGCCTTGGAGTCTGGCCAGTCTGTTCTTCAGGAGGAAATGACATCATGTGGAGCAGGTCATGTGATCTGGAATTAACACACTTCCTGGAGAGGTGTTTTTGGAATGAGGAACTTAGTTCAAAATTATTTTATTTGTTATTTTCCATATAAAATGTCATATATTTCCAAAATAGAAATATCTATCATGATTATCTCAACTTAATAAAAGAACACAATCCAAACTATTTCTGAATCAGCTCATTTTTTTATTGTTTAGCTCATTAGAAGGTGGTTGGTATTAAATTGCGATGGTTATTTAGTTGACTTCAACACAAAATTTTAAGTTTATTTCATTATTGAAGCTTTACATGTTTAAGTAAGATTCTACTTTGCAGTGTTTTTCCTTCAGTGCTGATCGCCTTCATTAATGACATCCAGATAGGGTTGGGACATTAATGCAGATCTTGCAGTGATGACTACAGATGGAGAGAGGTGGCTGCATCAGAGCTGAACTATTTTAACAATAATTTATTTTATGGGGAATCTTTCTTTTTATTATTTTATGGCAATAACAATATCAATAATTGGATGAAAAGCAGAACCTGCTTGATCTAAGTTAGACTGCTGAAGCATCACATTAGTATCTGATAAAACACACAAAACTGTATCTGGATGTTACCTGGATTTACACCTGGTGTTAAACTGCTATATCTCAATTGTGCCAATCAGTTTTTATCTCATTATGCAGATTAGCAGAGCAGGGCTGGCTGACTGGTCAACAAACATGGCACGCTCGAGGTCAAAAGGAGGCAGAAATGCTGTCTGGGCTCCTTTTTTTCTAATTGCCGAGCTAATATTACAGCTACTACCTGTAGCTGCTGACAGGCTCGCTTGACCTGACAGGGAGAGGCAGAATAATTTGACCTTTCCACCTGCGCTACGATGCTTGCTTTTCAGAATGTGCTCTCGCTGTGCAGGTTGCATTTACACCTGCTGAGTCGGACCACCTTTGACTGGGATTCCAAGCTGTTCTGCATCCTGATACTTTGCCTTAACACGGGTTTGGTGACTGGTTTTGCTGTTTAAAGACAGAGCTGTATAAGCATGCATTTATTAATTAACTCCACTCAACCCTGGTGTCGTCCTGCGGGTCAAAACTGACCCGTTTCAAAGTTTGAAAATGTAGAAAAAAATATGCATTTTCACAGTGAAACTTCTGATTTTCAACATTTTGGGGAAATTTTTGAAGATTTTTTGGTGGAAAAAAAGGAATGTTAAAAATGTTGCACAAAAAAATAATCAACCAAAATCCAGTGAATTGTGTTGGATTTTGGTAGATTTTTGTGTGAATGTTCTTAAAGAAAATATTAGAAGTTTTACTGATATATATGGAATCGCTTTAGATATTTTTAGGATTTTTTTGGAAGATATTTACTCATTTTTTGAAAATATTTACGAGAATTGTCTTGCCAAATTTGGGGGATTTTTTAAAAATAAAACTTTTAAGGGAAGCTTTTAAGGAATTATTGGAATTTTCTTCCTGAAGGTTTTGCAAATTTTCAGAAATTTGGGCAATTTTTTTGCAGAATTTTTGGATTTTTTTCAGACAAGGAAACAATATTTTTGGTGCCTGTAAATGAGGATTAAATATAAGGATCTCTAATCTTCGTTAAAACAAACACCTCTCAGAGGTCAAGAGGAAACTCTTTGGTTACGTCGCTCAGCGTTTCATGAAATCTGTGTTTCCCTCTGGAAGCCACACACGGTTCTTGCTCTAGTTCAGATGGAAGTAACAGTTGATGATGCAACGTTAGGCAATCCATTCGTACCTGTGGCTCTCGTCCCAGGCTGGCTCCTCCCCCGACGGCAACCACGGGAACCCCCGTCTGGGCCGAGACGAACTCCAGCATCGGGGCCAGGGGGGCGCGATTCGGCGGCGGCGGTCTCTCTTCCTCAAACACCAAACCCTGGAAGGTTGCACAATGAAACGTAGCTCAAACAGCGTTACATCAGCCTCACTGAGACGCCGTTTCACCACATTTTAGCTCAGGGGGTCCAACATGTGGCCCACGGGCCAAAAGCGGTCCTCCAGAGGGTCCAATCTGGTGTGACGTGGAAAAATTCCAGAGAAGACATTAACTGCAGATTGTACATTTGTAAAATTAGAAATTTAAAATCATTTCTTGACCATGACAAGTTGTTTTGATCATAGAGTAAAATACTAGATTGCTCATTGTCAATTTTTGTAATATTTTGTCTTGTTTTTTTGTCTCACTTTTGTTGTTTGCCTCATGTTTTTATTTTGCGTCTCATTTTTGTAATATTTTGTCTTGTTTTTGTTGTTTTTTGTCTGGCTTTTGCCGTTTGTCTCATGTTTTTCTTGTTTTATGTGTCATTTTTGTAATTTTTTGTCTTGTTTTGTTGTTTGTTGTCTGACTTCTGTTGTTTGTCTCATGTTTTTCTTGTTTCTCGTTTTTGGCATTTTTTTGTCTCGACTGTTTCATTTACGTAATTTTTTGTCTCGTTTTTGTCATTTATCCATTTTGTTTTCACTTTGCAACTTCTTTGTCTAATTTTGTCTAATTTTTGTTTTGTTTATTGTCGTCTGTCTCATTTTTTGTCATTTTGTTTCTTGCTTTTATCATTTTGTGTCTCATTTTTGTAATATTGTGTTGTTTTTTGTCTTTTTTTGTCTAACTTTTGTCATTTTGATCATAAAGCATCATACTATATTGTTCAGTTCCAGATTGCTGTGACTAAATGTTGTGTTTCTTTGTCGACACTCTGTGATCTGGAAGTTGTAATGTGGAAATGATAAACTGAGGCTGAATGTTGTTGAAATTAAATGTATTTTTCTTCAGAAATTTCAGGTTGTTCATGATGTTTTGTAAAAACATAATTCCTCAAATTTGAAATTTTTTGCACTAAAACAAAGGAACATTTTGGAGTTGTGGCTATTTATAGGTTATTAACTGGTCCGGCCCAATAGTGATCAAATTATGATTATGTGGCCCCTGATCTCTAATCAGTTTGACACCCACTGCTTTATCTCTCTGAAGCTGCCCGTTTCCTCTACTCTCATGCACCAAATCCTAAATTAACGGCTGAACAAGTGAGCAGAACTCGTTAGAACATCGACACGTTGTTCCCAGCATTCAATATAACCTGAGAAGATTTTATTTTCTCACCTTGTTAACAAATGTCATTACAACTGGAGAAACTAAAACCCTCCGAAGAGTTTAAGAGACGTAATGAAACAACTGTTTGGGGGTTCTTAGAAACGGGGCTGCTTTGCTTCTCTGCTTGGCAATCAATGTTCACAGAGATCCAATCAGAGTTAAGTCCTTGCTGAGGACTGGCATCCTGTCAGGAGAACAGTCTGTGTTCTACAACTTAAGCTGCTTCACACCACAGAAACAACAGATTAGCTCTTGGCTTAGGGTCCACCTCAGCTCCTGCAGGCACCATGCTCAACTACAGCAGCAGAAAAAGCCAAGTGTTAATCAGGGTTTCTCCTGTGCTGACCTTTCAAGAAAGACCTCCCATCATGTTCACAAGTTCAGAATAAATGCATGAAGTTCTGCCTACAGTGATTTGACACTGGCTCAACGCTTGTTTTCTTGTTGCGATTCAGGGGAGCAAATTGAAGCCAAGTGTAGCTGACAATACAATTCTCACAGGGAAGCATTTGATATGTAAATGTGCTACCGACAGGACCTGGAAATAAGACAGCAAGTGTTGTTCAAAAGCGTTAATATCATTCTTGATCGAAGACATTTATAATAAGACCCTTCCTGACGTACAAACAATGAGAGACAAGCAGACAGACTGGATAAAGAGATACATGCATAATGTCTTCTTCCAGATGAATGAATGAATTAATGGCTGAGAACATAAATCAGAAGGACAGCATGCAGCGTGTTTATTACCTCTCTGTTTGATCACAGGCAGCTCTCGAGTTCTTCTCCCACCCACAAGTCACACTATGAATGAATGAATGATCAGATGAGCAAACTGCACAATGGACATGAATGAATAAAAACGGCAGCTTGTAATTTCTGATGAACAACCAAACCATGACACTGCATTAATGATCTGACAGAATAAATGCATTTCACAGCTCAAAAAACTACAATCTGACAATCTAGACATCACTTAAACTGATTAAATGTTGTTCTAATCACAAGAAATACTAGTTTGTTACACAAATTGCTAATATTGTAATATGGTACAATGTTAAAAAACAGTTGCATCTAAACCAAGGGTGTCCAACATGAGGCCCATGGGCTAAAAGTGGTCCTCCAGAGGGTCCAATCCGGCCCTCAAAGTGTAAAAATCCCAGAGAAGACATTGACTGCAGATTGTAAATTAGTAAAACTATAAATTTAAAATCATTTCTAGACCATGACAAGTTATTTGGATCATAAAATAGAATACTAGATTGCTCATTTTGTGTCTCATTTTTGTAATATTTCATCTTGTTTTTGTTGTTTGTTGTCTTTTTGTTGTCACACTGAAGGTTTTCTGTTCTCACTTTTAGACCAGTCAACCAGTCTAAATTAAAATTTCCATCTGACTGACTGACTGAGAAGTGAATCATGAGGAACATCCCTAATGGGCAGATGTGAGAACTCATGCAGGATTTGTGCTTCTTTTGTCACCGTGCAACAATAGAAATGCTTTTGAGGAAAGACTGTCGAGAAACGTGCAGTTATCCTCATTTATTTCATTAAATTGATGGTTTCAATGCAATGAATCCTCATTAACCCTCATTATTGTTATCAAATGTATACTGAGTGCGCTTCCTTCCTCATAAAAGCTTTTCAAAGTTGACTTTTTTCATACAAATTGGAACCCAGTATCCACATATATATATATATATATATATATATATATATATATATATATATATATATATATATATATATATATATATATATATATATATATATATATATAAGCTAGCAGTCTTTTTTTTTTGCATTTGTAAACACATTGCAGTACATCTTGGACGATACTTTCACCCATATGCATGTCCATGTGTCCTTGTATGGATGAATGAGCTGAAGAAAATGGAGACTGACACACAATAGCAGAACAGAAATGTTATTCTGTATTCCAGTATGGGTTCATAAACTAAACTAGAGTTACCCAGAAAGAACCTCAAGGGAACATCTCTTCTTTTCCACACTATAGAGATGCCACATTGTGTTGAAGGATTTCTGAACTGATTTTTTTGGCAAAACATTATGACCACCTGCCTAATGCGGTGTTGGTCCTCCTTATGTGATCAAAAATGCTCTGAACCATTGGGCCTGGACCAGAGGACCTCTCAGGGTGTCCTAAATGACAAACTGAGGCATAATATTGTTGAAATTGCACTTATTTCTCTTCAGAAATTTCAAGTTTTCCAAAATGTTTTGTAAAAAGATTTTCAGAATGTACTTTTTTGCACTAAAACAAAGGGAAAAGTTAGGAGTTGTTGTTATGTATAGGCCATTATGCTGTGATTTTACTGGTCCACTGCACTGGAGAATAAATTTGGCTGAACTAAAATGAGTTTGACACCCCATCTCTAAATGTTGCTGATTATTTCATATTTTTGTGACATTTGGGATTGCCATTTGCATGAGGGAGTTAACTTGGGTGTCTCAGCCTCATCAACACGGACGCCAAAATCCAAGGTTTTCCAGCAGAACACCACATAGTACCAATATGATGAATGTTCTTCGGTGCTGGGGTGATACCTGCAGGGGTGTGGTGGCCAGCAGCTCACACAGCTGCAGCAGCAGGGTGCCCGGACTGCTCTCGTTCACAGCCAGGTAGATGACGTTGGCCTGTCCCGACGGGGTCATCACCGTCTCCCCCACGAGCGCCGCCAGCGACAGGTAGGCCGGGGAGGAGGAGAAGGAGGCCATAGCAGCCGCTCCTGCCAGCGAAGCTGTATCCGTTACTCCCCTTCCCCTGTCTCCTCCCCTGTCTCCTCCTCCACCGGGACCATTTCCCACACCGGGCCCCAGGCCTGGCTCGCCGACCCCCGCGCCTCCCACTACCGCCGTCTCCGGGAGCAGGGAGGAGCCCGAGTGGACTACGGCGATGTTGACGCCACCCGAGTCCCTCTCTCTCTCCCGGGGCCGGAGCAGTAGGGGGGGCGAGGGGCGCGCGGGCCCCGTGCAGGCCAGGACAGCCAATAGCAGTGAGAGGGCGGGCCTTGGGGCCACCATGGGGTAAAAGGAGGGCCAGTGGCAGCCGTCGGATGGGGGTTTTTGGCAGGTGAGGCGGGTGAGCGGGGTTTTGGGGGGATCTCTGGGGGGACGTCTCTTGGGGTGAGGAGGGGAAGGTGGTGGTGGGGGGTAGGCAGCTCACAGTGCTTCACCTGATGAGCAGAGGAGACCCTGGAGAGGAAAGAAGAGAGGAGATAAAAACTGTCAGCTCTCATACATCTTCTCTAAGCAGAAAACCACTCTCAGAGTCTCTCATTCGTCTTTGTTGTGTGTACAGTGTGCATTTATCCATCTCAAGTGGGACGCTTGATTTATGTGGGCGTTACAAAGCGCTTATTCCACAGTAAACAATGCAAATAAATGACATACACCTACTCATCCCTGCACTTATTGCTCCCGCAAGTCTGAAAACACCGAAAGGATTTCAGGCAGGAAGAAGCTCAACATTCTCCTAACGCTGTTTACCTTCCTAACAGTGAAATCCCACCGACATTCAGGATCAAACAGGACAAAACAGATACACTGAAAAACATTTGAAGCCAGTTACTTGGAAACAAAAGTTCACCTGCTGCCTTAAAAATGTGAGTAAACTCAACTTGAAAGTAACCATTGTTTCAACTCAAACTGTTAAACAAGTTGTTTAACTAATGATAGTTTGTATTTTCAACTTAAGTCTCAGAGTTAGATCGATGTTGAATTGTCCATTCAAGAAAACTCAAGATATCTTGTTATGTAAATTTGCAATTCCCTGTTACTTCAACTTAAGTTAAGATGACTTTATATTTCATATTAATTGCTATGTTAAGTTAAAAGGACTAATGTTTTAAAATTGTTTTCATCTGTAAACTTTATTTCTCATCTTGACTAATTTAGACTTTACAATGAATCAATTTGATGCTTATTTGTTCAAAAACAAACTTCATTTGAACAACAATGCTCATGCAAGTTGTTCTGTGAATGACAAAGACACAGCACAGACCGAGGTCCGAGTCGCAGCTCGGCAGCATGCGATGGGCCCAAAGAAACCGGCTGGAGCGAGACCACAGGGAATAAACGTCGACTCCAAGGGGAATAAAAAAACCTGAGAAAGACCTGCAGGTGACGGAGGGATAGAGGATGAACCGAGGGATGCAGAGAGGAAAGGGGGATTAGAAACAGGAGGGTACATGCTGCTGCAGAGGGAGGACAGATGCAGTGTGTCTCTGTGAGGAAGAGCAAAAGGCTACAAAATGAGACCTGCATATGCATGAGAGTGGAATGGAAAGCTGGGAGAGGATGTCAAGGAGGTGTACAGAGTGTGTGTTTGTATGTGAATATACAAATAAGTAGAGCAGTGCATCTGAATCTGAGCAATAAAACTGCAATGAGATGCGTCAATCTGATGTACGGAATGATTCCCGGCCATGGAAAGACAGAATGTTCCGATACACGGAAAACAAAACCACAATGAAGGCGTTACAGGAATAAACTCCCTCCACTGGGCCTGTTGGTTCTGTATTTGACTGTTGCACAGGAATCCTGCTGGGATGTTCGGAATCGTTACTTCACATTTCAAACTAATACTGGGGTGTCAAACTCATCTTAGTTCAGGTTCCACGTTCACCCCAATTTGATCTTCCGTGGGCCAAACCAGTAAAATCAGAGCATGATAATTTAAAAAATAATGACAACTCAAAATTTTTCCTTTGTTTTAGTGCAAAAAAAAAATACATTCTCAAAATGTTCACATTTAAAGTCAGACAAAAAAAATACAAAAACAAGAGAAAATATTACAAAAGTGAGACAAAATTTTATGAACAACCTGAAATTTCTTAGAAATAAATTAAATTTCATCAACATTCAGCCTCAGTTTATCATTTTCACATTCCAACTTCCAGATCATACTTTATCTACAAAGGAACACAACATTTAGTCATCTGAAACTGAACCATAGAGAATTTTACTTGATGGTCAGACAAAAACAAGACAAAATATTACAAAAATGAGACACAAAACGGCATGAATGATACACGAAACAACAAAAACGAGATAAACGACAAAAGTCAGACAAAAACAAGACGAAATATTACAAAAATGAGACAAAACGACAAAAGAACAATGAGCACTCTAGTATTTTACTTTCTGATCAAAACAACTTGTCATGGTCTAGAAATGATTGTAAATTTATAGTTTTACTAATTTACAATCTGCAGTTAATGTCTTCTCTGGAATTTTTGCACTTTGAGGACCAGATTGGACCCTCTGGAGGACCGCTTTTGGCCCACGGGCCTCATGTTGGACACCCATGAACTAATAGTTGCTTGCAGTGTTGATTGTGTGGGTTTTTTAGACACTGTACTCTGAACTAAACTATTTCACTCGCATAAAATCACTAACTGTGAATCTATCAAGTCACTGTTATTCATATTTGACATTTAAAGAGTGGAAATGCTCTCTAGTCTGTTCCAACACTGTATCGATTCTAAGTAATCAAACTGAAAGATAACCAATACTTGGAGCTGATGCATATTTGCAGGAAAAATGAAAACCTTGATGTCAAAATGTAGAAAACTCCAACTCGTTCGTTTGACACCAAGCGTTAACGACGTGCTACCTGCTGCTGGCTGTTACCGAAGCTGCTCTTAATTAACTCGCCTGCATATCCATGTGCAGTTTGCATGCAGATGTTTTTGGGTTTTTTTCTGCAACCTCCATATGTGTGGATAAACAAAGCCTCACTGTATAATGAAGCTGTCACCTTCCATAGACTTTAAGTTGAACTTGTCCCCTGGTTAGTCTCGGCTGAACGTGACTGGGATTCAGATTCATTCTGGTCTGCATTTAGGTCCTGTGTGTTCTTTATTTTTGCTCCAGTTCACTTCGATGTCAATCTCTGGATGTAATGAAGATTATTTTATTTTCACTCTTTCATGGAGGCATTTTAAATTCCAGCAAAGTAAAATACCTCAAAATACACTTACTCTGATAAAATCACCGCTTTTAGAGAACACACACAAACTACTATGTTGAAGTAATTAGAAATGTGAAAGTATTGTATATTACACCCCACATGAGTAAAAGTATGTAAATATTGTCAGCGAAACTTACTGTTAAGTATGAAAATATTGATTCACATCTTAATATTCTGCAGCATATTGTCCCAGAGCTGATTTTACTAACATGGCTTAACTTATAGTATAAAAATTATTACTTTTTATATGATTCAATATATTGTGACAGGGTTTTAAAGTCCTAATCTGCTGTAAAGTAACTGAAGCCATCAGAGAAGAAGCAGACTATTTAAAAAGTACAATATTTCCCTCAGAAATGTAGGGGAGTTGAAGTAGAAATAAGTAATAAAGTAAAGTACAAATACCTTAGAATTAAACTTAGGAAGAGTAGCTGAGTAAATTCATTTAGTTACATTGCACCACTGATAATTCATTACTTCTGCTCCTACTACTGTTAGCCAATAGTATCAGCTGCTTTGGACAATAAATGGAAATGTGCATGCAATAAATAATCTGTGATTTTCTAAAACGAATACTATTTTGCAACTACAGCATGATTAAGTGGAGCATGAATTTAAATCATCCTATATGCAGATGATGCACTCATTCCTGCTACATGGTCTTAATGAGAGCCGTTCGTCATGTTGTTGGCCGTGGCTGGAATGTGTGTGCAGACCCAAGCTGTTGACACTCATCAGCCCTGGATACATGGAGAATGTGAGGCAGCCGTCTGCCAAACAGCCGGTAAGGTACTGGCATCACCGCCGCCCTCACTGGTTAGACGTTCATTTAGACCAGGGGTGTCCACCATGAGGCCCGCGGGCCAAAAGCGGCCCTCCAGAGGGTCCAATCCGGCCCTCAAAGTGGAAAAATTACAGAGAAGACATTAACTGCAGATTGTAAATTATAAAGTTAAAATAACTTCTAGACCATGAAAAGTTGTTTTGATCGTAAAGCAAAATACTAGATAGTTCATTGTTCTTTAGTCATCTTGTGTCTCATTTTTGTTATTTTTTGTCATGTTTTTGCCTCTTTTTTTGCCTTTTTTGTCTGACCTTTGCCTTTTGTCTCATGTTTTTGTCATTTTGTTTCTCATTTTTGTCGTTTTGGGTTTCCTTTTTGTCTTGCTTGTGTTTTTTGTTTTGTTTTTGTCACTTTGTGTTTTGCTTTATTAGATGTTTCATATCGTTTCTGCATTTTGTGTTTTGTCTCGTTTGTGTTGTTAGTCTACTTTTTTGTCGTTTTGTTTCAAAACTATAAATTTAAAATAATTTCTAGACCAGACAAGTTGTTTGGATCAGAAAGTAAAACACCAGATTGTTCATTGTTCTTTTGTCATTTTTTGTCTAATTTTTGCAATATTTTGTCTTGGTTTTGTTGTCTTTTTGCCTTTTTCTTGGCTGACTTTTAAAGTTTGTCTCATGTTTTTGTCGCTTTGTAACTTTTTTGTCTAATTTTTTGTCTCTTGTTTTGTCTTTATTTCTTGCTTTTGTCGTTTTGTGTCTCGTTTTTGTCATTTTGTGTCTCATTTTTGCACTGTCTTGTTTTTGTTGTTTTTTTTGTCTTTTGTCTGACTTTTGTTGTCCCATGTTGTTGTCGTTTTGTGTCTCGCTTGTGTTTTTTGTCTTGTGAATGTGGCCCCTGAACTACAATGAGTTTGACACCTCTGCTTTAGAGGACATGGTAAAGGCCTGAACCAAGGCTGTCCACATATTATTCAGATGTGTGTCCGCTTGCTGCTGAGAGACCTTTAAAATCACATTTAGGGGTAAAAGTGAATCATGACACCATCAGCGATGCAGCAATCTCACCGGTGCCGAGTTTATTCACACTTTTTTATGATAAAGCAAAGTCTGTAAACACAGCGTAAAAAAAGGAAAGACTTTTCTTTGGTGAGTAAAATGTGTTTTGGGCTGATACTGTCAGTTTGATTAATGATGATAAAGGCTGCTCGTTATCTTTTCCTCCAATCTTCACCACATTCTAGTTGTTATATTTTCTTTAAAATCTAGCTGGTAACTGTTGCAGTGACCCACTTTCCTGTTGGCATCGTTAAACTCTCATCTTGTTTTGTGTTGTCTTATCTTTTCAAAGGACAAGATTATCTTCTGTGTATCGATTAAAGCGAACACGTGTGCCTCAGAGCGTTTGTTTAGTGAGGAGAGCAGAAACTTCTCCAAAGATTTTCTTCCTCCTAGCAGCCTGTTCACACGGCAGAGATGCTGATTTCCAGAAAGCCCTGAACTTGTCGAGGTAATGGCTGCTTCTTATCTGACGAGTTGTGACTAGGGGAAAATAAAGGTAATTTAACCCAAGAACACACTAATGTACCTCTCCAAAAATCACTTTAAATGTGCATCTTTCTTGATTTCCAGAAACTGGCTGCACAGAAACAGGCTTTTTTCCTGCACAGATGAAGTTTTTACCCATACAGATTTTAGCCTGAGCCTAAAGAAAATCACCAAAACCATAAGAATTGCAAACTTCTGGACAATTCCGGTGTCATCTACTCAAACACAAAAGACTTTTTTGGTAATCAAACTGTCAGAAATAGCAGAAAAATGCAGCTTTCTGTTGTAAAAACGGTAGCAAAGACTCACTCATTTAGCTGTATGCGGAACATTGGTGCTGACTGTCGTACAGTCGCTCCTTCAGGGCCCATTGTGAGCCAGAAGAAAAAACCCTGAGAAATGCGAGGCTTTGAATGAACCAGTACATTGTGTACTTGCCGAACATCCACTGAATGAAATACAACAAAAGGAAACAACTAAATGTGGCCCAAAAATCTGAAAAGATTTCCCATTTTTATGTCATTTTTTTCATCTTCCAGTCAAAGGTGATGCGACGGCACCCAAAGCTGCTCAAGGCGACATGAAGCATGTTTTAATAATACTTTTATTCAATAAAAATGACAATAATATAGTCTTTGAGCTCCACTGGGGATTGGAGACGGCACATGGCTTTAGAAATCCAACAGGTGTAAACAGATATGTTCTTTCACAACAAAATCACCATTAAAGAAGACAATCAACAGCAGATATGATTCCTCTTTCACACAGCTCATGTTCAGAACAGATGCATTATTTCCTTTGGATGTTTTGTGAAGTTATTTTAACTGTGTGCAGATTGTGTTCCCTACATGACATGGCTAGTGAACTACATTTACACTGGAAATGAAAGAAAGCAGGTTTTATCCATGCCTCCTTGTGGAAGAGGTGCTGTTAGTTGGAGATGTAGTGGCTGTAGTGATGGGAAATTCTAGTGTTATGTTGCCTCAGAGTGACTCAGTTGGAGCTGAGGGTACAGATTTACCAAATAGTCTCAGAAGTGAGTATATATGCAGGCATGTGGCTATTTCCTGGAAGCAGGCTGGGCTGATGGTGCATGTCCACAGAGGTGTCTTTAGACATAAGGTTTCGCTACTATGAAAACATCTGAGGCAAGAAATATCCATGCAGATGTGAAATCAGCCGTCATTTTAGATCAATTAAAGTTTGTTGAAAAGATTTTCAGAGGTTTCCAGATACTGTAAATCACACTGGACTCTAATTTGTACGAAGTAGCCGAGACCTGAACTTAAGCGAATGAGGAGTGAACATCGCATCGCCAGATATCTGGAAGTGCAGCTGGATGTAATAAAACCCTCTGAGCAGGGCAAAACACAGATGAACATCGGCCGGTTGCTTGGACTAAGTTGCACGACTGTCTCAACGATCACTGGTGATAAAAGCAGATACTTGAACATATCTGGGCTTTATATACATTTTTGCTGGTATTTTCCTACTGAGTTGTGTTTCAGTGTGACCTAATGACTGCTTGTCGTTACTGTAGTTGTACAAATATGTAAACTGATTGATGTTATGATGCACGTAATGGCTTTGTTTACATTTTCACCAGAGTTCCGACTTACGGCGAAAATCAACATACGTCACACCATAGGAAGGAAACTCCGACTCCGACAGGTTGTGCAAAAATCTAACCGCAATGTTTATCCTGTTATAACTCATTTATGGAGTGGAACAAAGTGTTCTGTAAGGTAGTTCAACTTCAGTTTCCATTCATTTAAGTGAAGAATCTACAAAAACACTAACCTCAAAGAAGGAGATGCCAGTATCTGGCCTCAAACAACAAGCTTTTAGAGTACAAATCCAGTTGTGTACATTACAACCTCAGTTTCCAACCTATAATTCTAACCAGTTCAACATAATATTCCAGCCAACAGCTGGCCCAAAGCAGCAGAACCAGCTACTGCCAGCACTCAGTGGGCGAGCCAGGAACATGTGCATGTCCATCAATGCTCCAGCATCCAGTGGCAACTAGCTCTTAACCTGAACAAGAAGTTAACACCGAACCATAATGATGTTTTACACCAGATTTTTAAAAAGGGACATAATTGTAACATCCACTTCTGTCTTAACTGCCTGTAAACCACGTCATGTCCTGGTTGAGCACTTTACACTCCAGCTGATTTAAAAACGGTGAAGGACTGCTCGGAGCTAACGACAGCATCTCTGTTTGGACGCCCTGTACCACCTCGCAGTGCCAAGATTAGCTTTAATGGTTTCATTTGTGTGAGAACATTCACTGAAATTAAACTGTGAATATGAAAATATCTATGCAAATTTACCTGGCATCTGTAAGAACATCCTCTGGTTTCTGCAATGCTGCTGAAAGGAAGATTTCACTTCAAATTTTGGTGCAACCCTGATGCTGAAATCCCAGATATAGTTAAAAATGAACTGAGATGAAAAGGAAAACCTCGATGGTTATTAATTCAAACTGCAGGAACATTAAATGTAAGAATTCAGCTTTCCTGTGGAGCCGTATAGAAGACGGATGTGAGATTTTTTGGTGTTTTTGTTGTTGGGCTGTACATGTAATAATGAAAACCAGCATGGGAAATCGAAAACGACCAGCTGTGAACGTGTCAGAACCTGCATGTGAATTAAGCTGTTGTTGGAAAAACCAAACGCATCCTACACAAACATCCTCCACGGGGAGGAGAACGGCGGCTTGTGAGGTGGATTCTGGAGCATATTGTGAATTTAGCATGTTGCAGTGCTGTGAGATGGATTTTTTCTCCCTGTGCTTGTGTGAAGGCTACTAATGCAAGATTGATCATTAATCAGTATTCTGCTGCCTGAGACGCAAAGGGATGCACCAGACCTGGAGCACTGGAGCATCTGCAGCTGCAAATAAAACCCTGTAGAAACTCAAACCGCACACATGCAAATGCTTTAAATCCACATGAGAACAGCAGCAGCTACTCTAAGACTCTCCTGCATCCGTGGTCATTTCTGTTGTGCACGTGTTGCTCTGTGTGCTTGTGGATACTCTGATTTATGAGGCTAAAAGGGGCAATAACCACCCCTGACAGTCTCTCTGCCACAAAGCCACATTTCATAAGTGGAGGGAAGCAGAAAAGGAAGAAATATACAGCAGTAGCAGAATGAACTGAAAGCAGATGGAGAGTGTGATGAGGAGATGTAGAAATGCAGCAGCAGACGGGGGTTCGATGAGCAGGGAAGCAGTCGGGAGTCCACACTATGATCAATCAACATCAATTTAGGTCAGCTAACCCACAAAGCTGAGTACAGTGCACATCCTCTGGAGCTTTGAACCTCCTGCTCCGAGGGCAGAGCGAGCGTGGCCGTTCCCCCGCGTATTAATTACAACTACTTATGGCGGCCAGGGGTTTCATGTTCCTCTACATTTCTCTCTTTCGGAATATTTCTTGCTGCTCCCATGCTGGTGTTCAGCCCATCCTGGTCCACAGCAGGAATCAGCTCTACTCTGTTTTCTGCACATTTCTAATGTGTGTTAGTCATAATTACCCTCTAAAGACCAGCTCTTGCTATAGAGAAAGAGGAGCGCTCATACTCATTTTGAAATTAAAGCCTTTTGTTTTGACTTCTTGGTGGAGCTTCAAACACCTATAGTTGGTCGAGGTTTTAAATGGGTTTTGTGGTGAAGAAACTCCACTTATATTTTGGATTAAGTTTCTCATAAATTCTCCACATACCAGAATACTGGTTTTAAACTAGTGTAGCTAGGGTTACATTGATGTACCATAAGCTTCTTGGGGAACCTTCATGTCACATTCGAACATACTGGGTACCCAGTAACGGCATTTCTCAACCTGCAGGGAAGTCCAAAAGACCTTCAAAAATCTGTGATTATCAGAAACAGACATTGTAAATCTGTAGCCAGCTCTTCTCTGCCCGTGTTGTAAACTGGTACCAAACCAGGATCTTTTCCCACACTGAACTAAACAGCAGCTGACAACAAAAGCCAACAGTCCATGAAGCCAAACTGACTTTGGACACATAATGAAACAAAACTGAGTGAGAAAATAAAACATAATCCTCAGTCTACTGGGTGAAAGTCCTGTGAATGAGGCTACTGCACCCAACACCTTATGAGGGTGTATTAACATGGAAAAAGTCACATGTATCCGTCGGCATCATATACTGATGCAGGCGGCACCAAGGACACCTTGTGTAGGTCTTTGAGGCATCATCAGCTTTGATAAAACGGCAGTTTCTCATGTTCTGCGAATGAGAGCAGCTTGTTAATGGCTCACAAGCTGCAGGACATAAGAAAATACATCGTGTCTCATGTATGGTGAAGCTGAGGTTAGGGAAAAATCATGGTTTTATTCAAATATTTCAGCAAATGTGACAATGTCCTTTGACTTTTTCAGCATTTATCTAGGTTCCGTCCTCCTTTAGTGCAGCTTGAACCTGATCACCAACTTTTGTCATGTTTTAGTTGCTGCTAGTGGATACTAAGGAACCAGCTCCAGTCCTTTATCAGTGAACATTTTGCTTTTTAGCTTGAGACTTGGCAGATTTGTTAATTAGCATAATTTCTATATAATGTTAATTAAACATAATTGGGACAATGATCTATTTGCATTTTTAATGAGTAATTTATCATTTTTAGCAGACATACTTGCATAGAAATTTGTGGTACAACAGAAGATTAAGTTAAATATCCAACATAATGAAAAAGTGCTGTTTCTACAAGTAAAAGCTTCCAAATGTGAACCGATGTGACAATAATAAAACCACTGACTGACAGGGGAGTGAATGACATGGATGATCTTGTCACAATCAAATGCTGTGCTGAGAAATCTTTCTGTATGGATACGACTTTGACATCCACTTAAACATTGCTACAGACCAGTCACAGCTCTGCCATGGCAACGACACTCAGAAAGACCAGTAATCTTCCCCAGAAAGACAACGTACACCATCGCAACAGAAAAGATTCTAAGGAACAGCTCGAGGAACACGACCAAGAGTCCCAGCTAGAACCCACTCTGAGCATCAGAAGGGGGCGCCATAATAAAGCCGACCTACGGAGGCTACATCTGGCCACCCCAAGACCCAGCAGATTCACTGTCACCATCCTGGTACCGGACCACCACAGGAAACCTCCGAGGTTCTACAGCTGTTGCCAAACAGGTCAGATCTGTTTTGGCAGCACAAAGGGGATCTATACTATAAAAGGCAGGTGGTTTTAATGTTGTGGCTAATTGGTGTATGACTTCATTTTATTTTAATTCAGCGTACATTAATAGAAAATGCACCATTTGATGTGAAATCCATCATTTTGCAGCCTACTGTATTTTTTAACTCTGTTTTTTTTTGTTTGCCACGAAGCAAAACGGACTTGAGATGAACACAATGGAGTGTGTGCTCGAATCGATATCAAATGGTACAGAAGGGGAGAATGTGATTGACAGAGCAGGTCGATAATCACTGGCTTTGTACTGTATGTGAGGAAGGAGTGTAGGACAGGACAGGATATAAAGAAAAGCAGGTCATGGAAGATTAAAAATGTCCCCGACGTTGTTTTATTCTCCATCGTCACATTGCAGCTGAAATGTTAATGACTTCTGCATTTGTCTGAGGTATGCATTGCTGGTTTAGTCATTCTAACATGTTTACTATAATTGATGTGTCTATTAGTTGCAAACTGTGAAAAGGAAAAAGACAATCTTGATGTTCTGGAGCCAGTTCTTTCCAATAGTAATGAATAGAAACCACTGGGTATATGAAAGGCAGTCAAAATGCATCCAAAAATATGAAACTCATTGACAAATGCCCGAAAATCAGCAGTAATGTAAAGTATGATTAATAGTGAAGGAAATAAAAGTTAATACGGTGCTTTAATATGTGCTTTTTACCCGACATCAACCAGATTTTTTTTTAAACATCTCGGCTATCTGAATAAAATCACTCATTTAAAACTTAGTTCAGGAGGAACATCTAATTCACGGTTTGATATGAATTATTGTTAAAAATGCAGATGCACGTACAGTTTCTCTGGTAAAAACGGCAACAATTTGAAGACGGCAGAGCGTAAACTGGTGTTTTCCTTTAAGAGAACCCCGAGTGTGAGGACTAAATTGTGTTTTTCGTGATCAATCAATGGACCCACGCAGCTCCACGACGTCCCTTCTTCCTCCAGCGTCTCAATTTTTTCCTTTCATTTCTTTTTTCTCCGTCTTTTTCTTCCCAACATCTGTGTTCAACCATCCTCTCCTCCGTCCTTTTCTCTCTCTCACTCTCCTCATCTTCCTCCTCTTCCTCTCCTGTGGGCCATCAGAATTCATTATAGGCTGAGCTGATTCATGGCTCAGTCCCACATCATTGGAGAGCATGGAGGCAAGCCTATAAATCTGCACTTACACGCTGCTACACACACACACGTGCACACGCACACACACACACACACACACGCACACACACACACACACGCACACAAGCTGGAACACAAAAAATACACTGCTTGCATACTTATCAGCATATCAAAGGCACGGACAAACGAACATAGTGCATGAGACAGAGCGTGAACGTGGACACACACTATTACACACACACAACATGCAATTACGCCCACACGTCATCCACACGCGTGTAGAAAGCCAT
Source organism: Amphiprion clarkii (assembly GCA_027123335.1). Lineage (NCBI taxonomy): Eukaryota > Metazoa > Chordata > Actinopteri > Pomacentridae > Amphiprion > Amphiprion clarkii. Next base: position 34,488,888 of record CM049580.1, on the reverse strand, counting down.
CAGCAGCCCAGCGTTGGCCCTGCGGACCATCATTACAGGCAGCGACCTGCTGTGTGTCCTGTTCGGTTCGCTCCTAGCAAACGGCTCCTGGCTTCATAACAAGCAGGGGGGCTTCAGGTCCCTTTACTGTACAGATACTCTGCAAACAATCATTTTTCTCTGCATGTGTGTGTGTTGGCCAGAGAAATCAGGGCTGCTGCAGTAGAGCATCCACGGTGTTGCTTTAACAGAAGTTCCATTTGTGCTTGCACAAGTTGGATTTTTTTGGATAGAATGTGATTTATAAGGTGATCTATATGCATTAAATCAGTGATGTCAAACTCAGTTTAGTTCAGGTTCCACATCCAGTCCAGTCTGATCTCCAGTGGACCTGACCAGTAAAACCACAGCATAGTAACCTATAAATAACCACAACTCCTAATGTTTCCTTTGTTTCAGTGCAAAAAAGTACATTCTGAAAATGTTCACATTTAAGCAATTATCTTTTTACAAAACAAAATTAACAACCTGAAATTTCTTAAGAAAAATAAATTCAATTTCATTTACACATTACAACCTGATCAGTGTTTCTACAAAGGCGCAAAATATTTAGTTACACATACCTGGAACTGAACAAAAATGACAGAAGTCAGACAAAAATGACAAGACAACAAAAACAAGACAAGATGTTACAAAAACGAGACACAAAATGACAAAAACGAGACACAAAATGACAAAAAAATGAGACAAACGGCACAAAACAAAACAAGAGAAAGTTAAAGTGACAAAACATGGACAAATGACAAAAACGAGACCAAAAATGACAAAAGCGAGAATCAAAAACAACAAAAAAGTAGACAACACAAGCGAGACAAAAAAAACACACAAAATGACACCAAACAACGAATAAAGCAAAACACAAAATGACAAAAGTAAGACAAAAAACACAAGCGAGATGAAAAGGAAACACAAAATGACAAAATCGATCAGCAAAACGAAGAAGTCAGACAAAAAAGACGAAAAAGAACAAAAATAAGACAAAATATTACAAAAATGAGACACAAAATGACAAAAGAACAATGAACAAGCTAGAATTTTACTTCATGATCTAAACAACTTGTCATGGTCTAGAAATTATTTTAATTTATAGTTTTACTAATTTCCAATCTGCAGTTAATGTCTTCTCTGGAATTTTTACACTTTGAGGGCCGGATTGGACCCTCTGGAGGACCGCTTTTGGCCCACAGACCGCATGTTGGACAGCCCTGCTTTACATTTAAAAGAACGCAGCGTTTTCTTCTTTCAGCTTCATTTACTGGACACAACTGTTCCAGCTGCTTCATTCATGCTTCTCATTCATCAGCTGCCTGGCAACCAGCTAACATCCAATCGTCTTCATGCATGTGTATGGATCGGCTGTTCCTCCATCTCAGACTTTCAGCCTTTGGTCCGGGTCTTTTTCACAGCAGATATTTTGACATATCGCAGCAGGTGTAAATAAAATTAATTATTTACTATTACAGCAATGCCTGCTGAGAAAAAAAGGGAGTACTGCTGGTTTCACTGCATCGAGAAGAAGAAAGGTCCATCTTGACATTTTTCTGCATGTGTTAAAGGCAGTTTCAATAAAAGTGAAGTTGTTGCAGTTCCACACAGCTTTATTGAGCTACTTTGCATCATCTAACTACACTGAAAATAAAAAATCTGAGCATCTGTAAGGGTCACTAATTCATGTAGCATATTAATCACTATTTGTTCAACACACAAGACATGTTGCATTTTCCCCTTAACCAGATGTATTTATGTATTCTCAAGGTTTCTCCAACACGGAATGTTACTTTTAACAACCACAATATTATTGAACACAGGATCATGTAGTTATGTTTGCATTTCTAAATTATCCACATTTGTTTCTCAAAAATCATGTTCTTTCATCAGGTGTTCATTAGCAGTGTTGAGCAAGTTACTGAAAATTAGGCTAACAGTTACAGGGAAGTCTTAAATGAAATAACTGGGCTGTGTTGTCGACATCAAATACTACAGTCATTTGTAACCAGGATACTAGTATGTATAATGGTGATGTGACCAACCAGATCTAACCATGTTCCATTTAAACTCCAGAACACGACCAAACCTAGAGAAACCTCTTAACCAGGAATCTGTTGTGTATGTAAACGATATTGTATTGGTATTCTTTCTTTTCTGCAGTCGCCGTCATGATTAACCAGAACTCCTAAACTCAACTGAGCCTATTATTATTATTATTAGCTCCACCTTTGCTTTTTTTTTCAAAATGTTTGCCACGGGAAGGAACCATCATCACCACAGTTTTACGAGGACACTTCAGGCCGTATGATGAAAATGACTAAACAACCATTTTTCACCTAAAGGTCAGTCATCTATCACTGGATAATGTAAGCAGTGATCTAACTCCAGACCATGAATGGGTGGAGCAAATCCCCCACCAGCGACACCAGGATCATTTCAGTGCACGTGTGTGTGTTTGTGTGTTCATCTGAGTGTGTGAATGAAATGTGGGCCGGGATGAGAGCCAGCTGAGGCCTGGACTCAGAGTGCTGGAACTTAAGGAGATGTAAACACTGTAAGTCAATGTATCATCCTCAAGCCGCCGAGCTTCGCCAAATGTCTCACGTACACACACACACACACACACACACACACGCTTCGTAAACACTACCTACACACACACTCCATCTTTCCTTCCTCCTGCCGTCACTACCCTCCATTACACACTCCCTCATTCCATTCACTTTCTTTAATTAACCCCCCTTCTCCCCTCAGGCTTCCACAGATGCATGCCAAGGCGCTGAAACACACACATTTCACTGACTAAATAGCACTTACACACACTCACACACACACACACTCACACACTAACACTGGAAATTTTTCGATTTTTTTCTTTTCCCTTTAAAAACGAGCCTGGCATTACAAAGAGGGCGATTCCAACAACCAGCATCTTACTCCAGGAACATTTACATCTTCACTCGTATGGATGCGGCCGTTCATCGTGAATGAAACGTAGTTTTTCAGACCCCCGCTGAGCTCCGGCACACTCACAGCTGAGGAAGGCTCAACTTTATGCAAATATCCCCTGAAGCAGAGCGAGCAACAGCCAGGCGAGCTGTTTACCACTCCATCCCACTACGCAAGGAACGTTCAGCAAAATGGGGAAAAAACTGACGGTTCGAGCATCATGTGGTGAAAGAAGAATCACAGAGCAATGCTACTGTGCACTCAGGAACGAAAGAAACAAGTCGATTACATCGTCCGACAGTGGTCTCCACATAGGACTCTGGATACAGATGCACATCCATTGGTATTGTGGTATGACTTAAAGATCTTTTCTCCTTTCTGGATCCAAATAAACTAATAACATCAGCCCACCACTTACAATAAATGATCACACTTGTTTCAAATCATCTTGTTGTTGGTATTTTAAATATCTTTGTGGGAAAAAAAACTATGCAGCCACACTAGGCAGATAACCTATTCATGTATTTTTCACTTTAGCTGTAAATCAGGCAGATTGCTACCTTAGAAATATGACACTAGACTCAACAAGTGAGGCTCATTTCCAGAGGTGGCAGCACCTACTAACCTAAACCACCACTGACTAAACAAAGCCAATAGTGACGTCTGCTACAGGTTGATGCACATAAAACTGGAGTTACATCCAGTAACTGATATTTTTCCTGATAGAACATTGCTGTGGAACCATTTGTCTGCAACGGTTGTTCTCTTAGGAATGCATTTTAACTGCTAAAAACCTCTCATTCAACCACATGCATGTTATGGGACCAAATCGCTATCATGTCTGATATTGGCTTTTTTTTGCCAATAACCGATATGCCGATATTGTCCAACTCTCAATTTCCAATTCCGATATCTACTGATATCTGTAAGCTGTTTAACTAATATTGGGTAACATCTCATATCTCCTGTGGTGGAATTAACACATCGTGCCGGATTTTATTGTGATGCCCCATTGGATGCATTCTCAGATGCAACAAGGATTTCCAAATGTAAACATTGTCTGTGCAAAATAAGAAAACTGTTTCAACTTAAGTCATGGAAAAAATGCCATATTTATTTTTTTTTAACTGTCTCCAACAACGGTTCACACCCATCCTCCTTCTATGAGTCTATTTCTATGTCGCTATAATGTACAATTTTGAAAATTGTCAGCAAAACCCAGGCATTATTTTGTCGGTTTTCATGACAGGCAAAAAAACCCGATAAAGATATTGACCGATATTATATTTTTATGCCAATATCGTGTCGATAGTATCAGACATCCCTAACTGTTATCATTGAAAAGCATATAGACAGTAAAATTGTGTTTTTATATGTAAATACAGAATGTTGTATTCGTTAAAATGTGTATGGTTTAGGTTTTGGAAACCAACACTGTGAGACTGACCCAGAACCTGCAGCCTGAAGACAGAAGGAAACCAAAGCCTGGGTGGAGCTGATGTGATGTCTCTACAAGGTGGGTGTCCTGAGCTGAACAAGGACACTTTTAACATAATTGTCCTACACGCTCCTTTGTTATGCCATTTTAATTGTAATCTGATGAGCCTAATCAACCATTGCATACAGCAATCAATTAAGGGTTACATTAAAATAAAAGCTTATTATAGCATATACGAGTCCTGCATAAGCAAATGGAAAGAGAGAAAAAAAGAGCACTTGGCCAGCACCTGTAAAGCTTATTTTGTAGATTTAGTTCTCCATAATGGGCTCCTCTCTGTAATGTAAGCAATAAGGGTTTGTCTATCAGCTGTGAAAAGTCCCACACTTTATAAAATATTAAGAAAATATAAACTTTTAGGGACTTTTATTTCATCTTTTCTTAAAATAAGAATGTTTTTTCTACTTTCAAAGGCCATGCACAACAACAGGTCTTTTGTTTTTATCCCTTATGACTGATTAGATCTGTCCTCAGGGCTAGGATTGAATTATTTGAACTAATAAGATTTAAAAAATGTGTAACTTGCACTGTATTATCACATATTATGTTATCAGAGTGGGATGAAGTCTGTATATCCTGACTCTTGCCAAGTTTCCATTCAAAACATATTGTGAACAAATTTTCTGAAAATCTGCAAAAAAGAAAACCCACATTTCCATCCAGCTCATTGCGATAAACAGTTGGGCTAATTATTATTACTGGCTGCCGCTGAACCACTGAAGACGAAGGCGCGACATGATACATTCACCAGAGCCAGAAAACAGCTCAATTCCACCAAAGCACTGCAAGATTTGTGGCTTTTATGTTTTCTTTCTTGTATTAATCTGAGAAACATTTCGTCTCCATGCTGCTGTTCTTCAAAAGCTTGAGCAGCATTTAAGCAAAGTGCTTGAAACTGTTCATTATTTATTTATGAAGAATGTTTTTATTGCACTTTGGTAGATTGTTTTGATCGATGCACTAAATCTTCCTGTGAAGTCAGATGAAGTCTTAATGCAAGTTTCAGTTTTATCTGTAGAAGACACAAGATTGTATTTGTTAGCAGAAGGGAAAATGTGTAACTTCTTTTGCAGGTTTTTGCGGGGTTGGTGTCCAAATGTCCATCGAGAGACACACAACTATTTATGATATGAACACTGAAACACACACAATCCATAACTGTCACCCATTCCCCAGACTGGCTTTTGTCCAAACATCTCATACTAATGTCATTGCTGTGAACCAGAAGGCTTTCTGACATCATCCTCGCCTTCTCTTTTCTGACTCTAACCTTTTTTTCTTGTTTTCCTCCTTCAATTCTATTTCTGCAACTCTCACTCAGTTTTTTTTCCCCCCCAATCTGTGAGGAAACAGATTAAGATGATGAGAACTTCTCATTTCTGGAATGAAGAACCTCAGCAGATGAGAAAGCCTGCATCGTAACTTCATTGAAAATAGAATAAAAGAAACGGTTCACAGAGAGAAGAAAATGTCCACGTTTTCATTCAGTTGCATTTGTAGAGAAAGAGCGAACCCGTGAGCCTGAAAGAAAGCCGTCGGAGCAATAAACTACAGTAAGTGCAGCATATAATGAGCAGAGCGGCAGGGGGAGAAGAATGAGATACAGGAAATGGAGGGCAGGGCGGGAAGAGAGAGGGGAGAATAGAGATATCGAGGCGATGGCAGAGAAAGAAATATTCCTGATATCTACTCAGGCTGCGGCGGGCGGCGACGGCCTGGAATGAGTCAAAGGAACGACTCCCAGTTTGTGAAACACCTTTGCATTATTCAGGCAGATATTAAAGGCCTCACACAGCCGTCGGCCATGATGGAAGAAGATGGCAGAAGAGAATGCATGTGTGTGAAAGTATGTGAGGATGGAGGGAAGCTGAGATTCCTCGCCTGGCAAAAAAAAGCAGTTGTCAACCAATTTATGGTCACAGTTTTCCATTTCTACATCTGCAGCATTGAAGTGTCTCGACCTGGGAGCATGTTGCTTTGTGATCATCAGTCCCCACATGAATCTGCAACGCTTCAATCGCACCGATTCACGCAAATTCAACCAATCTCCATTAATTCTGTCGAATCACTGCAACTTTTCCACAACTTCCACACTCCCGTGAGTTCCACCAATCATAGCAGTCCCAAACGTAACGCACGCACGTCACCCAATTCACTTCCTGTTTCTGGTCTAAAGATGCAGACATGTCCCATTCTAATGTCTCTCATTTACCAACAAAAATTACTGCGAAAGACGGTGAAAAACAATTCCCTGATGTTCTTCACCAAAGCGGAGCTAAACTGTTTTACACCCATGGAATATTGTGGTGGAAAACAAATGACAACCATCGACTGACAAACACTTTTCTACCACAAACATATCAGGAGAACATCTGAAAGGAGCGGAAACAGACCAGACAGATCAGCGTGATGGAAGCTGTTGATCCAGATCTCTACCAGACCAGTACCAGACCTCTACCAGACCCGGTACCAGACCTCTACCAGACCCGGTACCAGACCTCTACCAGACCAGTACCAGACCTCTACCAGACCAGACAGATCAGCGTGAGGGAAGCTGTTGATCCAGATCTCTACCAGACCAGTACCAGACCTCTACCAGACCCGGTACCAGACCTCTACCAGACCAGTACCACATCTCTACCAGACCAGTACCAGACCTCTACCAGACCCGTACCAGACCTCTACCAGACCAGTACCAGACCTCTACCAGACCAGTACCAGACCTCTACCAGACCAGACAGATCACCATGATGGAAGCTGTTGATCCAGATCTGTTGGAGCTCTGAAAGAATGAAGGGAAGTTAGATTCATTGACAGATATGTCCAAATATGATTCATTCAATAGTAAATGATCATTACCAACCACTTCCTGTTAAACCAGTATCTGGCTGCTGCTAGTTTCCCACCGTGGTGCACCAGCTGGTGGAAATGGGTTGGAGTGTTAAAGAATTAGTTTAGGAAGAAATATTGGCAATTAAAATGTTGAAACATGTTCTAAAAGCTGAAGAAATGCAACTTTTAAGCAATTATCATTGTCACCCACAAATTCATTGCAACAAATAGGCTTAAAACGTTGCCACTTACATCGCTATTTTTTTAGAAAAGCTGCCGTGAATTCATCCATTTTAGGGAGAAACAATGTGGAAAAATGCCTGCAAACTCCTGGAGGGACTGGATTATGCTGCAGGAAATGTTGCAGCTCATTGTTCACCAGACAGCATAGAAGTACAGCTTAGGATCCATCCACTGAGGAAATAAAGTCCAGGCTGCACTTTCCTGCTGCTCTGTTCTACTCAGGTTCTTGTACCTGTTTGCTGTCTAATGTTTATCAGAGACTCCCGTACAGTAGAGCACTCCTCCTCACACAACGGATGATCTCATGCATATTGGAATGGAAAATGCCTTTAACTGAGCCAAACTGAGACGCCGTAGACTGGCAGCGCTGTGTGGTCAAACGTCATTACAAAAGCAACTTAATTAGGCAGAACCACAATGACTGATGGATTCCCAATGCAGGCATCCCCCGACGGCTGGTTTTGACCTTTATTATGCTGTTTTCATTTGTATTTCTCCAATGCGTCCAAGCATCCCGGACTTCCTCCAACTTGCTGCAGCCACAGCGGAGCAGTGGTGGTGTAAATATTTCACCGTGTGGTAGTTTCTACTGCTCAGCCATTCTGCTAAACCGTCTTTACTGGAAAGCCTTTAGAAAATAATGAACCGAGTACGACGACCGTCTCTGATTTGCGTCGCCGCTACCTTTTTCTGTGGAGCTTTATTGTGCATCAGAACGCCGTAAACATTTAGAAATCAAATCGTTAAACTGCAGCTCCCGCAGTAACTATATTGATGTTTCACACTAAAGTGGGGAAATAACAGGAGAAAGTTCCATTGCTGTGGTTAACATGAGCTGCAAAACATGAAAATGTTGGACTATGATTTAATAGAAACTGACCTGTTTTTCCTTTTCTTGCAATAACAGACCTTGAAGGTAATATTGTGCTCTGAGGTTTACCGCTACAGACAGTAAGGAGCTTTTCTATCTGCTGCTTTCGCATCTATTTTTGTCTAATGTATCTCTTTCACGCTCATTCTTTTCTTTCTCCTTCACCCCGACCAGTCAAGGCAGACGGCTGCCTTCCCTGAGCCTGGTTCTGCAGGACATGTTGCCGTTTATCCTAATAAAACTTTTTTCTTCCCATGGTCACCAAAGTGCTGCTTGTTGGGATTTGTTGTGTTTTTCTCCATAATGTTTAATGAGATTTTGCCAAAGTGAATTGGTGAATTTTATAAATAAAACTGAAATGAATTACACTGTTTAGCTGCTGTTGGTGCATGACTTTGGGTTTGTCACGGGTTTATCAACTTTCTGATTGGAGGAAATTTTAGAATTTGCACAAGCCAAATCAGAAATGCCCCCCAGTTTGATGTCACAACTGAGAAAATAGACATTCGGTAGCTGGAATGTAGCAAACTATGAAGCAAAATTGATGAAAATGCTGCTTTGAATTACAAATTGACAATTTAAAAGAATATTAACCACAATTTCTGGCCTCCCACAATTAAATGAACACGACTGACTGTGATGCTGTTTTAAATGTTCAGCATATAGATAAAATCACCTGGTTTTAAGTAAATCTGACATTTAAATAGCTTACTATGCTCTTTTCAGATATATTTTTGGTAACACACCTGCAGGAACTAAGTGGAGACTAGAGGCTTCTCAATGCACAGCTAACTAGCAGCATCTACTGTAGCCTGCATGCGAGGCCTTTAGGGAACATCTGTAAATTGTAGTGACTACTGATGGGCAGATCTTCAGCTAGTGAAGTGTTTGGGTATAATTTTATTTCTTCTAGAAAGTTCTCTGAGTTAAGGTGAAGATTGTTTTAGGTCTTGTTTTAATGTAATGATTTCTACACCTGCAGGAAAGTAGCACAACATGGAAATGAAGACAGTGAAATAAAAACATTAAATATTTTCCCCATAGAATCAATAAATAATCTCAGAGGTAATCCAAATTATCGGGATTATCTTCTTTGCCATAATCATGCAGCCCAACTAGATCAGAATTCGGACACCGATTATTCACATGATATTGGCAGCTCTTGATTTATCAACATTCAGCTCATTTTTCATGGACCACTGACACAGAGACGACTGCTAAATTATTTCTGATACTGAAGAAAACATTAACATGATGAGATATTATGAGGAGCTGAAGTCTTTTTTCAGTAAGTTCTGGCTGTGCAGTGACCATTGGAGATGCCTGTATCCTTGTCAAACAGTAAGTCGATGATTCCAGGTGTATGTGCGCCGACTTAGAATCAGGGTTGCAACCAATTTATTTCCCCTCATGTCTTCCCCAAGGCTATTGGCTATGTTGGCTCACAAGACAGCAAAAGAAACCAGGAAGAGAGGGTATTTTTGGTGTTTTATCTGGGAAGATTTAATCACGTAGTGGGGCAGAAATCGAGAGAGGACAGGAAATAGTGTTGGTAAAGTTGTAAACATGGATCTAGAAGAGAGCTGATTTTAGGGTACTTTTACTGTTATGACTTTTAAGGTTTCATCTTCAGAGCTAGTCACTGAAGATCCTCATGATTTAGTGGATCAAAGCTCAGTGATCCAAGCAAAGGAGGGGGATTGGCTGACAAAAAGGTAAAGTGTCTAAATCAGGGGTGTCCAACATGAGGCCCGTGGGCCAAAAGCGGTCCTCCAGAGGATCCAATCCAACCCTTAAAGTGTAAAAATTCCAGAGAAGACATTAACTGCAGATTGGAAATTTGTAAAACTATAAATTTAAAATATTTTCCAGACCATGAAAAGCTGTTTTGATCATAAAGTAAAATACTAGATTGTTCATTGTTCTTTTGTCATTTTGTGTTTTGCTTTGTTAGATGTTTTATATCGTTTTTGCCATTTTGTGTTTTTTTTTGTCTCACTTGTGTTGTTAGTCTACTTTTTGTCGTTTTGTTTCTCCCTTTTGTCATTTTTGGTCTTGTTTGTGTCATTTGTGTCATTTTTTGTCTAGTTTTTGTAGTTTGTCCATTTTTTTGTTGCTTTGTAACTTTTCATCTAATTTTTTGTTTTGTTTCGTGTCGTTTGTCTTGTTTTTGTCATTTTTTGTGTGATTTTTGTAATAATTTGTCTTGGTTTTTTTTTTGTCTTTTTTGTCTGACTTGTCATCTTGATCATAAAGTAAAATCCGCTACCGTTCAGTTCCAGATGATTAAATGTTGTGTTCCTTTGTAGAAACACTGTGATCTGGAAGTTGTAATGTGGAAATGATCAACTGAGGCGATACTGCTGGGATAAAAAGTTCAAGCCAGCGAAGACGTGTTTCAAAGCAATCAATGCTATTCGTCATGACCATAAAAAAACCCTCCAAGTTTAGCTTTGTTACTGTCCGTTCTTAGCGCCCGTCATAAATCTTTCTCCCGCTCTCGGTTCACGTCCGTCTCCAGCATGCCAGCGGCAGCTTGAAAGTTTTCTGGGTTATCCTGTTGGCTCAAAAACAAGGAAGTAGGTCAGCTAATCAATACAGCAGCATCCCTGAGGTCAGTGAAAGCATGATCGATGTACCTGCCAGAAACACTGAAAACCCCAACATAAAGGCTTTTAATAGGCGAACACCAGCCACCCAGATGGCTTCGGCAAGTCACTCTCTGCCCTCAAAGCAGAGTGAGGAGGCTTCACTCCTCCAGAGGGAACTTGAGGAATCACAGAGAGCGCTGAATTAAACATGGCCGGGACCCCCCATTTGCATAGAAAGACGCCCTTTATTGATTGTGCTAAACTCACAGGCTGTTAAGGATGAAACTGGCTGTTTGAAAAGTTTTGTGTTAATGAATTCCTTTTGAGATTGTAGTAATCAAGTCTTATCCGTCCGTTGACTGCTCCAGTTAAGTACGTTTGCTCGTTTCACTTCAGTCCATGAGAAGAATCGGCATCTTCTCACAATCAGCGCCATCCGTTGGGAAATTTGCCGTCTCAGCTGCTCCTGACAGAAACACCAGAACGTCTCATGTTGTGGCTCAGTTTTCATCCTTGTTGCATAGTTTGGGGATTTTTGTGGAAGCACTAATTTATGACAGATTTTGAGTAGGTTTTCTTTAAAGCACATCAGACTTTTACTTAATTCAGCAGAAGGAATCATTTAGCTAAATATAGTTTCACAATTTAAAAAAAAAAAACCAAGTGCAGAAATATCTGTTCTTAGTGACTGTCAATGCAAACTCCAGACTTATTGCAAAGGTTTTGGAGCTCACATCAGCAAACCACTGTGGAGCAAATTTGCAATTGATAAAGAGTGTAATGTAAGCATTTATGTGGCTAACATATTGCTGTACGTTATATAAACGATGACGCTGCAACAAATGAAGTGTGTAGACGGAGAGGCGATGAACACATTAAAGTAAATCACCCTTTTTATCATTGTCTTCCCAACAAATAAGCCATTCAAAGTTCCCAGTGAATGACTGAACACATTTTAACACCAAATCCTTGATGTACTGAGTCATCAGAGGCCCTGACCAGATCAGTCAGTGGATTCTTGTTCTACTCCCTGGTGAATAAAAGCACTGCTGTCAGCTTAATTGTGATCTATTGTGTGTCACTTGTGCTTAAAAGCTTAACAAAAGTCTATAAAAGCCAACAGAAAAAGCACTCGAAGTGATGACTCTGTTAGAGTGGGAATAGACAAGTTTCTTGCTTAAACTTCTCATTAGGAAGTAATAAATGTTAATTGTACAACGTAATGGACACCTTTGGCGTTTCAGTTTCAGTCTGCAATTCTCTCCGATGCCTATAGAAAATGTCTTGGGAAAATTAAAGTTTTCTGTACAGTTAAAAGACCAACCGGAGTAATTGTGGAAACTCGACCTGGCAAAGAACCAGAAGAGGCAAAGTAGGAAGAGAAACAGAGAGTAAACCTTGGATGGGCATTCACTCAATAGAGACATCTCTGAGGGCTCCAAAAACATAACTGTGTCGGCAGTATTATAGCTAGATCAGTAAATAACAAAAAAAAAAGGTGCCAGGCAAGTCTTGTTTTAAAAAGCAGACAGATGTTGGTTTCCAGTTAACTGATCCTGTTCCTCCACATGCAAACGCTATTTGTCTTTTTTGAACAATAGCCACAGAGAGTGGCACCTAATTCATTCTGATTATCTGGAAATTCCTGCATTATTTACTAGAGCTCCATAAATACACACAGATGGGTGACAAATTAAAGGAAAACCCAATCTAAAGTGTCTCACTAAAGGCGTTGGGCCATAATGTCCCACCAGAACAGAGTCAACGCTCCTTAGCATTGATTCTCCAAGTTTCTGAACTCTACTGGAGGGTTGAACACCATTCATCCAAAAGATATTACCTCATTCGGTGTTTTGATGATGCTGGTAGAGAGTGGTGTCAGTAAAACCTCCTACAGGTGTTTCTGTTGGGTTGATATCTGGTGACTGTGAAAGCAAAAGCATATGATTCACATCACATTAAAACAATAAGTGACTGAGAATCTACAGAGACATGCCAGCAAAATAGCACCCTTAGCTTCATAGAGCCTCTGGATCCTCTTATTGTAGTGGTCAGAGGTCGAGGTTTTTCCTTTAATTGGTCACCAGTTTCTATGTAACACTCATTTAAAATTGTATTCAGACCAGAAATCAAACTGGATTATAGTCTTTAGTCTTGTTTTAGATCAAATGGATAACTTTCACCCACATAAGTGCTCACACAGACCTTTCTTTCGCAATGAACTGAACAGGACAGTTCACAGCATCTACACATCTTTAGGACAGTCAAGAGGAGTGTTTTATCATCACCACAGCATCATGAATGCATGGACTGCTGTCTCACAACTTATCTTAAAACCAGCATCATCAGAACCTAAACTGAAATGAACCAATCAGTCCAAACATCTTTTTAAATGCTTGTCATTTAAAGTTACGATGCCACAGCTACAGTGATCTGACACATATTCAGCCACCTTTATAGGAAAAGCTTTTAGAAATATAGGAAACAAAAAACAAGCAGAAACACGTAAGGGCTGGTTGAGCGTTGCAAAGAAGGATAGAAGAAGAAAAGCACCTTCATGGCTCCTGGAATGGGTTTAATGTGTCCTTTAAAGTAATGTCAGTGGTGGAAATCAACTGACCGACCTACCACACATGCTGATTCACATTCTACCTTCCCTGCCGCTCTGCAGTGCAACAACCTCACCCACCTCACCCCTCTCCCCCTCAAAACCAAACTAAAAAAAAGAAAAACAGCCAGCAGTTACTCGTCTCCTGCTGGCTGTCAACTGCTATCCATGGCGCCTTTACTTCCCCCAGACTTGCTGGCCGTGAGGAGACCCTGGAAGCGAGTGCGTGTGCTTGCAAGAGAAAACGTGTTCTTGCTCGCAGGCTGGTGTTTGTGTGTAAGACGTAGAAGTTTTTTTTGCACTATAGGCTGCACATCTTTGTGAGAGCAGAGATCTGTGCCTGCAGTGAATCTTGTGCTCGTGATGTGCAGCCGTGACTTGTTGTGTTTCGGCTGAACGGGGAGTCGACTGCCATCCCCACGGGGTCTTTGTGCACAGGTCAGGAGGTTCGCTGCAAACACACACCAAACCACACAGTCGCGTCTTTACACTTGTTAGGGATGTAATTAACTTCATTCATTGACTCGTCTCTGCCAACAAAGACAGCAGTCCTGCCATATTTAGCATTTTGTCTCTATTGTAAAATCGAAAAAAGGCTTAAATCTGCGTAACTGTATTGAATTAGAAGTCTTTTGCTTGTCTGAAAGCATCACAACATGAAAACATCCACTCCTGTCCTATAGAGGCTCAGCTGCTTTGGCTCTATGAAAATAGACACAAACACTCCACAATCAGCACAATCCAACTATGTGGACGCCCAAACACCCCGACCATGTTTGTGTATGGAACAAGTCTTTCCAAAACCCTGGGTAACAATCTGCTGCGAGACGGCTGCATCCATTCCTCTGGGAAGTCTTTCCTCAAGGTTTTCTGGCTGCAGGAATCTGTACCCTATTCAAGAATGCTCAGCCAATTTAGACAGATATTTTGCCTCATCATTCATCTTAATAGAGCCATTCCATCAATGCCAATGCAGAGGACTCTATTATAAATAAAGAGAGAGAAAGGAACAAAAATGCATGATGGTAAGCATAAAGAAAAAGTGGAATGTGGCTTAAGTTTTGCAGGATTTTAATGCAACATCATCTGCATAAAAAACATCTGTTGCACTGTGTTCCAGCAGGGTTGGGGTCGGTAAAGTTGAGGTTGGAGATTTAAGAGTTGTGGCATCGTGGCAGCAGAATGGGCGAGTGCATGTGATACGAGTACAGAGACCAGAAGTGGATCTTCACAGTGAATGCTGCAGCTGCACTTCATTTTAAAACTGGTTTCAAGCTCCGTCAGCACTCTGACTGGCACGAGAGGAACCCTCTTCACCAGCCAGCCTCAGTTTCTGCCTTTCATTCATAAAGATCCTCTTTCCGTGAAGGTCTGCGAACCATTCTGTGTCTGCCTCCCTCCCAGGAACACTTTGTGCTGGCAGGATCTATAAGGAGCTAATGCTTCAAATCACACAGCTCTTGGGGTCACAGAGGCGAGTAAACCTCTCTGCTGTGATGAGGTGGCGGTGTCCTCTTGACAATTCTACGAGTAAAAACTCCAGAAGCCACTGGAGGAAGCTCAGGATGCTTCCCCGGCCCCTTGGATTTTGTTTTTTTTGGAAGAAGAGACTCCAGCTCATACCCAGACTCTACTGGATATCCATTCCTGGACCCTCTGGATGATTTGTAGGCATGTGAGCATGCAGGGCTCTGTGCTTCTACATGCATGATTTTCAACCTGCTACCAACGGCTTGCTGTGTTACCATAGAAACCACAGCAAAGCAGACGACGCACGAGCTGATTTCATTGCATCTGCAGCCTGCAGCCTCTGGTGTGCAGCCTGGTAAGAACACAAGTAGCCCCCAGCAGCACTGCACTGCCAGCGATTCAAAGAACGGAACACGAATGTTATCGGGCGGCAGCGACCGTCTGAAAGCACCGCAGACCTTCACTGGAGAGTCGTGCTCAGCCAAACGGGACAACAGCAGCGACGGCAAAGAAGCCACTGGCAGAAATTCTGTTAAGAAATGCACCACTATGAGGGAAAAATGGAGGCAATGTGACTGAAGGCGCAATGCAACCTTCACCAACAGATCAGGCCATCTTCTAATATTTTCTGGTACAGCTTGTCATATCGACCCATTTTTTTTGACCCAGTATTTCATATTATAAAGTATTCTATATGTTTTTCTTGTTTTACTGTGACATATGACTACATGCGGTTCAGAAAATGTCACCAGTTGAGTTTATTTTTGTTCATGTGAGTTTTAACATGGGACTTTTCATAACGGCTTCACTCTTTTCTATATTTCAGCTCACCCATAATCAGAAACTATTTGATCTTCTTGTCCAATACTGTAGATTCTGACTCACTGACATAATGAAAAACAACAGTGAAAATTTAGGGTTTTTATGTTTCATAGTTGCTCAGATATTGTCATTCAAACATCAGCCCTGATTTCAACGTGCAAAAAACATGCTGATAGCGGGTGAACGGGATCCTCAGGAAGAAATTTGATATATCAAGCTGAAATTGCACAGATATGACTTTAAATATTCATAGTTTATGAATAAATTTGAGGTCGATCAGAGCTAGGTGAGCAGAAATTATTCCAAAAATTCGATCATTTCAGATGGAGTGACCCATTTATACTACAAGCCGTTTTAAAACTACACCCCTCCAAACATACTAGCTCAACAGCTGTAATAAAGGATCTGTATTTATAACTGCAGACATCGCGACCAGCCAAACCTTCCTCATTAAACTCTGACACGATTCTCTC
Source organism: Amphiprion clarkii (assembly GCA_027123335.1). Classification (NCBI taxonomy): domain Eukaryota; kingdom Metazoa; phylum Chordata; class Actinopteri; family Pomacentridae; genus Amphiprion; species Amphiprion clarkii. The sequence goes on along the minus strand of CM049580.1, from coordinate 34,472,504 downwards.
CAAAACCCAAACAGACTCTCATTTGGATATAAACAGCACCCACTGTTTCAGATATTACAATCACCCTCTTGGTTACGACGCCCACCATTCTCCTCGGCTCTCCCACTGACAGCTCACACATCTTGCCAATATCTTGCCAGCTGTCTGGCTTCTTCCTCTGGCAGCCTGTTGACCAGGATTATTCAATGCATACTGGGCAGATCCAGAACTACAGTATGCATTAAATCTGTCACTGGACTGGACGATTGATTGGTGAAGATGGACAGCGTGTGTTTAGTTAGCGTAATTGGTAAAAGCATTCGTCAAAATGTCAAATGCCGTTTCACTTGACTCACAACTGGCTAATTATTGAGCTGAACAGTTAATATGATCACTGTTTCATTCAATGGATGTGGAGTTTGAGATCCAGTAATCAGTTGTTCCCTGAAGGGCTGATCAGTGTGAAAACCAGCTGGTGATCCGGCAGTTTATCAGAAAAAGGCTTTAATTGTATTTAGAGCTACAGTGGGTTTTGGTGATTGCATCAAGTCCCTGATTGGAAGATTGCAGATTCCCTTCAGGGAAGGAGGTTTAGCCAATCAGATTCCACGGGGGGTCTTTGCCTCCCTTGGCCTTCCCTCCAGCGCTCCGGCCTCCGCTGACCTTAGATTCCAGACGATGTGTGGTCACATGGCTGGGAAAATATCAACCATTTCTCTCTAATGTGTGCTTTTATCACAGCCAGGCTGAAATATTAGAATGTGAAATCATACTGTCGCTCAGTCGAGAGTTTCACCAAGTTCAGGGTGAATCATCCAGAGTAATTATGTGGAAGAAAAAACAAAGATAAACACACAAAGTCCATTATAATTGCCTGTTTCACTATAACACTGCGCACTCGTACAGCTACAGTAATTCTTGATCAGCTAGAAGAAGAAAAAAAAAAACACCAGTAGATTTTTTTGTGCTTCTTGCTGGCATTAAAAATATAACGTCAGAGCCTCAGTTTGCAGTCTTTGCACTGCCTCCCTGTCTGCATTTATTAATACTCTCCATCTGCCAGGAAAAAAAAAAAATCTGAATTTCCAAACAGACTGTAAGCCAAACTCAGTAAATTCAGTTTATTTACTGTCGCCTGCTAAGCAGACAGCAGGTTGAAATATTACATTCCAGTCTGTGTGTGCTTCTTATTCTAGCATGTAGCTCACTCAGGATGAGGTGGGAGAAGCTTCAGAAATCTGAAGTTTATTCATGTACAGGTCACAGTAATGCATCTTTCCCTTTTCCACAAATATAACAGAGTTAGGGGTTTTTAACATTTAAAATCAGGCATTTTGCAGTTGCAACACTTCTAGCGTGCATTACTTAGTTGATGTTGGTAATGGCAGCACATTTTAATCTACATGTAACGGTTCATTGCACAAATTAAACCAAACACATTATGCTACAATATTTTACTGCTGGATACGAAATTGATAAAGCACATTGTCCTCATATTCCATTGCTTATCAGTAAGAGAATATATTTTACTCTAATTTACAAACTGGTTCTTGGATGCACTGAGGTTTTTGGAGTTTGTTGACATATAGGATCTATTTATACACAGCAAAATGAGAGACAAACAGGAGAGAAACACTAAAAATGAAGGTATGGCTGCAAAAAGGAAACGCTGCATCACTTATAGGGCTCCATAATTAACCCCTAAAACCCAAGCTTTGGTTGGACTTGCATTTTACATTTCTTCTAGTTATTTGGGATAAGAAGTAACCAATAAATATAATAATCGCAAAATATCTAATACTGGATTATTATATTTAAAATGTTATCATTAGTGTTGTTATTTCTATTATAATTATTTTAATGTTGTCATTTTTATGAACAATATTCTCTTTTTTGGGGGGGGAAAATGATGTCTACATATGTGGACACCAGGTCCGAAGAGGTTAATGCAGTATTAATTGGCTACTGACAGTTAAATGATCACTATTCTGTGATTAACTGCCTTTAAAATGCTCTGCTCTGCATGTAGATAAAATCCCCTAGTTCCAGGTAAATCTGATATTAAAGCATTTTATTTCACGCTTGTCAAACTAACTTTTTGTCAAGTCTTTCTGGGTTGTTACACTGCAGTAACTGAGTGGAGACTAGAAGCTTCTCTGTTGTCGGCCAACTCACAGCATCGATTCTAGTCTGCATGTGAGGAGTTTAAAAACATCTTTTATCGATAAGCAGATGTTCAGCCAGTGAGGAGCTTTGGGTACAAATATATGATATTTAGCCTTTACGACATGCTCTAAATTCAAGTGAAGATCGGGTTATTAAGAGTCATCTTTGATACAGATTTGTGATTTAACCAGATTTAGCCGGAATGTAACATAACATGGACGAGAAAGCAGAGCTGTGTCCAATAAAAATATTCAGACTACAATCTAAGGTCTCAATACCATTCAGTAAAAAGTCATTTTGTTTCTTTAAATTATGTATTTCTTTGATTTTTCTATGCAGATTTACTCCCATACAAAGTCACCCAAGTCATTAGAATGCTCAGTCTTTCCAAATGGGCTTACCAAGTCATCATAATGTCATAATATAAACAATCACAAAAGAAGAAAATTATGCAGTTTCCAATTTTGCACAGCCCTAATTCACAACAGTCATGCTGCATTAGTAGTTCCTGTTTGCATCGTAGCCATGGTTACAGTGGATAACTTTTAATACAAATTTTTCAAAAATATTAAATATAGTCAATATTAGACAGGATGTTCCATTAGAATAACCCCTTTCTATGATTTCTAATGAGATTTAACAGATCTAAAACATGCTGTCGTCAGTGCCAGGAATAAGCTGCTTCTGTGTACTGAGATTGGTCGTTTCATTTCCTCTGAAACTTTCCCAAACTGTCAAAATCACTTCATTCTCAAATTCGCCGTCACCGTACTTCTCCAATGTTCCTGTTCTTCAGATTTCATTTAATTTAGTGATTCTGCCTTTTACTTACTAGTGTGATTCTTCTGGACATCCTGAGTCGAAGTTTCGATCCACCATCAGCTAACTCTACCTTCCCAACTCTCCTGTTGGAACTCCTGGGCCTCACCAAAACTTCTGTCTTACGTCAATAGATATTGTTGTATACTCGCATAAGCCCACATTTCATGCTGTGTGGAATTCCTTATGGCTGTGGGGATCAAACCCACGGCTCTCCGACTACGAGACCGTCTCTGTGACCAGCAGGCCATGCTGCTGCCCAAATATTGACCACTACACGGATTTGCTCATCGGTATTCTGTGTGGTCGGAGTTAATCTGCTCTGTATCAGCCCGCTGTTTGCATTTGAGCTTCGACAGCCTGGCAGCAACGACAACCAAGTGAACAAAACCGCCGTGTGTTCGCTGGACGTCCAACACCAACACCAGCAAGATGCCCTAAACCAGGGGTGTCAGACTCATTTTAGTTCAGCTTCCACAGTCCAATCTGATCTGGAGTGGGCCGGACCAGTTAAATTACAGCATATTAACCCATAAAACTCCAAATTTTTCCTCTGTTTTCATGCAAAAAAGTATGTTCTTCAGATGTTCACATTTAATGAACAAAACATTATGAACAACCTGAAGTTTCTGCAGAAAAATAAATTCAATTTCAGCAATAATATGCCTCAGTTTATCATTTACACATTATAACTTACAGAGTGTCTACAGAGGAACACAACATTTAGTCATGATCAAAACAACAACAGTCGGACAAGAAAAGACAAAAAAAACAAGACAAAATGTTACAAAAACGAAACAAAATAACAAGAACAAAACGACAAAAAATAAGACAAACGAACGAAACAGAAAAGAGACAAAAAATTATGCAAAAAAGTTACAAAGCACCAAAAAAAATTACACAAACGACACAAGCGAGACCAAAAAAATACCAAACACAAAACAACGCACAAAACAATGAATAAAGCGAAGCACAAAATGAGAAAAATAAGCATGACAAAAAGGAAGCAAAACGACAAAAACAAGAAACAAAACAACAAAACATGAGACAAACGACAAAACTCAGACAAAAAATTAAAAAACAAAACATTACAAAAATGAGACACAAAATGACAACAATAAGAACAAAATGACAAAAAATGAGACAAAAAAGTTACAAAGTGACAAAAAAATGGACAAACGACAAAAATTTGACAAAAAACCCCCAAAAAATGATACACAAAGCAATGAATAAAGCAAACACAAAATTGGAAAAATAAGACAAAAAACAAGCGAGACAAAAAGGAAACAAAACGACAAAAACAAGAAACAAAACAACAAAAAAAACTTGAGGCAAATAACAAAAGTCACAAAAAACAACAAAACAAGACACAAAGTGACAAAAGAAGAATGAGTTTTTTACTTTCTGATCCAAACAACTTGTCATGGTCTAGAAATGATTTTAAATTTATAGTTTTACTAATTTACAATCTGCAGTTAATGTCTTCTATGGAATTTTTACACTTTGAGGACCGGACTGGACCCTCTGGAGGACCGCTTTTGGCCCGTGGGCCTCATGTTGGACACCCCTGCCTTAAGACATCAAACATTAGAGACTTCCGGCCTTCACTGATGGGATTTCTTAGCGTTTTTCAGCCTCTGTGGGTTCAGTTAACATGCAGGTGTCTTGATCTCTGCTGCTCTGTACTGAACTGAGGAAATCTTGTGCTCTTTGTCATCAACTTTCACTTAAGAAAGCAGTCCAACCATAAAAATAATGTCTTCCTCAGAGGATTTAATATTGAACTGTCACGCAAGATCAACTTCCCAAACAACAGCCGATCCCCTCTTCCCTTGCCAATAAACAAATGCGGGAAATGATAAATCTGTTGTGGCCCGGAGGCTGGTTTCCAAGATTTCTGGCTGCATTTCAACTGAGAATACCCAGGGAGGTGATTGGAATTAAAATGAGAGAAAATTATTTAAGATAAGAGCAAATGAGACGATGCAGCTGTTTACGCAGCGCATCGAGCATCAGTAGCCACTCGTTGGCTATCCGTCATCACGTTCTTAGTTCATGTCACTTTTACATGGTTTTATAAAACTGTCAATATGAGTCAATTGCTAAAATGAGAATTGATTTCCACACGTCTCTTAGATTTCTTTAAAATGGCAACTGATAGGTAAAAGGGGTCGAGGGTGCAGGAAGTTATCGATTTCTGCTGCATTACTGCAAACAGGAGCCCCCTCCCTCTCCGCTAACACACACACACTCATACACACACGTTATTGTTTTGTCAATAGCATAAAACCTCACTTATAGCTTATTCCACTGTCTCACACACGCACACACACACACACACACATGCACACACACACACACACACACACACACACACACATGCACACACACACAGGCACACACACACACAGCTCCAGAAACAGCTGCCTCAGCGAAGGAAGGGCTGCTTGCTAAGCCCTAATCCATTCTGCTCCTGCAGTGTGTGTTTATAGCGGGGGGACGGGGGGGACAGAGGGGGGACGGGGGGGACAGAGGGGACGGAGGGGACGGTCCTCCAGGGAATCTGGGACTGTCACATTTGTGTGCTTGGTTGTGTGTGTGCTTGAAAGTGTGTTAAACACTGGAGTAACAGTCAGAGGTGTGGAGTTGTGAAAGTTCACCTCTACATGTTATGAGTGTTATGACTTGAGGATCTTTTTGCTTTCTTTTAGGTCAGGGGTGTCCAACATGAGGCCCGCGGGCCAAAAGCGGTCCTCCAGAGGGTCCAATCCGGCCCTCAAAGTGTAAAAATTCCAGAGAAGACATTAACTGCAGATTGTAAATTAGTAAAACTATAAATTTAAAATCATTTCTAGACCATGACAAGTTGTTTGGATCAGAAAGTAAAATACTAGATTGTTCATTGTTCTTTTGTCGTTTTGTGTCTCATTGTTGTAATATTTTGTCTTTTTTTGGGTCCATGAACTAAAGTGAGTTTTACACCCCTGTCTGATATTATTGTTCTGTTTTTTTCGTCCATGGCTTCCCATTTAAAGTCCCTCTCTGGTTGTTGATTTAACTTGCATCTGTGTGTCAAAGTTACACATTTAAAAGAACTCTGTCTACAAGCTACATTTATTCAAAACAAAGAGATTTTAGAATTGTTGAACATCAATTGCCAGAGCTTATGTGCAATTAGTAATATTTTGGGCTTTTTTTTCCCCCAATATCTTGATTTAAATTCCGCCTTTCTTGTTGCTCTACAGATATTTGGGAGATGCCTTTTTGCATGTGGTGCTTCCTTTTGCCTTTCTGCTCGGTGCAATTATCGTATTTCCGTCACTCAGTGAGGAAAGTGGGTCAATGTGAAACTGTCAGCGTGAATATAGATACACGAGTAACTGATCAGGAAAACACACATCTTTTAACTTTGGCTCTTCAACAGCAGCACATTCAATTCAGTTCGACACTGAGGATAATTTAGAGGCAACTTCCGACCTCCAAATGTCCAGTCATGCTCGTAATCTTGGTCAAGAGGTGCAGTTTGCTGCAGCGAGAGGCTAAATTTGAACAGAGCCACATCAATCTGTCATATTTCAGTCAGATAATGAGAAACTAGGTATCCAAAGCCCAGGAGATCCAGATGCAGATGATATATTGATCAACTTATACTGATGTCTGAAAGAAAAGTAAAGCATAAGGAGGTGTTTTCATGCACCACCACATACTGTAGAGGCTGTGAAAGCTAACAGACTCATTTTCTCATCACATCCGAGTGACCTGAACTTATTTGGCTAAAAGTCAAGCGTAAACTTCGAGTCTGCACTCGTCCTTTTACTTCTGTTGTTTCAGTGAACAAAGTAATTAACCAGCACTGCCACTGTGTGTGCGCTCCCATTATCTTTTGGATAATGAAGGGCTTGCAGGTGAGGTAATAACTCCCTGCCAGTTATTCTGGGGGGGCGCTCGGCTTTGCTTTAATAGATAAGTAAAGAGCCGATCTGCTTCTCTAAATGTACAACTTGGCTGGATTTACAGAAATCAATAAACATGGATAAGCAGAATTGAGCATTTCAGCGCTGATAAATCTGATCGGCAGCCAACAGCCCGTCTGCTCAGATATCTCTAAACACAACGTCCTTATCTGTCCATGTGGAGACATGCAGTCCAGGCCAGAAGTATCTGGACAATAACGTGGTTACCACAATTTTCCCACCACAATGGCTTTGAAATGAAGCAATCAGCATGTGATTAAAGTTCAGCTTTTAGTGCTAAAAAGTTCATTCTGAAAATGTTCACATTTAAGGAATTATCTTCTTACAAAACATCATGAACAACCTGAAATTTCTTAAGAAAAATAAGTTAAATTTCAGAAACATTCAGCTTCAATTTATCATTTCCACATTACAACTTCCAGATCACAGAGTATCTATAAGGGAACACAACATTTAGTCACAGCTATCTGGAACTGATGATATAGTATTTTACTTCCTGATCAAAATGGCAAAAGTCAGGCAAAAAAAACCCAACAAAAACAAGACAAAATATTACAAAAATGGGAAGCAAAATGACAAAAAAGGGACACAAAATGATGAAAATGAGACAACCGACACGAAACAAAAGAGACAAAAAAATTAGACAAAAATTACAAAGTGACAAAAAAATGGACAACAAAACGAGACTAAAACAATATACAAATGACACAAGACCAAAAATGACGAAATGGACAAACAAAACAACAAAAAAGTAAACTGACAACACAAGCGAGACATAAAGAGGCAAAACGACCCAAATGAGACAAAAAACAACAAATAAAGCGAAACAAAATGACAACACAAAAAAACACAAGCGAGACAGAAAGGAAACACAAAATGATGAAAAACATGAGACAAATGACAAAAGTCAGATAAAAAAAACCTACAAAAACAAGACAAATTATTACAAAAATGAGACACAAAATGACAAAAGAACAATCTAGTATTTTACTTTCTGATCCAAACAACTTGTCATGATCTAGAAATTATTTTAAATTTATAGTTTTACTAATTTACAATCTGCAGTTAATGTCTTCTCTGGAATTTCTACACTTTGAGGACCGGATTGGACCTTCTGGAGGACCGCTTTTGGCCGCGGGCCTCATGTTTGACACCCCTGATTTAGGTGTTTAGGAATCACAGCCCATTGTTGTCACAAGCTTAAAAATAATTGGACAAACTAACATTATTATGAGGATTTTTTACAGTAAATCTTCAACAGGAAGCTTTACTGCCTTCAGCTGATGCTTGTCTGTGGGTCTTACTGCCATCAGCTCCAACGTTGCAGAGTGAAAAGCAGCCGTTTGGCTAAAGTTAGATGACTCTTGGGTTACCTTTGTGGTATGTTTGGGTCACATTCCCTGTGTACTGGGCACCAACATCCTATTAGCTTGGCAACATTTGACTGAATGTGAGCAGAAGGTAAAGCTCTGAACACCTCATTCCAATAAAGGCATGGAATCCAGCTCCGTCAGCAGCCATACATGCCTCCACCATGCCTCCACCATGCCTCCACCATGCCTCCACCATGCCTCCACCATGCCTCCACCATGCCTCCACCATGCCTCCACCATGCCTCCACGGCCCTCTGTCTTTGCTACTCAGTGAAACTTCAATTTGAACTGAATTCTTTAAGTACATCCTTTCATTAACTATCTTTTCCATTAGAGCATACATCTAAAACTTAGAAGGCTTTCATTTCTTTAGTTTTTTTGGGATAAATACACGGAGGATTCTTGTCCTCCAGTATGGGTGTGTTTGTGCTCCAGGGCTGGGGCTGAGCCAGCTGTATCCTTGACCCACCACTGCTGCATGGCTATCCATCTCTGTCTGCTAGCAGCATTAGCATCACAGCCAGGCTCAGACAGGCACCAGTCAGGAGGGCTACACTGTACGAGCCCTGTACAATCACACACACACAATCCCAATGTACAATCACACACACAATCCCAATGCAGCAACACACACAGTCCTAATGCACACACACACACACACAGATCGGCATTTGGAGTATTTGTCTGCTTTACAAACACTTGTCAAGTGGTTTAATAACATGCGACTAAACGTGTGAACACATCGCTGTTTGCTGAAAGAACACCCAGATGCCTCGACTCGCTCTGGGACAGATGTCCTCCCTGAGGCCATTGGATAAAGATAGTGGAAGGATGGAGCAAAAAAAAAAGAAAAATGGAAAGATGTGGTCATGGTAAAGCTGCTGGTGTCTGCCGGACGCTGCCCTGACTGCAGCCACTTAGACAGACGAGGCCCGAACCAACGCACCCAGACGCTGTGATTATATCCAGCATTTCTCCCAGAGAGCCTGTCCACACGTTGGCAGACACTCTGCTCTCATCTAAAAGAGCAATAGGAGCTGTCTGCCCTGTCTCACTGCCTGCCTGAACGCTGACACACACACACACACACACACACACACACACACACACACACTCTCAAGCCGACATGGATGCCTGTGCAGAGATAAATAACGTGTTCGAATGCAGGTTCATGTCTACTGAATCTAGAACATATGGATACAAACATGCAGCTACGCCAGCATCAATAATTAACCACCTTCTGATGCCATGTTTGCAGAGAATCCTCACCGATAATTGGCTGCTGTGAATCCATTATTTTGGAATAACGCTCTTTCTAAATAATACCTGCAGGACTTTTTGTATCAGCTATTCATAAGTTATTGCTTTTCCTGCTTGTTAGTAAACACAAAGTTTCCATTTAAAGCGCATAACGCCATCAAATTACACATTAGAGGCCCATGGTATAGATAAAAATAATGTGCTCCAACTCGCTGTGTGCTCATTTTTACCTGCAGTTTAAAGTCCTGCATCTTAATGAAAACAGCTCAGCCATGGCTGGAAGTAAAGACAACTAAAGGTGTATTTTGTGCAGAATAAAATATGTTAGATTCCAGCAAATCAATGAAATGAAAAAAATAAAGTTGAGTTTCTTTGATTATTTTGCAAAAGCTGAGAAAAACTTGGGAATCAACATTTTTCTACACACACCCCAGTCACTACTAATACTCGGAAGTACAAATAAAAAACTGACTACATATGATAGACAGTTTCCTGCTGATATTTTAATGTGTCTCCGTACTTGTCCAGTCTCTGCTCTATAAACACTGCCTGCAGTTCAACCCAAATGACTGTTAGTCACAGCTGAGTCACTAAAGATTTCAAAGTTTCCCTGAGGAGAGCTGAATTTTTAATTTTTAATAGAAGCTAGTTTATACTGAGGTGTTATCTTTGGCATTTTAGACATTTAGAATAAAGTGACTTTGCTGAAATATTACAGTTTCAAGCTCAGATTCGGTTGTTTTCCGACAGAACTTACATCACAGGTGAGTAGTTCAAGAACCTTCACAAAGTCGAAACTTCAACAACTTTTGCTCTTTTCACAGTTTCTGGTTTATAAATTGTCACATTTCAAACCCACTTGCGAGTTTTTTCAAGGTTTAGAGGGAGAATGTCTGGACTTTCTGAGACTATTTACACAAGCTGAGAAACAAGTAAATGTAATTCTAATTGTGCTACAAATCTATGTCAAACAACAGCTGCTAACAGGGAACTGGGATGAGACAGAATGCAACACAGAAGCAGTGCCATCATATAATTATGTAACTCAACACTTCAAAGGTCGTAGATTAGTTAAAGAACTGTGGATGTGAGTCCACTCTGTGTCGGTGCCAATCTAAAATGACATCTACAGATCGGCTTGTGCTACTTACAGTTATACTGTCCTGATGCCAGCAGGGAAGCCTCTGAGGACATTTATCTCCATGTCAATCTGTTTCACATGAGCATGTGAGGTAGACGGAAGAGGATCTCTGTGTTCTTGGCCTTGGAGCTCAGTCCATTCCTACCTAAATAAAAAGCAGCAGATCATATGCAACTTCATTACTATGCACAAATTTTTGGTCAGCAGTAACTGAAATGATTGGAAAAAAAGCTTGTGACCTCTTAATATTGTTTTAGTGTAATGAAATATTAATTTAAATGCCTTAATTTAAGTGTCTTCCATCAGACAGGGCATGTTCAAATGCTATTAATTGCTTATTTGCTTTATTTTCTTCACGTTGTGTGGAATAGATCCGGTTTTAATGGTCATTACGTTCCTACACAGCAGTGAGTCAACAGTTGCACATAAAAAGCAGCGTTTATCGTAATTATAATTTCTGATTCCTCACTGCTTTAGTTTGCTGCTGCCTTGTGGTGATGACTTTCTTGCTTTTTAAAGGTTCAGTTCTGAACTTCAATGCTGTTCCCAGCCATGCTTTGGCCACACTCTTTGCACTAAATGCATAACATTGGTGTTTTTATCCCATGTCTGACAATTTACTGCTGTGTGACTGATGTGCATCCAGAGACTTATGCAGTTTAGAGCGTAACTAGGTTGTTTTCTGAACCTATGATTTATCGATGATCCCTGAATGCCTCATGTGCACAGAGAGGCCTCTAGTCTCTACTCAGTTCCTGCAGCGAATGAAACTAAGACAGCTGTGTAGCCATAAATTAGTGTGAAGAGTGAAATTAAGTCTTGTAATGTCAGATTTACCTTCTAAATGGTGCAACCACTGAAAATGTTTTGTCACAACTGATCAATTCTTTTGGATCACAAAAGGTCACAAAAAATACAAATAAAAAAAGGAAAAATTAAGATTTAAGCTGAAGCTGAGTGTATCCATTACCAGACCTTCCACACTTACCATCTATCTATTCATCTATCTAGAGTCCATCTATCTAGAGTCCATCCATCCATCGAGAGTCCATCTATCTGGAGTCCATCCATCTAGAGTCCATCCATCTAGAGTCCATCTATCTAGAGTCCATCCATCTAGAGTCCATCCATCTAGAGTCCATCTATCTGGAGTCCATCTATCCATCGAGAGTCCATCTATCTGGAGTCCATCCATCTAGAGTCCATCCATCTAGAGTCCATCTATCTAGAGTCCATCCATCTAGAGTCCATCCATCTAGAGTCCATCTATCTGGAGTCCATCTATCCATCTAGAGTCCATCTATCCATCTAGAGTCCATCTATCTAGAGTCCATCCATCTAGAGTCCATCTATCTAGAGTCCATCCATCTAGAGTCCATCCATCTGGAGTCCATCCATCTAGAGTCCATCTATCATCTAACCAGATCACGGAATATCTTCATGTACATTAAAGTGATGCACAGTGACATACAGCACAACAATGCAGGGAAAGACTGCCACCACTGATATTTGACAGGAAAACATCCCATAATCCATCATCCTGTTCCTTGACCCCCAAATACCAACATCTTCCTCCTACCCCTCCTACTTAACAATGTACCAACACCAAACTAACCCCACCCCCAGCGACACAACTGCACACAATAACACATGGAAGGTCACACAGTGATGTAAACATCCGGAATTACACACCCAGCCCCTCACACTGTTTTAAACTCTCTCTCTCACACACACACACCTACACACACACACACACACACACACACACACACACACACACACACACACACACACACACACACACACACACACACACACACACACACACACACACACACACACACTGACTGATAGATGGAATTCAATTTCGTCACAGAAAACTGCTTTTCACGGACATTCGCAGGCCTGCATCTCTGCCATAAATGGAAATTTCATGCAGTTAAACAAGTCTTCCTCTGCTTTCAGTAAGACACATGATGACGTTTCTGACCCATCGCAGACTTTATAAACCTTTATTTATCCAAGACGCTGGACAGGACAGATCTGTCATCTCAGAAACAAACTGCCAAACAACCAGAGCATCGGGGGGTTTAGTGCTTTGCTCAAGGGCATCTCAGCAGCTTTCACAATAGCAGCAAAAAAGCCATTATTTTATTTATTACAACCCAAATGTTCCACCCAGCAGCTGTCTCTTTAAACGCTGACAGGCTGCATCTTCATCCTTAGTTTACTGTAATACTGGGAACAGACATTGCTGCACAAAATCTGACATTTCACACATCAAAGAGAGTCAAAAACCCCTTTAAGGCATCTCAGTCCTGGACCTAAAAGTCTTTTTCATACTGCTGAAATTCGTTTGTCATTTACAACTTGGATGACAACACCACTAACTGCTCACTAATGACAATAATAATACTTTACAAGAAGAAGAAGGAGGAGAAGGAGGAGAAGAAGGAGGAGGAGAAGAAGGAGGAGAAGAAGGAGGAGGAGAAGAAGGAGGAGGAGAAGAAGGAGGAGAAGAAGGAGGTGGAGAAGAAGAAGGAGGAGAAGAAGAAGGAGGAGAAGAAGAAGGAGGAGAAGAAGAAGGAGGAGGAGAAGAAGAAGGAGGAGAAGAAGGAGAAGAAGAAGAAGGAGGTGGAGAAGAAGAAGGAGGAGAAGAAGAAGGAGGAGAAGAATAAGGAGGAGGAGGAGAAGAAGGAGGAGGAGAAGAAGGAGGAGGAGGAGAAGAAGAAGGAGGAGAAGAAGAAGGAGGAGGAGAAGAAGGAGAAGGAGGAGGAGAAGAAGAAAGAGGAGGAGAAGAAGGAGGAGGAGAAGTACAAGGAGGAGGAGAAGTACAAGGAGGAGAAGAAGGAGAAGAAGAAGAAGGAGGAGAAGAAGGAGGAGAAGTACAAGGAGGAGAAGAAGGAGAAGAAGAAGAAGGAGGAGAAGAAGAAGAAGAAGATATGACCTATGGGACAGTAATTATATTGACCAATTAACTATAAAACAAATATTTAAATTAGAAATAAGTGAAAATACTTTTTTGTTACTGTTGGGTTGCTTTTAGTTTTTAAAGATATGTTCCTCTCTAAAATTTGTTGGTTTATTACAAGGACAGATCAAAGATATTTGGTTAAATATTACTTTGCATTAACATAATTAATCCATTCAGCAAAGAATCGAAACTAACAAAGTAATATTTAAATTTTCTAAGAAAGATAAGGTCTGACAGGCTCACCTTTATTGAGTTTAGGCCATATCCACGTCTTTCTATTATATCTATATTTCTGAGCTACACTCATCACACAGCTTCTGCTGATCTGATGGACTAAAACCTCTCAGCAACTGTTGGAGAGATTCCAATAAGACTTTCCTCAGAAATGTTTTTCTAAAAGATGCATCCTGATGACTTTTTTGGTCCATTGACGTTTCCTCTTTAATACTGTAACTCCACAAAGAGGCTGACAGTTTTCATTTTGAGCAAAATGTCTCCAGCATCTATTGATTGTATTGGAAAGTGTTGATGACACTCATTAAAAACACTCATCTATCTGAAACTTTAATATATAACCAGATACAAGCAAATGTAATTATGCTCAGCTGTTATTTGTGTTCAATCCTTACGAGCTAAAGGTCACAGACATTGTTAACATTTTACCTGCTGAACACCAGCATGTTAGTGACGTCCTGAGCATGCAGTGGGTTTTAATGCAGCATTGTTCCATCTCAGAGCTGTTGGCATGGCTGTAGACTTCTGGTCTTGTGTATTTATAATCATAAAATATCATTTACAACTGAAATTTGGGTGCATGATAGTAATACTCATGGCCACTGACAAGTTTAGCCTTTTTCTGGGTCCATATTGAACAAAACCAGACTGAAGTAGGAGGAACTTTGACTTGTTTTATTCATAAGGATCGCTGTTGACGTGTCAACTGGCAGCTCAATAAAATAGTTGCCTGCAGCGGAAGTGTCACACTAACAGACTAAAGTGCTGAACAACATTTTCTTTAATGCTCTGCTGATAAAGCTGATGTATATTTTAGAGAAACTGCTGCACAAATTCTGGCAGCTGAAGCCAAAGAAACCAAAACTCAATCCTTGATTAGATTAGAAGGAACAAACAGCACCGTCTTTGGTTCCAGATCTCCTCAGCAGGTTTACGGTAATCACCAACTCTGTCGCTTCAGTCAGTCAAAGCTTCCTGTGTGTGATTGTTTCCTGAAGTCCCCTAAAGAAGCCACTAATGAGCTTGTCAGAACTGCACTGAGTCCTGCTGATCCCAGCCTATAGGCTAATTACAACATACAGGCAGAGACAGGCAACGGAAATCAATCCTAAAGGCTCAGTTTTCATGTTTTACACTTCATGCCAGTGCATGGACTTCAAGTGAAGTGCATGACACAATGTCTAATGTTTCTTTTCCTCTAATGAGCCATTCAGGGTTGAACCATTCATTCAAAACCTCCTGCTTTAAATCTTTAAATGCCTCCTCGACCCCATCGACATGAACTGAATAGACGCATTCAGCCTCCAATCATCAGATAAGTGAACATCTCTGCACCTTAAACCACTTATCTTCTATTCTCTGCTGTTCCTTTCTTCCAGAAATTGACACCTCGTTCCTCTCCTGTCCATTATTATCCAACTGAAGTAACATAATGACCACATCATCATCTTTGTAATTGAAATTACAGTGTTTTTAATATTTATAGTCCTCTTTTTACAGGTTTGGAGGTTATTGGTTGATAATTTCAAGAAAAAAAGCAATAACATTTTAACGTTTGAAAAATAATAATCATAAATGATATATTAAGTAGACTTTATTCAAATAATCTCTACAGATTGTAAAGGCTTCTTCAATTTAAATAAATATTCATCCATATCTTGATTAGTGCTGTCAAAAATGTCGATTTTTTAAAACACAAATCAATACTGACACTGTTTCAATGTGTTTTCCACAGTATAAATGATCAGTTCCAGCTGATATTGTACATAGAGTTTGTCATTATTCTAATTTCTATCTCTTAGAAGTAGAAGAGCCTCACTGAGACTGTGAAGGAACCTTTAAAGTTCAAAACGGTTCCTCAGGGAACCAAACAGAAAGGTTCTTCGAGGAACCATTTAGAATTATTTAATGGTATCATAAGAAATAAAAAAGGGACCTAATGAGATCCTAATCTGCCTAATTCTACCAAACTGATGTGTAAATCTGGCACTTGGTAATATCTCTAATATTGTTCCAAAGAGCTCAGTAATTTAATGCCAAAAACTAGAACCTACAATAAAATCTTTAATTCAAATTTAATTGTTGATGAAAAAATGAACAAAAATGAAGCATTAGAATACTTTCAGCCTTGTTCATTCCTATATCATAAACTGAACCAAACTGATGCTGAAATAATGCAATGTACACATTTACTATAAAACTAAGAGGTTAATGCAGGTGTAGAGGGTCAGTTAACTGCAACTAAATTCACTAAAGAGTTCTCCAGGAACCTCTGTTGAGCTATTAGAGGTTTGTCCAGGAATATCTAAAATAAACGAGGCTCCTTAAATATCCCCAGAGTTCTTGAGGCTTTTTAAATTCTAAGAAATTTGGAAGATTCTGTTCTATACATGCATTGTAGGTCGTATTGTATTCTGTGTGTTCATTCTACTGCCTGCCAAGCTGGACACTGGTGGCCTGTAGTGCAGTCACTGTGTTGATGCTAATTTTTGGCTGCACACCGAAGGGTCTGTGCACACTTTGGGAGTTGATTAAATTCACACCCTGCAGGTCATGCACACTTAATCAAGCAATTTTAACACTTAAATATTAAACTGATATGCATAATTCAGTCTTTTCTCGTCAAAATGAACATTTCAGATATCCTCATTGTCATTTTCCAGGACAAAATACACCATTTATGTGCTTCTCATTACAGATATTTACAGTTGAGCTGAAGATGTGTGATGTGTGAATTATGAATCATGCATCTACAGTTTAGTTTAGGTTAGTCAGTCATGAATTTAGGTCAAAATGAGATAATTCTCCCCAATTCAACATGTCGTCTATGTCCTTTTTCAGGTATCTTAAGTTTGAACTGGTCAGATGGATGTTGTAATTATCTACAGATATCTTGACTTAGAGTTCTGACTTTTCCAACCGAGGTTGCAGATATCTGTAGTTATGTCAGAAACTATGGTGGCTTGCTTTTCAAGCATACTGTAACAGTCACTGCAAATTCCTCTACCACCATATCAGAGCTGTTTAAAGTAGATGTTCTGCTAAATTTCAACCACAAGTCTGTGATTTATTGCCCCACGGGGACAATAAAAGATTCCTTGATCCTTGATCCTTGATAAATGAATCTATTATTCTCCACAAACTCCTCGCTGACGAGATCTTTCTATTTCAGACTTATTTTCCAGGAGTCTCATCAACCACATGTCAGGTCAGATCATTGTTTTCCTACTACCGATAACCATGAAGCTCTAAAGTAGCGTTACTTTCAAACCCACAACTCAATAAGGAAAGTATAGTTTTACCTTGCTGACATGTTTCGACTGCATCTGCAGTCTTCCTCAACGCTCTGAGGAAGCATGTCAGCAAGGTAAAACTATACTTTCCTGATTGACTTTTCTGTTTAAAAGTGACGCTACTTTATAGTAAGAAACAACAAAATGAACATAATCCAACAATCGCATGGGTTGGGTCGTCGGTGACTAAACTGGCCACATTTCAGCTTTTGTCTAGATGAGGAGGGTGAGACTGGACATTCTGGTTGAACCAAATAAAATATCTGCCAAAAGGTCTGAGGTGGACCACAGCCAGCCAGTGCATCATGACAGTGATGACAAACACACCCATCTTCCAGTCGGTGGCTGCAACAGGAAGTGGCTCTAGTTTGTCTTGGCCTGCCTTTGCCACTGAGTTTGCCGATTAGTGCCAACAATGGGCTGCTAGTCCACGCAAAAGCCAGCAGTGCAGCAAATGTCTTGCAAACAGTTCCCCCACTGCCATTACGTCTGCTGACACTGTTGAAATAGTTTGCTGGAACAACATCCGATGAGCAGCTTCATGCACAACAGTTCAGACCAGTCAAAGGTCACTTTTATGTGAAAATATATAAGAGCCTATTACGTCTCCTCTGCCTATAGGCACCACGGTCCTATTATCACATGTGAACTAGTTTTCTGACACTTACCCAGGTTGTTTCCTCCTGACTAGTTGTGTTGCATCTACTCTCAGATGGACGTTGCTTTGGATAAAAGTGTCTGCTCAATGAAACTGTAGAATGCAATGTTTTCTTTATTTATTCTCAGAGGCTTTGAACGAGTGCACTACCTCAAGAAGTTCACATTAGCATAAAACTGTGCCTCTAATTCTGTTACAGCCTCAATAGATTTATCTTACATTGCTCTAACATCCAATTTAGATGTTATCAGTCCATTAATAGGCCGTTATCCATACTAGTGCCCATACTATAAAGCCAGAAGGGGATCTCTGATAAATGGAAAGCCCAGATTACGCTGGTGACCTCTAGCAGTCATGTGAACAGTTGCATTGGAGACCTACAAAATGGAGCTTTGTAACAAGTAGTTTTGGTGGCTAAAATTCACCAAACAGCAGCTAAAAACGCAAATGAACAGCGAAAGTCAAAACAAAACTTCAACTCCAAAGTCAAAAAACTAATCCTCTCATCTACTGGTTAAAGTTCCCTGAGTTATGCTGTTATTTGCTCCTGATCCAACAGTTATGAAACTGAAACCAACCAACATGCAAATCTAATGACAGCACCACAGAACAAGTCACCAAACCATTTCCAGGCAACTCCATTTGATTGATTACCAGAGATGTCCTACAGGCTGCAAATACTCATTATCTGAGAAGCAAACTGAGTCAGGATGAGGCTGTATTAGAAGTGTAATTTCTCACATTCATTAAATAATCTTTTGACCACCCAGAACCATTTGGAGCCTGCAGGGGGTGGAAACTCCCAGAGAAGAATCACTGACTGAGTCCGTTTTCATTAAACCCTGCATGCAGGCCCATATTAATGTGGATGGGAGAGGTTTTTCCCCGTCTGATAGCGTGTGGTGGGAACAGCCTCCTGAAACTCACCAACTCTGGAGAAAATTCGCTTTAATCTCTTTGAAATTTTGCATATTTTTTTTTTCCGCCCAAAAGCAAAAGCAGCAGAGTCTCTGGTGCACATTTCTCCCATGATTTGGACAAACGGTGCAGGCTCAGCTTTCTAAAAACAGCCACTTGAAACGCAGCTACAACAACAAGCGGCTGAAATGAACGGATCTGCCGGCATTAATGACAGCGTTTGTGATCCGTCCGTCTCTGGAGTCATTATGCAAAGCAAACCCATTTAGTTCCACTTGTCATCTCGTGCGTTGGTGCTGTTCCTCAAAAGGTCGAGCATAGCATTAAAATTAATATCTTTTCTCATGCAGTCTCACATTTTAAACTTGCTTTCTAATTCTGTTTATTCATTCATGACATTTCCATTGATTCGCTTCACTTTAGACAATCTGATTACATTGAATATTATCAGTAACTGAACTGTTTCCTGCGGATCTTCTGCTGCTGAGACATCTGTCGCTTATTTTCACCAGTCAGTCATGTTCCACCTCCGACTGGGCAGGTGACATGAGTGACCAGTAGGAGCTGAAAATGCAGTAACAAGCTGTGATCCCTCACTGGGTTCCCACCAGTTGATGTTTATGATGACTGGAAGTCAAACCAACCGACAGTCAGGCTTTTGCTTCAGGAGAATGGAACTCAAAACTGACTTACACTGTAAAAAAACTAACATTTACCTGTAATTTGACTGTAACTGTTTTGAACAATTTACTATTATTTTACAGGTCAATATATAACTGCAGGACTTTCTGTATCATAGTCGACATTTTTGCTGTTTTCAGGCCTAAAATCAACCAAACACCACGTGGCATTTTTACTGAAAGATTCTTCTAAATATTATATGTACAACTGAGTAAAATTGAAATTGAAAATTATTTCTAGAGATATTCTAGTAAACCTGTTAACTACTTTATATTAAATAACTTGTTAATTAATGTTATTTTCCATATAAAATTTGATATATTGCCAAAAAAGAAATATCTGTCATGATTATCTCAACTTAATAAAAGAACACAATCCAAACTATTTCTGAATCAGCTGATTTTATTATTGTTTAGCTCATTAGAAGGTGGTTGGTATTAAATTCAGACGCTTATTTAGTTGACATTTTAGTGATATCCAGTCATTTTTATCAATAAGTGATTGTTTCCATAATAAATAATTATTGAATTTGTAAAGACGTGATCAAAATGAACATAAAAACATTATTATTTTTTGAATTTTAATAAAAAATTGCATTTAGATATGTCCCATGGACTTCAGAAGTCCCTCGATTATATTTTGACCTTTACAGATGTTTCCTATTTTGTTCAATGACATCAAATAAATGAGAAAAATCACAGATATTAGCTACATGCTAACAGTGAATAAAGAAGCATGCCAAACCTGTAAATAATGTCCACATCAAAAATCTGTATTCTTACAAATAGTTGTTCATTTATTCAGTGTTTGCCCATAAAATAAGATAATTTTACTGATTTTAAATTAGCAAAATACATTTTAGAGAAGTTTGAAGAAATAAAAATGATGTACATTAAGGATTCAAATGGTATGTCATTTTTTAAACTGCTAATTTACAGATTTTGACAGTTTTCATATAATTTACAGATAATATCTAGTAAGTCAGAAAAAAGATGATTAATTTTTATGTTGACTTTTTTTTTTTGAAAAGGCCCAAACTAAATGACGTCTACTGCAAAAATCTGCATTTTCACAGACTGTAATTAGTTCTTTTCCACTGTATGACTGAAATTATAGTTTTACTGTCTTTATATAGTATATTTGCCATTATTTCATTATTTTCTCCACATGGCTACCGCTGTCACAGATAAATGCAACATGACAGCCTTCATGGAAACAGTTTCTAAAAGTGTTTCCAGTTTTGAGAATTCACTGACTTAAAGCTACTAAAAATGAAGTTGCTGGAGTTCCACTCTTTTCACTCCACCTTCCAGTGAAGCCATTTGTTCCCCCTTGTTTAGCTCTTTATCATCACTTTGGTTCAGTCGGTTGTTTCTGGATGCTTTCCAACTATCCCGCTGCTGAAACTGAGTTTGCAAGTTCAGCTGTAAGCCCTGCTGAGAGTCAGACTGTTCCACTAACTCATTTGGAAATGTTGTATCATAATTCTGCCTGATATTAAAGCACATCTTCTGTAAATCCAGAGAGTGAAACGCTAGAGAAACTGTCAACCAAACCAACAGTGAAGGAGAATGATGCCACAACATGCTCAAAAGAGCCACATAAACCTCCTGAATGTTCCTAAAATGATCCCAGATTATGAGAACTGTTGGTACAGGAGTAACAGCTACACAGATGAAGGTTTCAGCATCAAAGCTTCAGACATTTAAACCACCAAACCTTCATCTAAATCACCTGATGGACCTCCTTCCTTCCTTCCTGTACATCGTTTCCATTCAAACTGCTGACTGAGTCCAAGAACTTTGCGTCCAAAAGGCATAAAAAGGCTTTTAGCATTGCAAATACATATCACCTCCTCCTCATTACTGTCCACTCCGACTCCTCACCGCTCCGCTGATTTATGCAGTTTTCATTTACAGTAGCAGCCACAAAGTGCTTCTGGCTTTTAACACAGACTTCACTTCGACTCTGAAACCTTCCTTCCCTTCCAGCTCCATCTTCAGCAGTGACAGGATTATGATACAGCTTCTAGTTCTGTTTTTACTTCCTGGAAGGGAACACTCAAACACATGGCAGTTACATGCTCATGTAATCAAGTAATTTCCCAGCTAGCAGGGAAACGTTGGATGATGTTACTCACAAGTTCTAATGATTTTCTAAAAGAAAACGTCTAAATGAAATGCTGAAAGAGCTTTAAAGAAAATCGCAATTTGCTGTAATGTTCCTTTAAAGTTAATGTTTTAAAGTCAACATTCAGAGAACGTTTGCTGCTGATTATGTTCCATGAGAACAAAGACAGAACGTTCAAAAAACATCTTCCAGATATTATCGAGGACTCAGATGACAGAACGTTCTTTAGAAAACATTCATGTGATAGAGTTTCTTAAAAGGTTAGAACATTTTGTCAACAACAGTCTGAGGATGAAGTTAAGGGAACACATCATCTATAAAACGTTCTCCCAATGTTCTAGGATTACAAAGCAGGAACATTCTGGAATCAGCATTCTAAAAATGCTTTCCAGATGTTATCAAGGTCTTAGATGACAGAATGTTTTTATTTTTGTTCCCAAAGCGTGACATTAAATGTCTTTTTGTTGAGGGAACATATAATGTTCTTCCATCAAATTTTCCTCAAAACTTAACAAAAGGAAGGATGTTTAAAATGCAACATTTAAAAAATGTTTTTCAGACGTTATCGTGACCTCAGATGACAGAACGTTCTTTACAGGAGGTTCCTAAGGTGGAACATTCTGCCTGAAACATTCCCAGAATGTTTCACAGTGATAAAGGAAGAACGTTTTCATGTTCTCAGTCACAGTCTGAGTGCATTACGGTCCACAAATGTTACCAAACATTTTTAGAACGTGTTTAGTTCTCCGACCTTTAAGGAGAACATTCTGGGAACTAAAAGGAATCTTCCTACAGCAAACATGACAAGAATAAAGCAGAACCTTTTTTTAAAAAAACATAAAAGATTGGAGCTGGGTTGTGTTTATTTCACAACCATTCAGCTACTTTGATGCTTCTGGATCTGCATGATTAAAGTCTAAACTTGTGCTTGTCATGCATTTTCTGTTCTGCTTTAATACTGACTAGCTGCTAGAACCTGTGCAGTCCAGCTGGAAAACATGCCAAGCACAGAAATATGTCCACTATTCTACACAATCAGAAGAAAAGCAGCATCCCCTATGATAAACAAACTTCAGTCTCCTGGAGCTCTGCTGAAACTTCAGCTTTCAGCAAGAGATTCTCATTCCACCATGAACACAAACTCACCAGATATCTTACTGCAATCCTGCCCGACAATGAATGAACGCTCCGCTGGGAAGCTCTTATTCCCCCACTAAGCCCACAGACTGGTCCCTCAGAGAATATAGAAGCAGTCTGGAGGGGAAACACTGAAACATGAAGACAGGCGGAGGTTTGACAGCGATACGGAGACGCGAACAAACCCGGCTTTGGTGCGACATCTTCAATTACTGGAGCTGAAGCTCAATCCAGAGCTAATGGCTGTTAATGAGACATTCAGGGAGTGGATGCAGTTTAATAAAACATCCAGAGAAGATCTGATGTGGATTAATATCAAGCGGTCAACTTGTTTTTGTTAGAAAGTCGCTTTGTTGTTCCCATCATTTGTGTTCTCGCTTGTATTAAACAGCAGCCTTTCCCCCTTTATTCTACGCTTAATTCCTGAAGGTAAACAAATGGAAACGAGAAGATAATGCTGAGCTTCTGGTCAAGACTGAAAAGCAGCGACAGCAAAGTGGACAGCAGCTGCACTGATAGTCACAAACCAACCACTGCAACAGATGGATGAGGAATTCAAAGGAAAAGTCAACACATACCTGCTAGTGACGTCAGTTTTAGAAGTTTAAGTTCACGACTCGACACGTTTAACGCCAAACTCCCGTTCTGTTGCTTCACTTCGTCTCCCGATCCGGTTCAGCGGCTGCACAGCTGCACGTCATCAGTAATTAGTTCTCCCACAGCATAAATGCAGGATTCCAGCTGGGAAACTGCAAACATGCAGCAACAAATACGTTTGTTTTCCACAATCACGTCCGCTCATACTAACTACAACCTTTAGATGCAGGCAAAAGTGGCCCAAATCAGATTTTTTATTTGTATGTTTTGCTAATATATGGATCAAATCTGGTATATATATGGTTCTATGTGCGCCCTAAATCAGATACACGTCTGATTTTTCAGTCTGAACAGTCATATTGGAATTTATGGGACTTCTACGTCACTCTACAGAGATATTCATCCCAACTCTGGCCCAGTGGGAATCACCTGATGAATAGAAATGTGGAGTGAACTTACATTTAACCCTCCTGTCGTCCTGCAGCTCAAAACTGACCCGTTTTAAAGTTTCAAAATGTGGAAGAAAATACATTTTCACTCATTTTTTGAAAATTCTTGCCAAATTTGGGGGTATTTTTTTTTTTTTTTTACAACAAAACTTTTAAGGGAAACTTTTAAGGAATTATTTGAATTTTCTTCCTGAAGGTTTTGCAAATTTTCTGAAATTTTGGGAATTTTGTTGCTGAATGTTTGGATTTTTTTCAGACAAGGAAACAATCTGTTTTAGTGCCCGTAAATGAGGACAACAGGAGGGTTAATACGTATTCAGAGTGATGCATTTAAGGCAATACATATTTAGGGTGATGCATTTCAGATGGCGTCCACTACATACCAGCTGAGAAATGAAACTGGTTTACAAGTTTATTTTCATGCTGTGCATGACGTTTTTTGCACATGTGGGTCAGTTGAGGGCTTAACAGGAACCTGACACTGGCCACATTTTTTCAAAATAACATGAATAGCCCATTAAAGTCATCGGCTCAGATGAATAAATCTCAGTCGAGCACTAAGTCTTGCAGTGTGGCTGTAGTTTAGTGAAGGTTTAGGGGGAAAAAATCGTAATCTTGGTTCAAAATTGAAAAATCAACACCAGATAGGACACTTTTACTTGTTTTTTTAACATCTAGCCAGGTTCAGAATCTTCCCGAACCCTAATGAAAGTGCTTTTGTTGCCTCAGAGTGACTAGTGAGGCTTATTTTAATTCATTTACAAGAAAAAACATCGCTAGTGAACATAATAAAGGCAGATATTTTGCTTGTAACCAGCAAAATGAAATTCCAGACAAATTATTCCAGCTTGCTTTGGAAAGATTTGATTAGTCCTATTTTATTTTTAAAGTTGTCTTCTTCCTCTGCTTGACAGAAAAACAGAATAAATACTCAGAATAATAATAAGAAGAACTGAATTGTTCTGTCAGAAGCACATTAAGAATCGTGCAGCTCAGAAATGGAAATCTACAGTGTTCTGTGTATGTTTTCCTCCACAGGTAGGTCAGTTTAATTCTAAAAGGACAGAACACTTTTGCAAAGAAATAAAAACCCCATTATTCCTTCTTCTAATCGTATGTAATCATTAAGCAGCTGAGGACGTCGGCCAGTAAACTCGTTCGTGCTGTTTTCCAATCAACAGGTCGCCTGAGGACGACGTGTCGCCGCAAATCAAAGTAATTATGAAGCATGAGTTCATCTGCAGTGTCAGACAGCAGCCTTCATTCTTAAATATCTGCTGAATATTTAACACGCTGCCGTTGGGACCGTTGTAGGTATGGGATCCAGCATTAATACTACACCCATTTGACCTTTTATGATGATCAGATCCGGGTTAGATCAGGATTCAGGTGTTTTTTCTTTAATGAGCTTGTGTCTGTTGGGTGTCGCTCTGGTTTCACTGCTGGCTCCCTGTCAGGCCTGTTCTCCTTCATGTTCTGGACACCTCTCGGTAGGACATCTGCTAAAATACATCGTCATTTTTAATTCGTCTATATGCTAGAATGATTTTCAATCCCCTTGTTGCTGCACTTTAAGCCCTTTAATCGTAAATGCCACACAAATTAATCTTGACGACGGGCAATCACTGAAAATCCCTGCAGGCATGTTTCTCCCTGCGACTTAAACCCACTTCTTCTTCCAGGTTCTGCTTTCAGGTCACTCACTTCCTGTTTTTTCCTAAATACATGCAACCACCTTTTGTGTTTCTTTGCCTGAAAGCTGCTTTGGCATCAGAGATGGTGCACGAGAGCCTCAGCCATCCGTGCACGGCAACACATTTCTATCTATCATATTAAGTCATCCAAATATGTAGAGTGTACACTACTGTTCAAAAGTTTGGGGTCACTTAGAAATGTCCTCATTTTTGAAAGATAAGCAGCATCCAATGATAAATCCAGTGTAGACGTTGTTAATGTGGTAAATGACTATTCTAGCTGGAAACAGCTGATTTTTAATGGAATATCTCCATAGAGGTACAGAGGAACATTTCCAGCAACCATCACTCCTGTGTTCTAATGCTACATTGTGTTAGCTAATGGTGTTGAAAGGCTCATTGATGATTAGAAAACCCTGCAGTTATGTTAGCACATGGATAAAAGTGGGAGTTTTCCTGGAAAACATGGGATGGTCTGGAACAGTAGTGTAAATCTGACAGTCAGTGGTGTTTCCTGGCCGATTAGAGCAGAATTGTTCTCGGCATCATAGACACAAATCATAAAAACACACAAATCAGAATGTGTTGTGCACATATTCAGTTCTGAAAACGGAGCAAGCAGATGTTCATGCATAAACAAATCACACAGTATGAAGACTCATACATGCATACAACTTTAACACTCTCCAGAAGGTACACAAAGCACAGTAACAGCAGTACCTCAGAGAAGAGAAGCAGCTCTGCAGGAAGAGATGGACGACTGCTTCCTTCTTGTGTTCACGATTACTGTTCGTTATTTATATTCAGTTTTTTACTTATGTTGAAATTACATTTCAGCCGATATTCAGCGACTATTTGAACTTTAAATTTGTCCCAAGACATCATGAGGCAATCAGCCAGGACAGTAGTGATCATTTTCAATCCACTGAGTTCACTAATATATGAGGTTTTCTTGAATTATTTTCATTTTCATTTTCAGTCACTGTTTGGTTCGTTTGAGTGAATTATTCTCATTGAACCATGATCTCTGAGAGGTAAAGAACACCACTGCAATAAATATTGACAGAAACTGTTATTAATGGAGTTAACAATGGAATATAAACAGTGTTTATTGGGATTGGTTTGGTTTCTACCACTTCTGGACAATGAAACATGTCCTGGACTAACTGACCCAGCAACATTACTGCTGTACCTGAGAAACAAACAGAACAGGAGGTTCAAATGTGTTTCTGCTTCATCCACTTGTATAAAAAACCTCACACACCAACAGTGGAGCTGCTCTAGAAGGTGTTTACCTGTCATTAGGAGGAACTCATGTTCAGATTCTCGTCCAAAAAGACTTGACGGAGCTGAATCCCCAGCCTTGTGAACAGTGGACAACCTGCTCTACTATCTGATAAACTGAATCATTAACTGTGCTACTTGGTTAAATCTACGAGAGATCACGGTTGGAGTTAAAATCCAGGAAAAAGCCTCCAATGTGCAGCAATCTTCTCCTTTACTTTCTCCGTTACCACGGTGATGAGTCCTACCCTATCGATTATAAGATTAGTTTCTTGGAAAGCAGTGACAGTGATGATTCCACCTCTCTGAAGCAGTGGAGGCAGAAGTCTGCCCTCCCTGAACCCGGTTCTGCTGGAGGTTTCATGAATGTTTACCCACTGCTCATTTGCTGCTCCTGTAGCGTGGACTGTGTGACCTCCTGGCCTTTCCCAGCAGCTCATTAGATGTGTGAGGAAACACTGAGCCTTTATTTCCACACAGCTTTAAACCACCTGTACAGCAGCAGCAGCTCTTCACGGACGCTGTTTCAGCTCTCAGCTGAGGATGCAGAACTCATGCCTGACCAACCCTGACCGTGTGAGACGGTTTGTTTCAGTTTATTCATTTCAGTCCATCTGCAGACGCTGAATATAAATTATAGAAAGACTTTACTCAACAGGAATTGCCACCAGTTTCTTCCTGTTGTCTCCAAAGAGCTGCTCAGAGGTGAAGGTTGTATTTGTTCAGTTTCTCTCTGCCATGATATAAATTTACAGATTTTACATGCTCCTCCTCACATGACTATAAACATTGTTTAAGCCCCTGAAACAAGCAGCCAGTATTGCTGTTTTTGTTGGAGTCATGTAGCATAATTAGCATTTTTTAGGTCATAGCGCGCACTGCAAAAGCACAGAGCATAAATACACACATTTTTTTTTTCAGTTATTTTTTTGGGCCTTTTTCAGCTTTTATTCAAAAGCTGCAGTGAGAAAGAGAGGAAACAGGAGAGAAGACATGCAGCAAAGGGCCACGAGTGGGAATCAAACCCGGGCCGCTACATCAGGTACCAGCCCCTATACATGGATCACAGCTTAACCCGTTGAGCTATACACACATTTAACAACTTACAAATATCAAACATCAGTAGAAGAATGATAGTTTTGGTAAATTTCAATACAACACTACTTTTATAGTCACACATGATAAAACAGTAAATAAGTTGTAGAAAAAAAATGTTGTGGACATTATAAACAATTTCTATTTTTATTTATTTGATAGTCAACTGGTAAATCTTTTTATTATTATTTTACTCAATACAAAAAAATAAATAATTAAAATTAACAGTTAAAGTAGTAAACTAATAGTTAAAAATGCATCATTTATAGTCATTAATATACAGAATCTTTCTTTCAAATAATGGGAAATATCTGTAAAATAATGATTTTTTTTTGGTGAATTTCAATACAACACTAACTTTACAGTCACACACTTTCTTTTTTTCGAGCGGGACTCGAACCCCGGCCGCTGCATCGGGGACCAGCCCCTGTACATGGGCCTCCTGCTTAACGCATTGAACTATACGGGCTGTCTAGGTGAGGAATATTCAGCTGCTTCATCTGGAGGATAAAGAGACAGAAAAAGAGATGAGAGAGGCGTCTGCTGTCCCTCTGTTTTAATTATGACTCGGTGTTTATGCGGCTCAGGACGCTAAACTTTAACCTCGGGGGAGTCCAGATTACAGGGGAGGGTGTGTGTTTGTTTTGACAGCCCCGCTTTCTCTGGAGGACGGACCGTTAATGAACTCTCATACTGTAGCTGCAGTTATCACAGCTAATTACTGCACAATTACAGTTTTAGTTTTATTGGTGGGACTGAGCTGCACTTTAAGCTGCAGTATGTACGTTTCTTTTTACATTAAGCAGGAAAACAAATTACTGGAATTTACGAACGCAGCGGACGTCCACTTATGATGTTTTAAAGGCTAACTTGAGGGATTTTTTCATTTTTATATTCGGCCCCAAAGTAATTAAAATCAGTGCGTTTGGTGTGTCCAGGTGGGTTTTAGTTTAAGGGGAGAGAAAATTCTTTTTATCACTACAACATTTTGTAGAGAGTGATTCCTTTTTGTGTTTTCATGCCTTTATTTGCATGGAATTTGTACCTGTAAATAGTGTTGTGAGGCGCCTGTATAACTCAACAGGTTAAACAGGAGACTCATGTACCGGGGCTGGTCCCCGACGCAGCGGCCCGGGTTCGAGTCCTGCTCCCGGCTCTTTGCTGCATGTCTTTCCCCGTTTCCTGCCTGTCTCTCACTATCACCAATAAAGAGCCGAAAAAGGCCAAAGAAAATATAACTTTCAAAAAAAAAAAATATTGGTCACAGCTGGCAGTCTGTCAATTCCAACTGGCTGAGGCTTGTCTTTTGAAATGAAGTTTTCACAGCCTGTCGTTTTTCAGTCCTTCATCTGACAGAAGACTTTCTATTTTAATCAACACAGTCTCCTAATGACTTTTATGTGTTTTTTGTGCATCATACACCTGACCTGAACTCTTTTTTTTATCTGTTTTCTTCTGTTTCATGAGTTAAACTGCAGTGATTTAATGTCTGAACCGCAGCACTGTGGCTCAACACAACAAACTTTAAGAAAACCTGCAGAATTAAACTAGAATTTATGTATGTTTTCATCAACTACTGTTGCAGATACGCATATTAAAGAGCCCATATTGTATTTTTTGTTTCATTCTTTCCTTCACTTTGTCATACTAGTGCAGCTGTTTTTTTGGTGAATGTAATTTTTTCTGCAAACTTAAAGAAAGAGAGTTATTCTCTCCCACAGAAATGCCTTGCCATTATTTCCTTGCTAGAACCACTTGTGCTACAGCTTCATCTATCTGTAAATACTCAGAGATCGGGGTTACTGACCGATGTGGCCTCACTTTCATCTACACCAACTGTGCATCAGACAGGGGCTAAAACAGAGCATTTCAGATGGAAGGTGAGATTAGCTGCTGCAGCAGGGTACGGTACGGAGAAAATAATGTGGTTTGGAACATGAAAGCATGTAAACATCATTTGGTAGACTCCAAAAACAAAACCATTGTCTAGGATGGCTGAGAAGAGTTTTAAAAATGACATAAAACTATTAAAATTTTCTTTAAGAAGTAGGAATTATTCACAGGTACAGTTTTACAAACATTCGTGGTACTCAGTGGTGGATTTGTAGTAGGATCACAGTCATGTGATCATCAGCAGGCAGCTGATGTAGCGTTCACTTGTTGTCATGGTTACAGTGACGCCATGCTGCTGTCTCACAATGATACAGAAACCTTTACCAAATCCGTGGATCCAGACTATGAGCTGCATCACTGCCAAAATCTAATCACTTGGTCCTTGTGTCATTTCTGACCTTCAATGAAAATTTCATCCAGATCTGTTAGTCTGTTTTTGAGTAATGTTGCTAACAGACAGACAGACAGACAGACAGACAGACAGACAGACAGACAGACAGACAGACAGACAGACAGACAGACAGACAGACAGACAGACAGACAGACAGACAGACAGACAGACAGACAGACAGACAAATGTACACTGATTGTCACATAACTCCACCGCATTTCGTGGCAGAGTTGTTGTTGATGTCCTTAAGATAAAGGAAACATGAGAAATAGATTTCATGGGTGATAAATAACCGTCATCTTGAAAATCATTCCATTTGTGGTCGAAGCCAGAATCTGTAGAACCTTAGATGTGACATGAAAATAACTCCAGCTGTGAAATGTTCTGCTATAATTGGATATATTCTGCTGTTTATACGGTGGAATTTATTTCACCGCAGGAAGCTGTTCACTAGTGTTTCAGAGTTTTACATTCAGGCATTAATTCTACCAGTGAAGAGCTGAATCTTTGATGTTATTTTCTCATCCTAAAATCATCGGTGGAAACAGAAATCCCTCTTTCCAAAGCCCCTGTACACACGTCAACTCTGCAGATGCTTAAAATTCCTGAATTCTGAATGTAATGAATGAAAGGAGAACATGACCCGCGGTGCTGGAATATTTATGGTTTAACTCCGTGTTCTTCCAGCTCGGCACATCAAACACCTGTTGAATGGAAATGAGAGCCGTGTGTGGTGAACATGGCTCCACCGCCTCGGCCAGCTCTGATCTGCTGCTCCATGATTTAAAAACAGTCCTGTTTGCCTGTTTGCCTGTTTGTTTGTTTGTTTGTTTGCCTGTTTGTTTGTTTGTTTGTTTGTTGTGAATTGTAAAATAGCAGCTGAGGTGGTGTTATAGACGGAGAGGCGACGTGAACAGGAGGCGGAGACTTTCTATCTGTTTCTATCTGAGTGGAGGAGGCAGGTCAACACCGAGACGCCTGAAACACAGTTTATAAATCTGTCATCTGCTGGAGAGAGGAGAGGAAAGAGATGAAAGGAGGATGAAAGGATGGAGAGGCCAGAGCAGGAGGAGGAAAGGAGATGAAGGAAAGACGTGAAATGCAGCTTGAAGGGCACAGGAAGTGATGGAAGGAGGAGAGGATGGAGGAAAAAAGAGAAAGGAGGTGAAAAAGAATGAACGGACGAAGTGAAAGTGGGTGAGCAAAGGATGAAATAAATTAAAGAAATGAGGGACGAGAGGGAAGGAAAGAAGAGGAGGAAATTAAAAGGGAAAGAGGAGTAAAGTTTAGGAAGGAGGAGAAGAAAAGAGGATGTCTTACAGCTAGACCTGATCTATGGAAGGAATGAAGAGAAGATAAAAGAAGGAAGGGAAAACAGAGGGACAGAAACAAGAGAAGGAATAAGAAGGAGCACATGAAGAGTGAATGATGGAAGAAAAGCTAAGGATGGGAGGGATGGAAAGGAAATAAAGGAAAGCAAAGAAAAGAGGGAAATAGAAAGGAAAGAAAGTAAGGAAAGACATGAAATAGAGAATAAGAAGTGGAAGAAGAGAGCACGAAATTACAACAGAATGGTCGGGATGAAGAATAAAATGAAAGAAGAAAAGGAAAGGAAAGAGGGGAAAGGAAAGGACAAATGAAAGGAAATGAAAGGAAAAGAAAAAAGGAAAGGAGACAAAGGAAAGAAAGGAAAGGAAAGAGGGGAAGAAAAAAGGAAAAGGAAAAGTAAGGAAAGGAAAGCAAAGGAAAGAAAGGAAACAAAAGGAAAGAAAAGAGGCGAAAGGGAAGAAGGGAAAGGAATGAAAAGGAAAAAAGGAAAGGACAGGAAAGAAAAGAAAAGAAAGGAAATGGAATGAAAGAAGTGAAGAAACTGAATTAGAGGTGAAGGAGGAGAAACTGTAGAAAAGAGAAAAGGAAGTTTAAAATGAGGTAAAGATATAAAAGAAGTGCAGGTTGAAGGAAAGGAAAAGAGGAGTGTTGAAGGGTGGAGATAGGAAGGAGGAAAGATGGAAACAGAAGTGAAATGAAATGGAGAGATGGAAGACTGAAAAAGCAGAAAGCAGGAGGTGGAAAAGTGAGGAAAGATCGATGGAAAGGGCAAATCACAGCTACACTGATAAAAAAAAATAGATAAATCCTGTGAAAAAACTGTGAAGACCTGGCAGCAAAAAAAGAGGAACACTGTGGCATTCAAAAACTGGTGGAAAAAACAGCAAATGTCTGTAAAACAATGATATTTTTAGTGAATTTCAATTTAAAAAAACTGTAATTTTACAGTCACACATTGTAAAAGAACAAATTACTTTTTATTGTTGACATTAAAAACTATTTTTTCCTGATTTTTATTTGTAGTCAGCTGTGAATTATTTTTTATTATTTTATTAAATACTGTCCGTAATCTGATAAAACAGGGAAAACACAAAGATTTATAATTTTTAGTCTTTAATATGCAGGATATTTCTTTCAAATAATAGTAAATATCTGTAAAATAAGGATTTATTTTCTGATGTAGACACAGCAAAATAGTTTATTTCTACAATCAAATGTCTGTTTTGGTTTTTTCACAGTTAATACTTAAATTAATACTTTTTTCTTTTATTTTCTCAGTCATTATGTGTAGTTTAATAAAACGGGTTAGAAGATGTAAAAAAAAACAGTAAATTGTTAAAGTGCAGCTTTCAACTGTTATGAAATGTTTATTTTTTATAGTGTAGAGACGGATGGAATAAAGGAAAGAAGTGAAGATGAAAGAGGAGTTGGAGTGGCAGGAAAAGGAAAGGAAAGAGGGGAAAGGAAAGAAGGGAAGGAAAGGAAAGGAAAGTAAAGGAAAGTGAGGATGAAGGGGTGAAGGAGGAGGGAGGTGTGTGGAGGTTTGATGGAAAGGACGAATGAAGATGAACAAACTAAACTGATCCTGAGGGGGTAAAACAACGGCTTTGCTATTTCGGTTTCTGTAATACAGTCGCTGCCTTTCTGCTCTCACACGTCCTCTGCGAGTTGCGCTGGGTTTTTTCCACCAGCTCGTCCATCTTTCAGGTCGAGGAGAGCGAAGAAACCTTTCGGAAGCAGACTGATTCATCATTCAACTCCATTCATCGTCCCGCTGTCAGATTTGCCCGCAAGGCTGCCAGTCAAAAAAAAAGAAAAAAACAGGCAGCCAATAAACCACCTGGCACTCGGTGGAGGGAGAGAAAGAATCCGGCTTGCCACAACAAAAACCTCCTCAACTCCCCTTCATGTCGGAGGAAACAGGCGGTTGATCCGGGAGGAAGAGTAATGAGACGGCAGCGGTAACGATTTGCAGAAGGTCGAGTCAAACGAGAGAATCTGCCAACGGAAAGTAAAGGCGAGCCTGCAAAGATATCGGCTACCATCCGCTGCCGAAACCATTAAATCTTAGTGTGCCAAAGAAAAAGTCCGTATACGTTTGGGAGAAGAGCCGGAGGAGGCGGTGGGTGGGGTATTTACAATCAGCGCCTTCAGCCAAATGTTCAAACCGTTGCTCCGATGGCAATTTACGGGCCTCGATTAAAACGCAGCGTTCAAAACAAGAGGAGGACAGCCATCTGCTCGCCGCTCTCCAGCCCTCTTATGTTGGTATGTGTCAGAGAACAAGCCCATTAGAGGCCTGACGCTGCCATCGCTGGCACTCACCAGCAACTCCAGGCTGATTGTTTGAGCAGCAGCAGTCGGTGGTTATCTTTAGGAGGGCGGAAACAACGCCGGGGTCGAGTCCCCGGGTGAATCCGGGCGAAGGCAGCAGAGAGGCGGCATTGACAGTTAAAGCAGGCAGGATTAGAAAAGCAAAGTGGACTGAAAGTTGTGGATGAGCCACCTCGTCTGGTCCATTCAGATAAGGTTCCTTTCAGCAAGGAGTTTAACCAGCGAGTCCCAAAGTGGACCCAAGAGGACTGAAGCTGATTCCAGCAGCCCCCGAGAAAACATCCTAGAAAAAGCCAAGTCATAGGAATTAATGCTGATCCAGTCAAATATTGTTCTCATGGCTTAAAGCTAGACAGTTAAACTTGGTATCGTTGCACTACCTTCAACTTCCAGCTCTTCACTTGGTCATTAGAAGGACTAGCCACACATGCTGTAGCTGTTTTTTTTCCAGAACAGTCAAGATTTTCCAAATCTACCATCACTTGATATGACAATACTTGCAGATTATCAAGTTTCAAGTGTAAAAAGTCAAGTTTTTCCATGTATCTGAGCTTAAAGTGTTTGCAGTCACCCCATCTGGAGGCCACCAATGTGCAACAAAGGACATTGTTGTTTTAATAAAGGGTTAAAAAAAAAAAGAAAAAAGATGCATGCTTGTTTTCATGCCACAAAAAAAACAGCAGGAAAAAAATACCCCTCAAGCAAACATGTCCTGCCCTGACAGCGTCCAGCGACCGAGGGCGGTTCAAACCACACACATCCCTAAAGGCTGCAGCAGCAAAAACCAGCGGCGACATCCTTGAAGACGGTCCAGCCACCGTGTTGGCGGACAGCTGGCTCGCCTTCACAGCTCCACCAGATGGTAAAGGTGACAAAAGGTGCCAGAGGGGATTAGGCTATGTGTGGCTCCTCTAATTGTGTGTGTCTTTGTGTTTCGGTGAGGGAAGAGGATCAATGCATATTTTCACAATGTGTTTTTTTTGTTCGGTTCTGCATGAGGCACCTGCTTTTACCCGTAACAACATAATATCCATTTGCTTTGTAACCCATTTGTCCACCCGTGGTGAGAGAGATTCAATTTGGTCACACAGACACATGCTCTAAGTAACACCTACTTAAAGGCAGTAATTAGGAGGATGTTGCATTTACGACTAGAAAGCAGCCTGAGAGGGAAATGAACAGGAGAACAGAGGCAGATATTCTCCAGCTGTGCTCTGCTGTAAATATAATCATCTTCCAGACTCTCTGACACGTCAGCATCCATCAGCAGCTCATTCTGTTTTAATAATTAAGTCAAAGGGCAAAAACTACACGGCAAACATCTACATCCGTTAATTTGGTCTGTTATTAAGTCCCAAATGTCTTTCTTTCGAAAAACAAGTGGAAGAAATTGTCTAAACAGAAAGTTAATTTGAAAAATGTTGTCAGTGCAATTCCACTTGTTTCAAGAAATCACAGCGATCAGCCTGAAGGATGCAGAGTACGGCTGTGGAGTGGGTTATGAATCAAAGTTGGCTCTAAAGACTGACGCTGCTCCTGTCTGGGTCAGCTGGTGTTCAGAGGAGGCAGACAGAATCATAGAATGGTAAAGATTCTGATCCCAGACCTGCAGATACGGCTGCCACCAGCTGGTCTTAAACATATTTGATATTTGTGACTGACAACCACCAGTGACGTCACTTCTATCAACCAAGGGAGCTATACCGACTCCAATTTCCTCTGCAGCCTATGGAATCTGTGTTCACCATGCATCTCCATCCAGGATCTCTACGATACGTTGTGCTTATTTCCTCCTTTTCAGCAAAAAGTCACTGAGTATACACAATGCAATCTGCTGGTTGCAGTTTATGTACAAGAACACGACTTTAAGCCTTCTACGATCAGAACTTTACTCGTTATTGGCCTGTTGATCAGTGTGTTGTCTACAAAACCCAGTCATTTGTTGGGGTTATTCTCCTTTCTGACCGGCAGAGGTTAAAGAAGTTTGTGCCAGTTGCCGGAACATTCACTGCAGTTTGTCCAGTTTTGCAGGTTTTAAATAGTTCTCAGGTTTGTCCCAAATTTTAAAATGAGTTACTTAAAACTTACAACAATATTTTCAAGGTTGTTTTCATTGGACCTTCCTAAAACTTTCTTTTCAACATGACTGCTTTAAAATGGCAATCACTTTTCAGATCGACCTTGAATGATGTGGTAGTACCAGGAAATATGTGGATTTATATGGCACATTTCCACCAGCACCTACTCGGCTCCACTCTACTCTTTGTGAGGTTTTCCATCAGGACGTCTTACCTATTTTAGGACCTATTCTGCCAGGATTCCAGCAAGCTGAGTCGGGTCGATAATGTGACGTCTAGAGAGAGCAGGCCACTGATTGGACAGGGACACACCAGACCTGTACCGTGCACTTCCACCAAAAACACCCAGAACTTTTGGTCTCTGGAGCTTCTTTCAATGAAATAAAGGGATCCTTTACACCAGTGGTTGTTTTAACTGATGCTTAAAGATGTGTGATGATTAGACAAATTGGTCCAGTGATGTATGACAAAGCGAGCTCAGTAGGTGGCGATGATTTTATTATACAGCAACAATAATTTGGCCACATAAAGTAACACTGAGCCAATGTTGGGTAAGTGGTGTTCAGTAGCAGCAAAGTGGAATCAAAGCTCCTGAAATATTAGACGTAACAGGCCCAATTCCACTACAGGAAGTTGTGCTTGAACCTTTGTATGTGTTCCAGCTGCAAGAACCACCACAGTAAAACCTCTTTCTGGGTTTTAGGGTAAAAAAACACGACCTATTGTTGTACAGGTCTTGAGGCTGAGTGGTTGAACCCATACAAAACATCAAGCACAAGTCATCTGCCCATTTTTCGGCCTATTTTTCTGTCCTTTCAACATCCTCATCCAATCCATACAATCGAAGGTATTCACCATAATTGGATCTTTATCACGCAAAAGAAATGTTTGCAGCATCTCACAC
Organism: Amphiprion clarkii; assembly: GCA_027123335.1. NCBI lineage: Eukaryota > Metazoa > Chordata > Actinopteri > Pomacentridae > Amphiprion > Amphiprion clarkii. Next base: position 34,435,719 of record CM049580.1, on the reverse strand, counting down.
CTGCATTGAGTGTCTCCAGTGGAAAGCAACCCAAGATAAATGGATTTTATGGGATATAGCCTTGATAAACTGTGAGATGACTGAGACCGACGGACTTAAATGCAAATGCAAGAACCAACTCAAAGTTCCTGAAACTTCCCGAAAGTACCACCCCTGAGCACGGCCTTTTCAGAGGTAAAATAATTCCCTCAAACTAATTTAGACCCTGGACTCTGTAAAGAAATGCCCTCCCAAGGTTCATGTTGAGGAAGTTCTTGTGGTGGAAATGCAGCTTATGTGTAACCAATAAATGAAACCTTGCGGCTGTTTTTTTTTTTACATTTTATCTCTCTCTTTCATATATATGTCATTTAAAGTTAGATCACATCTGAAACTATTCATGTCAAGGTAGATTTTTCATTTTTTCCCTGCCTGTCTTCCTGTACCTGTGTGAATAATCTAGCAGGCTTCTGGTCTTTACAGAGACAAACGAGGCGCTATTGTCAGATTGTAAATTCCTTTTATGTAGCATTTCCCCACTTTGATACGATTTTATGGGCAATTTTACACATAAACATTAATTTTCCACCACTGCGAAAGCAAGTCTAGGAGAGGAGAATTATGTGTTTTTTTTCCTCCACATTTTCTTGCTTTGAACTGGGTTTTTCAAGGATTTCTACTCAAGGATTGCATGGTTGGTTTGTCTTGTCAAAAAGGAGGTTGCAGTTGCAGTCAAACCCCCATTTGACTACAGGTTTAAATAAATTACATGCACGGATGAGCACTTGAAGTTCACTGACACTAATTTCTGACTTTCACAGGGTTTTTGACAAACTAACATTAAAGCACATTTTAATGTTTTGAGTGAATATCAGAATATTAAATTATTTACACCTTATTATGAGTTATTTCACAATGTATAGGAACCATGGCAGTTTTTTTTTTTTAAATCCTTCCTATGGACGCCTTCCTGTCTCAGTGGAACATCTTCCTCCACTCACCACAAGGAGTTGCTATACAGGTGTTTGCACGGGCTTTAAAAAAAAAAGAAACGAGGGCAAAAATCAATAAGCTGCAAGGTTATTCATTCTGGCTGAGGACAGAGGCCTGTGCGCCGTCAAAAAGCCAGATCAAGTCCACCAGAAAGTTTCAAAAAAGTAACAGAAGAAGAAATCATTAATTCATGGACATGTGAACATAGAGTCCTACTGCAAACCTCTGCAGCATCATTATCCGGATGTTTGTGTGTGAGCACTGGTGTGAATGGAAGTAACAGCTGACTGTGATGCTCTGAAGGACTGCAGTGAACCTGGTAGAACCGTCTGGCTCTGACCAGGCCAGCGAGGAGGGTGTGAACCAGTAATATGGGATCTGAGTGGGAAGCAGAAGAGTGAAGCAGTGACAGAGAAAATTTAAACAGCAGAAATGAGGCAAGATCCTACAGCCACAGGATGTCATATATCCCATGATCCACACAGGAGTTAGTAGTGATTCATAACCATTGTTTCTGATGACTGCATCCATGCGTCTTGGATGTTCTCCACCAGCTTCTCACATTGTTCTGCTGTCACAGCAGCCCATTCCTGTTGCACTAATTCTAACTAACCTGCTTTGTTTCTGGGCTTGTGGTTCTCTATTTTGTGTTGATGAACAAGAAATTGAAGAAAACAAGGGACAATAATTTTGTCCATCACTGTATATATACAGAATGAGCCAAAATAATGTCTACACACATCAGAAACATCTGGAAGCCAGTGGCCACCACTTTGAGCACCTCTTGTAATTGTAGAGGCCAAAGCTAACTTGTGTTAATCTCGTGCTGTCCGTCGTACAGAAACAACCCAAAAACAAAGGAGAGGACTTCTTCTACCTGACAGTAGCTTTACTACACACCTCTTTGCACTGCCCCCTAGTGGAGGGTGTAAATATTGTTTGAACCAAATACTTGGAAGCTTTAGTTTTATAAACTGCATTAAAAAAATGCAATGTTATCTTCTTTTCTTTCAAAAATAAGGACATTTCTATGTGACCCCAAACTTTTGAATGGTAGTCTATGTATATACATAAACGTGTGTGAGTTTGTTGTTGGTTGTTTTGCCTCCGAGCCGGTTATCATCATAAAGTCCTCCTGCATTATTTACGAGCCTGTCAAAGGACGTGGAGAGAGGATAGGACAACAGAAGAAAAACAGCTCGGGATACTCACAATGCATTTGCAGAGTTAATCTGAGCCTGGGACACGTCACTCGCTGCCATCTGACACTGGCCACGGTGGCTCAGCTGATTGCACCGATACTGAGAAAGACAGGCGGCGGGCCCACGTTGGGGCTGATGCCGGGGCTGAGTGCAGGTATGGTAATACACAGGAGCCCCCGCTGAGCACAGTGAAGATCCAATTTCTCTGGGCACTCATTGAATGGAGATTGCAGCAGCATTACAGGCATCATTATACAGACTTCTAAGCCTTTTCCATTATTGTTATGATTATTAATAATAAGGGCAGTAATGGTATACAATAGACTAAATTCTATGACGCGTGTGGCTCCTTCAGTATGCCGTCACATTAAGATGTGTGTATAGCAATTTATTTGAACTCTGCAGTGACTACAGCTACAGTTTGGCTCTTTCTGGTGAGAACTGTCATTCCACATCAACACACCATGAGGGTGATCCCTTCAAAAATGTGAAGTTACACAATTCAACCCTGCAAGTTAGCTCAGGTGGGGACGCTCCTGCTGCAATATGCAACAAAACCTTGATGACAGGGCACTGCATGGGAACTCTCAGCTCTGCCTGCTGCTACTGTCATTAACACCATTTCATATGGTCCCCTTCAACGCCTGCATCCACTCAGAATTAAAGCTACTGTTGTCTCTAACCAACCTCTGCTGAACCAAGATGGACTTCAGAGTCTATCAATGTCAAACATCAATTCTATTAAACACATACTGCAATAAGGTGTTCCACATCACTGAACTGACTAACCGAGATGTGTTCAGACATTAATTTATTTACATTAAATTCATGTCTGAAGTGTATTAGAGCATTAGCTTTGACTGATGTGTGTGCTACAGAACTCCCATCAAGTGAAGTCACACGCTGTGGTGTGAACCATCAGTTTAGTTGAAATGTTGAACTTGCTGTCTACATTCAACCCTCGCTTATTCATGTTTACTTGCTTTATATCATTCTGAATGAAGTCTTTCATGTTTGTTTTTGGAGTGACGAGCCAATATTCCATCAATAATCAGGAGTCTGGAACCATTTGTAGATGTGAGATTAAGGCTAATCTTCAGTGCACAGTTAGAGGTTTTAGTGTAGGGAAGCTCCTTTAGAAACCAATATAACTAATTTACTGCTAGACTGGGTATGATCTGTGTTTGCATATCCATAAAACCAATCAGTTCAACTTGATTCCTCTCAATTAGGGCTGCAGCTATATTGCGCATATATATTATCGTATATAGTGGATTAAACAAAGCCTTGAGGCATTTCAGTAATCAAATTACTCGACGAATTGTTGCCGCCCTACTCTCAAATCTATTCAATTCAGATATGAGACTAAATACTTAAGCTGTATGTCAACCAGACTGTTTATATCAGCTGTAAAAGACACTCCTCTGAAGACAACAACAATAATAATCTTAATAGAACCCCAAACTCCTCAAAATGGTTCTTAGAAGAATCTTTCGGAGTGACGTCTGCTACAAGAGTTTCTCAATGAACCATTTGAAATGGAAAAGGTTCCTATAAGCTCTTCTTCTTACAATAGTCTGTGAAACACATTGCTGCAAAGATAATCAAACAGTAACCCAATCATCGTTCACCATTTCAATATAACTAACATGCATATTGACAATATCAATAAATATACTGATATCAGAGTTTCTGACTCCCAAAAATCTAGTGTTGGTTGGGTTCTTCTGTTTCTCATTTTACACTCGTACAAGTAAGATGTGACGGTTGGTCAGTTAGTATTTGTCTCACCTCTTCTCTACTGTGATTGGACAGCTGATTAGTACAGTATTTAACCCAAAGCTAAGCATTTCTCTCCTCTTAGCAACTAGAAAATAAAACACCAAACAGCACAGACATGGTGCTCAGTGCCCTTTTAGGCGTGATTCAATGGACAGAGCCCCCAACAACAGTCATTTATAGAGGAATACAACAGAAATGATATAAAAATACTAGACTATGATATCAAATGCCTAAAGTTTAGTTCTCTCAAAGTCAATCAGCAGCCTGGACTAACACTTCTATATTTGATCTCACTATGATAAACACTAGAGGAGGTCAGTTGATTTGTTTGGACTCCACCCTGGCAGGACGTCAGCTCAGCAAACTGTGTCCAGTACACAACAGAGGTAATGGGACTTTTGTTTTCAGGCTCCGGTTTGCTTTTAATCAGTCAGTGTGAACCTTAACAATCCAAACAGTACAATAAAAGCATAGTCACCTCAAATAAAACCTCCGAGCACAAGCCCTGCATTGGTGTGAGATGTAGCTTCCACTGGAAGTTGAATCAAATGTATAGGAGCTGTAATCTGACACGACACTGGAGAGGCTTCCTGCTGCTGCTTCAGGACAGGAAGCTGTATATCTGATGAAGGTGACAGCACATGAATGTCAATAGGAGGGTTAAAAAATGTAAAAAACAAAAGCTTCAGAATCCAAACAGGCAACATGTATCATTAAACTTTAAAAGGTCTGTCTGAACAAGAGCCAAAACTGTCAACAGCTTTGATATTCCAGAGCAGCCATGGGGGGGATGCAGAGTGAAAGCTGAACTGTTTGAAGTCAGCTGGATTCATGGTGGCCTAAACCTCCCTGTGTGCTCTGCTCTGTCCAACTGAGACCGGCTCTCATCTGGACGTTTACAAAGAAGTGTGGAGAACTCCAGCGTGATATCCAGTCCGAATGAAGCCCAGCGATACACAGATCTGCCTCAACATTAAAACCACTGACAGGTGAAGTGACTGACATCCATCTAGTTACAATGCAAGGTTCTGCTGGGAAACTTCGACTCCTGCATTCATGTGGATGTTACGTTGGCATGTACCACCCACATACACCGCAGAAACTGTCTCGAAACAACTTGAGGAACATGACAAATGGTGCTTTTCCACCAGCACCTACTCGGCTCGACTCTACTGGGTTCGGGAGGTTTTCCATCAGGACGTAGTACCAGGTACTATTATACTACCTACTGGGCCACAGTTCCCAGCGAGCTGAGTGGAGCAGATAATGTGACGTCTACAGAGTGCAGGCCACTGATTGGACAGGTAGTGACGACACACCAGACCTGTACCATGGACGAATGAAGAGAATCCAAAGGTGGAACCCATACAAGTCCCATGTCCATGACCCGAACAGTCAGAACTCTTTTGGTAGCACAAGGGGAAGCTAAACAATATTGTACAGTTTGTACTTATAGGATACTGATATGATATACAGCACATATATGACTGATACAGAAATGTAGGACAGGATAAAACTGTAATAGCAGGTAAAGTGCAAGAAGGAAGGGAAAAAAGAAGTTGGAGAGTTAAGCAAAGTTAATATACAGTTTAAATATTCTACAAACCATATAGTTGTGTATGACGGCAGTCTTGCGTTTCCAATCATTACTATAACTCTTCATTTTCTAGAATGGAATCATTGAAACATGCATCTTTGCCACATAAACATCATGCTCTTTAGTTCTTTCAAAATGTATTATCAGTCTTTTGGAAATATGGCGAAATCTGCTGGGTCAGTAATATACATACAGCAACTTAAATGATCAGTTTTGGTGATGTAGGCAGTTGTATATTTAAAGATACAGCTGTAACTGTAATGACAAACATACATACAACCATATCAGCCCCACTATCCACACTGGCCCTCTTGGCACCTTGCAATTCCCATTCAACATCCCAACACCTCTCTGGTGACTAATGTCCATTAGCTCCTCCGGGCCACGAGCCAACAAGGTGGAGTCTGGTTTTACATGAAGGGATAGGCTCACTGGTCATCTCAAATCACATTTAATTGGATATTTTGGTCTGTATTCATGCCTGGGTGCAGGAAAAGTCATCAAATCTTAATGTATTCGTGCTTTTTTTTTCGGAGGAATATTTAGAATTATTATGAGACTGAAGGATATAAAATGATTAATTAGGATTTACTTTGCATTATTCCACTCTTTCACTATAAATGTTTGGGGAACAATGGAGTATTAGAATTGCTGCAGGGCTATCAGTGCACCACCAACGTGCACAAAACCCCTGAGCTTCATCAGCAGCGACACAGGCGCAGGTAAACAAACCCTGAACAATTATCGAACTGTTATTGGTCTCCTTACTCTGAAATGCCTTAAATTGTGTGGGGTAAGCAAAAGGGAGACAAAGTGTAAATTGTCTTTTGTTTAATACAGGCCCAGTCATTTTCAATAACATTTCTTTAATTCCCTCCTGATCTCCCCCTGAAGAGAAATTGCTTTCCTACAATACAAGCGTTCATTGATTCGCTGCACCTTTCCGCTAATTGGGAAACCACACTGAATCCGGGACGATTGTGCTTGATGTTCACAAAGAGACGCCACAAATACTGGTGGGGACTGGTGCAGGAGCTGAGGCAATTACTACAACAGCAAAACAAAGGTTTGGGACTCAAAGCCTTATCTGCATACTTTGTGAACCCAAAAAGTGACAAAACAGTAATGCCATTTGGGGGGAATTGTTTCTCCGCTTTCAGAGTTTTCTGGGAAGTTCCTCAAAGGCCTGACTTTTAATTTTTTTGTCGGCTTACATGTTCGGAGTGTTACAGTGGAAGATCCAAGTCTTACATCACCGCTATTACAAGCACAGAGTGGAAAGGAGGAGGTAAAGGTCAAAGCCGCAGGAACATGATGATGTTCCTGTTGCCGCCAATCGGCAAAAAGTACTGAAAACAGATTTATAAAGAGGAAAGAAGCAAATTAAAGAGAGAGAACGCTAGAATCACTAAAACTGATTCGCTTTAATGTGCTCATAAACAAAAAGCAAGTGAAGCTCTGTGGTCTGTTGGCAGCTGTGTAAAATGAAAATAAACGCTCAGTTTAACATTCAGGAGTTTATCAGCACAATTATCCCAGTCACTGCTCCCTACCTGCACCTGCCACGACTTCCTCCTCTCCAAAATGAAATTCAAGTTGAAGGGTCTTTGTTCTGACACAGAAAAGGAAACATCACAGAGGATGTTTGACACACTTAGAGGATTTCATGGACAGCCAAATTTAAATTCAGGTCCGGTTTTTCACTTTTAAATGGCACAGAACTTTTTGATCACACCTTGAACACATCCATCCATCCTTTTCCTTTTGCTTAACGGGGGCTAAGCAGTGTATTCCAAACATCCATCTTCCATGCAACATGTTGGTGTTCCTTCTGGAGGATCTTGAAACAGTCCTGAACAACACCCACATTATTACCAATCCTGCACTCTGTGGACTTGGAGATTCGTTCTATTAAAATTCACGGTCAAATTAATATAAATAATTTCTAGACCATGACAAGTTGTTTTGATCAGAAAGTAAAATATTAGATTGTGCGTTGTTCTTTTGTCATTTTGTGTCTCATTTTTGTAATATTTTGTCTTGTTTCTGTTGTTTTTCTTTTGTCTTTTTTGTCTGACTGTTGTCATTGTGATCATAAAGTAAAATACTACATCATTCAGTTCCACATAGCTGTGACTAAACGTTGTGTGTCTTTATAGAAACTCTGATCTGGAAGCTGTAATGTGGAAAATGATAAACTGAGGCTGAATGTTGCTGAAATTGAATTTATTTTTCTTCATGATTTTCAGGTTGTTCATGATGTTTTGTAGAAAGATAATTCCTTAAATGTGAACATTTTCAGAATGTACTTTATTGCACTAAAATAAAGGAACCATTAGGAGTTGTGGTTATTTATAGGTTATTCTGCTGTGGTTTTACTGGTTTTACTGGAGATCAGACTGGACTGGATGTGGAACCTGGACTAAGATGAGTTTGACTCTCCTGCTGTAGATGACCTGCTTTTATCGCTGTACAATTCATTCAAAGCTAGAAAAACAGGTTCTCAGGGCTTTTAGCTCTGAACAGAGAAATTGCATGAGTAGCAATCTCTCCAGTCAGCTGCCAACGCCCTGATGTATCCTTGAGCAATGCAGTAAACCCTCAGCTTCTCATGTGGAGCTGGTCTTTGTTCATCAGAAGAAGACACGTTCTGCAAAACTTGCCCCAGACTAAGAAGTCTTCCCACACCTGTAGACCGATCACGGATGGTGTCATTATTTTAATGTCATTCTGCACCGATCTGAAGGCTGAAGCAATTAAAGTCAGACAGTGGGTAGAACCTGCACACTTGTTGCCTTGGTTGTAAGAACACAGCTCACACTGCCTCGTTTAAATCTCAATCTTATGTCCTTGGGTCAAGCATGAGTCAGGAGACTTAGCATTAGCTGGATAATAGCACAGCTTGGCAGTTTCCAAGAAGAAATCCTTCAAAGAACAGTAGACTTCCTGTATATTCACTGAAAAACCATAGACCAATATATCATAGCATTCCCCCCATTGCTGCAGACTATGTAAAATTAACAGTATAACGGTGTAATTAAGGATAATTTCCCCCTAAAGCAAAAGTAGGCCAAATCCTAATGTTTGGAATTAATGTTTTCATTATGACGAAACATAAAAAGAAAACAATTTTTGCACTGCAACCTGCAAAAAAACTACAACTGGGACTAAAACTGGGACAGAAACCGGAAATACCCGCCAGCAGCGCTGCTGCATACAATTACCCAGCGAACACTAATGATTTTATTTTTTCTGGGGTTGTACAGCTACATACATCAAGCAGTCTAAAGAAGTCATTTTTCACTTTGCTTGGGGAATGCTAAAGTAGAAGGTCTGGCCAGGCTGCAAGGACAAGAGCCAGGCAAATTACTCTGTCTCTGGCAATCAAGTAATGCCGTCTTTCAGAGTGACCTTGCAGCCGGACGACGTTTGAAGCTGACTGGGATGAGTTTCTGCCCAACCCATTGTCTCCTGCATTATGTCGGAAAGAAGGATGAACATCCGCCCAGGCAGGTGGTTGATACTTTTTATTTATCAGTCAATAGATCTGAAAATAAGGTTCCACATGAAGCTAAAAATACTTCAAAGTCACAACGACATTAGCCAGACGGTTGGATCAAAGTCGAGGTTTTTGTTTTTAGCTTCTGCGCTTATTGATAAATCTAGTTTGAAGTGATTACGCATGAATGCCCCGAGCAGCGAGTCCCTGGTTTGATTCCTGGACAGGTGGACCATTTGTTGCATGTCACTGCCCAACTCCTTTCCCATATTTCCTGTCTCTCTTCACTGTTTCTTTAACCCTGGTGTCGTCCTGCGGGTCAAAACTGACCCGTTTTAAAGTTTGAAAATGTGGAAAAAAAACATTTTCACAGTGAAACTTCTGAGTCCACATTTTCAACATTTTTGGGATATTTTTGAACATTTTTTGGAGGAAAAAAAGAAATGTTAAAAATATTTCTTTAAGAACATTTACAAAAAAAAATCAACCAAAATCCAGCAAATTTTGCTGGGTTTTGGTTGATTTTTTTCTACGGAGGTTTCAATCACAAGAGCTCCATTCGGTGTTTTCGCTGCTGATAGAAGGTAGATTGAGAGGCAACATCACCAGATTGGTCATCATTTGTGTTAATCTGTCTGCTGTGTGCTGGCATGGAAAGAGGTGGTCAGCAGCAAAACACCGTGCACGCCACAGCTGCAGCTAACTGGCTCCAGTCGAACGGGAAATGGTGGTTTCAGACTTACTGATTCCACGCAGCGATCCAGTGACGAGACGAGCTCTGAATTCTAAGCAGGTGGAGGCGATGTGTGGAATTTATACGTCCGCTGCTAAAGAACCTCACACACACTTTTCTTTCTATATTCTTGCTCCTTTCGTATTTAAATACTTGACAGTAACTCATCAGCATCAGCAAGGCGGCACCATTACACAAAATAAACAACACTTTAACTAGACCAGAGGTGTCCAGCATGAGGCCCATGGGCCAAAAGTGGTCCTCCAGAGGATCCAGTCCGGTCCTCAAAGTGTAAAAATCCCAAAGACATTAACTGCAGATTGTAAATTAGTAAAACTATAAATTTAAAATCATTTCTAGACCATGACAAGTTGTTTGGATCAGAAAGTAAAAGACTAGATTGTTCATTGTTCTTTTGTTGTTGTTTGTCTCATTTAATATTTTGTCTTGTTTTTGTTGTTTTTTGTCCTTTTTTTGTCTGTCGTTTCTCTCATGTTTTTGTCGTTTTGTGTTTCACTTTTTGTCTTGCTTATATTTTTTGCTTCATTTTTTGTCATTTTGTGTTTTGCTTTGTTTTGTGTACTTGTTTTTGCTGTTTTGCTTTTTTGTCTCCTTTGTGTTGTCTATTTTTTTATAGTTTTATTTTTTGCTTTTGTCACTTTTTCTCTTGTTTTTGTAATGTGTCCATTTTTTGCCACTTTGTAGCTTTTTTGTCTAATTTTTTGTCTGTTTTTTGTTTGTGTCATTTATCTCATTTTCTTTCTCATTTTTGTAATATTTTGTCTTGTTTTTGTTGTTTTTTGTTTGACTTTTGTTGTTTTGATCATAAAATAATTACTATATCATTCAGTTCCAAATACTTGTGACTAAATGTTTTGTGTCTTTGTAGATAAACTGAAGAGTGTCAGAATGAACTTTTTTGCACTAAAACAAAGGAACCATTAGGAGTTGTGGTTATTTATAGGTTACTATGCTGTGGTTTTACTGGTCCGATCCACTGGAGATCAGACTGGACTGGATGTGGGACCTGGACTAGAATGAGTTTGAGATAATAGATCATCCTTTCTTGTAATATTCAGCTTGTATTGGGGTTTTCTTGGGGTTTTTGTGCCAAAGGAGCAACAGGTTCCCGTCTGTTTTCTCCTAGTTGGAGCTTTTATTAATGCTGAGGAGGTATAGATCGCTGCTGCTGCACTGGACATGTATGTCCACGGAAAATCTTTATTGCGGCGGTTTAATTTCACTCTTCCTCCTACATGATTTCTCTCCTCGGGCCTCGGCCTATAGCGCATTAAATCCTGGGCTGCAAGGAAACGTTTCATTGTTCAGCTTTTTTTTGAGCAATAATTAACGAGGGTCGTCTTGAGGAAGTTTCTGCGCTGCATCTTTTCTCATCAAACTCTAAACAGAACTACTTTTAATGAATTGGACTTACAATCAGTTATTTTTGTATCTTAATCCGGTCTGGTCATCCAAAAGCATGTTCTGAAAATAATCCCCAACAAACACACTATTTCCTTGCTGGCTGTTTTAGGAAGAAAAGCTAAAATGACACCTTTTTGATTGATTTTTCAGATTTTATGCCTGACTTAGGAACCAGCAGACTTGGTTGTGACCCACTTCGAACATTGCGATGCTGCTGACTTAAATCTCAGTATATATGAAAGGTTTTTGCCTGCGTCTGCCACATTTCTTGCTTATTTCAAGCATCTATGCTTTATTGACTTACTGTAAAGTGAAAAAAGAAGCCTGGCGATCTTAGTCCAGCTGTGCTTCTATTTTAGCGAATCACAAAGAGGGATGAATGCTTTAGAAGCATCCGGGGCAGAAAAATAACCAGCTATAAGTCAAAATGTCACCCCTCTGCATCTGCTTCTTATCTCCTCTCTGCTTGTGTTCTGCAGTAAGAAGCTTTCCACTGTTTCGTCTCCTACTCTGCATCTGTTTGTTGTCTGTGCAGTTCATGCGAGACAACCTCACCTCGTACTCTAAACTCTGTATTCCACCTTTCAAACTGCCGTCTTCCTCCTGTCCTGCATCTTCTCCTGCCTCTGAAAGACGCTGGATAATGTTTACAGCATTGAAACGGCTCCAACTTTATAGCTGAAGCTTCAATAGAGCCATTACTTCTGACAGAATCGAAACATCCCAACCATCTCCATGATGAAATCATTGAACGACCCACAAAATACTGAAGGACGAGACTCCAAATGGACGTCGAAGCTAATCTCATAAATTTGCACTCAAATGGAACAGGATACAAACTTTACATGTAAAATATGCAAGAATTTTCCCTGACAAAAGGTGGAAAAGGGATGAAAATCAGACAAGATGAGGTCAAAACTGCTACGGAAACATTTTCCGTACGTCCTCGTGTTCGGGTTAGAACCGCAAACAGGTTTATTTCCCCAAAGACATACAGTTTCTCATCTCGTTTGAATGGATTCATCTAGAGGACGAACTGGGTGACTCTGACACCAGGTCCAACTGTTGGTAGTGAATTTTAAAAGGACGAGATATATATATATATATATATATATATATAAATAAGAAAAAATATGAAAAAATACACACCAGGATACTATTTTCTATCATTTATGATCATATCTACCTATCTATATAATTAGATGTATTATTGTTGTCATTATTAGCGTAATTAGTAGCAGTAGTAGTACTACTATTAGTATTATTGTTGTTATTATTATATGTTATGAAGTAATTCTTTTGTTTTTACACTTCCATAGCTACAAAATGTATTTTAATTATGGAAAAAAATTGTATTTTTTTTTAGGTGGTTGTTTTCCATTTTGCAGTTTTTTGGGGTTTTTTTTGGACAATCCAGCTGCTGGAATATAACTGATTATTAGTTTCGGTCTGTTTTTGTGTTTTCTAACAGTGTACTTTGTAATAGAAATAAACTTTTAAAAACTGCATCAAGATGCTGAACCTATTAGTTACTTTTGGTGCCAAACTTTTCCCGCTGGTTGTTTTCCATTACCAGCACTCAGCTGGTGAAAAACAAGTCTAGTAACAACTGCAAAGTGCTTTACGAAGTGTTTCTGTCACTGAAACGCTAATGAAGGTGGAGCACATGGAGGAAGCAGGTATCAAACGGACGAACCACCTGAGCCAAACAACCTAGAGCCACTTCACTAATCAGCTGAACGTAGAAACAACTGGAAGCTGACCTGAGTTGTAAAAAGTTTGACATTGTTGCCTCCAGAATCAGAGCCGATACTTTTGGCTTGATTCTTTCTGTCGGATCCTTAAATCCCCAGCAACAGTCGAGAGCCAACCACACCCCGAGAAGATCTCAAATACCAAAAGACGCTTTAAAAATAGTGGAAAAAACACTGTGTGAAAGTGAAACAGGACCTCGCTTTTTAAAAAAAGACCGTGCAAGCTCAGCTAAAGCCTTCCCTGGATACAAAGAGGCTGGAAGACAGACAGACCCCGAGAGAGAGGAAGGCAGGTAAAGACAGAATAAGGCAAAAAGATTCGCCATGGGTGATTTGGGGAAGGAGATGTGCTCGACGCCGTCTGCTGCTGTCATTCGCCATCTCTGGCTGGAAGAAAAGAGGCGGAATAAAGGCTGAGAGAGGAGTCGCAGTAACGGAAGCAGACAAGAGGCTCTGAAGAAGAAGCCTCAGAAAAATACAGCTCAAAACTGCATTTGCTTAAAACCCAACACTGGACACACGCCTAAAAATACGACACAAACACACTCAATAGACAAATATCACGCCTGTATCACAATGCTTTTCTTTGACCTTCACTTCAGCAGTAAGTAGATGGATGAATGAAGGATAATAAAGGCTAAATTAGTCTAGTTTCTGTTGCATTTCATGTTTTTGCATTTAAGTTCACCACTTTTGTCAAATGTATTTCTCATAAAATCATTAAAGCTGCTTGAAAGCACACCGGTATAAATTAAAGCTGCAAGCAGCGTTGGTCGAGTCCTCGGCTGTCCCACGCATGTCCATCAGGTGGCGCTGCGAATGAGAGTGTATATCGGCCTATGGATGTGATTATGGCCAGACTCTGATCAAACATGTAAAGTTTGAGGCAGTTTGGAGCATTTACAGGATAGTTAGACAGCACTTCCTGTTTCATGGCGAAACATCCACGATGGCCGCATTCCACTGGTCGCCATTTCCACGCCTTCAGACTTTTGTGGACCATTTGATATATTTTGATCACCAAAGCCTGGTCTTTATCCTGGTCAAATCTGAGTTCTCTCAGGGTTAGCCTGTCTGAGTTGATAGATTTTAAAAAATGTCCATTTTTTTGTTGCTTTGTCTAATTTTTTGTCTCTTTTTTTGTTTCTTTTCGTGTCATTTGTCTAATTTTTTGATGTTTTGTATCTCATTTTCGCAATATTTTGTCTTGTTTTTGTTGTTTTTTTGGCTTTTTTAATCAGATTTTCGTCGTCGTGATCATATAGTGGTCTGGCCCACTTGGGATCAAACTGGACTGAATTTGGCCCCTGAACTAAAATGATGCTGGTACTCTAATTAGCTTCTGAATATTGGTGTTGATGGTTTCATTTGCTTCCTGTCCTTAGTTAGCTGTGGTTTATTTGCTTCCAGTAGCCTCCTAGTTTATGTAAAATGACATCTACTAAAGCAAATCCCAACATAACGTTGCATTATTTCACAGCACTGTCTACCTCCATGGTTATAATTCCCCAGATCCATTCTATTTTCACAGAGACGCTGCCCTACAGCCACCAGGAGACTCTGCTGGACCGGGAACATGTGAATTATTTACCTCACACATCAGATAATCACGCTGGATCCTCTCTAATCAGGACTCAGGACACGTCGCCAATGCACACCGACTCACAAGGTCGTTTTGATCTAAAGGATCTGCAGCTCTGGAACCTTGAAAACAAACGCAGCAGAGAGCAGAAGGAACGACCGCTTTGATTCATGTTTTAGCGTTTACCGCAGCTAAATCAGTGGGATGCGTGTTGTCTGTCTTGTTCTTCGGGCTCGGTGTCATTTTTTCATGCTTCCTGTAGGTTTTCTGGAGTTTTCCACGTCTTGTTTTTGCCTCTTTGAGTGTTTCTGCCCTCCGAGATTAAACAAGAATATCATGAAACGCTGTAAACACCTGTGGGTAAAGTCCTGTGGAATGGAGGAGCTAAAAATAACTGCTGTTCAGTCAGTTGGTAGTTGACTTTGAGGCTCGTTCCTCGTCGGCTCACTAAACATCTGCTGTAAAAGCCTCGACTCGTCAAATTATTCAATCATCGGCCCACAAAGCTCCTCCTAAACCCCCCATCAGCCCCGGGACAGCAGGTGATGGAGCACCTGAGAGAAAAAAAACCTTTTTACTGGACATTTACCCTCACCATCAATCCATCCATTAGCTCAGACCGCTTTTTCCTGTAGACCAGGGGTGTCCAACATGAGGCCCGTGGGCCAAGAGTGGTCCTCCAGAGGGTCCAATCCGGCCCTCAAAGTAGAAAAATTACAGAGAAGACATTAACTGCAGATTGTAAATTAGTAAAACTATAAATTTAAAATCATTTCTAGACCATGACAAGTTGTTTAGATCATAAAGTAAAATACTAGATTGCTCTTTTGTCATTTTGTGTCTCATTTTTGTAATATTTTACCTTGTTTTGGTTGGTTTTTTTGTCTTTTTTCTGTGAATTTTGTCATTTGTCTCACATTCTTGTCATTTTGTGTTTCCTTTTTATCTCGTTTGTGTTTGTCTTCTTGTTGAAATTTTGTGTTTTGCTTTATTCATTGTTTTGTGTAGCATTTTTGTCATATTGTTTCTCACTTTTGTCATTTTCGTCTCATTTGTCCATTGTTTTGTCGCTTTGTAACTTTTTGTCTCATTTTTTGTCTCTTTTGTTTCATGTCATTTATCTCATGTTTTTGTCATTTTGTGTCTCATTTTTGTAATATTTTGTCTTGTTTTTGTTGTTTTTTTTGTCTTTTTTAAGTAAAATACTGTGTCATTCAGTTTCAGATACCGGTGGCTGAATGTTTTGTGCCTTTATAGATGCTTTGTGCTCCGTAAGTTGTAATGTGTGAATTACAAACTAACTTATTAATTTCAGATTGATTTAAAGGAGGCAGCAGCTCTTTAATACCTGTCCCCAGCAAAACAAACAGCAGACATGAAGGTAACATCGCCTTAGGGTTCAGGCAAACATCCAAAACAGCTGGCAGGAACTATAATGAGTTGATAATTCACTAATATCACAAAGAAGCAGTTATAGAAGGGTGCACGGGTCACGTCTGCTTCAGGGAAAGGGAAGAAAAAATAACCCTGGATAGCCATTTTCCAAGAGCAAGAGGCAGAAAAATCTCTGGCGGAATGTAATCATCAACTGTACACAGCTGATTGATTACGCAAAAGCGCTTTCATCTCGGCCTCGTGAACAAAGGGAGTTTCTAAAGTGGGCAAAATGAGCAAATTAGAAGGGATTTAGGTAGAACTAAGGAGATCTTCTCAAGCAAATGGTGCTTATCATCCTATTAGCCTGCTGGACTGTGGGCAGATAGGGGGCATCTGAAGAAACTGCTCTGGGCAAGAAAGCTGCAGAAGAAGAGGTCGGCTGAAATTAAATCACAGCCAGCAACATTTACAGGAAGTCGTTTTTCCATTTGGTCTGGATGAAGTGTGGCTCTGCGGCTGCAGCAGCGTCGTTTCTTAGCGAGCTGATGATCCGCTCGCCGTGAACTTGAACATACGTGTAGCGCCGTCGCGTTCTGTTTCTCTGCACCCGAGCCGTTTACGTGTTGTAAATGTCAAAGTGATTCTTCACTCCTGCTCGACACTAATGCCACAAGCCGACCGTGCGGCAACGAGAGGAACTTTTTATTCTAATGTGAGTTATTATTTGCATGTGGCTCCATCTATCAGTCTGTGGGCTGCTTATCCGGCTCATCGCAGCATATATTATGAAGATGCTAATGCCTAGCGCCCTCCATAAAAACCACTTCAACCACCCGTAATGGAAACCCGTCAAATGGTTGAGCATCGTTTGACACCTTCCACCAACATCCCATTTCAGCTTGAACATGTAATAAAACCTCAAAGCTACTGAGACTGATAGAAATAACTGCTGTTGGAACTGGAACTACAACCAAGTGAAAGCATGATAAACTGACTGTACATATAATGAGAAAAAAATGAAAAAAGTGGATTTAATCTCAAAAAGTCTATTAATACGTTCATCTATTATAGATGGCAGCTTTGTTCGCTCTCTTTAACTTGCAGTTTGGTGGTTCCCTGTGACTTGAATGCACAATCACTTCCTCAAACTGCGACTATAACCAAGGCGGCAACATTTACACAAAAGAAACAACACTTTAACTAGACCAGGGGTGTCCAACATGAGGCCCATGGGCCAAAAGCGGTCCTCCAGAGGGTCAAATCCGGCCCTCAAAATGTAAAAACTCCAGAGAAGACATTAACTGCAGATTGTAAATTAGTAAAACTATAAATTTAAAATCATTTCTAGACCATGAAAAGTTGTTTGGATCATAAAGTAAAATACTAGATTGTTCATTGCTCTTTTGTCATTTTGTGTCTCATTTTTGTAATAGTTTGTCTTGTTTTTGTCTTTTTTTGGTCTGACTTTTGTCATTTTGTTTCTCATTTTTGTCATTTTGTGTTTCTCATTTTTGTCATTTTGTGTTTCTTTTTTGTCTAACGTGTTTTTTATGTTATTTTTGTCATTTTGTGTTTTGCTTTATTAAATGATTTATATTGTTTCTGCCATTTCGTGTTCTTTTTGTCTCGGTTGTGGTGTTTGCCTACTGTTTTGTTGTTTTGTTTCTCTCTTTTGTCATGTTTGGTCTCATTTGTGTCATTTTTCTGTCTCATTTTTGTCGTTTGTCCATTTATTTGTCACTTTGTAACTTTTTTGTCAATTTTTTTGTCTCTTTTGTTTTGTTTCGTGACATTTGTCTCATTTTTTGTCATTTTGCATCTTATTTTTGTAATATTTTGTCTTTTTGTTGTTGTTTTTGTCATTTTTTGTCTGACCTTTGTCATATTGATCATAAAGTAAAATCCTATATCATTCAGTTCCAGATGAGTAAATGTGGTTTTCCTTTGTAGATACTCTGTGATCTGGAAGTTGTAATGTGGAAATGATAAACTGAGGCTGAATGTTGATGAAACTGAACTTATTCTTCTTAAGAGATTTCATGTTGATCATAATGTTTTGTAAAAAGATAATTCCCTAAATGTGAACATTTTCAGAATGTACTTTTTGTGCACTAAAACAAAGGAACCATTAGGAGTTGTGGTTATTTCTAGGTTATTCTGCTGTGGTTTTACTGGTCCGGTCCACTGGAGATCAAACTGGACTGAATGTGGAACCTGGACTAAGATGAGTTTGAATCTCCTGAACTAGACTACAGTGAAAAGAGTGAGTACAGTGAATAAAACAGATGTGGTCTCCATGAAAACAGCTCACTAATGTCTCCTTGATTTATATTCCTGCTTAAAGAGTATAAATGAAACAAGCTACTTCTCCAGGTTCTGAAAGAACGTGTCCCTTCCTTGGAGATCTGAGTGAACATGAGAACACATAAAACAACAGGACGGTTACAGACGAAGCTGGACCAGAATCATTTAGGCTCTTATATGCCATCACAGAGTCTAAAATAAACCCTGAAAGACTCGGTGAGCCGGTGTAGCTCAGCAGCTTGAGATCGAAGCATGGATTCAGCGTTCTTTTAAGAAGTTGGTTTGATCAGTCTGATCTTGAATCAGAGGCGGAGATAACTCAGCTTTTGATCTAATCCTAGAAACTGCTAGAAAACCACCAACTCTGAACGCTGGGATGGAGCTCCTCTGTTCATGTGGGGTCAGTGTTTCTGTTTCATCCATGCTGACGATATTTAACCCTTTTTAACTGCAAATAAGATACACATGAGATCAACACTTCTCTGTCACTTGTATATAATCTGCAATACTCATGTCAATCATGTAAATCCTTCACATGAGGGAAAATTATGCACAAGTACATCAAAGCTGATGACTTCATCTCCTACACTGAGAGAACATACTGTATATTCCACAGTCATCAAAAAAGAACGAATAAGATATAAAATGTGATGTACTGACTGGGGATGAAATTAGTGACGCATGATTTTTTCTGATATACGATTTGCCGCCATTTTCCAACTCATTTCGACCAACTGTTGTTATATGCACTTATTTATTCCAGAACATCAGGTCCTTCCTGTAGTGAAATCAACATTTTTATCCTACTCCTGTGATGATGACCCACTAACAGGTGTAGATGTAAAATACTATGTCTTTTTTCAAATGTACACCTTTATTGTAACACATTTATGCCTTCAATCATAGTGATTTAATATTTAGTATTGACCGAACCGATCCAATACCCTATTCCTAGATAATAAACACTTAAAGTATTGTTAGCGTTAGCAGACTACTGTTTAATACTGTAGTGATCCAGAGAGGAGGTCACTCAGACTCCAGTTCTGTGTGAGCATGCTGTAGGGTTTACCTAGTAAAAGTCCACCATGATGAAGTCGTCTATGAAACTTAATGACCTCTGGCCAGAGCTCATGCATTAAGGAGAAGATTGAATCAAGTATGACATCATTTCCTTATCCAAGTGGCAGATGTAAAGGCCTCTACACACTGTGCGATTTTCATCTGTCCCAGACCAAAGATAATCATGAGAGAATGGTGGCGATATCTTTGGTTGCGGCTCTAAATCGGTGGTCCTACGTCACACTGTGAGACAGGTTCAAGGACGGCCGTTGTCATGGTGACCAAAGACAAGCTGTCATAAAATTCTGACTGTCAGAAATTCTGGGTGATCATCTCACAGTGTGATGCTGCTGCTACCTACAACAACTAACTAACCAATAGAAATGCAGGATGAAATGACGGACTGATCAGCGCCACACTGGAGATAAACCCAGATAGATGATTTATGGCGACAAAATGCATCAAAACAAGTCTGTGGGATATAAACAAGAACACAGCCTAGTAGAGTTGTGGCAGCAGAAGACCTTTAGACGTGTCCTCCAGCTCGGACC
Organism: Amphiprion clarkii; assembly: GCA_027123335.1. Lineage (NCBI taxonomy): Eukaryota > Metazoa > Chordata > Actinopteri > Pomacentridae > Amphiprion > Amphiprion clarkii. The sequence continues at coordinate 34,415,882 of CM049580.1, read as the reverse complement.
ACAAGGGGACAGAAAAGGACGAAGCATGGAAGGAGACAGCGGCAGAATTGCAGTGTCCAGGTTAGCAACTGAACATTAGTGGCTAGCAAACACATATAAACACATAGATGCCAGCAAGGCGATGGCTTCGTTCATATATCACATATTAGAAAGGGCAGACCACCAGAAAATAGTTGAAGAAGCTTTTTGTGGTGGCCCTGAGACAATCCTGACAAAATCCACAACCAACACAAATGTGACCAATTTCAGCCAAACTGCAAAACAAGTAAATAAATGTAGTGATGCAGCCAGCATTAGTCAGCATCATCTTATCTGTCTGCTCATTCTGGGCTGAGAGCTTTTATCAGCTGATATGGATGAAGCACGCGTAATCTGAACCAACACATTTAGAAAGACCAAACCCATTCCTCAGCTTAATTCAGCATCCTATTAGGTTTTCAGAACGAATTGCATCAAACATAAAAGCGAAAGGAACAAGAACCGACAGTGTGCAGACTTCTCCTCCTGCAAAGCCAACATTTGTCTCATCGAATCCAAAACATCCTTATTAATGTGACATTCTGACCCAAATCTAGAGTTATGGCTCCAAAACAATTCTTGGATGACTGGAATTAATGGAGTTTTCACATATTTGTCTCAGACTGGACGTTTTAACATCCGTATAATTTGCCTCCCTAATGACAAAGGATCCATTAAATTTATTTCTAAAGAGTCATTTTAGATAGATGTGAACCCACAGACGCTCTTTTTGAGTTTTTTATCGTATGACTGTTAAAACCAAGGCTTATTGATGATGCTGCAACACAGAGCCTGCTGTCTTACGTTGCTTTTTTAATGTTAGCAGAGAAAGGCGTGACTCCTGCTGACTGGTGTTTGGTTTGGCATCGGCTGAATTACTGCTCTGATTCCAAAATGGATGCAGAAATGTAATGCACCCTTCACTGCTGTTAGAGTGACAAAAACATACAGGTGTAACCTTGAGCAGCCTTTTCTATGTGAACTCCATTAATCTTCCCCCAAAGAAGCCTCACCCAGAGGACTGTGTTTATGCAGATTTGACATGTTCTTAAACTGCGTCACAGATTGTTCCGTAGAGGTTCTGTTGCATTTTGTCCACTGATCTGCTTCACGTTCGTTCATCCTTCTTCACCCAGAATAACCTCTGCTAGCCGAGGAGCAGCTGGATGCTAAGTGCCTTGCGTGCCTGCACCTCGGCAGCAGTCTTTAGGCGAAGGGGAAAGTGTTCCTGGCTCTGCTTCCCCCACCGGGCCGGTGCAGGGATTCAAACCCCGCCTAATTGGCTTCATTGCATTCACTGCGCTGGAGTCACTGCAACCTCCAGAGGCGGCATGAGGCAGGGATCTAACCCAGAGGAGTCAAACTTATTTTAGTTCATGAACAACCTGAAATTTCTGAAGAAAAATATGACCAATTTCACCAATATGCCTCAGTTTATCATTTACGCATTACAACTTCCAGATCACAAAGTGTCTACAAAGGAACACAACATTTAGTCACAGCTATCTGGAACTGAATGATGTAGTATTGTACTTTGTGATCAAAATGACAAAAATCAGACAAAAAAGACAAAAAAAAACAACAAAAACAAGACAAAATATTACAAAAATGAGACACAAAATGACAAAAGCGAGAAACAAAATGACAAAAAAATGAGAAAAATGACACAAAACAAAACAAAGACAAAAAATTTGACAAAAAAGTTAAAAGTGACAAAAAAATGGACAAACAACAAAAACGAGACAAAAAAATTACACAAATGACACAAGACCAAAAATGATTAAAGGGAGAAACAAAACAACTAAAAAGCAGACAAACAACACAAGTGAGACAAAAAAAAACACAAAATGGCAAAAATGATATAAAATATCTAATAAAGTATAACACAAAGTGACAAAATAAGACAAAAAACACATGTGAGACAAAAAGGAAACACAAAACGACAAAAATGAGAAACAAAACAAAAAAAACATGGGACAAACGACAAAAATCTGTCAAAAAACAACAAAAACAAGACAAAATATTACAAAAATCAGATGGAAAATGACAAAGAAAGACATAAAACAATAAAAAATGAGACAAACAGCATGAATCAAAACAAAAAAGAGACAAAAATTGACAAAAAACTTACAAAGTGACCAAGAAGTGGACAAGCGAGACAAAAAAATGACAAAAGCGAGAAACAAAACGACAGACGTGAGACAAATGATAAAAGTCAGACAAAAAACAACAAAAACAAGACAAAATATTAAGACACAAAATGACAAAAGAACAATGAAGAATCTAGTATTTTACTTTCTGATCCAAACAACTTGTCATGGTCTAGAAATGATTTTAAATTTATAGTTTCACTAATTTACAATCTGCAGTTAATGTCTTCTCTGGGATTTTTAGACTTTGAGGGCCGGATTGGACCCTCTGGAGGACCGCTTTTGGCCCACGGGCCTCATGTTGGACATCCCTGATCCAACCTGAACCCTGACGATGGAGAGGAGAGTCACGTGGACATTTTCTCCATGAAGAATCGCCTCCTTCTCCGCAGCTCCTCTGACAATATGCAGCTCAGATTTTTAGGAGAGAGGGGTATTCAGGCTAAAAGGCAACAAATTCAGAAATGTACGGAGGCTGCGGGGCAACAGGCAGGCGATGCTGAGCTGAGCTGAGCTGACTGGATGGCTGAGGACGAGTAGAAAGGTGGAGGTACTGCAGGAGGGGGGAAGAAGAGGTGAAAGAAATAACAGAGACGAGTGAAAATCCTCAGGTGATGCAACGCTACAGGTTCTCCTCCACCTCGGTCCACTCCGTCTCTTCCTTTCCCCTTCATCCCGTCTTCTCAGCGCCCGCCCTCTGTTGTTCAGCAGTGCCCTTGTTTCCGAACACCACATCAGGTGGGGTTACAGGTGCACCGAGCAAATCCCCTCCGTTCCTCCCTCCCCAGTCAGCTGGAGCCACATTAATCATCTGATGCAGATTTACAGCGACAGGCCGGCCCGCTGAGCCCCCAGTTAGCTCACTTCAGTTCTTCTGCTGAACGTCCTTTTGTTTTTCACCCTTCTCTCCTCAAGCTGCCTCGCATGCTCCACAAGCTGCTGCTTTCTTTTTCTTTTTTTATGTGCTCTCTGCCACGTTCTCTGCAAATATCTGATGTAGCTTCTCGGATAATCCCAAGTGAGGGATTAGCGCGACACCTGACCCAGACGCTAAGACAAGCCAAAGACGAGGCACAGCTCCACCCTGCTCACCGACACCTCACAGCCTGACTCTGGTTTGTTGCTCATTTCACATCTTGTGCCGCAAAAGCAGCCAAATTTCTGTTTGCTGAGAGGCGACGACCCTAAATGGCTTTAAATGTTCTGCAGAAATGCATTACTTCTCCATTTTTGGGGGTAATAAAACCCAGTTTGTGTGTGTTGGTTAATAATGCAGCGTGTAAATACGATGTCCTGGTTTTAAATCTGTCCCAGAAATGGGTTTTTCTGAATGGCATCCATTTCATATTCTCCTAATCCTTTGCTCTCTCTTTCCACCTTTAAATGTTTCACAAAGAAGATGCTGAAAATAAAGAAATAAAGCCTTATATGTGTTTTGCAGTAAAAGCTGGAGCAGTGTCCTCAGAGGAACCCTTGGATGTGCAGAAACTGTCCATCAGGTGTAATAGCAGTGCTGATCTGAATCAAAAGCCGACAGTGGACCAGGCTATCGACTGAAATAATGGCCTTCTGCACAATAGTTAGCACCGATTTAGTGGTTTGCAGGTCAAAGGAGATATGGAGATGTAGGCTGGACAGGGTTATTCTTATTCCTGAGTACATGAGACAGCGGGAAAGTGGCAAAATATTCAAATAGTCTCATATTTGTGTGAAGGGGGAACAGAGAAATAGGTTACTACATCTGTGTGATGCTGATCTGGAGCACATGTATTGTTTTACTAACCAGTAACCCCACAGTCATCCTGCACGATGCTCTGGATGAACCGGTCCCACGTTGGGAACCATTTATTTATGTAGCCGTTTAACCAAAAAAATATCCTGTCAAACCCCACAAAGGTTCAACGTTAGCACATAAACGTGGTTAGAGTTCACCTACCCCACCACAACAAATACAAAAAGGAACAAAACCTTTCAATAATCAACACAATCCATAAAATGAAAGGTGTAGTCCAGTCCGGATTTTCTGAAGTACCTTTTGTATAGAGTTCAAACAGTCAACTTAAACACTCCACTCTGAGGGTTCCAGCAATCCAACGGAAAAGAAGAATCAAAACAAGGAAGTCCTCTACTACTGTCCATTTACCTCCAGGGAAAACTATAATCCACCTCAAAGTGCTTCCGCCCGGTTCAGGAACGGAGGAAAGAACAAACAAAAGCAAAACAAAGAACTTGCAGCCGTTGCCGACTCACACATACAGTGCTGCAGTTTTGCGTCCTACAGTGAAGGTCTGATCTCTGACGGCAGCTGGTGGCTGAAGATCACGGATACCTGTACCGACTTGCCTTGGGAGGCCGACATGCAGAGAATCCACTGACGTACCTCCAGCTTACTGCTCTGGAGGAGGCCAGATATGTGGAAGTAGCAGGGCGGTGCTCCAAGAGCATGGAAAACTGAGCCATATTACTGGCTGGAACGAAGTTCATGCACCTCGACCCAACATCTGAGGAGACATTGCAGCACTAGATGGGTCAGAAATCGAAAAAGACTTGGAGGCTACACCAACACAGCACATGATATAGAAACTAAAACTGCTAAAGCTTGGGGAGCATTAAACTCTCTGTCAAAAATATGGGTATCTCCAATTAATATGGCTCCAAAATGAGAGTATTCAAGGCATCAGTGGAATCCATCTGGCTCTATGGATCCGACTCCTGGTCACTAACAAAGACTCTCTCACAAAGAGTTGATGGAACTTCTACCAGAATGTTAGGGATGGAACAAAACATCTCCTGGAAATCACACCTCACCAACAAGTCCCTATACAGCTCACATCCACGCTGGTCAACCATCATTAGACAACGTAGACTAGTCCTGGATGGACATGTGGAGACACAACGAAGCAGCTGGTCGTTGCTATGGAAACCTGATACTATCAGAAGGGCTGGCAGGCCGACCACAACATTAACCCTCCTGTTGTCCTCATTTACGGACACCAAAAAATAATGTTTCCTTGTCTGGAAAAAAATCCAAAAATTCAGCAAAAAAATTCCCCAAATTTCTGAAAATTTGCAAAACCTTCAGGAAGAAAATTCCAATAATTCTTTAAAAGTTTCCCTTGAAAGTTTTATTTTTTAAAAAATCTCACAGATTTGGTACGAAAATTCTTCAACATTTTCAAAAAAATTTGTAAAAAGCTTCCGAAAAACTCCTAAAATTATCTAAAGTGATTCCATATATATCAGTAAAACTTCAAATAGTTTCTTAAGAACATTCACAGAAAAATCAACCAAAATCCAGCAAAATTCGCTGGATTTTGGTTGATTTTTTTGTGAATGTTCTTAAGAAACATTTTTAACATTTATTATTTTCCACCAAAAAATGTTCAAAGATTTCCCAAAAATGTTGAAAATGTGGACATCAAAAGTTTCACTGTGAAAATATTTTTTCCCCACATTTTCAAACTTTAAAACAGGTCAGTTTTGACCCGCAGGACGACACCAGGGTTAATGCATTACCAGCAGGTCAGTAGGTTCCAAAAGAATTTGAAATCTTTGATAATCATACACTCCTCTTGGTTTAATCCCACCCTGCTGGCACTAGTGTTGTGGAGATGATAACTCCCATCCACCGGGTCCTCAAGTGGCAGATAGAGGAACGGCCTGTGGCGAGGCAAAGCGCCGGCCTGCCACCCGAAAGTTACATGAAGAGCTATTCAGGAAGCAGGAATGGTGATAGCACTGGTGGATGAACATTGATAGCAGCTGTTTCACTCACTGATGTCCGTTTGTTCAGCGGACAAACTGTCAAACGGTTAGGAAACTCTGCCCCTTTCAGTGGCAAGTCATCGCAGTATTTCTGCTACTGCAAATACACGATGAATTCAGATTATTGTAGAAGAAGACATTGGTTGGGAAGACAAAGAACTTTTGACTGCAACGCTGGACAGAGGCAGCTGGAGGAAGAACTTCGTTCATGTCACAGATTCCATCGGATGCAATCGACTGGCTGACTGACACAAAATCTTTCATAAACTCCAGATTTAGTCAGAATATCCAGCATGTGCACAGCTTTACAGACCTGGCTGAACTAGTTCCAGTGGAGTACATGTCCAGACCAGACTGTATCAAACAGTTTGACGATGCAAAAATCCATAAAAGATGCAAACCACCGGAACTTTTCTTTAAAAAGTTCCTCAAACCATCCCAATGATTATCAAAATAGTTGGCAGGTTGTCAAGAATTTTGATTCAGATTGTGGTTCCACAACAAAAGTCCATCATCTTTTGAAAAGTCAAAGTGTCTTCCATGAAAAAAACGAACATCTAGAAACGGCAACATCGCTAAAACAAGTCCGACACGGCAAGAAACATTCAAACGCATTACAGAATCTAAACCACTTTACTTTGAGTCCAAACACTTCAAAAGTCTTTGCACATGAGTACAGTCAGTAGATGAGAGTTCATTTGAAAGACTTCTTCACCTTTGTTTAGTCTTCAAAAAGAAAACAAATTTGGCTCCTCTCTTGGTTTGTTTATAACCTTATAACCAGAATTATGGGTAGACAGAAGCAACCACAAGCTGCTGGTATCCATCATAAAGGCTTCTATGAACAAATGCATTTAATGCTACATATTTCTATCTGCATCTGTGTCTGCTCTTATGTTTCCCCAGAAGATTAAAAGCACAAAACTGGGAAAATCATAAATTAATCCAAATAACGATCTATGAACCCTGACTGATATCTCTTGTCTCCACCAGGCAGCCTTTGTTTATTCCTTCTGAAGCCTCGTATCACGTCTCCTCCAGCCTCGGTAGCCAGTCAGTAAATCATGCTTTCAGAGTTGTGTTGTTTTCTGTTACATCAGCAAGTTCTGCCCAAACCTCCTCAACCCTCATCCTCACAAATCACCGCCTTAAGAAAGCTCCGTTCCTCAGCTCAGACTCTTCTACCTGTGGACATCTACTGTCAATTTCATGCTCTGCTGCAGCAACAACATGAATATTGCAAAAATGAATGATAGTGCTGATTTGGTGTTTTATTTTTTCTTTATTCAACAGCGAGAACTTAGAATTTTCTGCATTATTTCTTCATTCTAGGCCAGGACTTTGCAATTTTCTCCCTCTAGACCAGGGGTGTCAAACATGAGGCCCGTGGGCCAAAAGCGGTCTTCCAGAGGATCCAATCCGGCCCTCAAAGTGTAAATATTCCAGAGAAGACATTAACTGCAGATTGTAAATTAGTAAAACTATAAATTTAAAATCATTTCTAGACCATGACAAGTTGTTTGGATCAGAAAGTAAAATACTAGATTGTTCGTTGTTCTTTTGTCGTTTTGGGTCTCATTGTTGTAAAATTTTGTCATGTTTTTGTTGTTTTTTGTCTGACTTTTGTCGTTTGTCTCATGTTTTTGTCATTTTGTTTCTTCTTTTGTTTCCTTTTTGTCTCACTTGTGTTTTTTGTCTTATTTTTTTCATTTTGTGTTTTGCTTTATTCGTTGTTTTGTGCATCATTTGTGTCGTTTTGTGTTTTTTGCCTCGCTTGTGTTGTTTGTCTACTTTTTTGTTGTTTTGTTTCTCACTGTTGTCATATTTGGTCTCATTTGTGCAATTTTTTGTCTTGTTTTTAGCATTTGTTCATTTTTTGTAACTTTTTTGTCAAATTTTTTGTCTCTGTTTTGTTTGGTGTCGTTTGTCTCATTTTTAGTTTTGTGTCTTGTTTTTGTCATTTTGTGTCTCACTTTTGTAATATTTTGTCTGTTTTTTGTTGGGTTTTTTTGTTTTGTGTCTTTTTTGTCAGATTTTTGTCGTTTTGGTTTTCGTTTTTGTCGTTTTGTGTCTCCTTTTTTGTCTTGCTTGTGTTTTTTGTCATTTTGTGTTTTGCTTTATTCATTGTTTTGTGCGTCATTTGTGTCATTTTGTAGAATTTTTTTTGTCTCGCTTGTGTTTGTCTACTTTTTTGTTGTTTTGTTTCTCGTTTTTGTCATTTTTGGTCTCATTTGTTTAATATTTTGTGTTGTTTTTGTCTTTTTTGTATGACTTCTGTCATTTTGACCATAAAGTAAAATATTCTATCATTCAGTTCCAGGTGACTAAATGTTGTGTTCCTTTGTAGACACTCTGTGGTCTGGAAGTCGTAATGTGGAAATGATAAACTGAGGCTGAATGCTGCTGAAACTGAACTTATTTTTCTTAACAAATTTCAGGTTGTTCATAATGTTTTGTAAAAAGATAATTCCTTAAATGTGAACATTTTCAGAATGAACTTTTTTGCACTAAAACAAAGGAAACATTAGGAGTTGTGGTTATTTACAGGTTACTATGCTGTGATTTTACTGGTTTTACTGGTCTGGTCCACTGGAGATCAGACTGGACTGAATGTGGAACCTGAACTAAAATGAGTTTGACTCTCCTGCTCTAGAAGAAAGAGGAGTTTAGTTTATCTCAGTTTGATGCTTTTAGTGGAAGGAGGTGAAGAAGACGTGTGGCCAGGGAGGAAACCGTCTCCACAGTAGATGTTTCGTGCATCACACAGGAAGAAAAGCGGAGCGTTTGCAGCTAAAGTCACACTGACCATCAGCTCTGTCTGTAACTCCATTATAGAGCGAGCTGCACTCAGAGCTGCTGTACAGCGACGGGAAGGGATGAACAGAGTGTTTACACTACATGACTGGAAACTCAATTCACACTGGGCTCATAGGAAAACTGTTGAATCAGTCACAGTCACACACACACACACACACACACGCACACGCGCACGCACGCACGCACACACACACACACACACACACATCAGCATCAGCATCATCATCATCAGTGCCAGCAGGGTTTTAGTGGTGCTGGATGCTGGGAGGGAGGGAGGGAGGGAGGGAGGGAGGGTGCCTTCTCCTGGATCTGAATCCCAATTTCCCCCTGTCTGTCCTGGGGAGTGATCTTCACCCACACAGCCTGCTGCTCGCTGTTGCACCAGCTGCTGATGCGCACACGCACACACACACACACACACACATGGAGAAACAGAGGACTGATCCTGGATCTGATAGCTGCCCTACAGCTAATAATACTGAAGAGGGGGTGAGGGGGTGAGGTTTTGGGAGAAGACAGCGGGGGGAGTAGAGGTGGAGGTGGAGGAGAGGTGTGAGTCTCCTCGGTGCGGTCAGAACGCACGTATGCGCAACAACCGGTTGGGGGAAATTTGCAGAATGCAAATGCCTGAAGGCGCAAAGAGGAGGCATGGGGGCTTTTTTTTCTCCAGAAATGTCACATCTGAATCACAGCTGCCTGCATCTGTCTGTCTGTCTGTCTGTCTGTCTGTGTCTGTCTGTGTCTGTCTGTCTGTCTGTCTGTCACTGACCGCAACTTCAGCCCAGACTTCATGCGTGACCAGCAAAAGAACAGAGGACGGATGGATGGATGGCTGTTTTTGCGCACCGGTCCGTACATGTGTGTGCGCATCTGGAGGTGGGAGGTGGAGGGGGGGTGAGAGACAATCCAACGCACGACTGTGTCGGCGTGCACGCGCATCAATGACAGAGGGGTCAAAGCGTCGCGCACCGGCCGGCCGCGTTCCTCTCCAAAGCCGAGGTTGCCACACATGCATGCCCCGGAGAGACGCAGCGGCGGCGGCTCCTATCCACCCGGCAGCCGGAGACGTGAAGGGCAAAGCCGGGGACAGTTAGTCTGAGCCGCGGCGCAACATTTTCACCTTCAGAAACAGAGTGTCCAAAACGGAGAAAATAAAAAAGCAAAGAATTTACTCACTGTTTTCAGGAGCCCGACACTCTTCTTCTTCTTTTCTCTTCTTCTGCTCTCTTTGCTCTCCGTGCACCACAATCCATCCGTCCATCCCTCCGCTGGACATTTCCTGCGGCATCGAGCCCCGATCGATTCTAACGTTGCGGGATAATGTCCCCGGGATGAAACGCAAAAAACATATCACAGCTATCCCGCTGCTATCCCCCCCACACCCCGCAACAACTCCACACTTCCAACCCTCCGAAGAAACCCCCCACCCCCCCACCCAAAAAAAAAAAAAAAGGCAGCAAAGGATCACGCGCGCGCACCAGTTTCGACCTTTCCTCCGCTCGCGAGGCTACATGTTGCTGAGTGCTGCTCCGCGTCCTCTCACTCCTCACTCACTCTCAGCTCTCCCGTTATTTGGTTAAAATTCACTATGTACGCTCCGTCACCTAGCAACGTCTCTCCTCCCTCCCTCTCCATCCATCTCTCTCTCTCTTCCTCCCTCCCTCCATCTCTCTCTCTCTTCCTCCATCTCTCTCCTCATCACTTCCTCACCACACGTGTTGAATGCTAAACTGAGTTGCCCCGATGTGGGATGCTTTTATTCTATTAAAAAGCTTTACCTGAATATTACTTTTATTCTTTCTTCACCTTCTAATCTCTCCTCTTCCTTCCCCATCCCTCCTAAAGCAGGAGAGTCAAACTCATCTTAGTTCAGGTTCCACATTCATCCCAGTCTGATCTCCAGTGTCTACAAAGGAACACAACATTTCTCAGTGAACGGTGGTGTAGATATACTAATCATCAAAGAAGGTTAAATAAGAAATGCATCCTCACAACTTGGCAAAAGAATGGAGCCTTCCTTACTTTCTCCCTTATTTCTCTCTTCAACTACTGACTACACCGTCCTAAATGGGAGATTATGCATTTCCCAAAGCCTGTAAAGATGATTTATGAGATGCATTAAAACTTGTACTTTACATTTTGCGATTTCCTTTCCGAACTGTATCAACGGAAGAATTTGTTCCTTGTTGTCGCTGCTTTCTCTCCTGCCGGGAGGAAAATGCACCACAGTTACTGTTGAGATTTGTTCTTTACATTCCACATGCACATTCTCCTGCTGAAGATCATGAAAGTTTCACATTTATCTCTCAAAAAATAGAAAAATCTTTGGCAAATTACTTAAATCTAAAATCATTTGTATCTCCACAAATGACAGCTGTCCATGTGTGATTATTAGAAAACCTTCTCACCAGAAGACATCATCATTTGCACCATCACCAAGTGCTCGAAGCTTTTTAAGATGTGAGTAATTGTCATGACGGAGTTTATTTTTAGTGATTTCCCGCCATTCTAAAGCGGCACATTGTAATTTAGGCACTAAACTGTGTTTTTATCTGGATTCAAACCCTCACCGTTTACAGAACAAAATGATCCCTGGGTCTTGCTTTTATCTTCCACCAGCCCATCATCAGTAATGGACCTGTGTGAGAGAGAAACACAACGATAAGGACACAAAGAGGCCTCGTTGTTGTTGTTGCCGGTGTGTGTGTGGTTTTTTGCTTTTTCCCCACTTCTAAACACCAGTAGACTAACAACACAAGCAGACAACAAAAAACACAAAATGACACAAAAGATGCACAAAACAACAAATAAAACAAAACACAAAATGACAAAAATGAGACAAAAAACACAAATGAGACAAGGAAACACAAAATAGCAAAAACGAGAAACAAAACGACAAAAACATGAGACAAACGGCAAAAGTCAGTCAAAAAACAAAGACAAAACGTTACAAAAATGAGACACAAAATGACAAAAGCAAGACAAAAAACAACAAAAATGAGACACAAAATGATAAAAACAAGAAACAAAACAACAAAAACATGAGACAAATGACAAAAAACAAAAAACAAGACAAAATGTTACAAAAATGAGACACAAAATGACAAAAGCAAGAAACAAAATGACAAAAACATGAGACAAATGTCAAAAAAAGACAAAAAACAAGACCAAATATTACAAAAATGAGACACAAAATGACAAAAACCTGAGACAAATGGCAAGTCAGTCAACAACCAACAAAAACAAGACAAAATATTACAAAAATTAAACAAAATAACAGAAGAACAATACAATATTTTTACTTTCTGATAAAAAAAAACCTTCTTATAGTCTAGAAATTATTTAAAATGTACAGTTTTACTAATTTACAATCTGCAGTTAATGTCTTCTCTGGAATTTTTACACTTTGGGGGCCGGATTGGACCCTCTGGAGGACCACTTTTGGCCCGCGGACCTCATGTTGGACACCCCTGCACTAAACTGTATCTTTATCTGGATTCAAACCCTCGCTGTTTACAGAACAAAATGATCCCTGGGTCTTGCTTTTATCTTCCACCAGCCCATCATCAGTAATGGACCTGTGTGTGAGAGAAACAGAAAGATAAAGCCAGAAAGAGGCGTCGTCGTTGTTGTTGTTGTTGCTGGTGTGTATATGCTTTTCCGCTTTTTTTCCCTCCTTTAAACACTTGCTGTCCACGGTACATGTTGTCTTCACGGCATAAATCTAGAAAAAGACGAGCAGCAGCAGCAGCAGCAGCCGGTGGCTCGACCAGTCAGCCTGCTGCTCGGAGACTTTTAAAAATAGGCCCTAATTATCAGAGGAAAGGCTCCGATGGACAGACAGCCGGCCATCTTGGTTCGTGTTTACGCCGTCATTGTAAATTGGACGTCGGGAATCAACTTCTGGGCTCTAAAAAGCCTGCCTGCCTGCCTGCCTGCCTGCCAGAGTACAAATAAAGTGGAGAGAGGCCAGTGGGGGGAAATACAAAGAGGATGGCACACAAACACACTGCAGGTGAAGACGTGGACACACACCGTGGCATGTAGGCTTTCTAATTCCTCCTCTGTGGTTACTTTTCAGGTTATTTGGTTCGTCTCGTTGATTAGAGCAGTTCTGGTGGTAAAAGCAGCAGTAAACCAGTAAAATCCACGCATTTCAAAGCACTCAATTATGAGCAACAAAATGTTCTTTCAGTTCCCAAAGTAAAAAGTAATGATTAGGACGGGAGAGTGTTGCATTTTACTATTATTTTATGATCATGATGTGAAAGTATTACTTTCATGTTGTAGCTGGAATGACTTTTAACTGGGTCAATATATAATTGTGGGATTTTTTGTATCATAGTTGACATTTAAAATCAACATGGCCGCCTATAACCAAACACCACATGGCATTTTTACACAAAGATTCTTCTAAATATTATTTATACAGTTGAGCCAAATTGAAAGTTATTTCTAAAGATATTGTAGTAAACCTGTTGACAAAATCCCTCAATGAGGAACAAAATTATCATAAAAAGAGACAAAACGACCACAAACACTCTGATAATGACCAGAAATGACCACAGAGACACAAAACGACAGAGAAACACAAAATCACCCAATGAGACACATAATTATCATATAAAGATACAAAATGACGAGACACACAGAAAATAAGTGAAGGCCCTAGGATCCCTGACCCATCACTATACACACCAGTGAGCACTGGTTACTAACACATCTCTAGGGGTCATCAGGTGGAAACCTCCCTTCAACAGTGTTTCGCCTCTTTAGGCCCACAACACCTCCAGGAGGTTAGGATGGACTCTGGCATCCCAGATTCTAATTAGCTCTTCATATTTATACAAACAGGTTTCCTACAGGTGTACAATAATGAAGAAGTTGAGAGTTTCTGGTTCATGCCTCCAGCACACAGAGCAAGAATGAATGTGAGGATGAGTCACATTTGATTAATACAAGATCACACTTAACTTTGGACTGATTAAAGTTTCTAAACTGCAGCATTTTAGTCAAACTGAAAACAGAACTGCTGCCCATTGATGAGCCAGAACATCCCACCTGCAGCAGACAGCAGAGGAAATCCTGGCAGATGCATCCAGACTGTAATCTATGTATCTCCTTTCACCCTGCTGCTGACATGTTGTACGCTGATGGGTGAACACCTCAGTCTGAAAATAGCCTTCCTCTTTAACCTGCAGAATGGTTTTGTAATAACATCCTGTATAATGTGTGCTGTAATGATTCCCCAGCAGATGATGGATCTGCGGCTGTTGGTGGAGGAAAAGCTCTGAAAAATGCTGCTCCTATGACCTGCACAGAGATCGAAAGCCTGTTCTGATGGACGGTCAGCGCTGATGCCATTAGGGAGATGCATTTCTGAGGGGTTGTTTCCTCACTGAGGCTCGGATCATTTCATTGATGTTTGGAGATTTGACATTGCTGCTAAAAGTTCAAAATCCTGGGTTAATTTATTTTGTTGGTCATCCTGTGGGTACACATGGTATCAGTCCCATTCTAAGCACTTCAATGAAAGGCAATGGGACTTCTCTTTTTGGTGATGTCACCTCTTATCCAAGAGGTTTCCTGAGCTGTGAAATAAACTGGACCAACTGTGAATGAGGAAGCTGCACACCCTGGAGAGTAAATGGTAAATAGTCTGCCCTTCTGTAGCGCCAAACATCTTCTTTAGAAATCAAGAAATACTCAGTGACTATGGGAGATTTTAGAATACATTGCCACTGACTTTTCCACCAACATTCATGGTTCTAAGAACGTATCCTGCTGACTAGAGGCATCCCCAGACTTTCCTTTAATGCAGGAGAGTCAAACTCATCTCAGTCCAGGTTCCACAATCAGCTCATTATAAGCAAGACAAAAAGGAAACAAAATGACAAGAACATGACACAAAAGTCAGACAAAAAAACCAAGACAAATTATTACAAAAATGAGACACAAAATGACTAAAGAACAATCAACAATCTAGTATTTTACTTTCTGATCTAAACAACTTGTCATGGTCTAGAAATTATTTTAAATTTATAGTTTTACTAATTTGCAATCTGCAGTTAATGTCTTCTCTGGAATTTTTCCACTTTGAGGACCAGACTGGACCCTCTGGAGGACCGCTTTTGGCCCACGGGCCTCATGTTGGACATCCCTGCTTTACAGAAACCATGAGATTGTTATTTTTACAGACTGTTGAGAACTATCGGATGGATTGCCGGGAAACATGATACTCACATTCATTTTCCCCATCACCATTAACTGTAATCATTTCGATGATCCACTTGGTGTATCCTGGTTTCTAACACTTGGGAAGCTAATCACATTACATCAAGTCTCACTTTTACTGTGTTTTGTACAAAATAGCAAATGCCAGCCACTAAACATGACGGTAAACTTAATATAGCATTTAGCTCAAAGCACCACCTGTGATTTAGTACAAAGCTGACAAACTCTTTGTCTTGTTTTAACCCAAACTGTGGTCATTCCCTAACCAAAGTGTGTTCGGTTTAAATTTTAGCAAAACAAGGACAATTGTGCAAGGTTAGCAAAAAGATTTGGTGAGACCAAACAAACTAGATTCTTTTATACTTTCTATCTTTTGCTACTAAGTACACATACAGCATAACCCTTTAACATTCTGCTCAACCATTTGGTAGACTCGCTATATCTTATTGAAAAATATGTTTTACTTAATTCCACCTGTTCCAGCCATCTCTACCACTCAGTAGGTCCCACTCTGAGGTACACAGTACTAAAAAAAGGTCCAGTAGATGTCACTGTGTTTTGAAATAGCATGCAGAGGAAGTTAGTCTGCTCACAGGAAGTTAGCACGAGCAAAATCACTCATCATATGAGGCCTCTGTTCGCTGTGATTTTCAAAGGTAAACTAATACTTTTGACATATTATGGTGCCTAAGCAGTTGTTGAACACAACTGTGTCATTTGAAATGTAAAAAAAAAAAGATTTAGAAGGGTAAAGTAATTTTTCTCAACCGTTTGGTAGAGGTCAGTATTTTAAAAACCGCTGGGTCTCTTCATAAAAAAAACACTTATTGTTGTTATTTGTGCCCAAAAGAGATAAGAAATATAAAGAAATCATTTTTTCATTGCCTTTTTCTTGGTGAGGATGTTAAAGGGATAAGCTACGGAAGACACTAAGTTCAGACATTTAGCAAAGGAGGGGAGTGCAGAAGGTTTGCAGATTGAGAGGAAGAAAATCCACCAGGATGATGAAGTACAACAAGCATTCGTTCACCCTTACAGTCTGTTGACATGACAGTGTAAGAGGATTTAAAATTAGCTATTTAAATCTTGATTCTTGGCCACAAACCATCATGTCAGGTCTTGGATCTTTTTTGCTGAGACCTGATCAGGTCAAGTATTATTTAATTCATCTTTAATTTATTTGTCTCGCGTCTGGAAATCTGAACCATTGGGTTAAACAGGACTAAAATGAACCGAGGAAGACGTTGGTATCATAAGAATCGACTTACAGCACAAAAAGCCCGAGGTACAAGTCTGTGGAGTAACTCTGACATTACTGCCAGCGGTTACAGGATGTCTGTGGGGTTTGTTAAATGTCAACAGGGGAATTCACCAAGGTATAAAAAATGTGGAACAGGGTCATTCAATACTGCTCTAGTCTGGTCAGATTAACGATGCACTGTGATTAAAAACGTTATACAAAGGAGGCATCATGAAAGGCACCGAAATACTACATTTAGATGAAGTTACAGTCTGGAAACATTTTGGAAGACTTACAGATTTTTACATGTGCGTCTGTCAGTTGGTAAACTTGGACTTTTGCCAATTCATGTAGGATAACCCCACAGGAGGCTGCTAGCTTTGGATAAATGCAGCAAAGTCATATCAATGTGTCCTTTACATGATTACAAAACACGGCACTTTTCCACCAGCACCTACTCGGCTCGACTCTACTCGGTTTGTGGGGTTTTCCATCAGGACAGATTACTTGGTACCAGGTACTATTTTAGTACCTACTGGGCCGGGGTTCCCATCCAGCTGAGTGGAGCCCAGAATGTGACGTCTACAGAGTACAGGTCACTGATTGGACAGGGAGTCACGCCACACCAGACCTGTACCGTGGACGAATGAAGAGTGTTACGTTCTGTGGTGTGTTTGAGTAGGTAAGATAGTGTTTTTCTTCTCTCTTCTCCCTGTTCCCAGGTTTTGCCTGGTGGGAGTGGCTAGGTGCACCTGTGGCTCCTTACAATCAGCAGGGATGGTTGAATGATGAGCCAAACCTGATTGTCGTTGCCAGTGGGCCAGATCAGCGGCCAGAGTGTGGTGTTGGTGAGGATTTACCACATACTGTTTAAGACCAAGGGTCTAGCTGTTAAAGGGCTGCGTGACAGGGCACCCAGCTTTGTATTTACGAAGCCTGCTTTGCGTTGGAATCTTTTTCTTTTTTGGTAAATAAATTCTTCTTTGTTGAGGTCACAACCAGTTTTCCTGCCTTTGTGTCTGTTCCATCATTCTATTTGTTACTCCCCTCATCCCCTAGTTCTCGGGGACGTAACAAAGAGGTCGAGACTTTTCCGTCTTTGGTGGTGGACCAAAGAATCCAGAGGGAGCTGGATGGTGCGACTCACAATGAGAAAGTATATGAGGAGCTCTTTCAGCAGCCAGCCATCCACAGACACAGCAGGACAATGCAGCAGTGTTGGGAGAAGCTGAAAAAGCTCCAAAGTAAGGACCACAACGGCCGGAGTGGGTCAAACCGGAGGTGTTGGAAGTGGTTTATCCAAATGGACGCCATTTACAGGCACCGACCGGCGAGCAACAGGAGGGAGAGTGACCTCGACTCCACTGCTGCATTATTGGAGACCATGTTGGAGGACGGTGAGTGTTTGTGACTCCACCCATGAAACGACCTAAACCGAGTCGAGTCGAGTCGAGTAGGTGCTGGTGGAAAAGCGCCTATAGTGTCCTGGGCAAACAAGACAGCTTGTTGTTATGCTAAAATAACTCCATCCTTTACAGAACACCGTATATTGCAACTGTGCAGATGATGATGATGATGAGAAATATGCCCTGAGAGTGCTGAGTCTGAGCGAACAGCTTCAGTGATGTCAGGGAGAGTTCAGTTACATCAACTCACACCAGCAGTCCAGATGCTCATAGACACGAACACCTGAGGAAATTTGCACCGTGCAGATCATCTTTAGGTTCCCAAAACTGAATCAGTGCCTTCAGGCTGAGTTCAGTCATGTGGCACACTCCTTCCTCTCTGCAACACAAATCCAATGCAGCCTTTTAATGCTGCTGTTGTACTTCAGCTGTCACCGCTCTGTTTGCTCCACTCCTGCTGCTGTCGCTGCCTCAAAGGCACTTTGCTATTTGCCTCTCATTCACACCTGATGGCCGCCTCTAATGGCTGCAGCAAACTGAGGCTCGCTTCTTGACACTTGAACATGCGGACAAAAAAAGGAGGTGGAAAGTGAATCACTAACCCTGTGATTACTGGAAGATTAGCTCTACCTGCTGACCTCACCTCTGACAAACACCCCTTGGCTCTCAGCCGTTATAATCAGGATGTTTCCTTGCAGGGGAGTAACAAGGTGAAAGCCGAGACATCGAATATCAACGCACATATGCCACAGCCGCGTGATAATCCCTTCCATGTGGGTTGGCTGGCTGACTGCTCAGACAGCGTGGATCATGTTGCATTTTGCAGACTCATCAGGCTTAACACACACATTCACCCTTAATTGGCCACATTCATCAAGGAGCCTGAACGTTTGCCAGAACTCAGAGCCAGAAAGCTTTCGAGAACCCACCAGAACCACTCAGCTGTTCCCGGTCACCTCGGGAGGCGGAAGCTGCGGCGCTTTCTGGAAGTTTAACTCTCATATCGTCCTGCAGGTCAGAAATGACCCGTTCTAAAGTTTGAAAATGTGGGGAAAAAAAACATATTTTCACAGTGAAACTTCTGATGTCCACATTTTCAACATTTTTGGGAAATCTTTGAACATTTTTTGGTGGAAAAAAGAAATGTTAAAAATGTTTCTTAAGAATATTCGCACAAAAAAAATCAACCAAAATCCAGCGAAATTGACTGGATTTTGGTTGAAAATATTAGAAGTTTTACTGATATATATGGAATCACTTTAGATATTTTTAGGATTTTTTTGGAAGATTTTTTATCATTTTTTTTGAAAATATTTACAAGAATTTTCTTGCCAAATTTGGAGGATTTTCTTAAAAAGAAAACTTTGAAGGGAAACTTTAAAGGAATTATTGGAATTTTCTTCCTGAAGGTTTTGCAAGTTTTCAGAAATTTTGGGATTTTTTCGGAGAAGGAAACAATATTTTTTGGTGCGTCTAAATGAGGACAACAGGTGGGTTAATTCACGAGAAAAAACCTCACAGATAGCATCTGAATCCTGCGTTGTATAATAGAAGCCGGGCTCCAACAAAGCGTCTAATCAGTGTCGAGGGTATATCGCTGCATGTTGCCTGTGCTTAATGAATAAAAGCACCACATTACCATGAGCAAATCCTAAAGAAGCACATTTATCATCTTGAAAATTTAGACAGCAAAGTGAAAGTCAAAACACTCTATTCAAGTAAGAGGGAAATGAATTACCTTGGAGCTCTGCCACAGAAAACATGAATGCCTTCCTGGCCTATTTTAAAGGATTTTCAATCTATAGAGAGGATTAGAGGGTACAAATTAAAACAGCATTTGCATTTTTTTTTTTTCCTTTTTGAAAGACGGCTCAGCGTGATGCATGCGGCAAAGCTCTGCTGCAGATGTATCATCTCATATGATCAAAAACAATTAGCTTTGTTGTGTTAAAGTATGATAAATTGGCAGAAGAGCAGCTGGTAATGTTTTAATTTATTGAGAATAGAACGCTCTCTGTTCAGTTATGAAATGTATTCTCGTGTATCTTTAAAGATTGCAGATTTGATTTTGGGATTTGCTTGCACAGCTGCTGCGGTGGCAGAAACGAGAGCATTTGGTTTGGAGTTAAACAGAAGGGCAGTCGCCAGTTTAATTGGCAGGAAATAAAGAGTTTAGAACGATTAAAGAAAGCGAGCAGCTAAGCGGTTCGTGCTTGTTCTGCTACTGAAGAACAAAACGGACATTTTTTAAAATATTTTTCTCATAGACGAGCGGCTCCAGACAAAAAAACCCATCCAGGTGGTCAAGTGGTTAAGATGATTACTGTGTTCCTGCAATGTCCTCGGTACAAGTGTACAAACAGGAAGTCCAAGGAGAGAGGAGTGCAACTATCAGCACCTTGTAATATGACAAAAACAGAAAAACCCTGAAAGAATATGTACATCTAGAAAAGGACGTCAAAACTTACTAAAACAGGAGGGAAAAGTGCATGTTAGAGGCTGTTTTAACACATAGACAGAATCAGATCTGTTCGCTTGAGTGTGAAACAGGAGGGTGCATGGGAGACAAATTAAACTACAGAGTAGGGGTGTCCAACATGAGGTCTGTGGGCCAAAAGCGGTCCTCCAGAGGGTCCAATCCGGTCCTCAAAGTGGAAAAATTCCAGAGAAGATATTAACTGCAGATTGTAAATTAGTAAAACTATAAATTTAAAATCATTTCTAGACCATGACAAGTTGTTTGGATCAGAAAGTAAAATACTAGATTGTTCACTGTTCTTTTGCCGTTTTGCGTCTCATTTTTCTAATACTTTGTCTTGTTTTTGTCTTTTTGTTGTCTAACTTTTGTTGTATTACTGTATGGAAGTTTACAAAGACAGTTTTCCTTATCTAGGATTTGCAACCTGTTGCTTTGAATCCCCAGTGCATTATATCTTACATATGGTTCAGAATCAAATACAGCATTTTATGTTATCAGAATGGAAACAACTGCTTGGTTTACTGAGAGGGCAAACAGACAGGAATGCAGAGCATAAACTGTTGCTCAAATAGAATTTCGATGTCGAATGAGTCACGGAATATTTCATTTTCTAATGTTTAAATAAAAAGCGACAGCCTCAATGTGTCGCTCACACACAGAGACACACACAAACCATTTCATAGCTCCTCTAATGACAAAAAGTTCCAGAGGACACTTTTAATTGGCTCTGAAAAACTAATTCTACACTATGTAACTCCGTCCAAGACAAAATTCCTCCCATAAAAGGATCGTTTTTAATCGTTCTCTAAACTGTATCTTTTCTGTGGATGCATGTTATGGTGTTGTATTGAGAAAGTTTTTAAAAAAATATGTTGGAAAATTCTTCCAATAAGAAGCAATATTTACAACAGGAGCACAAGTAACCAGTAGAATCACAGAATAATAACCCACAAAAAACAATAACTCCAAATGTTTCCTTTGTTTTAGTGCAATAAGTTCATTCTGAAAATAATCCCATTAATTATCTTTTTACAAAACATTATGAACAAACTGAAATTTCTGAAGAAAAATAAGTTCAATTTCAACAACATTCAGCCTCAGTTGATCATTTCCACTTTACAACTTCCAGATCAGAATGTCTACAAAGGAACACAACATTTAGTCACCTGGAACTGAACCATCTACTATTTTATTTAATGATCAAAAAGACCAAAGTCTGACAAAAATGACAAAAACAACAACAAAAAGACAAAATATTACAAAAATGAGATGCAAAATGACAAAAAAAATGAGACAAATGACATGAAACAAAACAAAAGAGACAAAAAAATTGCCAAAAAAGTTACAAAGCGACCAAAAAATGGACAAACAACAAAAATGAGACAGAAAAATGGCACAAAACAACAAAAATTATTAAAGCAAAACACAAAATGACAAAAATAAGACAAAAACCAAAAGCAAGACAAAAAGGAAACACAAAACGATGAAAACATGAGACAAACAATAAAAGTTAGGCAAAAAAGACAAAAAAACAACAAAAATAAGACAAAATATTACAAAAACGAGACACAAAATGACACGAAACAAAATAAGAAACAGACAAAAAATTACAAAGCGACAAAAAAATTGACAAAGGGCAAAAAAAATAATAATTAGAAAAGTGAGCCTTAAAACTACAAAAAAGTAGACAAGCAACACAAGCGAGACAAAAAAAACCCACAAAATGACACACAAAACAACAAATAAAGCAAAACACAAAATGCCTCCACTTAAAAATCTTCAGCGCCTCCTACATTTTATTCCAGTATTAATTACTCAGAATGCAGGACAAATCCCTGTTCTCTGATAACAATGCTATTTCAGATTAAATCTTCACTTAAATCACCAAATGTGATGTCAAGTAATTATTCACAGTTTCCAAATCCTCACACGCAACATTTTGAATAATAACAGTAATAAAAAGGATCATTTAATCTTCCGTTTGGGTAATTCCCCTGAGTTGAACGTATTTGTCAGGACCAGCCTGGCTGAGAAAACAGACAAAAAGCCATTTGTGAGAACAGCGTGTCAGCGCTCAGCAGCAGAATGAAGCCCAAATAAGCCCCGGCCAAAGCAAACACAGGCAGATTCTTGTCAAGTCTGCCTCCAGATCCTTCATAATCACTTTAAACTCACCGCGGGAGCAACTCCAAGAATACCACCATCACTAACATGCTTATTCACCAGATCAAATTCCATAAAGCTGTGATCTATAGAAATGTCATCAAAGAGACGAAGACGCCGGTTAGCTGCTTGTTGATGGATTGTGTTCTTTATTTCTGCAGTACTTTCAGCAGAGACGCTGCAGTGATGAAGTGTGACTCCAGGCCTTTCTCTTTTGTCTTGTCAACGGTAAACGTAATTAAAAGTGATTTTATATGATTTAGTGTTGTCACAACTACTGCCCAACTATTTAGAAACTGAAACTAAATGTCTCTTGAGCTTCACATCACACTGCTTCTTCGAAAAGGTTTATCCCTAATAGAGATAAGTGCAGAAGTTATGGATCAATGAGTTATTGACATTTTAGTCAATGGACATGTCATAAGGATCACAAAAGCAGCTCTGTTACTTGTGCTACGAGGACATTTAACAACCATCCTAATCAATCCCATCTTGATTTAACACGTATTCTTAATGGAGGTCATTAAGCATCACAAAAGACTGTCATAGTGGCTGTTTACTAGCTAAACCCACTACAAATCTTCCTGCTTAACAAAAAGAAAGTGCCACCTCTACTCTGGTCTCTACAGAATAAACAAGAAAAGCACTCAGAGAGCACAGTCCTCCTCCAAGGCTGCTCATTCCCCTATATGGCATTGTCAGAAATGCAATGTTTGTTTATGAGTTATTGATGATCATAAATCACGGCAACATAGAATGTGGCCATTTAATATAGATATATGAGCTTGCACTGAGCACAGGCGTGTGTTCTGCATGTGTACGTTATGTACAGATACCGAATCACGTGACCTAAATATGTAGCAGGCGGCGGGAATTGATGGGACTCAGAAACACCCCCACAATTTAATCAGTTGTTCCTTGTTTCATTTCGAACGTATAAGTCCTGATAAGTTCTCAGCGGTGGATTTGTAGTAGGATCACAATCATGTGATCGTCAGCAGGCAGCTGATGTAGATACAGAAATGATCCAGAAATCTTTAACTAATCCGTGGATCCAGACTATAAGCCGCATCACTGCTAAAATCTAATCACTTGGTCCTTGTGTCATTTCTGACCTTCCCTGAAAATTTCATCCAAATCCATTAGTCCGTTTTTGAGTAATGTTGATAACAGACGGACAGACAGACAAACCGACACCGAAGTGTCACATAAAAAGTTGGAAGCTCCACCTGGTGGCTCAACCAGCTACTACAGCTAACCAACAAAACTTGAAGAGTGTATTATCTAGGAGAATGTTGTCAGGTATCAGCAGATACTAAATAATCAGTGACTAACTGGATCCAAGGCAAAAGAAAAACTTGATCCGGACATCTGCAGCAGCTCTACAGGACTTTAGTGCACATTTTATTTTTCTGCAAGAATTTTGTTGATTATTAAAGGGGATGTTGTTGAACAATGAATGTTATTTTAATGCTACTTTCCACATAGATAACTAATATCTGTTGAATGTGTGGCTCTTTTTTTAACCAGTCTGTGAGATACTTCACCGAGGTGAACGTGGTAGCTCCCTTAAAGTAAGTAGGATAACCATGACTCTTGTTTTGTCACCTTGAAAGTTGTAATGTGCTTTTTCCCAGAAACAGTAGCACTGAACATACATTCTGTTCTGCTGTAACACATAGAGGAAATGTGACTTCTATTATAATTGTACTCACTGAATCAACTAAACAAGGTATAGTATACCTGTTAGTGGCAAGGTATTGTTATACTTGTCTAATTTTGGTCTATGATTAAACACTAAAAAAGACTTTGCATCTTTTTCATGGCAAAAACCTCATTTTCTATGTCCATGTTGAAAAGCTGGATCATTTAAAGTCCACTGAAGACTTTATATCAAAACAGGTAAGTAAAGTTGTAATGAGGGGATGAATGAATAAGCTCATAAGAACATCAGTTTGTAAAAGTTTCTGGGAATTTGAATGCAACATGCAGCCATTATTTCTTGTCCCATGATGGTGGATAACATTCCAAACCTCTCGCCCTAAAACCCCTCATGCAGCAGTCCGGTGTCAAATGAAAGGGTCACGTTATTCATGTCAAGTCTTATGGGTAAAGAAGGTGATGGTCACTGGTCACAGCAGGATGGTGTCATGAGGGAGCGGCAGACATGAACTAAACTCCTCATTCTTGTTATTTACATGCTAGTACAAAAACACAAATGATCCAATTCTGTACTCAACATTAATTGATTATACTAATTTTTGTAGCTTCCATGGTTTTAGTGTAATTTGCCTTTCTTAGTTCTTCTGTCTTTCAGTTCGCCTTTGTTTCTGTGTTTATATATAAACTGTCTTAACAGGTTTGTAGTTTATGAGTCATCTGCACTTCACCTTGAGCTGTGTTACCATACAAATGAAGTGATTAATTAAAATAAGTTCTTACACCTGACACTATGGTATTTACTCTGCAGAGTAATAAAACAATCATGCAATGAATCCTAATCAGGACAATATAATAGAAATACCTGGCAACACAATTAAATAGAATCACAAAATATTTTAATTACCAAGGCTCTAATAAAAAAACTATCATTATAATGTTCATGAGGTTCAGATTTACGGCCCACAGCCACCCCAAAAAACCTAAAAAAAAATAAATAGAAATCCAATAATCTCAAAACAATCCCCAGTTTACCACTGGGATTCCAACTTTGAAAACTTTCAGGGACTTTTTTCCAACAAGTAGACAAGCACCACTCCAGCCTTCAAATCACCAGAAGGATCAACAGCTATGATTTTCTCTGAACTGAGAGACAATCGTGAAACTCCAGCTCCAGGTGCAACTAATGAAACCCAATCACAACAGGGCCTCCAAACACAGCAAATGGGCCTGTTCTGGGGGTTTGAGGAGACGTTCTGGGAGTTTTCACCCTCTGAACTCCAAGCAGTTTCAGTGTGTTTTCTGCTGTCACATTTTTACTCACTGTGAGCTCATTTCTCACTGCGATATAAAGTCCTGCACCTCTATGGAAACAGCAGCATCACAGCCAGAAGTAGCAGGAACTCAGAAGTCTTTGTGCAGCATGACAAACTTATAGTAGCATAAACCATAAAAACAAGGTTTTTTCCAATTCTGAAAAAAGAATCATGAGAATGCATACTATACACAGCCTGCAGTTCAGCCAAAGACCAGACGAGTGGGGAATGTCAGTGATTGTTCCAGTTCCTGAATAGGCAATCTTACTGCATGTGACAACTACCGGGGATTCAGCCTCACCCAGGCTGCTGCCAAGATCTAGAATCGGATGATCCTCAACAGAATTAGACCAGTCATTGACGATCTACTTCACCCAGGTCAAAATGGATTTAGGCAATCTCATTCAACTACTGCTCACATCCTAGCTCTCAGAAGAATTGTTGAGGAAGCAAGACTAGTTTTCATTGATTTCAAGAAGGCGTTCAACTCAATTGACAAACAAAATGTTCCAAATTCTACTGGCATATGGAATCCCTCCTCCTATTGTTGAAGCTATAAAAGTTCAGTATGTCAACACTTCTGCGGTATTCAAGACTCCTGAGGGCCTCACAGATCTCATCTCCATAGACACCGGAGTCCTCCAAGGAGACCCTCTAGCATCTTTCCTGTTCATCATCTGCTTAGACTATGCTGCACTGAGGAAGGCAATCGATAAAGACTTGGAGGCTACACCAAGACAGCGCATGATATAGAAACAAACTGGTAAAGCTTGGGGAGCATTACCCACCCCCCATGTCAAAAATATGGGTATCTCCAATTAAAATGGCACCAAAATGAGAGCATTCAAGGTGTCAGTGGAATCCAATCCAATCCAAAGGTAGTATAGTGTCTCAGTAAAGTTCCTTTAAGTGTGTATGGATGGATGGATCCATATTTCTACTAAAATACAGTCTTTGGTCGACATTTCACCAACTTTTAAGGCTCTAACATCAGTAGAATCTGATGTGTGAAAGTCTGACCAGACAAGGTTCCAATTTTTAGATGTTTGGACTAAATGTTGATGTGGACTCATTGGTAGGAAACAGAACCTGGTGTTCATAGAGGTCTAGGTGTTCATAGAGGTCTAGATGTTCATAGAGGTCTAGATGTTCATAGAGGTCTAGATGTTGGTGTTCATAGAGGTCTAGATGTTCACAGAGGTCTAGATGTTCATAGAGGTCTAGATGTTGGTGTTCATAGAGGTCTAGGTGTTCATAGAGGTCTAGATGTTCATAGAGGTCTAGATGTTGGTGTTCATAGAGGTCTAGGTGTTCATAGAGGTCTAGATGTTCATAGAGGTCTAGATGTTGGTGTTCATAGAGGTCTAGGTGTTCATAGAGGTCTAGATGTTCATAGAGGTCTAGATGTTGGTGTTCATAGAGGTCTAGGTGTTGGTGTTCATAGAGGTCTAGATGTTCATAGAGGTCTAGATGTTCATAGAGGTCTAGATGTTGGTGTTCATAGAGGTCTAGATGTTCATAGAGGTCTAGATGTTCATAGAGGTCTAGATGTTCATAGAGGTCTAGATGTTCATAGAGGTCTAGATGTTGGTGTTCATAGAGGTCTAGGTGTTCATAGAGGTCTAGATGTTGGTAATCACAGATAAATAAATAAATAGATAAATAAATAAAGCAAAAAGAATTGTCTTTTTCTGAATGATGGATTTCTTCAAAACATTTCATCTTGTTACGCTGCCGTGCAGACGGGTTTTCAAAGTCTGCAGCTCACGATCAACTCATCGCTGAACTGAAGGTCATCTAGCAGAGAAAGGACGCACCACAGATGGCTTCAAGTACGCGCTTTTACAGGAATTACTTTGGAGCCATAAATGCCTCATCTGACAAGTATAATAAAAGCTGTGGAATCTGTCCGGGCAGTATGGCATACTTACATCATGCATGCTGTCACACTCGTATAAGAATAACTGAAGCTCACACACAGTATGAACAGAACATGCATGCAGCATCTCAACATGTTGACGTATGACTGATCCAAGTCAGAAAAGAAACTGCAGTGTGAAAGAGGAAAACTCAAACCTAACTTATCTGTTATTGTCTAGAAATTCCTGAGTAACTTTGGTGCAATAAGCTGCCATCTAAAATCATTTAGTCGTTGTAGCTCAAACTGCAAGTGCAATGGCAAAGAGAATGGGTAAAGACAAGAGAATAAAGGACTGATTAACAGCAAATCAATCATTATAAACAGACAAAACAGAGAGTGGAGAACCAGCACGGCTCTCTACTTCAATTGTACTAAAATAAGCTGGAAAATAAACATCAATTGAAGCCTCTCATGGCTTTAGCACAGGGAAAAAAGCTGCTGTGAAATCTGTAAAGAACACTGATGTTCTGTTTCAACATCTACGCAAATGAAGGTATTTCTTCCCAACAAAAGACAATATGTCACCACTTGGAACTTGATGAGCTATGTCAGTTGTTTCTTACATGGAAAAGGTAGAAAAGAAGTAACTATTTGTGTTTAGATTCTGATTATCACCCTAAATGGTGCACATTAAAACCAACTTTTACCTCTCTGGATGGATGGATGGATGGATGGATGGATGGATGGATGGATGGATGGATGGATGGATGGATGGATGGATGGATGGATGGATGGATGGATGGATGGATGGATGGATGGATCTGTGAAGAAGATAAACACCAAACTAAAGGTCAACGCTGGTGAGACACCAAACACTGGAACAGAGTACTGCAGTAAAAGACTGATGTCATTTCAATCAACCAGTCGTGTTAAATAAGATGAATAATACAGAATGTTCCCCTGATTTTTACAGACCAGAGGAAGAAGTTTTGTTCATTTAATCAGAATGAAAACAGGTCTGAGGTCCCATTTCAGCCAACAAATATCAGAACGTCACACAGCTGGTCCCATAGACAACTTAAATATGGGGAAATGTCATTTGTAATATTTCATTTAGGGAGGAAACATCTGATATCTGATAATTAAACCCCTGAAATTAAATATATTGCAGATTTTCAGTAAGGAAGGAGGTAAACGTGGTTTTTTTCAACATCATAACCAGAAGAAACTCTGCTAGACACAGAATTATTGACATACCAGGAGGGGAACTGCTGAACGTGGACAGACCCTCAATTTTCACTTTTAAACCCCTGGAAGTGAAAATTTTTAGGGTTGTCACGATCATGATGTTTTAATTGATGATTATTTGTATGACAAATAATTGCATTTGACAGTTTCACTTTGTTTAATCCCTTTTTTAAATTGTTATTAGTACCTTTAAATGCCACTTTTTGCTGAAAATCTAACAAATTGCCTCTTCCAACTTTGGCTTAAAACAAAGAAAGTGTCCAGAATGCTGCTGCAGCGTCTGACGTTGCAACTAAATCCATGATGTTAACATGGATAGTTGCTAATTATGGATCCTTTTCAAGTCATTCTGGACGAGTCAATATATAATTGCGGAACTTTTTCTAACATAGTTGACATTTTAGTGATATCCAGTCATTTTTTATTAATAAGTGATTATTTCCATAACAATTAATTATGTAATTTGTAAAGACATGATCATAATGAACATAAAAACATTAGTTTATTTACTTTTGAAGAAAATGTTTGCAAGATATATCCCATGGACTTCAGAAGTCCCTCAGTTATAGATTGACCCAGACAAGCTTTGAGTCATTTTGGACAATTTTCTTGGACATTTCAACAATTTTTATGTCAGCTTGGATCTTTTCTCGACATTTTGGATCATTTTGTGTCTTTGGGATAATTTTCAAGTGTTTTTGGACAAATTTCATGTCATTCTGGACTAATTTTCTGTAATTATGGATCATTTTCAAGTCATTTTGGACAATGTTCTTGTCAGCTTGGATCTTTTCTCATCATTTTGGATCATTTTTGTGTCTTTGGGATAATTTCTGAGTCATTTGGGACAAATTATATGTCATTCTGGACTAATTTTCCATAATTATTGATCGTTTTCAAGTCATTCTGGACGAGTCGATATGTAATTGCGGGACTTTTTGGAATATAATTGTCATTTTAGGTATATTCAGTCATTTTTTATTAATAAGTGATTGTTTCCATAATAAACAATTTCGGAATTTGTAAAGACATGATCATAATGAACATAAAAAACTTTAGTTTTTTTTACTTTTAATAAAAATGAATGCAAGATATATCCCATGGACCTCAAAAGTCCCTTAGTTATAGATTGACAATATAGCAGAAGAATAAAATATCAAAGGAAGTCGGTGAAAAACAACATGAAAATAATTTCATCCAGCTGTTTTGATACTGCAGACCAATATGCTAAATGATTGTGGTCTACTTTAACAATGTATTATGTATTTGATTATGCATTAATTCTTACAGACCCACAAGCACTTCTTGTACATTTTATCCTTGGTTGTCCAAGTTTAGGGACCCCGATTTCATGTAGACACAGCAGATTGGAAGATACGTGACAAATCAAACATGCTTTAAGGGTTATTTGGTCCTTATAGGGAGGGGATTCGGTGATATATGAAGGAAAATGTGGAGTGACTCAGAAAATGAGAGTCCATGCTGTTACTGCTGTTTGAATGCCAGCCTGTTTACTGTTTCTAGTCATGTGTCTGATCCTTCAGAGAGGACGGAATGGATATCACTTACTTTTCATACAGGCTGCATGTTATTTGCAGTCATCACAGTCATTTCACACGGTCGTATCAGGCCGGGAGTGAATACATACAACAGCATTAGAGTGGAGTCGCGCTCACAAAGTAAATATATGCTCAGTCAATTCTCCTTAGATAAATGAAAGCCAGAAAAAAAACTGTATCTGCAGTCTGAACATACAGTACCTGTGTATAATCAGCATTATTCAATAAAGCCAGAGCCGGGAGAGGAGCCGTAATTCAGCCAACTTTGATTTGGACCCGTGACCGGAGCGCTAAATGAGATTCCCCCCTGGCAAAGAGGGAGATTTCTGTCTCTCCCTTTTTTTTTTTTTTTTTTTTTGGACTCATAAATCCTGAGATGGGGCTTCCTCCGGTACAATCAGTCTCCACGGATCAATCACTGCTGGCGGATGAAAAGCACACATCTACCAGAAGAAGCAGGAGGTTTGCATGCCACAGGTACAGCAGGAAGTCGTCTAAATCCTCCCGCCTCGGAGGACGCAGAGTGCGGATGGCGTGCGTGCCAAGGCCTTTCTAATGAGGCAGATGGCTTCAACAACTCTCTCCAGCTTGACTATGATTCCACCATGTGCAGAGGAGGGGGGCGAGAGCGACTTTAATCACACAACACGACGAGCTGCCGGAGCAGGAAGGCTGGCAGGTTTACAAATTCAACACAAATGTCACTTTCCACCTTGTTTACTGTATCTTCTCTCCTCTGTTCCTTCCATTCTTCACTTCTTTCCTCTTCCTGCTCTTCCTATAGACCAGAGGTGTCAAACTCATTTAGTTCAGGTTCTACATTCAGTCCAGTCTGATCTCCAGTGGACCGGACCAGTAAAACCACAGCAGAATAACCTAGAAATAACCACAACTCCTATTTTTTTTTTTGTTTGTTTTGTTTTAGTGCAAAAAAGTACATTCTGAAAATGCTCACATTTAAGGATTTTTTTCAACACTTTATGAACAACATGA
This sequence comes from Amphiprion clarkii, assembly GCA_027123335.1. NCBI lineage: Eukaryota > Metazoa > Chordata > Actinopteri > Pomacentridae > Amphiprion > Amphiprion clarkii. The sequence continues at coordinate 34,384,974 of CM049580.1, read as the reverse complement.
AATCTTCTTAAGAAAAATAAATTCAATTTTGGCAATATTATGCCTCAGTTTATCATTCACAGAAAATATATTACAAAAATGAGACACAAAATGACAAAAAATGAGACAAAAAAAACACAAGCAAGACACAATAGGAAACACAAAATGACAAAAATGACAAACGACAAAAATCAGACAAAAAACAACAAAAACAAGACAAAATATTACAAGAATGAGACAAAAAGACAAAACACAAAACAACAAAAAATGAGACAAACGACACGAAACAAAATAAAAAAGAGACAAAAAAGTTACAAAGTGACAAAAAATGGACAAACGACAACAATAAGACGAAAAAAGACACAAGCAAGAAACAAAACAGCAAAAAAGTAGATAAACACAAGCGAGACAAAAAAACCCACAAAATGGCACACAAAACAACAAATAAAGCAAAACACCAAATAACAAAAATGAGAAACAAAATGACAAAAACATGAAACAACAAAAGTCAGACAAAAAAGACAAAAACAACAAAAACAAGACAAAACATTACAAAAATGAGACACAAAACGACAAAAGAACAATGAACAATCTAGTATTTTACTTTCTGATCCAAACAACTTGTCATGGTCTAGAAATGATTTTAAATTTATAGTTTCACTAATTTCCAATCTGCAGTTAATGTCTTCTCTGGAATTTTTACACTTTGAGGGCCGGATTGGACCCTCTGGAGGACCGCTTTTGGCCCACGGGCCTCATGTTGGACACCCTGCTGTAGACTTTCTAATTCTCATTCATTCCTCTCCCTTCATCTTCTTTCTGTTGAGAAATTCACACCAGTTCCATGTTTTTTTCTGTTTTAATTTATTCATTTCTTCATGGTCCGCTCACAGAAATGACATGTAAATTGCTTCCTTAAGTGTGGGAGGATTTGTATGCACATGCACTTATTAGAAGAGGAATTTTTCAGCAATTAGAATGCAGCCTGCAAACAGGGAAATTAAACCCGCAGCCTTCCATTTCAGCGTTCATACATGTGCGTGTTTGTGCCGTGTACTTCTGCCTCTGTGAGGACCGGAGTTAGCGCTTGTCTGGAGCTCGTCACGTCAAGGAGCTGTTCGAGGACTTCTGTTTACATGTTTTTGTGGTTCTAGCTGATGCTATGGGGATATAAATATGGTATGACTGCACGTTAGGTGGGTCAATATATAATTGCTGGACTTTTTGTGTCATAGTTGACATTTTTGCTGTTTTCAGGCCTAAAATCAACATGACTGCCTAGAACCAAACACCACATGGCATTTTAGAGAAAGATTCTTCTAAATATTATATATACAATTGCATAAAATTTAAACTAAAAGTTATTTATTAAGATATTGTAGTAAACCTACTGACAAAATGACTCAATGAGACACAAAGTTATCATAAAAAGAGACAAAACGACCACAAACAGACTGATAATGACCAAAGATGACCACAGGGAGACACAAATTGATAAAGAAACACAAAATGATCAAAAAAGGCTCAAAAAGACACAGAATGGCTCAATGAGACACATAATTATCATATAAAGATACAAAATGACGAGAGACGCAAAATAACGGCAAAAAGTTGCAAAATGACCACAGAAACACGCAAAATTACCACAAACAGACTGAAAACGGCCACAACGGGGTGCAAAACGACAACAAAAATGCACAAAATTACCACAAAAAACCTAAAATGCCCACAAAACAGTCTGAAAATGACCAAAAAAGGAAACAACTGTCATCTGTCATAATTATCTCAGCTTAATAAAAAGAACACAATCCAAACTATTTCTGAATCAGCTCATTTTATTATCGTTTAGCTCATTAGAAGGTGGTTGGTGTTAAATTCAGACGGTTATTTAGTTGACTTTTTACTGATATCCAGTCATTTTTATTAATAAGTGATTGTTTCTATAATAAATAATGATCGAATTTGCAAAGACATGATCATAATGAACATAAAAACATTAGTTTTTTTTTTTACTTTTAATAAAAATGTATGTATGATATATCCCATGGACTTCAAAAATCCCTCAATTATAGATTGACTCAGGGACTCATTATCTATCTATGGACAAAAAGAAAAAGCAAATCCCACAACGTTGGGTTCAGATTTTATGGTTAAAAGTTGGATCAAGTGTTTAGATTCAGGTTTACTAATGTCAGAGTAAAGGTTAGACTTCACCGTGTCGTCCGTCCATCCATCCATCCATCCATCCATCCATCCATCCATCCATCCATCCATCCATCCATCCATCCATCCATCCATCCATCCATCCGTGTCGTCTTGATGATTATATTAGAGTTAGAGGCAAAGGAATAATTATATAAACGTCCTCACAAGTATGTTAGAATAGGTAATTTAAATGTGCGACGCCACAAAAATACGAAGCAGTACGAGATTTCTGCTGCGAGCAAACTCCATCAGCGTCTGTCAATTAACCAATAGGGCTGCCTCTTCTTTAATGAAACTCTCCATTTCCCCTCCAGCCAACATCAGGGATGATGGATTTGATTTCCGATGAAGCGGTCGTGTCCCTGACAGATTGGCTCTGACGCTTTGTTTTTTGGTAACTCTTGGCCAAGATATGGTCACAGATGTGGATCTAGTTCAGACCCGGGTATAAATGTACCGGCATGCGTTCTGAATAAAACATGAGGCGAAGCTGGGTTTGTCTTATCTTGTAGGAGGACTCGTGCTTTTTTGGGAAGCTGTTTCAGAGTCGGGCAAAGTGGAAAAAACATATTAGTGATGCTTTCCTTGTACTGATTTGTGCAGCCTTTGCATAATTAAAGTCTCACTTGTTTTTCAAGGCTGTATATCCCTTTTTATGACTGATACAGACTGCTTTGTTAGTATCAGTCAGAATCACAGCTTTTACCTGGATACACCTCAGAGGTGTGCTAAAGGTGGTTGAACCATTTTACACATTCACGAACATCCTTACTTTCATTCCTGAGTTATTCATTTGCTGTGCAGTTCAGTAGCTTTAGACAGACTTTACCTTGAAAAAGCCAAGCTGTGATCAAAACGTCGGCGGTACAATAAATGATCAGAGCTTCTTGTGCAGTCATCATTATCCACGCTGTGTCAGCCGTGACCGGAGATGTTCTGTTTCCATGATGTCTCGAGAACACCTTGAAACTTTTTCAGATTTGGCACAAATTTTCACTTAGACTCAAGGATAAACTGAGCATGTTTGTGAAGATTCTCAGTCATCTGGGTCACGGTAAAACCTGGCACTTCAGCAAAAAACAACAAGACTCTTCTCTGTTTGGCTTTTTAAGACGTTTCACCTCCTATTGAAGAGGCGTCTCCAGTTCTAAACTGAAGTGCTTTAGTACACCCGACAGCAATAATTTGCAGATTGCACAATCTCCTACTGGTTTGATAACATTTCATGTCTAATGTTGCGGTAATGTTTGTTTCCTCAGGCGAAGGAGTTCAAGTATCTCGGGATCTTGTTCAGGAGTGATGGGAAAACAGAGCAAGAGATGGACAGGTGGATTGGTGCGGCATCAGCAGTAATGTGGGTGTTGTACCGAACCGTCGCGGTGAAGAGGGAGCTGAGCCTCAAGGAGAAGCTCTTGATTTACCATCCATCTACGTTCCAACCCTCACCTATGGTCATGAGCTCTGGGTAGTGACCCAAAGAATGAGATCATGGATACAAGCGGCTGAAATGAGCTTCCTCCGTCGGAGTCGAGCTCCCTCCTTCGTGTTGAAAGGAGCTATAGGTGCTTTGGATAGCTGACTCAGATCCTCCAGGAAGACTTCCTTTGGAGGTTTTCTGAACACGTCTGCCTGGGAGGAGACCCCGAGGCAGACCCAGAACTCTCTAGGGGGATTATGTATCTCATCTGGCCTGGGAACACCTCAGGATCCACCAGGAAGAGCTGGGAAGTGTTGCTGGTTGGAGGGACGTCTGGAGTGACCTACTTCATCTGCTGCCTCCATGACCCAACCCCGGATAAGAGGAAGAAGACGGACGGACGGAAGGACGGACGGACGGACCAATGGATGGATGGACGGATGGACGGACGGACCAATGGATGGATGGACGGATGGATGGACGGATGGATGGATGGATGGATGGATGATGGATGGATGGATGGACGGACGCGGTAAGAGAATAGTGTCACTGTTAAGGCTGTACGTTGCTGATGATGAATTTATCTCATATACAACATGGAAAATGACCCATCAGCTGTAGTAACAAAACTCAACATCCAGTTGAGCTTCTTCTTGCAGATTATTTCAAAATGGCATTTCATTGTTCCGTCATGAGTAATTACAACTAAATTTCACACAAATGTAAGATATGATAAATGATAATGAGTCATTTTACATCCAAAAGTTAAAGTCTAAAGTCTAACCCTAGACAACGACGTGGATGTAAAAATACATGCCGATAAACTATTCCATTCCTGTGTTGCTTCTAAGCTGGACTGTTGTCATAGATTATTATCGTGATGTCCCAATAACTCTCTGAAAATTCTCCAGTTGCTCCGAAATGCTGCAGCCAGCGTTCCAACAGAGATCATATTATTCCCATTTTCGTTTCTCTTGTCTGGCTCTCTACAAAATCCAGAATCAGGCTCCATTGTATCTTAAAGACCTTATTGAACCACATTTTCCAAAGAGAGCACTTCCCTCTGAGTGCAGGCTTACTTGTGCTTTTAGAAGTACAATAGCAGACACAGCCTTCACCTGTCAGGCTCCTCTTCTGTGGAACTCTTATATTTAAGACCAGCTAAGGTGACCCTGAACCAGTGCTTAGTGACGCTGCTATAGATTCAAGCATTTACAATAAAGATCTGAGCACCTCCAATCCAAACCTTTGTCTTCTTGCATTTATATGCTATCATTGCATGTTACTAACTTTTCTCTCTCCTGTAGTTTGTGGATTTTCCTCTCTGCAGGTACCTCTGGCTGCAGTAATTGGCCTCATCAACCTCCCTAGTCTTTATTGTTTTCCTGTTTGTCGTGTTTTTCTTCCCCTTACCCTCATCCCAATCAGTCGAGGCAGATGGCTGCCTTCCTTGAGTCTGGGATAATCAAAGCATTTATCATTGAAGCCTAACCCTATTTACACCTGTAATCACACAGGGAGAGCAGGACATAAGGGGCTTCCAATAATTTTCTTAAAAAATGCAGCATCATAAATCAATAAATGATTCATTGATTACACAAACTGAGCACAATGACAATTTGTACTGTTGCACATGCCACTGGAGCAAAGAAATGCTGTCCTAGTCCATCCCAGCTTGTCCTAAACACAAATTCTGCTGGATTGGACCCTCTGGAGGACCGCTTTTGGCCCACAGGCCTCATGTTGGATACCCCTGGTTATACTGATCCTTGGGCCAAAATTCACAAAATTCAAAGCCCATTTCTAGCGTGGTGGAAGAAAAGTCAGTCACAGCTGGGGTCAGATACAGAAATGCGTGCACTCCCAAACATTCATACAGCACTTTGAAAACACACTAACAGCATTGTGTAGCGAGACGTTCTTTGTTGCTTCTTTGATTGTGTTATTATTTTTGAAGTGCGAGCTGCAAAAATTTCAATCAAATGCTCATTTACAAGCTCCGTGGTAAAATTACTGTTCATGACTGATGAGCTTTATCCCTCTTTATTTACATTCCAGCTGGGATCTTTTTCATTTCATCGAAGCCTCATTTGTAAAGTCTGTCTCGCTGATCGTCTTTCTGATAACAGTGACTGAGATATTGCCGTGATGAGAGTCTACAGACGGGCTACATGGTGATAGATTAGCGGTACAGTAACACACTATAAATAGCCACAGCTGGTCGTGCATGAAGACAGCTGCTGTGCACGCAGGCGGCTTCATCAATCTGATGGAAACAATGCATGTTCATTAACCCACCTGTTGTCCTCATTTATGGGCACCAAAAAAAACAAAAATTCAGCAAAAAAATTCCCCAAATTCCTGAAAATTTGCAAAACCTTCAGGAAGAAAATGCCAATAATTCCTTAAAAGTTTCCCTTAAAAGTTAGATTTTTTTTTAAAAAAATCCTCCAAATTTGGCAAGAAAATTCTTGTATATATTTTTTAAAAAATGAGTAAAATCTTCCAAAAAATTCTAAAAATATCTAAAGTGATTCCATATATATCAGTAAAACTTCTAATATTTTCTTAAGAACATTCACATAAAAATCAACCAAAATCCAGCGAAATTCACTGGATTTTGGTTGATTTTTTTATGAATGTTCTTAAGAAATATTTTTAACATTTCTCTTTTATTCCACCAAACAAATGTTCAAAAATGTCTCAAAAATATTGAAAATGTAGACATCAGAAGTTTCACTGTGAAAATATTTTTTCCACACATTTTCAAAAAGGGGTGTCCAACATGACGCCCGTGGGCCAAAAGCGGTCCTCCAGAGGGTCCAATCCGGCCCTCAAAGTGGAAAAATTCCAGAGAAGACATTAACTGCAGATTGTAAATTAGTAAAACAATAAATTAAAATAATTTATAGACCATGAGAATTTTTTTGATCATAAAGTGAAATACTAGATTGTTCATTGTTCTTTCGTCGTTTTGTGTCTCATTTTTGTAATATTTTGTCTTGTTTTTGTCATTTTTTTAGTTTTTTTGTCTGAATTTTGTCATTTGTCTCATGTTTTTGCGATTTTGTTACTCGATTTTGTTGTTTTGTGTTTCCTTTTTTATCACGGTGTGTCGTTTTAAATCTATTTTTTGTCATTTTGTTCCTTTTCTTGTATTTTTTTGTCTAGTTTTTGGCCATTTTTTGTTGCTTTGTAACTTTTTTGTCTCTTGTTTTTTTCGTGTCGTTTGTCTCGTTTGTCATTTTGTGTCTCAAAATGATAATTTTGAGTCTTTTTGTAATATTCTGTCTTGTTTTTGTTGGGTTTTTTGTCTGACTTGTCATTTTCATCATGAAGTAAAATACTGGATTGTTCATTGTTGTTTTGTCATTTTGTGTCTCATTTTTGCAATTTTTTGTCTTGTTTTTGTAGATTTTTGTCTTTTTATGCCTGCATTTTATTGTTTGTCTTGTGTTTCTGTCATTTTGTTTCACGTTTTTGTTGTTTTGTGTTTCCATTTTGTTTCACTTGTGTTGTTTTAAATCAATTTTTTTGTCATTTTGTTCTTTTTTGGCATTTTTTGTCTCGTTTGTGTCCGTTTTTTGTTGCTTTGCAACTTTTTTGTCATTTTTTGTTTTGTTTTGTGTCGTTTGTCTCATTTTTTATCATTTTGTGTCTCATTTTTGTAATATTTTGTCTTGTTTTTGTTCTTTTTTTTACCTTTTTTGTCTGACTTTTGTCATTTTGATCATAGAGTAAAATACTATATCATCAGTTCCAGATAGCTGTGACTAAATGTTGTGTTTCTTTGTCGACACTCTGTGATCTGGAAGTTATAATGTGGAAATGATAAACTGAGGCTGAATGTTTTTCTTCAGAAACTTCAGGTTGTTCATGATGTTTTGTAAAAAGATTTTCAGAATGTACTTTTTGCACTTAAACAAAGGAACTATTAGGAGTTGTGGTTATTTAAAGGTTATTATGCTGTGATTTTACAGTTTTACATCTCAAAAAAATATATAAAAATCCACCCAGCTCTGTTCTGTTCCCCTGTCTTTAGTTTCCTGCTCCTGATGATGATGCTCAGGATGTTTATAGGTCTGCAGGAATCTGAGGGGAGGATTTAGGCAAGAGCAATCGAGATGGAGAAGTCTTGACTGGAGCGACGGCTTTAATGGAATCACTGAGTGGTGCGCTGGAGTAATGATCGCAATTAGTGGTGAATAAAGGAGAGATTACTGAAGGCTTCTGCTCTTAAGACGACGTCTCATTTTCAGCAGCCTGCTGTGCCAAACATGATGTATAGAGTCTGTGAAGGAGGAAGCCCTCGACTCACAGTCAATATTTGCTCGTAAAATCTCTTAAAAGTTGTTATTTTGTCGCTGGATAACAGATGAGTGGGTCGACTCTCCGCCACCCGAGGACCTGTGGATTAAACGCTCCATGGGCGTCCTCGCTGCTCCAAACAGTAAATGAGTCCTTTCTACCAACATTAGATCTTTTCTCCTCTCTGGTGTCTTCGGCTTCCTTTGATACGATGCATCAAAAACCAACTGTACAGAATTTCCGTGTGTTGAAGGTAACATTTTCAAACGCTCGCATCTCGCTGCCACCTGGAGCTGCACAGTTTGAAATGCAGCCTCGATCCACTCCAGCCCTCCTGTGGCTCAATTACTGGAAACCCCATACATCAAATATTTGAGGTGAACTTTGGGTAAAAGTGCAGAAAACTCAGCAGAAGACACTGAGAACATCTGAAAGCCTGAAACAACAGGACGTCTGGAGAGGGAATCTTTAACCCTCATGTCGTCCTGAGGGTCAAATTGACCCGTTTTAAAGCTTGAAAATGTGGGAAAAAATATATATTTTCACAGTGAAACTTCTGATGTCCACATTTTCAACATTTTTGGGAAATCTTTGAACATTTTTTGGTGGAAAAAAAGAAATGTTAAAAATGTTTCTTAATAATATTCACAAAAAAACAACCAAAATCCAGCAAAATTCGCTGGATTTCGGTAGATTTTTTTGTGAATGTTATTAAAGAAAATATTAGAAGTTTTACTGATATTTATGGAATCACTTTAGATATTTTTAGGATTTTTGGAAGATTTTTACTCATTTTTTGAAAATATTTACAAGAATTTTCTTACCAAATTTGGAGGATTTTAAAAAAAAAAAAAAAAATCCAATTTTTAAGGGAAACTTTTAAGGAATTATTGGAGTTTTCTTCCTGAAGGTTTCGCAAATTTAAAGTTTGAAAATATGAGGGGAAAATACATATTTTCAAAACTCAGCTCTAAAGCTCTTCTACTGGTCAAAAATACCAACAGCTGCATTTAAACCTGCAGTGTGGAGTTTTTGTCTCCATCTTCTGCTTTTAATCACTTACTTTTTTAGATTCTTGATGTTTCGTGAGTATCATGAACGTGTTTTTCCCTCCATAGACTCCATCATACTCCTAGTTGCTGTATTTCTTCGGCTTCCTCTGCTGTGGTTTCCAAAGCAATCATTTCTGGTGAACGCGTTGCTACTGGTGCATCAAGGGCAGGAATGTCCCCCTGAAAGCAGATTAAAAGCTCTGGTGTAGGACAGACAGATTTACCTGGCTCTGATGGGCCCAATCAGCTTTGTGTGAACTCGAATGTAATGGAGGTCCATTTAGATGTAGAAGTTCCAAAATCCAGCTTTAAAAGCGAACTCAAAGACTCAATTTTACATTAATTTAATTCGCATTTTAACAGGCCACGTCTACACCTGTCAGTGTTTTTAAATCACGAATACATTGAATAAGAGCTCCTGTCAAATCACTTTTGTCCACTGGCAGCTCACCTGACAGGACAGAAAAGCCCCGCTGAGCTAAAAACCTCCTGTGACGACGACAACGAACCGAATGTCAGAACCTGTAATCCAAACAGCATTAAAACCAGAAGAGGAGGGTCTGAAAGGAAGGAGGCAGGATGTAATCTGTGATGTGGAGCTGTACGCCCTGCAGCAGCTCCATTAACTGCAGCTGACTGCTAGCAGCTTCTACGTTCACAGACCTTCACCACACAAACACAACATGCTCATCGTCCTCTGAGGTTATCCACATGGTTTCACTGCTACTCTTCCTACAAACATGGAACTGAAGGCCAACAGGCTCCCGCTGCAAATCTGTTGTTGTGACCACATTAGAATCTATTATTCCATGGATTTAACTCTTTACGTGGGCCAAAAGCGGTCCTCCAGAGGGTCCAATCTGGTCCTCCAGAGGGTCCAATCCGGTCCTCCGGAGGCTCCAATCTGGTCCTCCAGAGGGTCCAATCCGGTCCAATCCAGAGAGTCCAATCCGGTTCTCCAGAGGGTCCAATCTGGTCCTCCGGAGGGTCCAATCCGGTCCAATCCAGAGGGTCCAATCCGGTCCTCCGGAGGGTCCAATCCGGTCCTCCAGAGGGTCCAATCCGGTCCAATTCAGAGAGTCCAATCCGGTTCTCCAGAGGGTCCAATCTGGTCCTCCGGAGGGTCCAATCCGGTCCAATCCAGAGGGTCCAATCCGGTCCTCCGGCCATCCGTCCCGGAGGGTCCAATCCGGTCCTCCAGAGGGTCCAATCCGGTCCTCCAGAGGGTCCAATCCGGTCCTCCAGAGGGTCCAATCCGGTCCTCCGGAGGGTCCAATCCGGTCCTCCAGAGGGTCCAATCCGGTCCTCCAGAGGGTCCAATCCGGTCCTCCAGAGGGTCCAATCCGGTCCTCCGGAGGGTCCAATCCGGTCCTCCGGAGGGTCCAATCCGGTCCTCCAGAGGTTCTAATCCGGTCCTCCGGAGGGTCCAATCCGGTCCTCCAGAGGGTCCAATCCGGTCCTCCGGAGGGTCCAATCCGGTCCTCCAGAGGGTCCAATCCGGTCCTCCAGAGGGTCCAATCTGGTCCTCCAGAGGGTCCAATCCGGTCCTCCAGAGGTTCTAATCTGGTCCTCCAGAGGTTCTAATCTGGTCCTCCAGAGGGTCCAATCTGGTCCTCAAAGTGTAAGAATTCCAGAGAAGACATTAACTGCAGATTGTAAATTAGTAAAACTATAAATTTAAAATCATTTCTAGACCATGACAAGTTGTTTGGATCAGAAAGTAAAATATTAGATTGTTCATTGTTCTTTTGTCTCTCATTTTTGTAATGTTTTGTTGTCTTTTTTTATCGTTTTGTTTCTCGCTTTTTGTCATTTATGTAATTTTTTGGTCTAATTTTTGTCATTTGTCTATTTTTTGTCGCTTTGTAAATTTTTGTCTAATTTTTTTATCTTTTTTGTTTTGTTTCATGTCATTTGTCCCATTTTTTGTCATTTTTTCCTCTCATTTTTGTCATTTTGTTTCATTTTTGTGATATGTTGTCTTGTTGATGCCTTTGGTAATTCTTGTTCTGACTTTTGCTACTTGTCTCATGTTTTAATCATTTTTATTTAGTTGTTTTTTGTCTCTTTTTGTCTTTTTTTGTCTTGCTTGTGTCGTGTCTCATTTTTGTAATATTTTGTCTTGTTTTTGTTGTTTTCTGCCTTTTTTTTGTTTGTTTGTTTTGATCATAAAGTAAAATCCTCCCTGGTTCAGTTCCAGGTGACTAAATGTTGTGTTCCTTTGTCGACACTCAGTGATCTGGAAGTTGTAATGTGGAAATGATAAACTGAGGCTGAATGTTGCTGAAATTGAACTTATTTTTCTTCATAAATTTCATGTTGTTCATGATGTTTTGTAAAAAGATAATTCCTTAAATGTGAACATTCTCAGAATGAACTTTTTTGCACTAAACCAAAGGAACCATTAGGAGTTGTGGTTATTTCTAGGTTAATATGCTGTGGTTTTACTGGTTTTACTGGTCTGGTCCACTGGAGATCAAACTGGGCTGAAAGTGGAACCTGGACTAAAATGAGTTTGACTCTCCTGATTTAAAGAAATACAAACGAACCAGAGAATTTCTCCCCTCTATAGCAGAATGATAATGGGCGGAGCCAGCCCATTCTGCAGCGCTGATGCACCACAGTGGAGAATACTGGGTAAACTGGAACCCACCATCCATCAGACAAACATTTAATCTGTCTGAAGCCTGCTCACCGTCTGGCTTCACTCATATGTGCAACTGCAAGGATCATTTTTAGCAGGTTTGCAGCCCTATTATATAAAAAAGAAAACCACCCAATCATAGCCTATCTCAGCATGGCATCTTTGTCGTGAGACGTTGGGTTTTCTGCTTCTCCCACATCCCAGCAGCGTGCTGAGTGATGACATTATCTCCTGACATCCTTTTAAAGCGATGTACATTTAAATTCATGTTTTCCTCTATCGCCAGGCAGCTGCAGGCGTTTAGCGGAGAGAGAACAAACCTCGTGGCTTTCTGGGGATCAGCAAATATCTATACAGCAACTTATCTGGCTCATATTGATGTAATTTCCAATATTAAATGGATGCAGTTTCTCGTCTTGTTTGTATTAATAAGTCTTTTGCGCTTACACATGGCAGAAACATACACATTTAATTCAAAGTGCTTCAAACAAACGGTGTTAACTCCACGGCAGCTGTAGTTTGACCGAAGTGAGACCGATAGCGGCCGAGCTGTCAGAGGCTTTAAGAATCACCAGTTCCTGCTGAGAGGCGAGAGCTGCTTTATTCAGAATGAGAGCGAACAGCAGACTGACTGGAGTCCCGGTGGACTGAATCCAATCTGAATACATCAGATTCTGCTGAACAGAAAGAAGGCAACAGCAGGACGACACCGGCGTCCACCTGTATGATTACCAAGGAGAAATGAAAGAGATGCACATCCAAATGCACATTTTATGAGCACAAAAACGTCACCTGCTTCTGCACTGCAAAAACGCAAAATCTTACCAAGTCTATCCTCTTATTTTTAGTCAAAATGTCTCGTCACACTCGATTTAAGATGAATTCACTTAACAAGAGACATTTCAGCAGATGGAGGGACTTGTTTAAAGACAATGCATCTGAAATATCTTAAGTCAAACTATCTTGAAATTATCTTGTTTTGAGTTGAATTTTACAAGAAAACTCAAAACAAGTTTAACCCTGATGTCGTTCTGAGGGTCAAATTGACCCGTTTTAAAGTTTGGAAATGTGGAAAAAATATATATATTTTCACAGTGAAACTTCTGATGTCCACATTTTCAACATTTCTGGGAAAACTTTGAACATTTTTTGGTGGAAAAAAAGAAATGTTAAAAAAATGTTTCTGAAGAACATTCACATAAAAATCATCGATTTTTATGTGAATGTTCTTAAAGAAAATATTAGAAGTTTTACTGATATATATGGAATCACTTTAGATATTTTCGGATTTTTTGGAAGATTTTTACTCGTTTTTTGAAAATATTTACAAGAATTTACTTGCCAAATTTGGGGGATTTTATTTTTTTTTTAAATAACACTTTCAAGGGAAATTTTTAAGGAATTATTGGAATTTTCTTCCTGAAGGTTTTGCAAATTTTCTGAAATTTGGAGAATTTTTTTTGCTCATTTTTGGGATTTTTTTTCAGACAAGAAAACAATATTTTTTGGTGCCCAAAAGAAGAATTCTCAAAATTTCTGAAAATTTTCAAAACCTTCAGGAAGAAAATTCAAATAATTCCCTAAAAGTTTTATTTTAAAAAAAAAATCCCAGTTTTTGCAAGAAACTTCTTGTAAATATTTTCAAAAAAACTGCAAAAATCTTCAAAAAAATCCTAAAATTATCTAAAGTGATTACATATATATCAGTAAAACTTCTAATATTTTCTTTAAGAACATTCACATAAAAAAATTTTATTCGAATGTTCTTAACATTTTTAACATTTCTTTTTTTCCACAAAAAATGTTCAAAGATTTCCCAAAAATGTTGAAAATGTGGACAATCGGAAGTTTCACTGTGAAAATTAAAACGGGTCAATTTTGACCCACAGGACGACACGAGTGTTAAACTGATATTACTCTGCATTAGCCCTTATTGGTGCTTTCAGTCATTGAAGAGCTTTAAATTACTTCCACATCCATTCTAGATTCTAATTTATTCATTGCCACCCTCAGTCTAAGGTTCTTGATATCACCCTGAACAAATGTTGCCTCTGTGCAGAGAAGGTTCAGGAAAAGAATAAATATTCATCTAATCTGAAAAGTCATCACCATATTCTGCACAGTAATCAAAACCAACTGAGAGGAAGAAGAGAAAAAAAGAAAAGAAAGAATAAGGTAGTGATTGAATAAAGCACAGCGGATTGGAGGGCTAATAGAATGAGTGACTCTCGGGCATTTAGACGAGTCCCGTCTTTAATCAGGGTACAAACTAATAACACGTCTGCCACCAAAAACACAGGAGGATGAAAGGCACGACGCCAGCCCTCCTTTGTTTTATTCCATCACTCGTCTCGTCCCCCGGCACATTAAGGCACTCCACGGCCCTAACAAGCTCTCCCACGACATTCACTGGAGCTTAATGGGAGGAAAATGTGTGTGAGGCGTGTGTGTTTTCTGCTTTCTCCTCTAATAAAGAACGGACAGCTGTGACATTCGAAAAGCCACGTTTTAAAAGAAAATTAGTGTTTTTGAATTACTGTAAAAAAAAGAAACACCTCTGATGTTGGTTGATTATCTGATGAATAACAGCAGCTACTGGTGGTGCGATTAGTCGTAATGCAGGTCCTGCATTTGGAAAGATATCCATCTATCCATCCATTACCTGTACACCGCTTAGTCCTCATTAGGGTCATGGGGGGCTGGAGCCTGTCCCAGCTGACTGAGGGTGAAGGTTCACCTGGACAGGTAACAGTCTGTCACAGGACTACATATACACAACCACACCTACGGACAACTTAGACCAGAGGTGTTACAGGGATTACAACATTTTGGTCGTGGGTGTATCATCTCAGTCACTAGTTTCAAGTCTCCTTTAACCCTCCTGTTGTCCTCATTTACGGGCAACAAAATATATTGTTTCCTGGTCTGAAAAAAGTCCAAAAAATGAGCAAAAAAATTCCCCAAATTTCTGAAAATTTGCAAAACCTTAAGGAAGAAAATTCCAATAATTCCTTAAAAGTTTCCCTTAAAAGTTAGATTTTTTTATTTTTTTTTAAATCCCCCAAATTTGACAAGAAAATTCTTGTAAATATTTTCAAAAAATGAGTAAAAATCTTCCAAAAAAAATCCTAAAAATATCTAAAGTGATTCCATATATATCAGTAAAACTTCTAATATTTTCTTTAAGAACATTCACGATTTTTATGTGAATGTTCTTAAGAAACATTTTTAACATTTCTTTTTTCCACCAAAAAATGATCAAAGATTTCCCAAAAATCTTGAAAATGTGGACATCAGAAGTTTCACTGTGAACATTTTTTTTTTTCCCCACATTTTCAAACTTTAAACCAGGTCAGTTCTGACAAGCAGGACGACACGAGGGTTAAAGCAGCATGGTATTAATATATTATATTCTGATTCCATTTAGAGGAAAATAGACAGTAAAACGGGAACATTGTGGGGAAGGCAGTGTGAAATGTGCAGCAGAAATGCCAGCCTTCTATCCACACTCTACATCCAGTGAGTCTGACGAGGCAAAAGCTAAAATAACTGTGTGCCTCTGTTCCAGTTCCAGTCTTTAAGCTCGTCTCAACACATCCAGACCTGCTGCATCCGGCAAGCAGACAAATATTATCTGAAGGAAACACTGCAAAACAAGATGTGAGAAGGCTGCTTCAGAGGAAGATGGAAAACAGGAAAGTTGGAGAAAGAATTCGATGTACAGCCGCGGCGTTCCCACAAAATGTTCACCAAAAACAAAAGCAAACTGAAGGGGACTCAAAGATAGAAATATTAATCAAAATATATTAACCATGTCCAACTGTGCTTGAAGTTATTAGAATATATTCACAATACCGTCTATTTATTCCAAGGCTGCCAAACTGATCTTAGTCCAGGTTCCACATTCAGTCCAGTGTGATCTCCAGTGGACCAGACCAGTAAAACCACAGCAGAAGAACCTAGAAATAACTCCAAATGTTTCCTGTTTCAGTGCAAAAAAGTACATTCTGAAAATGTTAACATTTAATGAACTATCTTTCTGCAAAAATATTTTTAACAACCTGACATTTCTGAAGAAAAATAAGTTCAATTTCAACAACATTCAGCCTCAGTTTATCATTTCCACATTACAACTTCCAGATCACAGAGTGTCTACAAAGGAGCACAACATTTAGTCATCTGGAACTGAATGATGGAATACTTTACTTAAAAAAAGAAAGACAAAACGCAACAAAAACAAGATAAAATATCACAAAAATGACAAAAAGTGAGAAAGAAAATGACAAAAAATGGACAAACAAGACAAAAAATGACAAAACAGTGCCAAAAAATTAGACAAAAAAGCTACACTGCGACAAAAAATGGACAAATGAGACAAAAAATGACAAAAACATGAGACAAATGATAAAAGTCAGACAAAAAAGAAAAAAACTATAAAAACAAGAGAAACTATTACAAAAACAAGGCACAAAACAACAAAAGAACAATGAACAATCTAGTATTTTACTTTCTGATCCAAACAACTTGTCATGGTCTAGAAATGATTTTAAATTTATAGTTTTACTAATTTACAATCTGCAGTTAATGTCTTCTCTGGGATTTTTACACTTTGAGGGCCGGATTGGACCCTCTGGAGGACCGCTTTCGGCCCACGGGCTGCATGTTGGACACTCCTGGTTTATTCACAGTTAAGATTCTTTTGACTACTTTTTAAACAAACATCCAACGTATAATTTGAATCTGGCCCGTCTAAGATGCCAGATTATGTCTGGTTTACAAGGAAATGTTGTGAAAAATGAACCTTTTAGTCTGAAAACGCTGAACATAGAGCAGCAGTGTGTAAATCTGCAGGAACATTTTGGCATTTCAATTCATGTATTTGTGTAGACTTTTGGTGATTCCTTTAACGCTGCATTGATGCAGTTTTACTTCTGATTATTAATATTCCATGTGTCTGCATGCAGCCTCTAATACTGTATTAGTGTGAAGATATCTGCCTGTGGAGTCCAGGTTAGATCTCAGTTCTGTAACCCTGCTGTAAACTGTGAGAAACCACCAAAGATCACGCTAATGATCACAGCTTCAAGTCGTGCCAGTAACCGCCATGCCAGGTTGTAGGGAGCGTTTGACACGTTATTACCACGGCAGCTTGTGGAAATATCATTTCTTTTCATTCAGAAAGTCTTCCAGCTGGCAAAGCTGCCGGTGAAAATGTAATTTTCCAAACCTCCCAATCTCAGATCTGCTATCAGCCAGCGATAACTTGGGAAGCCATTTTCTAGGATCCCCATTCAGGAGTAGAAGTTCTGGCTCCTGATTAATCGCTTTCTACGCCGTCTCTCTCTCTCTCTCTCTCTATCAGATGGACCATGATAAAAAAAAAAAAAGGCAAAAATCAAATCTCTGCTGTGAAGAAAACCCCAGAGTTTAGCGAATTAAATATGAACAAAACCTGCCATGTAGACGGACGAGTGGGTTGAAGGAGACAAGAGGACATGTGAGTGGAGATGCTGGACAGACGGACAGACAGGAAGCAGAGACAGTAGTCCTTGGGCCCAGATCCAAAATTTACAGTATCGGTACCACTCAAGGTGAGCAATTCTTTCTGGTCTTTTTGACCAGCTGTATGTCTCTAGTTTGCATTTTAACATGACAGCTGTTGCAGACTCACAGCTTAATAAATGTTATCACTGGTTTAATGGACACAATGAAAGAGTCCAGTTCTATAGGATTATTCCTCATTATGAAAAAATAAGAAACGCCACATGCTACACATCATCATCTGTATAATAACTTTACAGCACAGCACAAAACTACAGCAAACTGGAGACTGACAAAGATGTTATTGCTCTGGTAACAAGATTGCCTATGACAAAAACAAGACACAAAACGACAAAAACAAGACACAAAACGGCAAAAACGAGACACAAAACGACAAAAACAAGACACAAAATGACAAAAATGAGACACAAAATGACAAAAATGAGACAAAATGACAAAAATGAGACACAAAATGACAAAAACGAGACAAAATGACAAAAATGAGACACAAAACGACAAAAACAAGACACAAAACGACAAAAACAAGACACAAAACGACAAAAACAAGACAAAATGACAAAAACGAGACACAAAATGACAAAAATGAGACACAAAATGACAAAAACAAGACACAAAACGACAAAAACAAGACACAAAACGACAAAAACAAGACACAAAACGACAAAAACAAGACACAAAATGACAAAAATGAGACAAAATGACAAAAATGAGACACAAAATGACAAAAATGAGACAAAATGACAAAAATGAGACACAAAACGACAAAAACAAGACACAAAACGAAAAAAACAAGACACAAAACAACAAAAACGAGACAAAATGACAAAAATGAGACACAAAATGACAAAAATGAGACAAAATGACAAAAATGAGACAAAATGACAAAAACGAGACACAAAATGACAAAACCGAGACAAAATGACAAAAACAAGACACAAAACGACAAAAATAAAACACAAAACGACAAAAACGAGACAAAATGACAAAAATGAGACACAAAATGACAAAAATGAGACACAAAACGAAAAAAACAAGACACAAAATTACAAAAACGAGACACAAAATGACAAAAATGAGACAAAATGACAAAAATGAGACACAAAATGACAAAAACGAGACAAAATGACAAAAACGAGACACAAAACGACAAAAACAAGACACAAAATGACAAAAACAAGACAAAATGACAAAAACAAATAAGCATGAAAAGAAAGTACAGACAAACAAGAATTGCATTCATTTGGGTCTGATGTTTCATCATTAAAAATATTCCCGTTTCTCAAACAGTTCATACTACATGTGATCTTTTAAATGAATTGTGCCAGACAGTGGTTCTAGTGAATGTTACTGTTTCACTAATCTGTGATAAAGCTGCCAGTGTGGAAAGGCTCTCACATCCTGATGTACTTCTATTAACCCAGCGTACATTTTAGCACCACTTAGGTTTGGTCAGCTGAGGTGGTTCCAGTATCTGGTCTGGTCCCTGGACTACAGGAAGACACTGATGGAGGAGGAGGAGGAGGAGGAGGAAGAGCAGCAGAGCGACAGGCAGACGATGGAGGCCGGGGGACGGATGGAGACAGTTTGACAGACTCAGAGAAACGGACGGACAGGCGGGCAGACAGACAGACAGCTGCGAAGGTCGACAGGTTCGCCTACAGTGAGACTGCGTTACCCCGGCAACGGACAGCTGATCAGTCATTCACAGACCGCAGAGTTCGGTTCAGTCAATCTTTATTGTCCCCTGGGGATAATTAGGAAGGGCAGGCAGACAGGCGGACACGTGAGCAGCGAGACAGACGGATGGACAGACAGGATGGACGGACAGACGGACGGACATGCAGAGACACCGCAGCTCAATGCACGGCTGGACGCTCGACGTACAGCCCTGCTGCTGCAGCGGCGCCGCACGCCGCACTGGGGTTGTCATGGCAACCCAAATGTAAATCCCACAGCAGCATCGTTACCGGAGGCAGGAGAGAAACTTTGACAGGCTGTTTGACTTGATTTTAGAAAAAGGAAGGACGAAGAAAGAGACAGAGGATTAGAAGTCTAAAGGCTCGTGTCCACTAGATCCAGCAATTTCCTGCATCTTATTCAGTCCGTGTGAAACGTTGCATGCTGGTCCGGTTGCGTTGCATTTCAAGCTGCGATCCGGTGCGTCTCCCTGCAGCTCATTTGCATAAAGTAGACTCGATTTCTACTTTATGCAAATTTGCTGCGGCATGTGGAGGTCCGACGCAAGCAAGAAAAGATCCAAGCTGACAGAAAACCTGTTGAAAATGTCAAGAAAATTGTCCAAAATGACTGATTTATTCTGGAAACAATCACTTATTAAGAAAAAATGACTGGACATCACTAAAATCTCAACTAAATAACGTTTGAATTTAATACCAACCACCTTCTAATGAGCTAAACAATAATAAAATGAGCTGATTCAGAAATAGTTTGGATTGTGTTTTTACTAAGTTGAGATAATCATGACAGATATTTATTTTTGGCAATACTTCACATTTTATATGGAAAATAGCAAATTAAATCTCTTACCACTAAGTTCCCCGTTACAGAAACACCTCTCCAGGAAGTGTGTTCATTCCAGATCACATGACCTGCTCATTTGGTTTCTTTTCTGGTCATTTTCAGTCCGTTTTGTGATCATTTTGTGCCTTTTTATGGTCATTTTCATTCTGTTTGTGGTCATTTTAGATGTTTTTGTGGTCATTTTGTGCCTTTTTATGGTCATTTTCAGTCTGTTTGTGGTCATTTTAGATGTTTTTGTGGTCATTTTGTGCCTTTTTATGGTCATTTTCAGTCTGTTTGTGATCATTTTAGATGTTTTTGTGGTCATTTTGTAATTTTTTGTCATTATTTTGTGTGTCTCTCATCATTTTGTGTCTTTATATGATAGTTATGTCTCATTGAGTCATTTTGTGTTTTTCTGTGGTCATTTCATATCTTTTTTTTTGGACATTTTGTGTTTCTTTGTCAGTTTGTGTCTCTGTGGTCATTTCTGGTCATTATCAGTGTGTTTGTGGTCATTTTGTCTCTTTTTATGATAATTTTGTTTCTCATTGAGTGATTTAGTCAACAGGTTTACCACAATATCTTTATAAATAACTTTCCATTTTACTCAATTGCATATATAAAATTCAGAAGAATCTTTCTCTAAAAATGCCATGTGGTGTTTGGTTTTGTTGATTTTAGACCTAAAAACAGCAAAAAAGTCAACTATGTTATAAAAAGTTCCGCAATTATATATTGACCCACGTACAAAAGTGATGCCATAAAAATAATTTCAACTGCGCCCTTACTCTAAATAAACGTCCAGAGCTCTTAAAGTCTGTCACACTCAGTGGATGTTCATGAAGAGGCGTTAAGACAGAGAGGTCGGCAGGTTAATGGGGATCTGACGGAGGAAACGAGTCGATGAGATCGACGGCGACGATGAACCACCTTCACTAAATACATGGGCTGACCTCTGACCCGGCCTGCCAACGCCTACCTGTGGTTTTCTCACGCAGTGTGGAAATGTAATCTCCCTCATTAGCGTCCCGACACTCCGCTAACAGAACACACCATAACTGATTTACACACAGGAATGCTTCCACGCTCACGTTTGGACCAAAGTGCGCCCAGATGGTTCAATGACGCACCAACAAAGACTCACCTGGACACACAAACACACACAGTCCCACCTGATTCATGTGAGCATCTGTCCCACCTGCCTACAGCTGCACACGCTCCGTGTTTCCTGCTGCCATACGGGCCGAACACGGAGCTATTATAGCAGCTCGCTGACGAGCGACAAGGTAATTTCCTCCTCCCTCAGGCCTTCGCTGATGGGAAAAATAAACAACGCACAGATGCCTCCAGGAGCGCGGCCCACACAATAGACCGGAGATATTGTCTCATCGTACCTGTTTTTAACATGCAGTCACAGAAGAGTTTGAATGGCTCTCAAATGATCTCGTTCTGTGTAAAGAAGGAAAACGCAGACTTTTCAATTTGGTTCTAATCGCTTCCTTTCGCAGAACGTTATCGTTTAGATCCACACCGAGGAAACAAACAGGTTGTACACCCATCCTCCCAGCACACAATCACAACACACAGGAAAAGAAAACACACAAAGGAGAGAAAGAAAAGGAAAACTCAGTCTACACAGCACAGATGTGTAGCTGTAGACACAAAGGAATAGTACTTCTGATATACAACTGCAGCAGAATACTACTGCAATAAATCAGATATTAAGGCACCTCCAATCACCTGAACATCAAGGATCACTTTTAATTCTACGCCAAATCTATTTATTCTAGACCAGGGGTGTCCAACATGAGGTCCACGGCCCAAAAGCGGTCCTCCAGAGTGTCCAATCCGGTCCTCAAAGTGTAAAAATTCCAGAGAAGACATTAACTGCAGATTGTAAATTAGTAAAACTATAAATGTTGTTTAGATCAGAAAACTTCTTCTAGAAACAGATAACCTGTAAGTCCAAAATATAGATCACTTTATACTGGATGTGTCCACTGGGTTCACCTGGGCCTGACAGGCGTATAATTCTTTACGTAACTCAGTCGCATGTTATCACACTGAGGGGAAAATAATGAAGGCCGCCATATTGCCGCCCCAGTTGGAAAGCAGATTTACGCGCCCCATAAAGCGACGGTTCACGATTCTTGAAGTGCACGAGGGCGGCAGCGTGTCTGGCAGGCTGAAACCTCCCTCCGTTCACTACGCCAGGCCGGTGGGTGGGTCGGCTCGCTCTGTCGTCAGGCTCGGCTGCCTCCTGGCCCTTCTCACTCGTTAATCATGATTAACATTCTGCTGGAAGCCGTTCGTTACCGGCTACCTCCCAACACCTGTGGTTCTGGACCCCCGACACATCTCCATCAATCCCCCCCGGCTAACAGAGGGGATAAGAGGGAGGTGAGAACAGAGAGCGAGGAGGGGAAAAAGGAAGGCAGTAATCACCCATCTATTTAAGTGGTTGTAGGAGAGGCGTTTAGTCATGCAAGGAGGAGCAGATGATTGGCTCAAAGCCGGGTTAACACTCATACCTGTCGGCTGTTTCTGGGACTGAAGCTACTAAAAGCCACGTTTTTGCGCTGTGTGTTCATTTCCATGTTTAAATGTTGCAAGACTGACAGCGTTTCTCCACCCAGATGTTGGCAGACGTCACTGTTTTCCCAGAACTGTAGTCTTGTCAAAGTGAAAAAGCTTCTGAAGACGTCCATCACGGGAAAACAAAACTCTGCTCTGGAATTCAGAGGAAAGAACATCTGGACGGAAATAAAACTCATCATAGTTTGTCGGAATTTTTAAAAAAGCAAAGGATGTTGTATGTGTGGTTTACTTCCTGTGGATCCCAGGTGGACGAGCTAATGCAGAGGTAGCGGATAAACAGCATAAAGAAGATTCTACAACTTTAAGCTGACACTCTCATCTGCAGTGATTGATAATTAGAGAGGTAAAACTGCTCAAGGCCACCTGAAAGGAAGCAGAACTGAGGTGTTTCAGCTTAAACAGAGTGATTCTCTGCCAGCAAACAGGTAAACAGGTGGAGTTACTGGAGATGCAGCAGACGGACTGGCAAACCAGCAGCCTGGCAGCTCCTAAAGCTGATATTAGCCTCTTGGCTCTTATAAATACACTGACAGGTTTGTCATTTGGCTACTTGGGGCACTTTCTGCTGCTCCCTGATACAGAGTTCTTGGTCAGTGAGGCTAAACAGATCCAGTGCCTCACACATAGATTTCATATTTAAGACAGAAAACCCCACGAGGTGTTAGGGGAAATAGCAGGGATTTCAGAAATGTTAAGTTTATTCGTCCAAGTCTCTAACTACAGTTTGGCCTTAGCAGTTTATTTATTTAGCTGTTACTACTCCTGGTGTTTTTAATCTCTGCGTCGCTGATTGATGCTGCAGAGTCCTTTAGGGTCGCGTTGTCGTGACGACAGGAGTCATGGAGGTTAAATGGCAGGTTGAGAGTCAGGCCAAGTCACAGTAATTTAGAAAACACATTTAAAGCAAAAGCCATTTAGCCAAAGTGCTTCTCAGTACAGAAATCTGATTGGCTTTAAAAATTAAACCAACAACTTATTGAGGTTTCAGTGTTAAGTGGTGTAACTTAAATATGCAGAATTATAAACTCCCATACAATTACACCACTTGACTATAACAAATGCTAAGGCTAAGACTCTTTTGTATTATTAATTATTGAGATTAACCAAACTAATTCAAATATTAAGGCTAAGATTCTACAGTATTACTAGCTATCAGATGAACCTAATAGATTTTAATATGACTAAAGCCCTACAGTGTTAATTAACCAAATTAACATAACTCATTTAAATATTAAGGCTGAAGACCCTCCAATATTATTAGTTATTGAGATTAAACCAAACTATTTTAAACATTAAAGCTAAGGCCCAGCAGTTATAATGATAATGAAGATTAGCCTAACTAATTTAAATATTAAGACTAAGCACATATAGTAGTATTTATTATGAAGATTGATGTAATTCATTTAAATATTAAGGCTCAGACCCCCAAATATCATTATTTATTGAGATTAACCAAGCTAATTTAAATGTCATGGCTAAGATCCTACAGTGTTATTAATTATTCAAATTAGCATAACTATTTTAAATATTAAGGCTAAGACCCCCAAATATCATTATTTATTGAGATTAACCCAGCTAATTTAAATGTCATGGCTAAGATCCTACAGTGTTATTAATTATTCAAATTAGCATAACTATTTTAAATATTAAGGCTAAGACCATCCAATGTTATTAATTATTCAGATCAGGTAAACTATTTTAAATATTAAGGCTCAGACCCCCAAATATCATTATTTATTGAGATTAACCCAGCTAAAGTTATGACCTGCCTAATCTAAAGATTCCCAATGAGTAAGTGTATTATTGTTTATGTATTATTGTGTGCCTGTATTTTTGGTACTCTGAGTTACTTTTCTCAGTAGTAACTATGTAATCAGTTACTTTCCTTGCAGTAATCATGTAATCTAACAAGGCATTTTTAAAAGTAATGTTATCCAACACAACACTTCATTCAGGTTTTAGCCAATATTTTCCATCATCAGAATGTTAGAAAACACACAAAGTGTGTGTTAGCAAACCGTTCACGCTGTTTAAACCTGAAACTATGAACACAAACACCTCTTTGATTTGATGAACTTGCTAGCAAACAGTTTCTTATCCTCTTCATCCAGGAGTTACAGAGCAAGGTGATCATTCATTTGGATGACGGTAAATTAAACTATTCAGTCGCTTTTCGGTCCACCGACTCCTGAGGGGAAAAGCTCTGGAGCTGCTAAATGCTCCACTTTGCTCACCAGCTGTGTGTCTGCTGTTTGCAGCTGCTTTTTAAGGGTTTGTCCCTCCGCTGTGGCTGGAAATGATGCTAGAAAAGCTGCCATAGTGAAGCAAAACTGTAAAGCTACGGACCAAACAGCAAGATAATGAGTGAAAATGCCACATAAAGCCAAAAAAGCCAAATGTGACTGAGTAGTTCGGTCCCACTAACAGCTGATCCAATGTCAAATTTGCAAAACAAAATTCACAAGGTCAGGTTTAAAAGAAGGAAAAGCAGAAGCAAGGAGGTTATTAATGGGGAAAAACATCCAGACAAAGAAGAAAAACAATCAAAAGTAGGGGTGGAGAAGTTTCTGATTCTTAGATGCATCATGATTCAGACGAATCTGAATCGATTCACAAATTTAGATTATTTAAATCTGTTAATTCAGGGCTGTCAAACATGAAGCCCACAGGACGACTCTGTAAAGTGTAAAAGTTCCAGAGAAGACATTAACTGCAGATTATAAATTAGTAAAACTAAACATTTAAAATCATTTCTAGACCATGACAAGTTGTTTGGATCAGAAAGTAAAAGACTAGATTGTTCATTGTTCTTCTGTCGTTTTGTGTCTCATTTTTGTAATATTTTTTCATGTTTTTGTTGTTTGTTTTTTTATTTTGTCGTTTTGTATTTCCTTTTTGTCTTGCTTGTATTTTTTGTCTAATTTTTGACATTTTGTGTTTTGCTTTATTTGTTGCTTTGAGCATCGTTTTTGTCATTTTTTTTGGTCTCACTTGTGTTGTTTGTCTATTTTTTTGTCCCTTTGTTTCTCTCTTTTGTCATTTTGAGTCTCATTTGCATAATTTTTTGGTCTCATTTTTCTCCTTTGTCCATTTTTTGTCACTTTGTAACTTTTTTGTCTCATTTTTTGTCTTTTTTTGTTTTGTTTCATGACGTTTGTGCCATTTTTTTGTCATTTTGTTTCTTGCTTTTGCCATTTTGTGTCTCATTTTTGTCAAGTGCTTTTTCACACTCAGTGCAAATTGTTTGTTTTCTTAGCAAACAGACTCTCACCTTTTAATTTTTCCTTCAAAAAACATTTTTCAGCTTTATGTTTCTGCTGCATATTGAAAGAACAGGCTGGTTTAATGGGCAGCTGTGTTTGGAGGGTTTCGGCTCCGTAATGAGAAACATGCTACTTGACACCTACCTGAAACAGTGATTGATTGCTGCACAGTCCTCAGGGACACTTTCCAACACCTGCACCAAGAAAACAGATTATTATGAGGAGATAGTGGCTAATTACAGGTCAGCTGGTGAAGACAAACATGGAATCTGACTTGACTTGTCGTGGTAAAAGCACACGAAGCGTAATATTCAGAAATTTTACTACATGCTGATGCTTCCATCTTTTCATCTGTGATCCATTTTTAATGCTTCTTGTCTGGGCTGTTGCCACGGCGCCCTTTTCCCCCACAGCCTCCATCAAATACGTTCTAGAGCACATACAGTAAACACAGTGACAGCAGCCAGCCACTGACAGCGCTGATATATCTCCAGTTGAGCCGGATTGTGCAGAGGTTTGCATTTCTCAGAGGAAAGAAGAAGAAAAAAATAACTCTTCCCGACAATAAAAACCGATTCTTTTGTTCTTTGTTTCTAAATAAGTTCAACACGTGCTCTCTCGCCTCGCGGTGTTTCACAAGAGGATAAAAATCTCTCATTTGCAGAGCATCGTGGAGCCCATTATTACCTCCTAAACCAGAATGAGACACATTCCTGCACTACATCCCTGCACTGCAATCTAAGGGGAGGAATGGAAAGAAAGTGCTGATGTGGAGAACTAAATGAATCCGATACATAACAACTCCTCGGCCTCTGCAGCGTCTCGGCTCTGCGTTGGGAATAATACGTCTTCTTTACAATGCGATCAAGGAAAAGAGCTGCAGCCTCTGAACCCGGAGCGTTAACTCATTAATATGGCCGCTTTCATGTCCAAAATCTGTCGGGCTTCAAAAAAATAATAATAATAAAAAACTGCCTTATTATAAAAATTCAAACGTGTTAAACTTTAAAGTTCCTCTCTGCTCTTTGATTAAACCCCTTAGAACTCATTTCTGTGATTTAAAGTTACACATTAGAAGTTTTTTCCACTAAAATAATTTCTTACCGCCTTCAAAAAAAGACTTTAATGTGCAGATCTGTGACTCTTTCTCATCCCTTCCCCTGCTTGCTGCAGCTCAGCACACCAGCTCACCTACAACTCTGTTCAAACACAATAAAACTACTCCATGCAACACAACGACAAGTTGGAATATAATGTTGGACCCACAAACTGATTCTACAGAATTACAGTGATAGAAAACAGCGCTGCAATTAACCCTGTAAGATCCAAATATAGAAAAAATGAGCAAAAAATATATAAATATCAAATATAGAAAAAATAGCAAAAAAATGAAATAAAATAAAACTAAAAAAATCTTTTAAAAATGTTGAACAGCTTTTTGCAGCTACAGTCGAATAATCAGAAATTACTTCATGACTTGCTTTTTGGTTTCAGGCATGAATTAACTAACAAAGACAGCAAAGATGCACTGTGTGGACGTCTGTAATGAGTGTTTTATTTAAAGATTTACCCGACTTGCTGCTACAACGCTGCAGTCTCTGATACCCAGCTTTATTATATGGTCCTGAGAAGACGTTTCATTTGGCAGCTGGGACTGCATGTTTCTTATGTGCATACTCAATGACTGTATGGATGTGATCGCAGTCCGATGGTCAGTTTCCCACCGCAGCCAAGAGTCTCGCTAATTTATGTCATTATTTTTTTAGAGGCCAGCAACAGGCAGCTGTGACCCTCTGAGCTCGAAAACTCGGCCAGAATACAAACTTGTGACGCGAGTTTTGACTGAAAATTGACTTGGAAGTTCTCGCCAAGGTTGTTTTTTGTCCTTTCTCCAAACCTCACAGAGGTCTGGTGCCTTATTCCCTCACAGAACCAGAACTCCATTCATTTCTATGAGAACTTCTCCTTCCATTTGTTCCCCCTGTCTCTAATTAGCCTCAAACAGGCTGAAAAGTTCAAACTGTGTAGTGGATTATGGAGAAACTGAACTGTGTGCAGCAGGAAATGTGAAAAATAAATGAGCTAACAGGATATTCAGCTGTTTGCCATGTTGATGGTCAATTAACTACTCTAACTAGTTTAACACCTGGTGACAGTGTAACCTACAGAAGACACACATACTAGTGGATCTCAAAAAAGCTGAATATTTGTTCAGTTATTCAAGAAAAATGTGATATTTTCTAGACTTATTACACATAAATTAAAATATTTCAAGCAATCTTTTGTGCTCATGAAAATCTGAAATTCAGTACCTCAAATTATTACAATATTTCTTGAAATAAATCAATAAAAAAGGATTTACTATACCAGACTGTCCAACTTCTGAAAACTACGTTCATTTCTACACTCAAGCTGCAACTATAAGGACCAACTAAGATGAATTTTACGGATGCTTTCTGTGCCTGCGCTAACTTCACATGTTTAGCCTCTGATGCAAAACTGCCCTCTGAAATCACACTAATCTTGACTTTGTCATTTAAAGACAGTCGAGGTGAGTTCATTAGTTGTGCCATTTGTTGGGGAATTTAGCCTAACGCAGTAATTAGATAAAATCACACGTTTCTATCATTAAAAACACCAGCTGGATGAAGAATTTTCCCAAAAACCATCCCTGAAAGGCACCATTTCAGCGTCTGGTGAAGGACCAGATGAGGAATCCCAACCATGGCTGTTTGTTTCTGGCTGAGGGGGAGTTTAAATCGCATTCACTGACACTTTAAAGTGGACATTCTGGTTAAAGGAGGGTTCTGTGCCTGCTGGGTGACTGCTACTCGCTGCTCTCTGGCGATAAAGAGAGGATGCCTCTGAGGGGTCTCCCCCAAAGCTGCTGTAAACCCCGATGTCACCCCCAGTGGAGGGCGGAGGGCAGCTGTCTGCTGAGTGTGTTGGTTGTAATGAGTGCAGCTGCCCCGGCCCAGTGGAGCCACCAGCACCATCACAATCACTTCACTCCGTAATCAGGAGTTCCACTGCAAAAGAAGACATCTGCCGCTTGAATTAGCACCAGTGTTCTGCTCATTCTGGACACTTTGTGAGTTTATATTAAACGAGCGAACAAATGCAACACGCTTGATGCTTTCAGCTCAGCTCTGCTCTACAACCTCCAAGACAGAACCAGGAAGTTATGAAAATGAGCACAATTGACGAGCAACAACTCTGGTGACTTTTTAAGTGGACTTTTCTTTCTTGCTCGCCCACGTTCGAGTGAATCACCTGAGAGGTTGGGAGAGATTGATAATTCTGTTCAAGAACTCTAGATGTGGTGGCATAATACTGAAAAAATAAAGATTTTTTTTTCTTTGGCAAAATGGAAAAATACAGGATTTCCTCACCAGATGCTTTGAACATCTCTACTTGGAAATCATTAAGGAATCACTGAGGAGATATTGCAAGGCAGAGGTGTCCAACATGAGGCCCGTGGGCCAAAAGCGGTCCTCCAGAGGGTCCAATCCGGCCCTCAAAGTGCAAAAATTCCAGAGAAGACATTAACTGCAGATTGGAAATTAGTAAAAGTATAAATTTAAAACCATTTCTAGACCATGACAAGTTGCTTTGTTTCTCCCACCTCTATTTCCCTGAACATCTGTGGAAGTGAGTCGTGCTCAGTCCTTGTCCTACCTGCTGTATTTACCTCCAATGTTGATTTACAAGGACATCAATACTCCACAGCATGCTAATGCTCTCAGCTGAGATTTACACTGATGTCAATATACAATGCTAATGAGGTTGGGTGATTGTTTGCCGACAGCATGTCATGACAGCTTGCAGCAGATTATTTCAGAGGCAATTTATCAAGGTGTCCTCTGTGGCAGAACGGATGGAAGGAAGACAGTAACAGTGCCAGAGTTTAGGGTTCAATTCCCTCCGTGGCTCAGGGGGAACTGTATTTTCCTTGACGGAGCTCCGAGCATGTGAGCCTGTAGATCTTTCTGAACTGTACGTCTGAAATTCATTTCTAAAGGTCAGTCCAGGGTCCCAATTTGCTCCTCCTGCAGCTACTTTTCAGTTCAGCTCAACTGGAAGATTGATTTTCCGTTTCACATTTCTCTGTACGACGACTCCTGGTGGAAATCTGTCTCCCATTAACAGAATTACTCGAGGTTCGCTCGGTTTCCTCAGGAGCTTGGTGTTAGCATAGAGATAGTCCTGATACGGTGTAACTTAAAAGATACCTGGAGAGCTCAGACATCTTCCACAAGCATCTTAATGAACCATGCTTTCAGGACAGAAGATCTCAAACTGGAAGATGATGACATTTTGCGTTGCACCTGGCAGGATTTCAGTCCGTGGGTTTACTTCCTCCTCCCCGACTCCCATCAATCTGTGGTAAAGTTGCCGGTTGAGCGGACAGGAAAGCGACTCTTTGGCATGAAACCTTAACTGTACATGTTCACATGCACTGATTGACACGGTAATGATCCAGTTACCCTATCACATGTCAGTCTATCTGTAGGTATGGCACGGTTAATGAAAGGAACTTCAGTATTTACTTTGTACATCTATAAATATAAGCTATCAGGTGTTGCAGCTACTGGGCATATTTTTCTACTTGAAAGCATTAAATCTCTCCACGCTTTTGTCCCTTTGTGTTTTGCTTTATTCGTTGTTTTGTCTATTGTTTGTGTCGTTTTATGGGGGTTTTTTTGTCAGTTTTTTTGTCGAATTGTTCCTTTTTTGGTCATTTTTGTCTCGTTTGTGTCCTTTTTTGTTGTTTTGCAACTTTTTTGTTAAATTTTTCTCCGTTTTTTCTTTAGTTTCATTTGTTTTTGTAATATTTTGTCTTGTGTTTGTTTTTTAGTCTCGTTTTGTCTGATTTTTGTCGTACGTTTCATGTTTTTGTCCTTTTGTGTTTCCTTTTTGTCTCGCTTGTGGTTTTTGTCTTATTTTCGTCATTTTATGTTTTGCTTTATTTGTTGTTTTGTGCATCGTTTTTGTTGTTTAGTTTTTTTTGTCTGGCATGTGTCGTTTGTCCATGTTTTTGTCGCTTTGTAACTTTTTTGTCTAATTTTTATTCTCTTTTTTTTGTTTTATCTCGTTTGTCACATATTTTGTCATTTTGTGTCTCGTTTTTGTAATATTTTGTCCTGTTTTTGGTGGAGTTTTTTTCTTTTTTTGTCTGACTCGATCATAAAGTAAAATATTATCTTGTCCAGTTCCATATAGCTGTGATTAAAATGTAGAGTTGTGGAGTCGCATGGACGCTCCATACCCAGCAGGACGTCATGTTTCTGTGTTCTGACGCCTTTCTGTCAGCAGCATAAAGATTTCCAGCGGTTTGTGCTGCAGTCACACTCCTGTAAGATCAGCCGTCATTAACATCGTGATCAGTAAACAGGAGACAGGGTTGTGGTTCCTAGATTGTCATTTTGGAGATACTCCAACCCCAGTATGGAGCCATCACAGTTTGTTAAAGTATGTCGGATCCTCATGTTGCACATTTTTCCTGCTTCCAACACGTCGACTTCAACAGCTGACGGTCACCTGATAGCTCCCACCCACTGAGAAGCACCGCTGTAACCAGACAGCCAGTATCATTCTCTTCACCCGTCACTGGCTTTAATGTCGGCGTGTACTGACATTTTAGCAAAAACTAATTTTAATCTGAAGTTAATGGAAATTTCAACGACAGTGAAGAAACGAAACGATAATAATTTGACCGTGAAACTTGGAGCTGTGACATTTTTCGAACATGAGCACCGTCAGAGTTCCAAACAAGACACCGAAGTGGAATCTTCATGCTGTGAGGAGGGAGGATAATTATCTCAATCATTTGGTCCAAAAGTTGTGTTCAGTTTCACGCTTATTAGCAGCACTCACACTTCATCCTGCATCAGCGGCGTGATTTCAAATAAAACCTCGCACATTACCGACTGCGGTCCTCCGGTAAACAAAGCTATCATCTCCCATTAGCATCCTGTTGACCTGCTCATATCTCAGATAAATCAGGCGGCGATTATGTGATCAAGTGAAGAGAGCGCTATCCTGCCAAGGAGAAAGAAAAAGAAAGAAACTCCTCTGAGGGTTTTTCAAGGTGGCTTTCCAAAACATAATCTGATTCCACGTTATCGACCGCGGGTGTAATTTAGTTTTCGTTTTAGAGATACAGCCAAGCTCTGCTGACCTTGCTTTAATGTTTTTTCACTGCACTGTTTTGCATTAATGAACTTTTACATGTTCACACATGGAGGCTACGTACACGGTCTGAGAAACTACATCTATGATGGAGCTTCACTTAAACCAGGGGAGTCAAACTCATCTTAGTCCAGGTTCCACATTCAACCCAGTTTGATCTCCAGTGGACCGGATCAGTAAAACCACAGCAGAATAACCTAGAAATAACCACAACTCCAAGTTTTAATCACAGCTATCTGGGACTGAACCATAGAGGACTTTACTTTATGATCAAAACGACAAGTCAGACAAAAACACAAAAAACAAAAACAAGACAGAAATACTACAAAAACGACACACAATATGACAAAAACGAGAAAAAAATGACAAAATTAGTTCGAGCTTCAGAATTTGCCCATTTAAAGTCTCATTGACAAGTAATTAACCCTTTGATGCGTAGACCACATGAGGAGATACCCATTTTCCAATGGATTTGGGTCACTTTTGACCCAGGTTATGCATCAAAGGGTTAACATTAGTGTTTGCTGTTATTATCCTAAGTCCTTGTGTCTGTTGGAAATGTTCTTTTCTAGCTAAACATTGAGGCAAACACCTTTTGAATAATTAGCATTGTTGGCAAACTAACCTGCCTTTTCACACTTTCTCGTTCAACATTGCTGTTAAATGCAGTGTTGAACAGTAAAAGTTCGTGTGTCAGTGTGAGATTGGCACCACAAGCAGTCTTTAGTCTATAATTAACACTTGTTTTTAAGCGGAAGAACAAATGAATCAACTTTTCTATGGTTCTAATCATCACTGAAAGGAAGTTTCTATGTTAAATTTAAACTTTTAATGACAATCACCAGGTATTGTGAAACCGTAGCACTATTGAAGAGCGCTATATCATTTATTTATGAGTGTACAAAGGCACATTTTGAGCAAAGAAAATGGTTTTTTGTAGCCACATATGCATCGTAGGGAAATTATCATCAAACAAATAATCAGCAATGATTTCTATATTATTTTTTGGTGATGTCTTGAATACATTCAAACCCATTTTTAGGCAGTTTTACTCTTAAAAACCTTCTTAATTCATGCTAAAACATGCATACTCCAATATAAAAACATTGCCCGTTCATCTGTCTTCATATTTGTGCCATCTCATATTTTCTAATTAAATATAATAAATATGTTTTTTCATCCTGTGGATGGAACCTAAATCTGTAAAAAAAATATATATATATATATCCATCTAAACAGTTTCAATATAATAATAATCAGTTAATTTCAACAACTGTTGCATAAGAATCTATGAAATATCTTTGCATATTCGCACCCAAAGATATATCAATGAAAATGCAGATATGATAACTTGAGTAAAAATATTCCATCACCAGACATCATCCTGGTGTATTTCTGGGAGAGTAGTATGAGAGTTGTACAGTTTCTTACAGTTGAACACTGTATGGCCTACACTTGGATTTAGAATATAATTTTTAGAAAAAGCCTGTCTGATTCCCAGAGCTTTCTATTATTAATTCTTTCCTGGGACTCTTCCTCAGCTGCAGAAACCCTCCTTTTCTCTGTTCCACCAGGATGTCTTTCTGAACGTGCTGCTGTTGGTCGGTCCTCTGAAACGTCGGCTAACTGACTGCAGAGACTTTTTACACATCTAAGTTTAATACAGGCCCATCCCAAGCCCCAGGCAGGGACGTTTTTATTCACATTTTAATCAGAATGGCACACGGTTCTGGAAGAAACCATGATGGGAGTAATAGAATGTAGTTTCTGTTCGGATTTATCCTCAGACACGCAAAATATTTGTGACCATCATCAATAATGCACCACCAAATATAGAGATAGACAGATAATTGGAAATATATATAGAGATTTTAAAAACATGTATAGATAGATATGTATATAGAGAGAGATAGAAATAGAAATATACGGACGGACGGACGGACGGACGGACGGACAGATAGATAGATAGATAGATAGATAGATAGATAGATAGATAGATAGATAGATAGATAGATAGATAGATAGATAGATAGATAGATAGATAGATAGATAGATAGATAGATAGATAGATAGATAGATAGATGATGGATGGATGGATAGATGGATAGATGGATAGATGATGGATGGATGGATGGATGGATGATGGATGGATGGATGATGGATGGATGGATGATGGATGGATGGATGGATGGGTGGATGATGGATGGATGATGGATGGATGGATGGATGATGGATGGGTGGATGATGGATGGATGGATGATGGATGGATGGATGGATAGATGATGGATGATGGATGGATGGATGGATGATGGATGGATGATGGATGGATGGATAGATGATGGATGGATGGATGGATGATGGATGGATGGATGGATGATGGATGGATGGATGGATGATGGGTGGATGGATGGATGGATGGATGATGGGTGGATGGATGGCTGATGGATGGATGGATGGATGGATGGATGGATGGATGGATGGATGGATGGATGGATGGATGGCTGATGGATGGATGGATGGATGGATGGATGGATGGATGGCTGATGGATGGATGGATGGATGGATGGCTGATGGATGGATGGATGGATGGATGGATGGATGGATGGATGGATGGATGGATGGATGGATGATGATGGATGGATGGATGGATGGATGGATGGATGGATGGATGGATGGATGATAGATGATGGATGGATGGATGGATGGATGGATGGATGGATGGATGGATGGATGATGGATGGATGGATGGATGGATGGATGGATGGATGGATGGATGGATGGATGGATGGATGGATGGATGGATGGATGGATGGATGGATGGATGGTCACACTGCTAATAAACATTCATCTTAGCACTGATGCTGTAATGTGGTTGGAACACCGTTAGTGCAGAACAGATAAACCCAGAACAGGGTGTTTGGGATGGAGGGAATAGATTCTGGGCATTTATCCACTCTAGTATTAACTCAGTATATCAGGCAGCTACAGTTCTCCACCAGTAAAGAATAAACTAAAATAAAGACTGCATTTTAAAGTTTCTTTGTTGCAGGTGAGCCACACACAGAACAGTTCACTATTTAGAACTTCT
Source organism: Amphiprion clarkii (assembly GCA_027123335.1). Classification (NCBI taxonomy): domain Eukaryota; kingdom Metazoa; phylum Chordata; class Actinopteri; family Pomacentridae; genus Amphiprion; species Amphiprion clarkii. Next base: position 34,350,143 of record CM049580.1, on the reverse strand, counting down.
GTTCAAAGGGTGTTGATATTAACGTTTCTATATAATATATATGGTAATACACTGATTTATTCCTGCAGGTTTTCTTCTTTTTCCATCACTGTAAGTTTGTTTTGTCAGAATCTGAGAGCAGCAGCAGTTTGACGTGTCGATTCTTCTAGAAACACAGAAGAAGGATCCCATTTAAATTTACACTCCAAACAGTGCTGCTTTATTCATGATGCGCTGCAGAAGACTGTTTTAATCCACCATGCATGGACTTCAGCAGCTGCTCAGAGTCTTACAGAGCTTATTTTCTCAAAACAAGTGAAAGAAAACCCGACAATGCTCTGAGAAACATCAACACGTCTCAATAGTTTCAATATTTCTTTTGGAAATGAGTCTCTTCACTTTAAAATGAAACAGGTTGCACTAAAGTTTTAAACAATGAGATGCCATTTTCAACAAGTAAACAAGTTGAGCTGCAGCAAAATGGGGAATTACTTCAGCTGTACTGTTAGATTCTTTACATTTCTTTAAAAAGAGAGAAACTACAGGCCTGATGTCATGGAGGTTTGTGTCATGTCATAAATTTCATAGTTTTTCAAAAAAAGAACAAATCAAACATCAGCTTAAATCAAGCATTTTTCATTTACTCAACTGTTAAAACATCTGATATATATATATATATATATATATATATATATATATATATATATATATATATATATATATATATATATATATATATATATATACATTTTAAACGCTTTAGAAGGGCTTTTTGATGAATTTAAATGTCAGTGGGTTGCTGCAGTGGTCAGAAGACACCAGAGGGTGGCAGCACTGAGCTACAGAGCCATTTCAGATAGTCAGAGTCTCATATCCTCCAGAACTAGGAGACCCTTAGAGGCGTATCTAATCTGCACTCACACAGCGCTTTCATACGCTCTGCTATATTTATTCCCTCGTGATATTGCAGTATTTGTTTAGTGTTTTTATTTTACAGGAGAAACCTTTCTCACACTGGAAAGGACATATAAAATAATGGGTTTTGCTGTAGACCAGGGGTGTCCAACATGAGGCCCGTGGGCCAAAAGCGGTCCTCCAGAGGGTCCAATCCTGTCCTCAAAGTGTAAAAATTCCAGAGAAGACATTAACTGCAGATTGTAAATTAGTAAAACTATAAATTTAAAATCATTTCTAGACCATGACAAGTTGTTTGGATCAGAAAGTAAAATACAAGATTGTTCATTGTTCTTTTGTCACTTCATGAGTCATTTTTGGAATATTTTGTCTTCTTTTTGTTTGTTTTTTTGTCTTACTTATTTTTTGTCTCATTTTTTTTGTCATTTTGTGTTTCCTTTTTGTCTTGCTTGTGTTTTTTTGTCTTATTGCTGTCATTTTGTGTTTTGCTTTATCAAATTTTGTCGCTTGTCCATTTTTTTGTCTAGAGTTTTTTCTCCTTTTTGTTTTGTTTTCATTTGTCTCCTTTTTGTAATTTTCTGTCTTCTTTTTGTTGGTTTTTGTCCTTTTTTTGTCTGACTTTTGTGATTGTGATCATAAAGTAAAATATCATTCAGTTCCAGATAGCTGTGACTAAATGTTGTGTTTCTTTGTCGACACTCTGTGATCTGGAAGTTGTAATGTGGAAATGATAAACTGAGGCTGAATGTTGATGAAACTGAACTTACTTTTCTTCAGAAATTTCAGGTTGATCATAATGTTTTGTAAAAAGATAATTCCTTAAATGTGAACATTTTCAGAATGTACTTTTTGCAGTAAAACAAAGGAACCATTGGGAGCTGTGGTTATTTACAGGTTAATATGCTGTGGTTTTACTGGTCTGGTCCACTGGAGATCAGACTGGACTGAATGTGGAACCTATAACACTATAATACATGATTGCTTTGCACATGTGTTACTGTTCTCAGTGCTAAAACGAAATACACTCCAGCATCGAGGATATGAATCCATAAAACTCACACTGAGGCCCTCCTGCAGGACTGACAGGCACCTGACACACACACACACACACACACACACACACACACACACACACACACACACACACACACACACACACACACACACACACACACACACACACACACACACACACACACACACACACACACACACACACACACACACACCAGTGGCTTTAACACTGTGACACATTGTTAGCGTTACCGCAGCAACAGACTGACACCAGGACACCACCAAAATAACCACACACACCTTCCCCTCTATATACCTCCCTGGCAGCCTCCTTCCCTCTAACAGATGGGATTATGGGATGGAGCTGCTGCCAGATCCAGCATCCAAGCTGATGCCTGACATTCTGAGAGGTGACAAAGAGGAGAAAGGCTGCAGCTGAGGAACCAGAGCCAGCAGATTAGCAGCAGAACAACGGCAGGAAGACAGATAGAAGGAGCTCATTTAACCCTCGTGTCGTCCTGCAGGTCAAACTGACCCGTTTTAAAATGTGGAGAAAAAAAATTGATTTTCACAGTCAAACTTCTGATGTCCACATTTTCAACATGTTCGGGAAATTTTTGAACATTTTTTGGTGGAATAAAAGAAATGTTAAAATGTTTCTTAAGAACATTCACAAAAAAATCTACCAAAATCCAATTTCACTGGATTTTGGTTGATTTTTCTGTCACTGTTCTTAAAGAAAATATTAGAAGTTTTACTGATATATATGGAATCACTTCAGATATTTTTAGGATTTTTTGAAAATATTTACAAGAATTTTCCTGCCAAATTTGGAGTTTTTTTTTTTTTTCAAATAAAACTTTTAAGGGAAACTTTTAAGGAATTATTGGAATTTTCTTCCTGAAGATTTTGCAAATTTTCAGAAATTTGGGGATTTTTTTTCCTGAATTTTGGGATTTTTTCAACATGTTTTTGTGGTCATTCTGTGTGTCTCTGCAGCCATTTTGCAACTTTTTGTAATTATTTTGTGTCTCTCATCATTTTGTACCTTTCTATGATAATTATGTGTCTCATTGAGTCATTGTGTGTTTTTCTGTGGTCAGTTTGTGTCTTTTTGAGCCTTTTTTGGTCATTTTGTGTTTCTCTGTCGTTTTGTGTCTCTGTGGTCATTTCTGGTTGTTATCAGTCTGTTTGTGGTCGTTTTGTCTCTTTTTGTGATAATTTTGTGTCTCATTGAGTCATTTTGCCAACAGGCTTCCTACAATATCTTTATAAATAACTAATAAAATGCCATGTGGTGTTTGGTTATAGGCGGTCATGTTGATTTCAGGTCTGAAAACCCAGATGAGAGGCTTTCTGGCTGACGTTTGAGGCCGTCCAGCTTCATTCCAGTGATCAGCTCCAGCTTCCAGACCGCTGTTTGCTTCTTCCTACAGAGGAGCTCAGGGATGTTGCTGCATGTTGCTCTTTACTTGAGGACACTGAAGGTCCCCACATGTCGTTTTTCTAAACCGACTGCTTTGCTAAACCTGTAAAAACTATCATTAAAGCATGAATCTCATTTTTGAGTGTCTTTCTGGCCTGAGAGAGCAGTAATGAATCTGACGTTGTATACAGGGACGTGTTGAAGCACACTGAGGCCTTCAGTATTAGCATTTTATAATAGCACTAAACTTCACTGAGAAAGAAAAATTACACAACATTTTCAGCCTTAAAGAACCTTTTCATCAGACGGATGAATGGAAAGACCATCAGCCTTGTCTGAAGCCTTCGTACCGTTTCATCGTCCGATAGAGAAACTTTAAAAAGGTCGCCACCTTCTGTACTTCATCACTCCATTCAGCAACATTCCTTCAGTTTTCTAGAGTTTTTAAAAACATTCTCAGACTTAATAACAGATCTACAGGCTGCAGGTTCATGTTGGTGTTGATGGAATGATGCTGGCTGAGCATTATGGTTAGAATTAAAAAGAAAAAAATACATTCATTCACCTACTGTGAAAGACTCCAGCCCTCCACTTAAGAGGACTAAGCGGTATATAGGTGGGTCAATATATAAATGTGGGACCTATTTTGCTGTTTTCAGGCCTAAAACCAACATGACTGCCTAGAACCAAACACCACGTGGCATTTTCACAGAAAGATTCTTCTAAATATTATATAAACAATTGAGCAAAATTGAAATGGAAAGTTATTTCTAAAGATATTGTAGTAAACCTGTTGACAAAATCACTCAATGAGAAACAAAATTATCATTAAAAGAGACAAAACGACCACAAACACACTGATAATGACCAGAAATGACCACAGAGACACAAACTGACAAAGAAACACAAAATGACCAAAAAAGGCTCAAAAAGACACAAAATGACCACAAAAAAACGCACAATGACTCAATGAGACACATAGTTATCATATGATATAAAATGATGAGAGACATAAAATAACTACGAAAAGTTGCAAAGTAACCACAGACACAGAAAATGACCACAAAACACCTAGAATTCTGACAAATGACCACAAAATGCACAAAACGACCATAAAAAGACCTACAATGCCCACAAAACAGTCTGAAAATGACCAAAAAAAGAAACAAAATAAGCACAAAGACACACAAAACAACCACAAGACACATCGCCACAAAAATGCACAAAATGACCACAGAAAACACAAAATCAGTCAGTGAGACAGAAAATTAACCATATAAAGACACAAAATGATGAGAGACACACAGAATAACTACAGAAAACTGCAAAATGACCATAAAAACACATGAAATTATTACAGACAGACTGAAAACGGCCAGAAAAATGCACAAATGACCACAAAAACATCTAAAATGCCCCCAAAAAACAGACTGAAAATGGCCAAAAAAGAAACCAAATGAGCAGGTCATGTGATCTGGAATCAACACACTTCCTGGAGAGGTGTTTCTGTAACGGGGAACTCAGTGGAAAGTGATTTAATTTGTTATTTTCCATATAAAATGTGATATATTGCCAAAAAACAAATACCTGTCATGATTATCTCAACTTAATAAAAGAACACAATCCAAACTATTTCTGAATCAGCTCATTTATTATTGTTTAGCTCAATAGAAGGTGGTTGGTATTAAATTCAGATGCTTATTTAGTTGACATTTTAGTGATATCCAGTCATTTTTTATTAATAAGTGATTGTTTCCATAATAAATTTGTATGGAATTTGTAGAGAAATGATCATAATGAGCATAAAAAGCCCAGATAATGGATGGATTGTGAATACGACCAACCAAAGAGTAGTAGTTTCCAGACAGGAGCTCGCTAACTCTTGGTTCATGATTCCTTCCATCTTTTTCTTTCGTCAATAACAAAATGCCGGAGGGAACTCAACGAGGCAATGGGAAGAAAACAAACACATCTGAAACATTTCACAAAGAAAAAAGCTCTGATTTGCTCATTTTCTGCTGTTTTCAGGCCTTCAGGCGACGACACTCATGGAAGATGAGGGAAATATAATTAAATAGTGCCGGTCTGCAGAAGGACAAAAAATGCAGTTTCTGACAGGTCAGAAGTTCTTCCTGCTCGACACTCATCCATCATCCTCATCACTGTGTTTCTGCTACAGAATGTCCTGCATCGTTCTGAATAGTTCCTGGGAGATGAAAGTCTTTTCTCCATGTTTCCTAAAAGCAGCGGGAGGTTCTAACCTCCTCCACATCACGCTAAACTGCCTCCTGTTGGCTGACCTCTTTATACTGACTCCAGATCATCTTTGCTGCTTCAGACAGAGTTTCACCCAATTTGTTAACCTTCGATTTTTCACATGCAGTCTTCACGCATGACATCAACAGTTTCATTTGGGCAAATCGAACAAATCCCCCGGGTGCGGCTTCATTTAGAACGGACAATCTCTTCACGCCGATAGGATGCGTATTTTTTAAAAAGCCATTTCCTCATACGGTTGTAGAAGACGAGGAAGATGGCAGGAGATAGAGAGAGGAGGGAGGAGGAGGGATGAGACGGCTGCTGTTTGCTGCTGGTGCTGAGGGTCCAGGAGGCCCCAGACACATTAACAGAGATGATGAAAAACACCGAGAGGAGGCAGACAGCAGACGGACGGACGGATGGATGGATGGATGGATGGATGGAAGCAGTCACAGAGGACAGGAGGAACTCTAAAGAGAGAGGAGGGGATGACATGTCCTGCATGGAGGCTCTGCAGGGACTTCAGACTTTTTATAACTTGATTAACTGAACATTTGTCAGGGGATTTGCTTTGACTTTGGGTTAACTGAAGCTGGTTCTGTTTTGTTGACGATATTGTGGCATTTTTCACGTTTAAAGAGAAACAAAACCCTTAAAACCAAAAGATTTCAAAGGCAGATTGTTGTTGTTTTTTTAGATCACCAAAATGACAACATTTATCAGTCAGAACTTTTAAAAACTGAAAGAATTCAGCTTTCTGATGGTCCGTGATCTACTCAGAAGAAAAAGAATAAAATCCAAGCTTAAAATCACAACAAAATAAACACAAGAAAAGCACTCAGAGAGCGCAGTCCTCCTCCAAGGCTGCTCATTCCCCCATAAGGCGTTGTCAGAATTGCAGCTTAATACAGATGTACCCACAAACTAAATGACCTGCTCTGAGCACAGGCGTGTGTTCTGCATGTGTACGTTATGTACAGATACCGAATCACGTGACCTAAATATGTGTAAATGACTCTTATAAAGGTCTGCTGATCACTTCAAATTTGGGGATTTAAAAAAAAATAATAAAATGTTAAGGGAAACTTTTAAGGAATTTGTGGAATTTTCTTCCTGAAGATTTTGCACATTTTTTATAAATTTGGGGAATTTTTTGCTGAATTTTTGGATTTTTTTCAGATGAAGGAACAATATTTTTTGCTGCCCATAAATGAGGACAACAGGAGGGTTAAATACTCATGTAACATGCAGTCACGTTAAAAACGCTCAAAATCCTCATTTTTCTGCAAAAAAAAAGTCTGTATAAAAAGTGCTTGAGGTTGAAGGCCTCACTTCTGGTCGTGGTAAATAAATTAAAAAAAAAAAAAAAACCTGATTGCTAAGTTGCTGTCTGCACATTTTTGACCCAGCAGATTGCCAGTCTTCAATAAATCTATGAATGATCTATGAAAATCTATGAAAATGCAGGATTGTTTTTTGTGACAAAGATGCATGCATTTCCATCATGGAAAACTTAGAGCTGTAGGAGTCATTGGAAACCAAACACTGCCATGATTTATGGTCTTTACAAGTGTTTGTACATCTTTTGTTTGGGTGTATCTGTGCAGCTACTCTAAAAACAAGTGTGAGGCCCTGCATGTCAAGACTAACACCCATTTTCTGCTATCTGCTAAAAGGTTGCTGTGAAAACGGGATAATGCCTGAAACGTTTAGCCGGAGTGACCCAGTTTTACATCTGAAGAGCAACAGAGGGACAAAGAGGAAGGCAGGCGGCGGTTCATCCGAGGACAGGAGGCAGATCGAAGCCCTTCATCTTCCTTTCAATCACCCTGTTAGCGGCCGGCTAATGGCTTTGAAACGACAACCTCACCGACACCTCATGACACGCTGATTCAGCTGCAGTTACTGATGCAAACACACAGGGTGAGCAGGAGAAAGAGGCAGAATTTACATGTTGAAATGTTCCCAAATGTCAACATGTAGATTATTTCAGAGCACAGAAATACAAAATCTCTGAAGACAGCGATGGGAGGGAGGAGGAGAGCCCAAACGAGAACAACTATGTGGAGGCTGGGGCGGCGCATTAGTCAGCAAATAGGAGAGGCAGGATTTATGCAGAGAGGAATTTGGGAAATGTTGATGGCTGCAGCATCAGAAGGGAAGAGAGCAGATGCATGGACTCAGGAGGAAACAGAACAGACGAATCGTAATGAATCCTCAGAACAATGTGTGGTAAAACAGCTTCGTTTTGTTGACGACAGAACCGTCATTTAGCAGAAGACGAAGCGTCAAACGGAGCAGAGAAAGCAGGAAAGTAAACGGTGGCTCAGGATGCAGCAGCATTCAGACGGCTTTATGGATTCTAATCTAATCCACGTACGTTAAGGGTTTCTAGGCAATACACAGTGAAAAAAGAAGAGAAAGAAACAAATCTGCCAAAAAAACAGCCAGTTAGTTTAACCATCTGAGCCCTGAAACCCACCAGTGGGTTTGAAATTCATTATAACTTTAAAAAAAACATCCAAAACACCATTTATCAGCCAGAAACTGTAAAAATAGAGAGGATCGCTGAATTTTTTACTTTCAGTGGTCCTTTAACTACTCATTTTGGGGTTGAAAGACATGCTACCTTTTTAAAAAAAATAAATATTCAAAATGACATCAAATATCAGCCAGAAACCAGAAAGAATCATTGCATTCTTAATTCTTGAATGGTCCTTTTACTACTCATGTGATGTGCAGTTACATTAGAAAGACTCAAATTTTTAACATTTTTCGGCCTCTAAAAAAAAGAAAAAGAAGAATAAATATGTGTGCTGAGGACATCTCAGATGAACTGCAGGCTGTGTTTACACAAAGCAAAGTGGAGACAAGCATGGAAATAAATGAAAAACGTAAATAGTAAATTAGTCACCATTTTTTCCCTTTGGTGCTTGAAAAGAAAAGGTTGGACACATTGGTTCAAAAGAAATTCACCTTTCCTTACTTTTATTTAATGATTTACGGCTTTACAACTATGTCAAGCTGCACAAAAGACATTTTTGCACTTTCTCTACTTCTAGCCATGATTGTGGGATTTAAATACAGATGCAGGACTTTATGTTGCAGTGAAAAATTAAACCACAATAAGTAGAAATGTTCAGAAACTGCTTGGAGCTCAGAAGGTTTAACGTTAAAGGGTCTGCTTCTATTAAAATGGATGAAATCTGCTCTTCAATCCCCCTAAAACTCAATCATTTACACATTTTATGTCCATTGTGAATCCATACAAACACTAGAGAGTAATTAGAGAAGGAAATAAAGTGTTTAATGAACAGTTCAAGTTGCAGCACATAAACCAGCTCTTCCATGTCTTTTCTTCTAGTCAGGTTTTATTTAGCTTGATGTCCTGTTGTTTTACATCTGCAGCACTTCTGAACTCTATGTGTTTTGAAATGTGCTTCATAAATACATTTTGTTTATTCACTCGGTGCTTCATGCCTGGAGGAAGGTCTGTGACTGAAAGGTTGCTCATTAAAAACAGCTTTGCACAGATGTGAGCGGAAAGATGCTTTTTTTTAAACCCTCATTCACATTTTTAATTCACTGCTTTAACACGTCTGAGTCTAAATAACAAAAAATAACTCAAGTACAAAACGTTAGGCCACAAACATTTGACAAAATGACTGAGGAACGTCGGTCTGATGGACATGAGCTCAAATTTCTCACTCAATTTTAACTATACGAGTCCTACTAACGCACAAACCTACACAAAACAACACAAACGAGACACAAAAATCACACAAAACAACAAATATAAGACTTAAAATGACACTAACAAGAATCAAAATGACAAACAAGACACAACACAAAAGCAACACAAAACAACAAAAACAAGACAATACAACAAATACAAGGCACAAAACAACACACAATATGGTGAAAAACAGACACAAAACAACACAAAAAGTGACACAAAATTACACAAAACAACACAAACGAGATACAAAAATTTGAAAAATAACAAATACAAGACTTAAAATGGGATAACGTTGTTTCTTTTATACCGACAAATCAAAGATAAGATGGTTTTTACCTCAGCTGACATGTTTCAACTGCAGTCTTCTGCAGAGCGTCATGTGACGTGTCCTTGTTTTATCATGTGACCAGTCTGACAGATCTGTCAGAATCTGTCAGATAGGCCACGCCCCCCGCTGTCCGGGCGAGCTGCTCCATGAACCGGGACGAGGAGCTACACCCTCTAATACCTGGGACTCCATCCTCCAGAGACCACCGGACGATGGGGGGCGTGGCCTATCTGACAGATTCTGAACACAATCCAAACTATTTCTGAATCAGCTCATTTTATTATTGTTTAGCTCATTAGAGGTGGTTGGTATTAAATTCAGATGGTTATTTAGTTGACATTTTAGTGATTTCCAGTCATTTTTAATTAATAAGTGATTGTTTCCATAATATATAATGATGGGATTTCTAAAGACATGATCGTAATGAGCATAAAAACATATATATTTTTTACTTTTAATAGAAATGTATGCAAGATATTTCCCACGGACTTCAAAAGTCCCTCGGTTATAGATTGATCCTGTTACAGAATTTTTGTCATAATTGTTGGTCACTGCTGAGTCACTAATGGCTTCTTGTTTGCTTCAAAAAGTGCAAACCTTTCTTTTTTCTTTTTCTTTTTTGACAAAATTTTTTACATTAGACATGTCAAAGAAAGCAATTTTGAGGAAATGTCACAGTTTGGATCTCAGATTTGGTTCCAATCACTGATGATCTGAAAGTTCAAAACCCAACAAGTCCTTCAGCTTTTACAGATTCTGGCTGGTTCACAGTAAAGACAACACACCTTTCAGACACGCTTTTTGGATTTTGGGTTCACAGAAATGATCCTTCTATCTTAGGTGCATAAACGCAATAATAGAATGTTGATGGTTAAATTCTAACGTTTCTTCTGTTTAGACTGTGACTTTAAGCTGCTGCTCTGCTGTAGGAGGAATTTCCCTCCTGGAAACCCCCCTCCATGCTTTACATTGGCTTGAATAGAACATTCAGTACAGTCTGTACCCATGCATTCAGGCGTAATGTATGATGAGGAGAGCTGCACAGATGTTTGTTCGTGTGTGTGTGTGTGAGTGTGTCTCTGTGTGTGTGTGTAGAACTCTCCATTCATGGGTAATGAGCATCTGAAACACATCTGGCAACGACGGGCAAAACCCTCCAAACTTTGCCCCGCCGCCTCTCATCTGGCACCGGGCTTTTCCAACCAATCCTCCTCTCTCCTCTCTACCAGCCCCTTCTCCTTCCTCTTCCTCTTCCTCTTGGCATCCCCCTCCTCCCTTCCTCCTCTCCTCTCCCCTCTCTCTCCCCCACAGCTCTGCTCTCTGAAACCCACAGCTGAAATGCTGCAGCAGACAGATGAAGCAGAGGAGTGATGGAACCAGAGGGATGATGAAGAGGAGAGGGTGTTTAGAAGGTGAGGTGAGGGGGGAGGGAGGGAGGAAGATCAAGGCTAATGAGACAGCGTGAGAGGAGGTGGAAGGAGCGATCTCAAGTGGAGGGTGAACGAGGAGAAAACGGCAAAATCATGAAGGCTGGAAAGCAGAAGGCACTGAGGAGTTTGGTAGGGAGATGGTGAGAAAGCCGAGAGAAAACACACAAACACACACTCTAACACACACACACACACACACACACCTCCTGCCTGCTCTCTGAAAGCATGCAGACCCGTAAATCCCCTCTGAAACCGGCGGCGACACAGCTCAGCTCTCAGCCACCGTATCCTCTCCCCATATTCCAAATCCCATGATGGTCTTATTACCATAATCGACTCCCATCGGAAACACAACAAGAACACACACACACAGAGTCAGTCAGTCAGACAAACAGCCAGTCACCCACAACGTCACAAAGTCCCAAAAATGTTCCCCGTCAAAGCCGAGCCTCCATCGAAGCTACGCTAATGCTGCATGACTCTGCTAGATACAGTTAGTTCAAACCAAAAACTTTAAAACGATTCGCAACAAAAACCTCAAACGTAAGGAAAAGCAGTTAAATGGTAGCTAAAACTTTTAGCATTTTTTAAAAGAATGTCAATATTTTGACAGTGCCAGTTAACGGCAGCGACAAGAAGCCAACAGGAGTGAAATATTGGACCAAATGTTTTAATGGCCAACATAAGTGGAAGTACAGGGGGTCCTCGGTTTACGGCGTCCTCGACTTATGTCGTTTCACCGTTACGTTGGAATTGATTACGGGCCAGTCCTCGATTTAACGTATGCCGTTTCGTTGTTACTTCGGAAATGGTTCAGTGGAACTAGTTGGCGAGCGGAGCGGATGAATACTGCATGTACAGTAGTGATGCGGCGCTATTAGACGGCTTTGTTTACATTTGACGCCACATTGGATTATGCTACATTTGCTAACTTCATTATGGCTCCCAAGCGTAAGTCAAACTTACAATTTACATTTTCGCTGGTATTTTTCCTACCGAGTTGTGTTTCAGTGTGAGCTAATGACTGTTTGTCATTACTGTAGTTGTACAAACATGTAAACTGATCGATATCGTGATGCACGTAACGGCTTTGTTTACGTTTTCGCCGCAGTTCCGACTTACGGCGAAAATCGACTTACGTCGCACTGTAGAGACGGAACTCCGTCTTAAGTTGAGGAACCCCTGTATTCTACATTAAAATCAGCTTTTTACTCATTTTTTTTTCCACCTTCACGTCACATTGCTGCTTCTGAAAGGATAAATCCCTGTAGAGGAACATGCAGCAGTACTTTAGTGCACATTTTATTCTCCTTCTTTCAATCTTTCTGCAGTTGATCGATACAATTTATGAAGCTGACCTGCATGCACAAATGACTTTCAATAATAATGATAAACTTTATTCATATAGCTTGCAGAACTTTTGAAAACATGTTCCAAAGTGGGTCACATCAGCAGCAAATGAATCAATTTTAAAAACTAATTTATATAAAGAAAACACCAATGCAGGGTAGGAAGGTAAAAAGACGACAAAAAATGATTTATAAAATACCCTTCCACAGTAAAAACATATAATAAATTCATGAAATAAAGACAGTTCAAGGAAATTAAAACTCATCTAAGCACTCCGGTAACAGAACGCGCATCTATCAAGTTATTAGAACCACATATAATTAGAATATGGTTGAAAAATTTGGTTATTTTTCATCAGACATCACTCAAAGTGAAAATGATATGTATTCTAGACTCATTACACAAAAACTTAAACATTTCAAGCCTTTATTTCTTTGAATTTTGACAGCAGGTGATGCTTGTGGTTGTCTAAACTCAACCAGACTGAGGATTTAAAGGCTCTCCTGCAGGTGTTTTGGGTTAATTAACTGAGTAGAACTGAGTGCGAGCTTCTGTGGCCCTCTGTGAAATATTCTAATATTTTTATAGAGACTCATTTGGAGGGGTTATGAGCTGACAACAAAAAAAAGGCTTGAAATATTTCACTTAATGCTTAATGAGCCTCTAATTTTAATATTTTGTTCACTTTTGAGCAATGTCTGATGAGAAACATTAAACTATTTCCACTATATTTTACTGATACGAGATGCAGCTGTGTCTATTAAGAAGGAATTTAAAAGATATTACTGACTTGGCCAACCTGGTATCATTGAGCAGATTTTTCCAGAGCTTTGGGCTCTGAGTACAAATATGTCCCCTTTGGTCTTCAGTCAGGTCCCTGGAAAAGACAAAAGACTTCTGCCCGAGGATCTTAGAGTGCATGCTGGCACAGAAAGTATGAAAATGTTGGAAATGTAGCTGGGAGAAAGACCACGGAGGGCTTTCAAAGTAATCCATACTATCTTAAAATCGATCCTAAAACATACTGGAAGCCGGTATAAGGAGGCTAAAACATGAGTTATATGGTCAAATGTCTTTGTTTTTAGCTAGAGGAGGATGTATAAGTACAATACTGTTATGTATATTTGGTTTATTTTTGTATTACATTCCTTAAATGTTTGCACTCTCGTTGCTGCTGTATCTTATAATATATATATTGACATCCCACAGAATAGAGGCTTAACATTATGGAACAGTACCTGAACTTTTAGTTGCAAATTAGAACCGTTTTCTATGTGAGTCATCTTCATTTCTGAACCATTAGAGAACCCCTACGCTCCAGATGCAGGCTAAAGGAACACGAGGTGCCTGGAAATGGTCACGCTGCATTTTAGCTCGACCTTTCTGGGACGTTCTCTCTCTAAAAAGCTCTTGAATCTTCCTGTGAGTCAGTCAGTGGGTACATCAGTCACCACCAGACGGCTCAGCTTTGTTCTCTCTAACAGCTAACCTTGTTACAGCTGCACCTCCGTGACACACAAACACACTCCGCCAGATAACAAGGCCTCCAAATGAAGCCAACCTCGTACGGCGGAGCAGCCACTTAGAACCCAGCAGCCCCGCACTCCACCGTTCATAACCGTGATGGCGGTGATGATGCCGCCTGCACCGCCGAGGCCAAACAAGACATGGAACTTTGCCTCGCTCTCATCGCTCTTTGATTCCCCACAGAGTCAAAAAGAGAAAAAACACAGGAGAATAGCGACAGCAGCAGGAGGAGGAGAATGAAGGCAGAGGAGCTGAAAAGGTTCACTGAGGTTTAGTTTAAAATATGCCCTCTTTTTATTCCTCTTTCCATGAATTTAATTTAGATCCTCACAGCAGCGTGGCGCTAAACACAGCTAACTAATGAAGTCATGAGACAAAGGAGGAGGGAAAATGAACAAATACACCACAGATGTGCGTTTCAAATGTTCAAATATGTCCCTCTACCTTCCAACCAGTAGCCCAAAGCTATCTGTCCAAATGAAGGACGGCTGGAAAGTCTATTACGACCTCTGAGTAGAACCAGAACACACTGAAGAGACCTCAGGATCCCTCAGCAGGTCTCTGAAACAAACTGCTGGAAGAGCAACACGTGGATCAACTTGTTTATCCTGCTGCTGCACCGACCCGACTCTGGATCAGCAGCACAGATCGGATGGACGTTTCCATTTCAGAGGCGATTAAACAAATGAAATAACCTCATCGTGGATGTTAGAGATTTAGATCGATGTATTTTTCCACCCAGCTACCCATTTCCACCTGTTTCCAGTTGTTTTTTGCAGCACACCAAGTCCTCAAGGCAAAGAAATGACATGGATTTTATTCTTTTGATCTCATTTTGATAATAAAGGAAGGGAAAAAAAAATCTCAAAATGTTGAACATGAAACTCCATACATTTCCTACAAATGAGAGCAGTGTGGACAAAATTTAACTGCAAAAATCACTAATCTGACACGTTTCCAAAACAGATTTGATGGCTGAAAAGAATAAATACTGCAGCTGTGCCATCAGAAGTCATGCAGCAGGTAAACACAGGTGAGTCAGTGATAGGTAGAGGCAGCAAAGGTGGAGAGAGAGGTGAGATGACTTTAAATCCTATTTCTTCTCCTTTTTTAAGAATTTCTACTTCACTGCTGCCTGAACCAAATGTCCCCTCAGAGGACAATAAAGTTCATCTGAATATTTCACACTCTTTCAGCTCCAGGCCTTCCTGCTCTGTTCTTCAAAAAACAGCTGCTCCTGCTATTATCATTCATAATGTTTCCTCCTTATTGAGTTTTCCATTTATTAATATTTCACTGTGTTCTCCAGAAGCATTAGAAAAGCTGCACAACCAGTCTTTTTTCTTTCTTTCCAGTGTTCTGTTGTATTTTCTCTGCACTCACTTTCAGGATTAAGGGTGGTTTTTGTTGTTGTTCTGTTAAATGCTGTTTTTTTTTTTTAGTCCGGCGTGAAGCAGGAGTGCTGCTTTCATGCTCTCTTTAATTCTTTACAATCCCTCCTTAACCAGATTTGCATTTTTTCCAGGCAGTGCATGCTTTCTCCTCAGATCACCACCTCATTCTTTCCTCTGGCAGCTGAGTTCACGGCTTCACACACAGCAACACAACAACACACACACACACACACATCCCCGGCTGAGCTGCTCCCTGATGTGGAGAAGCAGCTTAAGTGTGTGTCGAAGCTCATCTCGCCTTTAGCTAATGCTGCCTCCACGTACACGGACACGAATGCACCACGCATGCAGGAACTCTGATGAGGTGGAGATTCGACGTTGTGTTGCACCGACATGCATTCATACTGAAGGCAGGCTGCTCTCACACACACACACACACATCTATGTGGCTAACACAGCTCTGCAGCACACACACACACACACACACACAGCCTGGCAGAGAAGCTGAATACTAATGTGAAGGGATACGGCTGTCAAACGTGACAAACACACACAAGCCAGAGGTGCAGCAGAAGGCCCACACACTAGTCATGCAAGGTGACTGTACAAATACCATCAGCTCTGCTGCTCCTGCTCTAATGACCACACACACACACACACACACACACACACACACGGTGAGACATCCACTTTGCATGCATCATTACATTCACACACACATCGAGTGCAGCAAAGTTTCACAAATGCAAACATGCCAGAGCACGTAAACCCTCACATCAGCATCATCCACCTCAGCGAGATGAGAGCTGAACACCCCAGCGGCCGTTTCCATGACGACGCCCATTCTGCAAGCTGGTAACGGACAAAGAGTCAGTCACCTTTCAGAGCGGAGTGAGGCAGACGGACTTGAAGGGGGAGGAGAAAGAAAGAGATGAGCGTTCAGAATTAGAAGGAGACGAGACGTCATCAGCATTCAGCTCAGACACACAGAACACATGGATATGGAATGAAAATACATAAAACTAACAAACTGCTCTTATTGTGTACCTCCCACATATCTGCACACATCAGGTTTTGATGTTTTCGATTTATTGTTTGTCACTTGCATGCAACTAAAGTCCCATTTGAACTGAACTGAGAAGAAAAAAGAAAGATATTCTGTGAAACATTCTGTGAAAATCTGGCAGCAAGAGTGCCAGAAAAAATTTTAAAAATAAAATTAAAAAAACAATGAAACACTGGAACATTTAAAAACTGTAAAACTGTAAAATAACCGCAAATATCTGTAAAATAATATATGCTCAGCTGATTTAAATACAGTAAATCTATCATTTAACAGTAACACGTAAAGGAACAAATTCAGATTTTTTATGCATTTTCTTTTTACAGTTAATACTACTTCTTTCCCACAGTTTTACTAGATATTATCTGAACAGGTGATGTCTGTAAAATAGTAGTTTAAAAATCATTTACCATTTTGAATTCTTAATATACATATATTTGTTTATTTATCTTCATAATTTTCTTTCAAACAGCAAATATGTGCAAAATAACAAAGGTAGAACAAATTACCACCCATAATAATACAGATTTGAATTTGATAATATTTAGAGCTGGCCTGTTTTTGTTTTTTTTATTTTATTTATTTTTTTTATAGTTGTTGTAAACAAAACATTTTTTTGGTGATTTTACTACATATTACTTGTAATTAAACAGAGAAAATCTGTGACTCACAATTTCTCAATCCTTAATATAGTAGGATTTTTCGGTGAAATAACAGAAAATGTCTGCAATAAAACAGTTTCTACTGATTTAAATTCACTAAATTACAATATAATAACATGGTTAAACATTGTAAAAATAAAAAACTTGTAAAAATACAAATTTTTCATGTTGACATTATTTACGGCCGCTTTTACAGAAAACATGTCAAATAAACCCTTTATCTGTGATTTCACTTTATTTAAAATCTGTAAAATAACTGTATATCATTTCAAACAGAGTTAAAAAGTGATTTGAGGGTTTTTTTTTGTTTTTTTACAGTGGAGGAATGAAACGAGGGAGAGGACGAGGGAAGATGAGGACAAGAGGAAAGGTGAAGGAAGAGAAATGAATGGAGACTGTCCTCCCATAAAAACTATGACCCAGGTGGTTTGTGGAAGCTGGTGATACAACCCACAGTTAAGTTTAATGGTGCAGCAGCCTAAAGCAGCATCAACACAACGGCAGGTGAAGGACAAAGTCAGGTGATTATAGAGAGGACAGGAGAGTGGAGTCTTCATTTTCCCCTTTTAGACCAACCCGTCCGAATGCACTGCAAGAAATACAGACGTGGAGGTCATTGACAAACTACCAGAGATCTCCAGGTAATACTGATAGTAGATATGACTATTTTACAAACATCTCAAAAAAGGCCTTGAATCAACATTTGCAATATTTTCACTGGTGACAACAGTTTGCCTCTACATACTAGAGATATTATACTTCCTAAATGTTTCTCCAAACACACAGCCTGCAGTTCAGCTGAGTCACCTGTGGTTTTTATAGAATAAAGCAATTAAATATCAGGATTTTAAGCTTGAGATGTGGTTCATTTTTCCAGCTGTGCTAACTAGGGTACATTTAGTGAAGCTAATCTGCCTTTTAAACCTGGTGGTGTATTCTGGGGTGCTGAGGGTTAACCACGAGCAATCATAAGTGGAAGTCCTTATTGAGAAATAAGGTAATGGAGGCTCTCTATCCTGAATAAAACACTTATTTTAACCCAACTACAACCTTTTCCTGAATGAACATGAGAAGAAGTAGTGTTGGAGAAAAGCAAATCCACAGAGAGAAAGAAGAAAGTTCCCATTGAAGGAAGTAAAAAAGGAGAGAAAGAAGTAAGGAAGGTAAGAGACAGAATAGAAGAGAAGGAAGGAAGGGGTGAGACAGATGCATGAGAGAAACTTTGACAGAAAATGTGAGAAATGATGAAGGAAACGAGCGCAGGAAAATAGCAAGAGGGAGTGAATGGATGGAAATAAATCAAGAGAAAAAGAGTGAAGAGAACATGAAGAGAAAAGTGACAGAAGAAAACAAATGGAGGGAACGGAAGGTCATGGAAAAGGAGAAAATATAGGAAACATAAGTTAGCTGGAGGAGAGAAGAGCTGAAAACAAATGAGTGGAGAAATGAAACAATGAAGTAGAACTAAAATGGAAGTTAAAGAATCTTAACATGAGCTTCTATTTTGCAAAGACAGATGAGGTAAGAAAGATCCTCTTTTTGTAGTATTCATTTATTTACTCGATCCTCAGTTCTTCCGTTTTATTTAATCTGTGTTATATAATTGATGTTCATTTTCTGCTTTTTATTAAACCAAGATCTAGTAGGTGAAATGTCAGAGGTCGGATAAACGCCAGAGTTACAAGAAAGAGTCCTGTGGGTGAGGGGGGGGAGACTAAAACCTGTGATGTAAGAGGGGAAAGCCTGACCAGTTAGAACACAGCGGGCCTCTGTGGGTGTGATGTAACTCTGGAAATATTTACAGGGGGCCTCTGTTCCTAGAAACACCTCTGGTCTGGTCTTTGATGAAACATGCCTCCGAGTCTAAAGAGCAGCTTCTTTAAAAGAAAGGTTGCTTTCAACAGGATTTATCTCAACAGAAATGTGGTTTCCAGTCAGGCAGTGAACGCACCGATCACATGACGGGAAAAGAACAACTAGAAATCACAGATAAACTGATGGTAAAACTATCAAAGTGTAGGAAAACTCTTACAAGTTCTTGTAGTTGTCTTGAGATGAATCATTTTACTAGAAGATAACAGAATATTGTAACGGACTGATATTGTTGTTGATGTTGAGGTTTCATTGTTTATTGTTCAGTTCCAGATTTACCTGATGTCAGTGAACGTGCCATGTTTAGTTAGCTCACCTCTGATTGGCTGAGAGTCAGCAGTAGAGAGAGCTGGGAACGGAGGCTAATTCTGGAGCTAAGTTATGGGGTTTTTCTAGTTATTCTGGCGTTGGCTACGGTCCACAGTAGCCTGTATGAAGGTTCAATAAACCAGCAGAGAACCAGATAAAGTCTCACTCATTCATCACAGAGGGTCACTACAATATGTTGACCTGTTTTTACAACGTGACCCATGTTGGTCGGTGTTTCTTCCTGTTCCCAGCGTTTTATTCTATCTAATTTCACTTCCATGGAGACGGCTTTCCTTTTCTTCCAAGCATCAGAAGAGTCTGACTTACGCTGGGAGCCATAATGAAGGACAGAAAGTTAGTGAATGTAGCACAATCCAAGGTGGAGTCCAACCAGAGAATGGAAACAAAGCCGTCTGATAGCGCCGTGACGACGTATTCATCTGCTCCGCTCATCAACTAGTTCCACGTAACCAGTTCTGATGTAACAATGAAACGCTGTAGGTCGAGGACGTTGTAAACCGAGGACCACTTGTATTATATAGAATGGCCCACTGGAGAGTAATAGCAGTTACTGGTGCTTTAATACTGCAGCTGGCAAAGATATCGATAATTTATATTACTTCATATATTGCTGAGTAGCTGTTAAATGTTCCAGAGGGGTTTAATATATTCTACTACTGGTATTGCATCGTAATATTTTTGGTGATATCTTGCATTTTAAATCAGATTTGGCAAACTCCAATGGCAAAATCTTACTGGTAACTCCTGTGGCCTTCCCAGATCTGATCGGTAGTCGGCCAAGCTCATGCACTGAACTGAACATCCAAGTTTTAGTCAGCCTTAGATGATGCAACAGCTACACAAAGCTGCAGCCAGTCAGCTGTTTGGTTCGTCCCATAAACTTCACAGAAACACAGTTCAACATCCCCAACAATTGCTCGTGTGCGGCGGTCCGATGCAGCGCGAAACTTTGGTCAAACATCTAAACTAGCAGTCGGTGAACTTAAACCAGCTGCTGCACCGATTATTTCTCATCTCAAATGCTTTCAGAAATACTTTTCACTGAAGTGTTTTCGTAATAAAACAGAAAGTTTGAGACCGAGCCGCCATGTTCCAGGAGCAAACAGCTCCCGAGTCGTTTGTCCAATCAGGGGCAGGATAGTTGGAGAAGAAGGCCGGCAGGAGTTGAACACCGGCTACTGGCCTCAGTACACATCCACCAAGCGGGAGATTTTCAGATGCAGAAGAAACACATCTAGTGGACACAGAGCATCAGGGTTTTCCCAACCCTCCACTTGAAACCACTCCAAAACTACTACATTACAGTAAATTACATCCACAAAACCCTCCATGCGATCAAACAGACATTACTGTTGTTATTCCTTTGTCGGCTCACGTTTCCTTTAAGTAAAACACTTTGTAAACGGAGAACCTCTGCCTTTACTCTCCGTCTGATAACGGCTATCCAACACTTTCGGCGTGCAGCCGCAGTGAGGTGCAAATTAGATTTGGAGATCTTCCTTAACAGCACAGTCTTGACCTGCATCAGTCCTCGTTTGTATCGGCGTGCCATGACACTGCTGTAATTAGCCACAGAGCGCTCAGCGGTGATGTAGAGGCAAACCGCTCTCTCAGAGGCAACACAATGTTAATTAGAGTCTGCAGAGGGAAGAAAAAACACACTATACACTACACAGAGAGACGGTTCAGCGGGCAAATGAGACGGCAAATGGGGCATAGCAAACTGGAAGACAAATACCCGGTATGTGTGGAGGAAGGCTGGAGTGTGAAGTTACACACTTGTTCTTGAGCAAATGTTTAGCTGCCCAAGTGTTACAGTGCATCTCAATTATGCATGTATGTTTATTTAAGGTACCGTGTGGGCGATGCGTGTTTGTGGGCGTGCGAGGCTGGAGTCGAGCTGATCCTCTGGTGAGCGAGCCCTCGGATCTGTCGGAGGCGACAGCTTCTCCAAACAGCCTTTCCCAGAAAGTCATTAGCATTCATTCACACAGGCAGCCTTCCATAAGCAGCCATTAGAGGAAGAACGCCGGACCACTTCACTTCGCTGCCTTATTTCTAAGTCACAGATTTCATTTGAAAATCTATCAGACACTATGTGAAATAAATACATCCAATCTGTCATACAGGAAGAGTTTGCAAACTTTTTCCATCTCGCCGAGGACCTCCCGGATAGAGACGCTGTTCTGGTGCAGCTTTGGTGTCTTAGTTTATCAGAGAGGAGACATCTATTTTTCACACTTATGCTTTTTTTGCCTCGTTAGCCTAATTAGTGCCTAATTTAAGGTGAATCAGGGCTGGTAAACACAGTTTGGGTAATCTGTCATCGTGTCACATTCGATTTAAACTAAACTCAGCTGTGAATGATGAGCCTTTTGCTCCCTGATGTTTAGTTAAAAGCAAGAAAATCCCATGAAAAACTCACACTAAGTATCAATGTGTCTCAAAATGTCTGACTTCAGAGGCTGATGGATCTTAGGAGAAGGAAACACATATTAATCCACTACTGAGAACAGTCTCCTGTTAGAGGAGCATTTGTTTTAACCCACTGTTGCAGAAATACATCAGTTTTATTTTTCTTAAATACTATTTGTCATTGTGTGTATGCGTATATATATTTATATATTTTTCATTTTATTTACTTTTTCTTTGTTTTTCTTCTATATTTGGGTTTAAATATTAACATTATTATTTACATTTTTTCTTTTATTTATTGCTCATTTTCTTGATATTTGAGTTTATATATTATCATTAGTCCTATTTTTAGGGTTTTTTTTTCCTATTTTTTTCTATATTTGGGTCTTACAAGGTTAAGAAAATACTGGCTGTATATTAGCTAACGAGGAACCAACAGGTTTAGGGTCACAGACACAGTAAGAACATCTAAAGTACGGAACAGCACTCTGTTGGTTTGGATCTTTTTGAGGGATTTGTTGACAAAATGCAGAAAAGCAGCAGAGAAGCTGAACATGATAAAGCTTCAGGCCATATTTTATGTTGCTCTGCTCTCCAGACACACGGATTCAAGTCTCAATAATCCACATCTTTCAACTTTGAACCTCTTCTGTTGGAGGTCACATCTAGCAGGTGGTCTGGATTACATCTCGTATCTAAAACTCCACCCCTGGTTTCTTGGAAAACGGCTCAGAACCAGCTTTACTGGGTATGCAGTGATTATAGGATCTGAAATGGCAGTAATTCTTCCCAGCTCCAGAAGGACTCTGCATGTACAGCACCAACAAATAGATGTTTTCCTCTTTTAAAGTCACCTGAGACCAATCTACAGGCTCAGTGCTGGAACTGCAGCCAGAGTACTTACTACTGACTTAAAGGGGTGAAAACTTGTGCAAATACGTATGTTATCTTTTATATTCTTTAATAATTGACATGACTTTGTAGAAATCTGTTTTCACTTTGATATGAAAGAGTCTTTTTTTTGTATATTCTTGTCAAAAGACAAATTAAATTGATCACGATCCAATGCTGAAAAGCAATAAAAGTATAAAACTTCCAACGGAAGTGAATACTTTTTATAGACACTGTCTGCAAAAGTCATATTTTAGTTGTTGAGTTAGTCAGTTAGCTAGAGAGTGAATGAGTGAGAGAGATAGAGTTAGAGTCAGTTAGAGTTAGCTAGTTCATCAGAGTTAGTTAGCTAGAGTTAGTTATTTTGAGCTAGTTAGTTGGAGTTACTTTAGCCAGAGTTAGTTACAGTTAGAGTTAGTTTGTTGGAGTTAGTTTAGCTAGATTTAGATAGAGTTAGTTAGCGTTAGTTAGCTTGAGTTAGTTGGAGTTAGTTTAGCTATAGTGAGTTGGAGTTAGAGTCGGTTAGAGTTGGTTAGAGTTTGTTTAGCTAGAGTTAGAGAGCTAGTATTTAGTTAGCATTAAAGTTAGTTAGAGTTAGAGTTAGTTAGAGTCAGTTATTTAGTTAGAGTTAGTTAGCATGAGTTAATTGGAGTTAGTTTAGTTAGTTAGAGTTAGTTTATCTTGAGAGTTGGTTAGAGTCGGTTAGAGTTGGTTAGTTAGAGTTAGTTCGAGCTAGAGTTAGTACAAGTTAGTTATTTAGTTAGAGTTAGTCATTTAGAGTTAGAGTTAATTAGTTAGAGTCCGTTAGTCGGTTAGTTATAGTTCGTTATTAGAGTTAGCTACAGTTAGTTGGAGTTAGTTTAGCTAGAGTTAGTGAGTTGGAGTTAGTTTAGCTAGAGCTAGAGTTAGTTGTTTAGTTAGAGTTAGTTAGTTGGAGTTAGTTTCGCTAGGGTTAGTTAGAGTTAGTTCGAGTTAGTTTAGCTAGAGTTAGATGTTGAGTTAGTCAGTGAGTTAGTTGTTTAGAGTTAATTAGAGTTAGTTACAACTAGTTAGTTTTAGTTAGAGTTAGTTAATTTTAGTTAGAGTTAGCTATTCAGTCAGTCCCTTTGCTCACCACCTTTCAGCTACAAATCCAACAAATTGCTCCTCTTATTTTGTATTTATTCTAAAGCCAGAATGTGCACTCACTGGTTCTACAGTTTTACAACTAAATCATGATGTTTATGTCAAGAGATGCTCACAGAAATGCAGTCAGTTCAACATGAGAAGTAAAACTGGTGCAATTAAACCAATACAACAGAACGATGTGCAAATGGTGAAAAAACTGCAGAGAAATCAAGACTGAAACACGACATTTTTGTTAGTTTCATTCAGCTGTTTTACACAGGTGAAGGTAAACAACTGTAAACATAAATAAAAAGGACTGAGATCTGTTTAAATAAATGCAATCAGGAGTTATGGAAGAACTGGGACTGGTCTTATGCAGAAAACAGCAACACTACTGAAAGTTTGAAAATGGGGAGAATAAATTCCATCCATTTATTACAAATTATATCATCATTTAGTAACCATGGAAACACACACGACAGAACTTTTCCATATGAATCAGAAGGAAAAGCAAATAAAAAGGCTGTAATTTGTGTGTATTTCAGCAGTCAGTCCATTAAAAACAGCACAGCAGTAACACAGTGGGATGGAACTAGAAATGGTTTGAAAAAGCAGATTAAACCAATGACGACAAAAATGTTTTGTTTCACATAAACTGATTTTACAGAGGAAGTAAAAACACAAAGAAGGCCTTAAATTTAGCTCTTTAGGGGGAAAAAGTTTTACAACTTGAACCGAAGCCAACTGCTGTGACTTGTGGAATAAAACTATTGAAGTAAACCAATGGAAATGCATGTTTTTTCTTTGTTTCAATCTTACAACCTCAGTTTTATTCAGTCTGGGTGGGAATATTGTTGTTTTCACACTGACACTGACCTCATGTTGCCATCGACTCTCAACATAAAACCAACTCCAAGCACCTTCAGCTCCGTTAATGTAGGCCAGTGCTTTAAACCATGTTTGGAGCTCCTCTCTTTCCTAATGTAAAGCATCCCTGGCTGCTCCCTGTGGACCAATTAGCCCAACTTAGGGTGGATCCTAACTCTCCACTCAGAACAGTCCCACCGGCCCCATTTGCTTTCACTCTATCTGACTGAGGAATAATCCAGTGGTGGTCGCACTGTTTCCCAGCGAGCCGTGCTCTGAAATTGGCTGGCCTAAACTGAACAGATGTGGTAAACAGAACAGTATCGATGCATGTTAGTGGCTTCAGTGCTCCAGGAAGTGTTCATTCATCATCGTATTAGAGTTTGTTGCCTTTGGGAGGGAGAGCTCCGACATACAGGGCTGTCTGTGGAACATATTTATCCATTGATCACATGTATAGAGTCAGAGGACTGTTCAGAGTAGTATCGACAGAGTATCGATGGACTATTGACAGATGTAGGTTTGTTTTTAAGATGCTGTTTGTGAACCATAGAAAGACCACAGGGAAACAGAGGAGAGTGTAATTATAACCTAGCAGGAAGAAGTCCTGTTTAAGTTTAGACAACTGTTTCTGAATATTATTTGATTAGCATCTCTAAATGTGGCAATAATTAAAGCTGCTCTAACAGTTTATTTATTATACCAATAATACGCCAAACTACAAGCTTTAAGGTGAAAATTGTCACTTGTACACAGCAAAAAATGTTAACGCAGGTTTAATTAACCACATATAATGTACTCTAGAAGCTTTGTGCAGCCACATGCATATTTACCTCTCATTATAATTTATAATGCTCACATGTGGAGTAGATTTCCAAAGTAAGTTGTGCTTTATTCAAATTAACACAAACTTCAATGTTTTTTCAGCACAGGAGGAACGTAGAACTGAAGGTTTATGTCCTCCAGCGGTTATTTTTAGTTGTTTGCAACAGGAGTGCTGTTTATTTACACTACGGTAAAAATCACCACTGAAAGGAGTTCAGCATGGTTTTCTTGTTACTGACAGTTGAAAATTAATCTATCAACTATTAATTTTCTTCCAAAAAAAGCAGAATCACCACTTCCTTCATGTTGAATTATCGTGACAAGCTGTGTGTCGTGTAGCAAAGCAGGAAATTTTAAGAGAAGTTTGCATATTAACCCTCCTGTTGTCCTCATTTACAGGCACCAAAAAATATTGTTTCCTTGTCTGAAAAAAATCCAAAAAAATCTGCAAAAAAATTCCCCAAATTTCAGAAAATTTGCAAAACCTTCAGGAAGAAAATTCCAATAATTCCTTAAAAGTTTCCCTTAAAAGTTTTTTTTTTTTTTTTAAATCCCCCAAATTTGGCATGAAAATTCTTGTAAATATTTTCAAAAAATGAGAAAAAATCTTCAAAAAAATCCTAAAAATATCTAAAGTGATTCCATATATATCAGTAAAACTTCTTATATTTTCTTTAAGAACATTCACAAACAAATCAACCAAAATCCAGGGAATTTTGCTGGATTTTGGCTGATTTTTATGTGAATGTTCTTAAGAAACATTTTTAACATTTCTTTTTTTCCAAAAAATGTTCAAAGACTTCTCAAAAATGTTGAAAATGTGGACATCAGAAGTTTCACTGTGAAAATATTTTTTCCCAACATTTTCAAACATTAAAACGGGTCAATTTTGACCCGCAGGACGACATGAGGGTTAAAATGCAAAACTGTAGAGTTCAACTCCAACATAACAAAAACAAAAATGAAAAAAAGGGTTTATTATTTAGGAAGTTTTCTTAAAGTCCTTAAATTGAAAAATGTTTATATGTTAAACAAAGTGCAACAGCCTTAATTGAATATAATCCAACAGAGAAAACTCACTAAACAGCTCTTTCTGCTGCTTATCTGTGCAGCTGCGCTTCATTTGCCCATTTTCCTGTGTGTGATATTCCAGTTGAGAACCAGTACTGGCTCTATTCACTGTATATTTGCAGCATTTTCAGCGGTGCACCTAATGAGGATAAATCAGGCCTCCCACGGTGGCGCAAACACAAGCGAGCTCTCCATCACATCGTTAGTCAGGCCAAGTCAGCGCTGTTACGAGCCTCAGGGGTGAAATGTCAGAGAGCAGCAGAGACGTTGATTTATCTGCATGGAGGGAAGCTGGACGAGGCGGTGGTTTGATCGACTGTGTGTGTGTCCTGCCCGGCTGAAGCTTTAATGAGAGCTTGATTTTTCTATACGTGAGATGAAACCTCCACGGAAAAGAGGAAAAGAACTCCCTCCTGGGCCTCAAAGCGAACTCTGATAGAGGATGTTTGATCAATACCTGCAGTTTGACCCGTCAGACAGCAGGATCAGAGAGTCATAGGGCTAAGTTCAGCTCAGCTTCACCTCGTCTTTTCTCTCGACTCACTTCTGACCCAGGTTAAATCACCATGGCGACCAGCTAACCTGGTCCAGTTATAAAGACAGAGACTGAAGCCGGCGGCCGACTAAACATGCAGCATTTAACCCTCGTGTCGTTCTGCGGGTGAAATGGACCCGGTTTAAAGTTTGAAAATGTGGGAAAAAAATTGCTATTTTCACAGTGAAACTTCTGACGTCCACATTTTAAGCATTTTGGGAAAATATTTGAACATTTTTGGTGGAAAAAAGAAATGTTACAAATGTTTAAGAACATTCACAAAAAAATCAACCAAAATCCAGCGAAATTTGCTGGATTTTGGTTGATTTTTATTTGGATTAAGTTAAAGAAAATATTGGAAGTTTTACTGATATATATGGAATCACTAGATATTTTTAGGATTTTTTTTTGGAAGATTTTTACTCATTTTTTAAAAATATTTACAAGAATTTTCTTGCCAAATTTGGGAGATTTTATGAAGTGATTTTTCTTCCTGAAGGTTTTGCAAATTTTCAGAAATTTGGGGAATTTTTTTGCTGAATTTTTTGATTTTTTTCCAGACAAGGAGGACAACAGGAGGTTTAAAGGAAACAAACCATGACAAGGTTTTTTAATTCAAGGTTACAAATTGCTGATTCATAAAGCAAAAGAGTCATTTCTGTGCACAAACTAGGCACAATATTCTCATCATAAACATTGTTCCTGAGAATATCTGTTCATTATTTTTCATAAACAGAACATTTATGGGCAGAAACAGCAGAAGAAGTTGTTCTATGCCTTAACTATAACTACATGTTTACCTCCTCCTTCACACCCTCAGTAACTATTTGCATTTATTTAAAGCATATTGTGGCACTTTACAGCCAGGAAATACAAGCACTGGATGAAACCACAACAAGTAAAACTACTTTCTGATGTTAAAAAAAAGAAAAATGGCATCATTCTTGCATCAACTTAAAATGTTCAACAGTATAATGATGCAAAACAGAACAATCAGGTCCAGATTTAAAGAAGTTACTCTGATTATTCAGAGAACTTTCAAAGACAGAATTTTGAAAATGGTCGAAGCAGCCGAGGTGGAGAAACACTGAGTCCTCATCATGCAGCTCCACAGCATCCTCCATTAGAAGCTCCAGATGTGGAAACCTGCTTCAGTGGACACGCATCACTGTACCTGAAACTGGTTTCCTGAGTGCAGCTAATGCTAGTAATGCTAACACCAGCAGGAGGGCTGCAGTCTGAGATGCAACAGCTAACCACTAATCCATTTATCCCACTAGTATGCCAGTATTTCATCAACAAGTCGTTTCTGTCAGTGCAGCAACAGGATTAATGGAAACTGTTTCATGCAAGAAACAATGCATATATAATAAATAATAATATAGAGCCACTTCAACTCATTTAGAGCAACTTTAATTCATTTTAAAGCAACTTTAATTCATTTAGAGCAACTTCAACTCATTTAGAGCAACTTCAACTCATTTAGAGAAACTTTAACTCATTGTAGAGCAACTTTAATTCATTTTAGAGCAACTTTAACTCATTTAGAGCAACTTTAACTCATTTTAGAGCAACTTCAACTCATTTAGAGCCATTTCAACTCATTTAGAGAAACTTTAACTCATTTTAAAGCAACTTTAACTCATTTAGAGAAACTTTAACTCATTTAAGAGCAACTTTAATTCATTTTAAAGCAACTTTAACTCATTTAGAGCAACTTCAACTCATTTAGAGCCACTTCAACTCATTTTAAAGCAACTTTAACTCATTTTAGAGCAACTTCAACTCATTTAGAGAAACTTTAACTCATTTAAGAGCAACTTTAACTCATTTAGAGCAACTTTAATTCATTTAAGAGCAACTTCAACTCATTTAGAGAAACTTTAACTCATTTTAGAGCAACTTTAACTCATTTTAAAGCAACTTTAACTCATTTTAGAGCAACTTTAGCTCATCAGCAACCACCACTCCTGTGTTCTAATGCTACATTGTGTTAGCTAATGGTGTTGAAGGCTAATTGATTATTACAATAGTCGTGTATATTAACAGAACATATCGTGTCCTGATTGGTTGTTTCAGTGACTTGGGAAGGTTTAAGCTGCAGCACCGTGTCATAGCGGAACAATTCCAGAACAAACACATTCAAAATCTCTCGACTAAAACCGCTAATGAATGTGAATCCATCAAAAGTCAATCAGAATAAAGCGTGAAGGTCTGCAGTGGGAACTTGGAGCAGCGTTAAAGACAGAACATGTGAGTCCATCTGAGGCTCCATCAGAACAAACCCCAGAGATTCCATCCGTCTGTAGACACCCTGCTGCTTCCCATCCATCTTCTCATTAATCACGCTTCACCTTTCTGTTAACTCCAGTCCCCCCAGAGAAACCTGAAATACCAGCAGGTCCTGACAAGGCCACGTCATCACGGTGGAGGGCAGCTGGGAGCACAATGACGGCTCCTTCAAGTTCCAGCTCTCGGTCTCAAAAATCATTTCTGTTGATCACATCTTGGAGGTTGTTTGGAGGAAACAGCACATTTGATGCCATTATTTTTGCCTCTGTGGTGCAAAAAGACAAGCAGTCAGAGTGAAATGACATGTATTTAAATCTATTTCACCGTAAATACTCAACTAAACATCGCAATTCCACATCCTCCTGAGAGCCAGCCCGTTCATTTCTGTCCTCTGTGCTGGACATGTGTTTTTGTTCTTTATCTTTTAATTAATTTGAGCTACCAGACTAGATCCTGATGTGTTCAGTAGAGGACATCAAGGGCTTTCCAATGTTTTTGAACCCATCAGGAATTTTAAGTTGGGATCAGAGTTCAGTTAATCCCGAAAGACTCAAATATAGAAAAAAAAAAATCATCACAAAAAAAGATCAAATAAAACAAAACAAACAATAATATAAACCCAAATATAAAAAAAAGAGCAAAAAATAAATAACAAAACTAAATATACAATTATAATTAATAAAAAAAAGAATGATAAAAAGCTGAATTAAAAGTCGATGTTAGAGGAATAAACTATTGATATATCTCTGATGATGCACTATATTGATCCTGATCATTCATGCAGACGCCAAACAGAAATACATCGATATAATAATACAGACACACATTTTAGATCATCTTATTTACAATATTTGTGTTGATTATTTATAAGGCAAACTCAAGATCTACCTTTCAGTCAGGGTTTTGATTGATTTGAGAGATTTTATTGATTTATTAACCTTCTGAACTCATTTTACTCATTGATTTCTCTATTAATTCACTTATTTGTGTATTTTCGTCCATTTAATGTCTAGTTTATTTCTTCTTTTATCATTTTGACTTTATCTCTGTCCATTTCTATTTCAATAATAGATATTTCATCTCATTTTATTTTATTTTATTTGTTTATCTAGCTTTTTTATCTTATTTTATTTCATTAGCGTTTCTTCAATTCCTCAATCTGTGTGTTTTAGAGTCTTTTATTTCTAACACGACTTTGGGGCCTGAGGTTTGGTTTGGACTGTTTTAAATGCATTTTATTATCTGTAAATGTAAAGCACTTTATGTTGTATTTTTTTCTATGAAAAGTACTTTATAAAGTCTGAGCCACAGAGTTGTCTCATAGACATGAATAAATCTAATTGTTAATATGAACATTTTACATCTCAAATATTGCCTTGAAAGTCAACAGTCCTACATATAAACGCACATTACCAGTAGGTGGATATCAGAACGCTCCACATTAATCAGCCTCTGACTGGGTTCATTCGTCACAGAGTTATCCGTGTGAAAACTTCCATGGCTGACGTCTGGGATATGGAGGTCCGACTGTGAGCTTCTGTCTGATTGAGCCCACAGGAGACCGGCAGCAGCAGCCAATTAGATCCCAGCGTTAGATTCTCTCATCAGAGTGAAGCCGCTGACATTTAACGGCACACAAACACAGCACACCTCACAGGGATGATGGGAAAACGGTTGTTTTTTTAGCGTTTTCCGACGACCTCCGACACTTCAGATCACACTGCAGGAATCTTTGGCAAATTTAGGATTTGAGATTCTCAATTCAAGAAGGTTTCCATCAGAGAAGTCCTGGATCTACAGCTGGGGTTTAAGAGCTCATCAACGTCAACGGGTTAAACGGCACCGAGAAGCAGCCGACAGCAAGAACATTTCTATTCCATTTTTCAGGCAGGAAGGAATGAAAAATTGTAGAGCGACTGAAAGGACATAAAAACGGTGAAGTTAGTCAGCTCAGTCCTGGTGGAAGCATCAGTTTGTTGCTTTTATATGACAGATTTTTCTTTGCTGGTCTGAATGTACCACACATGGACTAATTTAATGCTATACAGGGTGTATAGCATTAAATTGTCTCCAGGTATTTCCGGTTGTGAAGCTTCACATTACTGATCTTACCAGCTTCCAAAGTGTTCACTGCTCTCCTAGAAACTGTCAGCTGACGATTCCCCTGTGATGTAGAAACATGGTTGTCCTGCCACCTGGTTCACCCTCCTGTTGTCCTCATTTACAGGCACCAAAAAATATAGTTTCCTTGTCTGAAAAAAATCCAAAAATGTAGCAAAAAACTCCCCAAATTTATGAAAATTTGCAAAACCTTCAGGAAGAAAATTCCAATAATTCCTTTAAGGTTTTATTTATTTATTTATTTATTTTTAAATCCCCCAAGTTTGGCAAGAAAATTCTTGTAAATATTTTCAAAAAATTAGTAAAAATCTTCCCAAAAAATCCTAAAAATATCTAAAGTGATTCTAAAAATATCAGTGAAGCTTCTAATATTTCTTTAAGAACATTCAGAAAAAAATCAACCAAAATCCAGCGAAACTCGCTGGATTTTGGTTGATTTTTTTCTTAAACATTTTTAAC
Source organism: Amphiprion clarkii (assembly GCA_027123335.1). Classification (NCBI taxonomy): domain Eukaryota; kingdom Metazoa; phylum Chordata; class Actinopteri; family Pomacentridae; genus Amphiprion; species Amphiprion clarkii. Next base: position 34,318,272 of record CM049580.1, on the reverse strand, counting down.
ATTTCTTTTTTTTCACCAAAAAATGTTCAAAGATTTCCCAAAAATGTTGAAAATGTGGACATCAGAAGTTTCACTGTGAAAATATATTTTTTCCCCACATTTTCAAACTTTAAACTGGGTCAATTTTGACCTGCAGGACGACACGAGGGTTATGAAAACATACACAAACCAAGCATGGATGATCCAGGGAAGAAACCTGCTGGAGGTTCATCAGGTAACAGCATCATGTGGCGACTTATGTTTGTATATTTATTTGTATTTCCAGTCAAACAGAAGATTTACTGATGTTCATGGCTTTCCTGACTTCCATGAGTCACAGCAGATCCAGCTCAACAAAACACAAGTCAGAAACCGCTTTTTTAAAAATGACAAGGCGTCGTTTCCGAGCAGCACTCTGACACTCTGGCCCTACGGGGAGGCTTTCAGGGTCCAGTGCTCAGGCCTGATCCTGGACGCTGGGATCGTATCCGTCGTTTCTGAAGCAGTGAATTCTGATGTGTTGGTGGAACTAAGCTCACTGCGTTTCTCTGGGGGTAGCTTCGTTGTAGTGAAGCATCGTTTAATGTGGTGGAACTGGCAGCTCAGCTCACTCTACGTTCCAAGTAGCTCAACCCAACGCTGCCAAATTAGCAGGAGCAGGACTGCAGATAGATCCCATTGTGATAGGATCAGCTATAAACCACGGAAAACCAAACAACTCCATGCTGCCAGGTGGAAGCAGGCCCAAAACCAACGCAGCTCATATAGAAGACCAGTGAAGATACGAGCAACATGACAACCAGATGATAACACTGATGAGAGCACAGATTCAGCAGCATAGAGCAAACTGGACAACCAGCGGAGCAGCAACACCTCCACATTAACCAACACAGCAGTGAAACTAAACACCAGGAGCAGCAGGAACTCACCTCAGATCCATGAAGAGGGCGCTGAGCGGTCCAACAGCTGGGAATCTGAACATCTGGAGTGAAGAGTTGGCTGTTTGACGTCCAGCTGACCACAGCAAACATACAGGGAATTTTTACTCTTTAAAAGAAAAAACAGAGCAATCAGTCAACCAAAATGTGTGAGCATCAGTTCCCACAATGTACACCTGCAGGATTACAACTAGATATCACAGCCAAACAGCCTTTACATGAGCCAGTCTTTACAGATGTAGCCAGTCAGCAGTTTCAGTGCAGCTTCAGTGATCTGTCTGGACAGTTTCAGTGGTCGTATGCTAACCAAACACATCATGCTAACCAAACACGTGATGGTAACCAAACACATAAAGCTAACCAAACACATGATGGTAACCAAACACATCATGCTAACCAAACACATCATGCTAACCAACACATGATGGTAACCAAACACATCATGCTAACCAAACACATAAAGCTAGCCAAACACATCATGCTAAACAAACACATCATGCTAACCAAACACATCATGCTAACAACACATCATGCTAACCAAACACATCATGCTAACCAAACACATAAAGCTAATCAACACATCATGCTAAACAAACACATCATGCTAACCAAACACATCATGCTAACAACACATCATGCTAACCAAACACATAAAGCTAACCAAACACATCATGCTAACCAACACATAATGCTAACCAAACACATCATGCTAACCAAACACATAATGCTAACCAACACATCATGCTAACCAAACACATCATGCTAACCAAACACATAATGCTAATCAACACATCATGCTAAACAAACACATCATGCTAACCAAACACATCATGCTAACCAACACATAATGCTAACCAGCACATAATGCTAACCAAACACATCATGCTAACCACACATAATGCTAACCAACACATCATGCTAACCACACACATAATGCTAACCAACACATAATGCTAACCAAACACATCATGCTAACCAACACATCATGCTAACCAACACATAATGCTAACCAAACACATCATGCTAACCAACACATCATGCTAACCAAACACATCATGCTAACCAAACACATCATGCTAACCAACACATCATGCTAACCAACACATAATGCTAACCAAACACATCATGCTAACCAAACACATCATGCTAACCAAACACATCATGCTAACCAATAAGAACTATAATCCTGGCCAAAAAGCTGTTTCTTCTTCTTTAATTACATTATGGAAGTCACAGCAGGTGGTGTTTGTAATATCAGTACTTAAAGGATCAACAAAGCAAAACAAAAATACTAATTTACAAATAAAATCATGAAGAATCCCTCTTAAATTGCACAGCCACTAAATGTAAAGTATTGCAGTAAAAGTCCTGCTTTGGCAACTGATTGATATATTATTGTGTGTGACATCATTCGATTATGAACAGTGAAGCATCAGTGTGTCAGCAGCATGTTAGTGGAGCTGCTGCTGGTTTCAACCACTTCATATCCAGTTTATATAGTGGGCGGGCAGATACACCTGACGGTTCCAAACACGATTAATCAGTGTCATGAAGTTATCAAGGACGGATCCAAGAGCAGACAAACTTTCTGCAACAAAACTTACTGGTGAACAATCAGAGGGACAGCTGGTGATCCAAGGAAAGAAATAATCCAAAAAGTGAGGAGATTCACTCTAAACTATCCAGAAACACGAACACATGCGGCCCGGCAGGCGACAGGACGCTAAACAAGACGCAGGTGAAAACAATGAGTAATCAACGAGCGGAAGTAAAGGTAGCTGTAACGCACCTGGAAGGACGATTTCAAAATAAAACAGGAAGAGGACTTGGAAACACAAGCAGGACGTGAATCCAACAAAACAAAACTAGAAACTAAAAGATTTGGCAAGAAATTCTTGTAAATATTTTCAAAAAATGAATAAAAATCTTCCCAAAAATTTTTAAAAAATATCTAAAGTGATTCCATATATCAGTGAAACTTGTAATATTTTCTTTAAGAACATTCACATAAAAATCAACCAAAATCCAGCGAAATTTGCTGGATTTTGGTTGATTTTTATGTTTATTTTTAGGATGGCACCTAAAAGAGACGTCCAGTTGCTTTCAAAATATTCCTAAAACAGTCTTTGAACATTTAATTGAAACATTTTCTTCTAAAAACATATTAGAACTTGTTGGTGATGTTATCTGATTGTTCCACCCTCCTCTATTGCTGGTTATTGTGTTGTTTGTGTTGTTTGTGTTTGTGGCCTGTGACTGACAGCTGCTTGGGATCAGCTGGAGCTGCTGATGAAGGTTTTTTGAGGGCAATCGAAGCCTCAGAGACATTCAGAGTGACAACCTCACAGCAAGACGGACAGCAACACAGCAACAGATGTGACAGCTAAACCTCGACCTGCCGCACACAGACACACACACACAGACACACACACAGAAGGTCACTAAATGATTCGGGTATCTTTGATAATGTCCATGAATGATTCAGGAGTCTGTCTTTCTGTTGCCGGCTGTGTTTGACGGAGGGAAACGCTCCCAGAATGTTTGCTGCAGCAAAGATGTTGTACATGTCATGTTCATGTTTTCTTTATGAAGTAGGGAGTCCAGATTTGCTCTTTATTGACATAAATGAGCTTTCTCAGTCATTCCTGTGTGTAATCTGTGGTTTTATTTAGTGAACAAAGAGCAAAATCAGTTTAAAAACCGTTTAGGATCCATCCCAGTTGATTCGATAGTTACTGCTGCAACAAACAGCTGAAAATGCTTTTTAATTTCTCTTAAATTCTTCTATATTAGCGCTGGTGAAAGCTTCTTATGGTTTTATAAGAGAGTTGAGATAGTAAATATTCTGTTTTATGATCTAAATGTGCACAAAATGCTCACAATAACACTCTCCTATGACAAACAGGGACGTAAAGAAAGGTAAATTAATAATATGATGTGCTGCTGTTCATTTTTACATGAACTCTACCTTTAATTAAAGGGCTTGTTCCTTTAATCTACCTTTTATGCATTAGAATCAAATTTTTCCTGCTTTTCTGCTGTTTCAATTTATTATTTTGCCCCACAGCTCAAAACTATTCCACACAACAGAGTTACAGATTTCATCTTATTTCATCAGACAGCAGAAAGTGAAGTTTTCTAGTTTCAGCAGCCGCCACCAGGAGGCGCTGCAGCTTCCTGTAGCAGAACCTCAGTGATGGTGTTACTGTGCCTGGAAATACAGAGGAGGGCAAACGTTTCAAGCTGAAACTCTGCAGAGACACACGTTTACATGTGTTGTTGGTCGTCATGGCAACGGAAGACACTCATGGGATGCCAGCAGAGTGTAAAGGAGGGTTGTGTTGCTGCATCTTAACAATTATCTCCCAAATAACCAAGTGATTTACATCAGTTTGGCAGTTATTTGAACCACAGGTGTGAACATTAGATGGGGTACAGGAATCCAGTAAATACATTCTACCATTCTGTACTTTCATCATTCTCTATTTCATTGTAAATACTCACAATTTGTCTGACACCTTTGGAGTTTTTCTTTATGCACGTTTGTTTCTTTTCTGCATCAGTCTATAATGGAAATATATATTTTAATTCAAAATATAACAGAGCATAAAGCAGCATCAGGCGTCCAGTACTGCTTTCAGATAATAAGTCTCTAATCTTTGCTGAATCCACACACTCAGCAGGGACGATTTCATATTTTATCCTTTTTTGTGTGTTTTGTTTGGAGGAGTAACCTCCAATCTCTGAATGTGCGCGTAGCAGCTTTTCATGTCGATGATAAATGAATAAATTTGAATGTTACACACATCTACGCTGAAGGAAAAAGAAATGTCAGAGAAATTGTTGAAACTCTGAGTAAATCTGTGCTTGTTTCTAGTATTTATTGGAGTAGACAAACGCTCATCACAAATATTAAAGGGGACGTATCTAGGACTATGAATGAATCATTTTATAGATGTGCCTTATTCATCAAACCACTGAAAGAAAATGGTCTGAACTCCACTCAGACTTGTCTTACTTGCATGTAGGAACACAGATCTGTTAATGCAGTTACATTTTATGGACTCAGTGTTTATGTTCCCATGCAGACAACGAAGACACGGCAACAGAGATATTAAACACACAAGCTTTATTTACTAAACATAATATATTTAAAGGAAATGTGGCTGCAGAGCAGGACGTTAAAGAACTTAAGAGGGACCCCTAGAGGACCGGAGGGGACTAACAAGAAAATTAAACCACTAATTAACAGAAAGAAGCTAAACTAACCTGTTTACTAACGGCCGTGTAAATCTTCCAGATTTTCTTAGGTATTTCTCTCCTTGCTCCCCCAGTGTTACCCAATGGTAAATAATAAAAATCAAATCATTGGTTTCATTTCAATACAACATATGCAAGAATTTACACTGTTTAGCCACTGCTACTGTTAGACACAACAAACCTGCAGTCATCTGAGCACAAAAAAACATTTATTTTGTTTTACTTTAAATAAAAATGTATGCAAGATATATCCCATGGACTTCAAAATTCCTTCAATTATATATTGACCCGTGAAGACATCCCAGAATCAGTTTAACAGGAAGATGCAGCTGTATGGAACTCTAGGTCTCTACTCTCTGAGACTCCCTGGGCCGCTTGTAGATATATTCAGCAGCAGGGTTACGGGGCCCTGGCATGGCTCGGCTCGGCTCGGCGGCAGAAGACGGCCACGCTTTGGCTCCCAGCATCAGCACCAGCTTGTGCAGATGGTCTGCTGAGTGACGAAGGGGGAGCTGGTGACGTGAACATCACGGAACAGCTGAAACAACCCACCACACACAGGTGGTGGAGGCCATCCACTCCCCCACACACACACACACACACACACACACACACACACACATAGGGCTTGTGTGTGTAGGTGTGTGTGTGTGTGTGTTACATAACCAATATGGAGGGGCTTCATCGCTGCCCTGTGTGTAGGACACCCACAACTCATATCCGTCGTCATGGAAACATCCATGCAGACACACGTGTCGGGATGAAAAATGCACACATTGCTGCACACAGAGTGAGTGCACGTGGACACGAGGAAACAGACACACACTCTGAAGATGTGGTGTGTGAAGTGAGGAGCTGTCAGAAGGGTCCGAGTGCCTCCCAACGGTCTGCCGCTGTACTTCCTGTGAGAGATCCGTTTTATTATTCAACGTTTCATACATGCAGGCAGAAAGACGGAACAGAAAGAACACACTGGAGAACTGGAATCACATGTCAGAGGATTGTAAACTGTAAACGCACGGCTGCTTGTGTCCTGCAGGTGAACAGCAGAAGAACACATGTAATATGCTGAGGATCCGTGTTCTCCATCCCTCCTCTCAGGTGTTTGGAGCCCAGAAATCCAGATTTGTCGACTAGTGGTTTCCGATACCAAGTAAATACCGGACCAGTATCACCGATACCGATACCGATACTCCAGACTAACTTTTTCAGTAGTCAGTAGGTTTAGAACTAAGGTTAGGTGCTGCATATGGTCCAGATCTGGAATGAAGACGGGGTTCTAAACGCTCATAGGGTCTAAGGATCAGACTAATTCCTGGGTAGGTTTTCTGTGGGTTAGACGAAGAAGAATATTTGCTGATGAAATCACAATGTGATGATAACCTCCTAAAACAGGGCTCATTTTTGGTCCATATTTGTGCAATACTTCTGTCACTGAAATAGGAAATGCTCTTTTAAGATGCACTTTTACATTAATTTTGTTGCACATAGTTACTTTTGCAAGGTTAAATAAGATCTTTTCATTGAAATTAAAGTATCGATATCATTGCACTTTGACTTTGCTGCCCATTGGTTCCTACTGAAGATGGGATTTACAAAGATTTTCAAACAATTTCTCATATAAAAAGGGTTTAATTTCCCTTCAATAGCAACGGAACAAACCCCAGGTGGATTTGTTAGAGACTATTTTTAGTAGAAGTTGTAGTTTTAGTAAATACTTCCTGCAGCAGGAGACAAAAACACACAAAAAATTAAAATAAATCAATAACGCTCCACTTATTAGTAGGATCATTTCATTGGCTTGGATATTTCACAATAAAAGAAAACCAAATTGTATTTTTACACATTTTTATGTACATTTCATGCGGTTTTCTACACACTGTAAAAAAAAAAGTTTTGTTTTTATTTTTAATTTTCATTGTTTTGATCAATTTCACACAATATATAGAAAAATCACAGGAAAAAATGCTTTTAAAAAAAATGGTCAAAACTGTGAATAATGTCCATAATATTAGTGTTGTTCTTTTACAACATTTTATTATGAAGTTTTTTATTTTTTTTACTGTATTTAAATCTGCATATATCCACAGATATTTACCTTTATTTGAAAGTTTTGTAAAATCTAATAAATTATCTTTATTGAATTGGGGGAAAAAAGATTTTTTTTGTTGAATTATAAATAATTAGTCAAATCAACGAAAAAAGTAATTTATGTTTTAAATTTTCCTTAATGTCTGCATTAAAAATCTCTATTTTTACAAACAGTAATTTGTTGTTTACAAAGAAATAACAGCTTCATTATTTTTAAATCCCTTAAAAATCTAAATATTTAACAGATATTTGTCATTATTCTTTAATTTTCTAAAAACACATGAGTAAAAGTGAGCTTTGGAGATCTAACTTCTAGTGTTTTCTGTCCAGCAGGCAGCAGATAGTCACACTTTGTGCGTCATATTCGACAGTAAAAGTGGTCATTGTTGCTCTCCAGTTAGAAACACACTTTCAGATCACACAGCAAGACACCAGGAAAGCTGTCAGTGAATAAGGATTAGCCTTTATTGGTGTTTGTAGGGGAAGAAAGACCACAGATGCCATCGTCCCCGTGGATAGCACACAATACTGGTGAGAAGTCGGGGTAGTGTTGCGCTCATGGGACTTGTAGTTCATAACAGTCAGTCACAACAAGGAGAAGTTAGCTGAGAATCCACAAAGTTGAAGAAGAAATAACAAGGCTGTGTACATTATTATTACTGTTATCATCATTGTTATTGTCGTCATTATTACCCGCAATGCCGTTTTAATCGTACAGCAGCAAACTGTCACTGCCACCAACGAGAAGAGTCGGCCAGAAAAAGAAACGTCGGAACACGTTCAAACAACACAGGTACATAGAAAAATAGCACTGTCAAAAAGTTTCTGAAACTTCTGTGAAGAAATCCCCAAATATCCCAGATATCAAAAAAAAAAAAAACTCACGTGAGAAGCTCTGAGACTTTTCCTTCCAGGGATTTAAATTCAAAAGTTTGTCTCAGGTTTTAACAGAATCCCAAGAAGAAGACGAGGAGAAAGGAGGGGAAAAAACAGAAGGAAGGATCGACCTACAACTCCCATGATGCACCTGGGGCTGGGTTCAGTCTGTGGATGGTGCGACAGCCAACAGGCTCATGGGAAATCGAGTGAAGGTCGGTGGCGGGAATCAAAAGGAGATTTAAGTGATAATAAAACCACAGATTCCACCTTAAGAAAGTCGACTGAGAAGACATTTAACAGAAAGAACAATCAGAAAACTTCATGTGTGGCTGTGAGGCAGAACAAGAACCAGGTTTTAGTTTCATCTGTAAAGAAAAACATAAAGTAGCGTCCATTAAACCCCGACGACCAATCACAGCTCAGACTGTGACTTCAAGCAGTGCATGTCAAGCTTCGGATTATAGCGTGTAGTTTTTGCAGTTTTCTTTCTAAAATAAAATTTGCAGCAGAATTTGTACTTAATCCAAGATTTTTTCCAATGTTATTGTGAGTCACAACCAAACTGTATTTTGCTTTGTGTTTGTGCATTTCTGCAAATTCATTATTCTAAATTAGACCATTCTACATTCTACCATTTTGATGCTAATACTTTCCTAATTTTGCGTTACCAAAAGACTTTTGTGTTTCTACGCCGTGGTGGTGGTGCTTTAACGTCAATAAAAGATCTGAGGACTTCTTCCAACGCTGGGGACAGAATCTGGTTACAGTAATTTAACTTCAGAACTGGTGACACAGCGTCCATCTTTAGAAAGCATGCGGGGCCATATTGAACAGAGTTTTTAGCCTTTACACGTCCAACTCTGCAGTAAAACAACTGTCCCTTGTTGGCCTTCTCCCTCCCACTCCGACCGGTCCTACCAGAAACCAGTGCTTGCAAAAGGTTCCGAGGTACGTATTGAATATGCACAAACCAGCATTGGGGGAATGGATACGCCATCTCATCTGCAGTCTGAATGAAAGTGGTATGATGCAAATTCGTGACAACAGGCATCAAGGGGTTAATGTGTCATTGGCCCGCGCAGACGTCTACAGCTGACGGAAACCAGTATTTGATAAAAGCCATTGTTAAATTTCTGTCTTTGGTTGAGTATCATGACATGCAGTCAAGAAAGACTTGGTTCTAAAGGCTAGTTACTCAGTATTTAGTGTCGTTGAGTCAATTTTAAACGAGGTTGTCTTATTCCTGTGAAGTTCTGGTTCTATGTTGAGTTGTCCACCTGCTATTGATAGACATCACTAAATGGTATTAGCCTTGTTTCCATTTACTTAGAATTTGATGGGAACTTTTGAAATGTTGCAAAAGTTTAAAGAAAAGAAAATGTGAATTGGGTTGTTTCTGTTAACTGTGAAGAAGTTGCCATGTTGGCTACGTTAGCTTCGGTTCTAAAGGCTGTTTATTTAGTAATTAGTGTCGTTAAGTCAATTTTAAATGAGGTTGTCTTATTCCTTTGAAGTTCTGGTTCTACATTGAGTTCCTCGAGTATCGAGCACGGCAATGGAGTTGTGAAAATGGATTTCATTGCAACTTCAAACAGCGGTATCCTTCGTTCCCATTGGTTTGCTCCAATCGCATCGCCACAAAGCTGATGTTAGCTCATCATGGTGTCGTTAAATTTTGTTAGCCGTGTTTCCATTTAATTCAAATTTGATGGGAACATTTTTTAAATGTCGCAAAGACTTTAAAGAAAAGAAACTGTGAGGAAGTTCGCCGTGTTGGCTACGTTTGCTGCAGAAGAAGCCTAAAAAAAACACTAAAGAAATAACGTAGAAAAAAATCTCAAACAAGCAAAAGAAAGTAAACTTTGTGGAAAATGGAAAGATGTCTTCAGAAATTGTTTTAAATTAGGACAGTTATAATTATTCCTTCATGTCAGCTGGTTTTGGTCGTTGTTTTTTTGCTGTTCGGACACGAAAACAACGCAAATCCGAAGCTTGACACGCATAGCAACAGTAACTAAGGAAGGGGCGGGGCTTAGTGGACGGTCGGTTGGTCGGTGGGAAAAGTTTTCAGTCCCATGCTGGTGAGTTCGGAACAAACCGGAACAATAAAACCCAACAGGAAAAACAAAACAGAATAATAATAACCTTTCCCCTTTCAAAATAAACCAACAAACCAAACCACAAAACTCTGTGATCGGATCCTTTTTTTGTGTGTTTTTCTTCTTTTTTTTAATATGCGTATTTAATATACCTCAGACAAAAACACCTGAGAAAAAACCGACAAAATGATTCCAATGGGTTTTTCTGTAATATATTCAGTTATGTATATTACAACTATAATCACATATTTCAAGCATATATCATATACACATATATATCAAGTGAGAGAATAGTTTAATATTCAATAGTACAGTTGTATGGTACAGTAGCAGTAGGGTGCATTTCTCTTTCTCATTGGGTAAAGTCTGAAGGAGAGGTATAGACACGTGTTTTTTTGTGTAAATCTATATACGATTTATCAATACAATATGCAACAAAAGAAAGAAAAAGATAAACTTAAAAGAAGGAATAAAAGACGAAGAAAGGGTATAGGCAGTTCAGTTGTGTGTCTGAGATGGCGAAGTGTCGTTTTTGTGTGTTTGCATATGTGTCGCTGTGTTTTTTGTCAAACGTGTGTGAGGATCGGATCAGATCAGCACCATAGAAGTCCATAACAACATCAACGACGACGATAAGGGTTCAAACTGGGTGAGGACTGTGCGTGTCTGTGTGTGTTTGTGTTGTGTTTGTGTGTCTGTGTGCATGCTGAAGGGTTTCAGTCACTGTTCCATCCAAAACAACAAAAAAAAGAAGATTTTTGCACTTCCGAGGAGCGAATAGAAGTGAGAAAAAGACCGCGATAATCGTGTTAAAAGTTTGCTGTGTGCACGTGAGCAAGACACATTCACCGAACTAAACCTGCCAGCGAAATCCTCCCACACATCTGCTCACATCCAGCTGTTCTGATGGCTAATTACTCCTTCGCCTTTCCAGAAAAAAAACAAAACAACAGAAATCAAAAGCCCTGCGATTATTATTTCAAATCCAGACACGGAATCAAATAGAAGAGAACAACTCAAGTGCTTCGACGAGCTCACGAGGAAAACAAACCGACACAAAGAAGTTCTTTAAAACTATACAGATTTGTTGTTTTTCCTCCCGTCGCCTCCCTGTGTCCCACCGGAAACAATCGTTACTAAGATACCTCGCCTTGTCTCGCACCGTGTGAAATACCTGATTCAACCGTGATACATTCTCTGATACACCTCCGCCTCCCACCAACCAGCTCTGTAAAGATGAAAATAGATCATTTGTCGTTTTAGCGATAAACAGCTGGGAGGAAAAGCGCTTTATGTGGCCCCGTGACTGTCCAGCTATCAGCCCCTCCCTGCCCCATATATAAAATATACAAAAGATTATCTCCAAAATCCTCCTCCTGAATACCTCTGCTAATAGAAAAATATACAATAATTCCTATGTCAAAATCTCTTTAATGGACGAAAACCCCTGCGCCTCTTCCTCCTCCTCCTCCTCTTCCTCAATGCTGGACTAGTCTCTGCCTTCCTGCCCAGTTCAAAAATATACATGTTTTCTTTTTTATTTGTCCTATTTATAGAAAAAAATCACACGTCTGACCTCCCCTGGCTTTTGTGTCCATGCCTTGAGCTTAAAAAGTGACATTTCACTGGCATATTGTGAATTCAACACCCTGTTTGAACTGGCCAGAGCAGCGGCCGGCGACGCACTACCTGCAAAAAACGCCTGGCGACACCGGGCGCAAACACAGCGCCGAGGGTGGCTAGAAGCTGCCGAGGTGTGATACAGTACGTCTGGTGTGGATTTTCAGCCAAGCAGCATGTACAAAGAGAGTCAAACTGGGGGAAAAAACGACAAAAAAACACAAAACGGCGTCGCTGGGCTTTCCTGTCGAGCGCCGCTAGAACACACTTCTTAGTTTTTTTTTGCGCCCGGTGTCGTGCGGCGCTTACTGCAGATCTACGCCGGCCCTCCCCTCCCCTCGCCACCTCAACTAAAGTGCTGCTGTTGTTGGGTTGCCTTGTACCCTTCTCTCTCGCCTCCTCTTCCCCTCCAGCCCCTCCGTCATCCTCCTTCCTCGTCCTCCTCACAAGTCTCCGTGCCGGTTCTCGTACTTGTTGATGATGTTCCTGCAGCGGCCCAGCTCCTTCCTCATGTCGGCCACCTCCTGGCGCAGCGCCGCGTTCTCCCTCTCCAGGAAGGCGGCGCGCACCGAGATCTGGTTCTCCTTCAGCCGCCGGGCGTCCCGCGAGCGCTTGGCCGCCTCGTTGTTCTTCACGCGCCGGCTCCAGTATTTCTCGTCCTGTCGGCGGCGGCGGTTTGGTATGTTGGGGTGTGTTATGGGGAGGAAAGGTCGGGGAGAGGAGAGAACACGAAACAGACAAAAACAAAAAAACAAAAAAAAAAAAGGAAGAGAGAGCGGGATGAGAAGGGTCAGTCACATGATGAGAGAGAGAGAAGATGGTAGGAGAGGAAGATGAAGGGAAGGAGGAAGAGGAGGAGGAAAGGAGGCAACAGCTCAATAATCACAACTACAGAAACCTCCTCAACTCAAATATGAAGTTATTATAGACTAGCTGGTTCCCTAAGAGCATGAAAACACTTTAAACATAAGTGCAGTGCATCAAAAAAATACAGATTATTCAGTTTTTGTGTCAAAATATGGCACGAAAACCTTCAGTTATCTCCACATGCTAATCATTTAGGCACAATTGTAGCTTAAATCAGCGATTTTTTGTCGCTTGTTAGTAGTAAAAAGAGATCAAAACAAAGAACCACATTAATGAGGTGTTATTTAGATGTTTTGCAGTCATTTTTCAAAGGTTTACTGATGTTTAAGTTGCTCTTAAGCACAAGAAAACAGAGAAGCTGTTAGAAATGTCTCATATCTTGCATTATTTCAGCTTAGCTTTCTGTTCTATTCTGCACATGACATGAATGCAGCGTTCCTCACACATGCTCAGTTAGCTACTGCTATACATGACATGCATCTGCAGTGTTGTGAACATAAATGTGGAGTTTAAATGTTAATTTATAGAACTAAAGTACTACAGTTAGCAGCATTTCTCAGCTTCTTTTTGATATCCTCATGTCTATTGCTGGAACTAAATATTTGCTGTCACAAATTAAATTTAAAAGCTCAAAAACAGATGCATAAATACAGATAAAAACAGGCACCAAAGTTTCCTAGACAGACATCATGAGTTAATCGGCGTATAAACTTGTTAAACACGATATTATTCATCTTGTAAAGCTGATAAAGTGAGTCAGTTGAGATGTAAAATGATAGCGCTAACTCGTGGAACCATGTAATAAATCTTTCTGAAAGCAGATCCAGTACAGAGACGCCCTGCAGCCTCACTTTGTTTTCCTGGGAATGAAAGATGTTTGTTGGCGGATAAAAGTCTCATGAGGAGGAGATTCTGACACAGCTGTGTGTTAAACCTTTGGACCTCTGAAGCCAAACAGGTCAGAAGCTTGTTGAGATCTCAGTCTGAAGGATCTGTTTGGCCTTTATGTTTCTTTTTCTGGATCTTTGTTCGGCGTTCTGCAGTCAGACTTTAATATTCACATTCAGGTTGTGATCTCAGAATATTTCCGTCTCTTATTTGGCGTCTGATTTTCCGTCTCTTCGCTGCGGCGCTGATGCTAAACAGAGAGCTAAACGCTGATTTCTAAGGAGCACTTCTGAACTTCATCCTTGACTTTGACCAGAGATAGTTTTTTTCCAAACCTGCGCACGGATGATTTAGAAACCGACAGCGGCTGCGAGGTGAGCAGCGTCATCTCTATAAATCACAAACGCCTCCGCCGCTGCAGCTGAACTATGAAAGCAGGAGCCGTTGATCACAGCTTCTCCTGAAATATTGTAGGACTCATCGGGCGGATCAGCACCGCCGGGTGTCAGGTTTATTTCCACATCTGCACCCGGAGCTGTCAGAGAACGGCCGCCTTCGTCATGATGAAGTTTAAACAGGACGCTAAAGGAACATCTGTGCAGCTGGAAGTCACTTTCTGTGCACTTTTGGACTCGATTTTTAGCAGGTGTTAAATGCAGCGTTACTCGCACATGTTCGTTTAGTAGCTGCTACACATGACATGCATCTGCAGTGCCGTGGACATAAAGGCATAAATGTGGAGTTTAAATGTGAATTTATATTGGTAAAGTACTACTTTAACCCTCGTGTCGTCCTGTGGGTCAAAATTGACCCGTTTTAAAGTTTGAAAATGTGGAGAAAAAATAGATTTTCACAGTGAAACTTCTGATGTCCACATTTTCAACATTTTTGGGAAATCTTTGAACATTTTTTACAGGCACCAAAAAATATTGTTTCCTTGTCTGAAAAAAATCCAAAAATTCTGCAAAAAAAATCCCCAAATTTCTGAAAATTTGCAAAACCTTCAGGAAGAAAATTCCAATAATTCCTTAAAAGTTTCCCTTAAAAGTTTTAAATCCCTCAAATTTGGCAAGAAAATTCTTGTAAATATTTTCAAAAATTTGCAAAAATCTTCCAAAAAAATCCTAAAAATATCTAAAGTGATTCCATATATATCAATAAAACTTCTAATATTTTCTTTAAGAACATTCACATAAAAATCAACCAAAATCCAGCGAATTTCACTGGATTTTGGTTGATTTTTTTTATGTGAATGTTCTTAAGAAACATTTTTAACATTTCTTTTTTTTACACCATGAATTTTTTATTTTTTTTCCCCACATTTTCCAACTTTAAAATGGGTTAATTTTGACCCGCAGGACAACAGGGTTAAGGTAGTCAAAAAAGATCAATAAATATTAATTTTCCTGTTTTCCCTTTACATGCTATAGATATTTAACTTTTGCATCATTTCTGACTGTAAAAACTCATTCTACATGTTTGTATTCTGTCAACAGAATAATCTGTACTTTTTTAATGACTGAAATCACAAATAAAAGCTTTTAAACATCCCGTTTGTGCAGAGCAGCAGGGTGAAGTGTGGGACAGAGAGGACTGTGGGAGATGGAGTACCTTCTGCTCGTTGGGGACCAGCATCTTGCGGGCCTTCTTGATCATGGGCTGAGGTTTGAGTTCGTCCTCGGAGAAGCGGTGTCGCCGCGGGTCGAAGGCCTCCTGGCCCGGAACGCTGGACAGCGCCAGGTCCGCCGGGTCGGGGTCGAAGTTCACCATGATGTCACTGCTGCCGTTGGCGCGGGCCGGGGGTCCGGGAGGTCCTGGAGGACAGGTGGAGGAAGGTGACGGGTCCTGAGGCACCGCCTGACCGCCTGGAGGGACGAAGAGGGAGGACAGGATGTTCACATGTTTCAAAATAAAATGCTTCTGTAGCCAGACGTCAGAGGGTGGAACTCATACTGCTTCATTTGTCCAGAAAGAGTGATGTTTCCATTCAAATTTAATGCAAATTCTGATAAAATATCCCAAAAATCATGTGAGGGAATTGAAAGTTAATGTGTCTAATGTTCCTTCCATAACTGTCATGTATAAACTGGTTCATTAAGAGAAACAAAAAAAGTACATTTCTGGCATTTTCACTCATTTATTTGTTTTATTTTGGAGGGTTGTTTTTTTTTTTTTTGCACAAATGGATATTTGGATGGGTCTACTTTTGTTGTATTACCCATGCAACAACTAAGTGCATCAAAAGCTGAGGAGGAAATTTGATTTCCATCTATAAATCCAAAACTATCAATAATTCAGTCCTTCTGGTTTGTGTTGTGGTTCCCTCTTTCCACCTAAACTCCACCTCGTTCTTACAAGAACTTGAGTTCTTCTAGAACAACTTGTGGCTTTAATTTACAGACTTTTTCTGTGTTTTCCTCTTTCTGTTGATGTCTGAGATGCAACTGAATCTAAGAAGCTTTTGATCAAACCAGAAGAAGCAGAATTTTAGTGCTAATATGACATCAGAAAAAGTTCTTTTCTTTTTATTTTAGTTTCACAAAGCTGCAGCCTCGTCTCATCAGTTATTAGTCTTTAAACCTGCTGTCGTCTTGCGGGTCAAACTGACCCACTTTAAAGTTTGAAAATGTGGAAAAGAATCTATTTTCACAGTGAAACTTCTGATGTCCACATTTTCAACATTTTTGGGAAATTTTTGAATATTTTTTGGTGGGAAAAAAATGTTAAAAATGTTTCTTAAGAACATTCACAAAAAAAAAAATCAACCTTTTTATGTGAATGTTCTTAAAGAAAATATTAGAATTTTTACTGATATATATGTAATCACGTTAGATATTTTTAGGATTTTTTCGAAATTGGGGGGATTTTTATAAAATAATACGTTTAAGGGAAACTTTTAAGGAATTATTGGAATTTTCAGAAATTTGTGGAATTTTTTTGCAGAATTTTTGGATTTTTTCAGACAAGGAAACAATAATTTTTGGTGCCTGTAAATGAGGACAACAGGAGGGTTAAAGCTCCTCTTTTAGCTCGTTTCATTTCTGTGATTCCATCTGTTTCCATCACATTCACTGAAAACTGGACATGGAAGCGACAGAAAGAGAAAAGGAAGCTGGTTAATTTTGTTTGCGGTGAAGACTAATCTGTGCGACGTTCCGTTCAGATGCAATAAACTCAGAATCGGCAGCTTAATAACTGCTTTAGCGTCCAATCATCGTCATCCAGTTTGAGTTTTATCTGCAGATTAGAGCCCATCTGCCCTCAGTGAGGACGGTCACATGTCAGAGAGAGAAACAATCCTCAGCACTGGATGTTAAAACGTGATGACCAAACTGTTATTTCAGAGTATATTGTTCCTTCTTTATGGACCAGGAGTCTGTAAACTACATGAAATTTTCAATTACACTCAGTTTTCTTTTCACATTTACAGTTTTTGCTCAACATTCGTGCTTTGGTGCGTGAATTTGTTTCAAAAAAATTCGTGTTTCCAACGTTTTTACCTTCCAGAAAGAGTTTCCACAGTGAAGGACATAAAATATTCATTGGTTTCAGCCGATGGAAATAAAACATTTAGGTCAAACTCAGCAACATGTCTCAGGATTTTACTTAAAAGACATCAGGTGGCAGAATATTCCAGGATAGACCACATTCATATATTAACAGATATAGATCTCACTTTCAGATTAATCTGAAGATCTCAGAGAAATTTTTCATTTTTTAAATTTTTATATTCTAAAAAAAAAATGCACAGTCCACCTACACATCTGTGCAAAATAAACTCATATAATAATCTGCATATTTATCATTTTTATTTCTGATTTTTTTTGTAATTTTTATAGTTTTTTTTCTTATTCATTCATTCTATTATAATTCATATGATTTTTTGCACAATAGTCTTTAAAAAATTTAAATAAACTTGTATCTAAATTACATTAGATCTAAAATAACCTAAAAAATAAAAAATAAAATTGGAGGAAACATTTTAACCTGGCATGAAAAATAAAATAAAATAAATAACCTCATTAAATATTGTGCAGATTTATCATTTTTATTTCTATTTTTTGTCATTATGACTTTTTTCTTATTCATTTGTACACTTTTATTATTATTCATATTATTTGTTGCACAATAGTCTTTAAAAATTGAAAATAAACTTGTATTTAAATGACATTAGATGTAAAATAACGCAAAAAAATAAAATAGGTGGAAACATTTTAATCTGCTATGAAAAATAAAATAAGCTAATTAAATATTGTGCATATTGATGATTTTTATTTCTATTTTTTGCAACTTTTATTCATTTGTAGATTTTTAATATAATTCATATTTTTTTGTACAATAGTCTTAGAAAACTTGAAAATAAACTAGTATTTAAATGACAGTAGGTCTAAAATAATAATAATAATAATAATAATAATAATATTATTATTATTATTATTATTATTATTATTATTATTATTATTATTATTATTATTATTATTATTTTAATAACCAAAAAATTAATAAAATAGGAGGGTGGTGAGGTGATTGTTGTGGTTGTTTCAAACATTTTAACCTGCTTTGAAAATAAAATAAAATAAATAAAAATGAATAAATACATTTAAAAAAGCAAAACTAAATTTTTCTAGATTTGTATTTTTATTATTTTTCTAACTCTGGTAAAACTAAATGAATCAAGCTCTTGCTTTTTAATGTAAACTACACTAATTGATGGCTATTAATTAACCTTTTCTTTTTGTGATTTTGGAGCATGTGAAGCTCAGAGTCGCATCGATTTGATGCGGTCACATGAATAAACAGCTCCACATGTTGTTGTTGTTGTTTGTGGTGTTTAAAGTCCACACAGGTCATCTTCAGTGATTTCCTCTAGAGGTTTCAGGTCACATGTCCTGCTTCATCCAGAGAGCACCAAGATGAGCGGAGCATAAAGAGGATTAGCCCATACACTGGACAATATGTTCACATTTAACTCTAGACATGGATGTGGAGGAATTCAGCAGGTTTACGTTCAATAAAGCCACCTGTCACGTCTTAACTGGGTCTTTTTTCTACACATTTGGCTTCAAATCTCCATAAACTAACGTCATCTCCATCCTGCAGTTGCTTTAATTCACCACCAAGCGTCAGTATGGAGCCAGAAACTCTCGGTGGGGCAGCGGGTTCACATCACAGTAGATTTACAACAAGCAGGAAAGATCAGGATTTTAGTTTAACCCTTTGTGGTGCTCGATGTGATAAATTCACTTTGCTGGATTCGGAACGATCCTACATGGAAAACGATGACAACATTCACAGAAATCTGGCCTCTGTTCAGAGAAACGCTCCATTTCCAGCCATCAGACAGCGTCAGAGCTGCGTTAATAGTGTTAAAACCAGTGTTGAGGAGTGAAATAATGCAAATTAATCATCAAAATAGCAGGAATTAGTTGTCCTTCCTTGGTCCTGATAGTAAATCATGTGGCAGTTATGAAGCTTTCACCCTGCAGCTAAAGAACAAAGAGTCTATTTTGAGCCAAATCTCTGCACCGGCTGCTCATCCTGACATTTCTCTCCAATTACTGATACTTGAAAAACACATTTTTTCTCTCCTTGGAACAGAAGTGTAAAAATGTGAGTTGAGCAATCAGCCGGTACCAGTCAGACCCGTATCGTGGCAGTGTTTGTAAGATGCTTTTTGGAGCTCCAGGCTCCGTGCCACAGATTATAAATAACTGGGAAGCTGGTGACCGATATCAACCAAAACAACAGTGGAAACATTTCAGATACCAGAGCGAGCTAAACAGCAAAAATCAACTTGTGAGTTATTTTTAAATGGCAGAGAGAGCAGAGATTAGCGGAAACTGTAATAGCCTTTAAATAAATGTATCCTAAATCCCTCTTATTAATGATAGATTCTACAAATTCTGCATTAATTAGATATCCTCGTTTGATGTACTGCATCAGACAAAAAAAATTAGATTTAACCCAGGGGTGTCAACTCATTTTAGTTCATGGGCCACATTTAGCAAAAAAACAACAAAAACAAGATAAAATATTATAAAAATGACAAAAAATGAGACAAAAAATGAGACAAAAAAGTTTCCAAGCAACAAAAAACGGACAACACAAGAGAGACAAAAAAAACAAAAAATTACAAAAATGATACACAAAACAGCAAATAAAGCAAAACACAAAGGGACAAAAATAAGACAAAAAACACAAACAAGACAAAAAGGAAACAAGAAATGACAAAAACATGAGACAAACGACAAAAGTCAGACAGAAAAAGACAAAAAAACAACAAAAATAAGGCAAAATATAACAAAAATTGAGAGACAAAACGACAAAAAATGAGACGAAACAAAAGAGACAAAACAATTGACAGAACAGGTACAAAGTGACAAAAAATAGACAAATGACAAAAATGACACAAAAAATGACAAAAGTGACAAACAAAATGCCAAAAAGTAGACAACACAAGAGAGACAAAAAAACCCCACAAAATTACAAAAACGACACACAAAACACCAAATAAAGCAAAACACAAAATGACAAAAATAAGAAAAAAACACAAGTGAGACAAAAAGGAAACAAAACGACAAAACCGAGAAAACAACAAAAAGTCAAAAAACAATAAAAACAAGACAAAATATTGCAAAAATGAGACACAAAACAAAAGAACAATGAATAATCTAGTATTTTACTTTCTGATCCAAACAACTTGTCATGGTCTAGAAATGATTTTAAATTTATAGTTTTACTAATTTACAATCTGCAGTTAATATCTTCTTTGGAATTTTTACACTTTGAGGACCGGATTGGACCCTCTGGAGGACCGCTTTTGGCCTGCGGGCCTCATGTTGGACACCCCTGGTTTATCCTTTTGTCAAATCCCAGAAAATGCCCTCGGCCATCAGTACCTTTTGTGCATCGGAAGCGTTTTTTGAACCTGGAAATGTCAGTCAGAGTGGCTGATGTGAGCCGTCACTCATTTTATTCTGCGCTTCGACCACAAAACCTCAACCAAATCCTGCACAACGCTCTGAAGAATCAGGCAGGGGTTGGAACGTTGGAGGTGAAGCAAAACTCCCCCATGTTCCCTGAAAGTCCAGCTGAAAACACGGGTCTGCTCGCTGCAGGAGGCCGTGGAAACTTTTCTCAGGTTTAAACTCCTGCTGAACCCGAGCATTAAATCTTCCTACATCCAATTGTTTCACTCCTTCTCAGCGATTGTGATCTGACTATGAAAAAAAACTCCAGAAGCGAAGGAAACGGACGTTCACCTACACTTCTGCAAAATTTTGTCATGCCAAACAAGAATCGTGACCAAGTAAGAATATATCCTGCATTTTGTTGCTGTATCTGCCAACAGAAGGTTCATCTGACTGTCTTTTCCTTAACTACAGGGTTGTAATTACATAACGTACAGTGTGACATCACAATAATCTTTTTCTCCTCTTATTATCCTCTACAGCTGCTTTATTTGGCTCTAAGCCTGAGTGGAAACGCTGACTTTTTTGTATATTTGGTTGTACAGTTCCAATAAATCAGAGGCTTGTAAACAAAACTCACATGGAGCCACAACTACTTGTTTACTAGAAAGAGTTTTGGCATCATTCGTCATCCTGTCCAGTTCGACATTCTGGCAAAACCTGATTGGAATTCCATTTCTCTTCAGAGAGGCTTCGGTTTCACGGCTTCTCAGTGCAATCTGGTGGCACCGGCGTTTAAAGGCCACCGCTGTCTGCTGAATAAATGAAGAAACGGAGCGACCGGTGCAACCTAAACGTGCACGGAATGGTGCTCCTACTGATCGACTTGCAGGCGTAAATAATGCAGAAGTCATGACAATCCTGAAAAAACCCTGAATGCAGAAGACTGTAGAGGATTCAGCTGATCACTGATGTTGAGTTACGAATATGAGCTGCAGGAAAGCGAGCTGCAGACAAACCAACAAAAAATACCGGAAATGGAAACACTTATTAGCATTAACAGATTAAATATAACCTTTAATAAATGGTTATTATCACAGTATAATGCACCTGTCAGTAGGTACAAATAAATCTATTAATCTACTTATTACCTGTAGAAACACATTAGAGAAAGTTGGAGTCTGAACATATAATTAATGATAATATAATGTAGAAAATGTTCTACTTGCAGGTAAACATTGTGCAATAAGAGGCAAAAAGAAAGCCCTAAGCTAGCTCATCCAAAGATGTAATAAAGTCACCAGCAATAATGCAGACAAATGCGACAAGAATTAAAAGTTGAACCTGTTAGCGACATGTAGCTACACTTAGCACTGATAGCCATTAAAAAATATTCAGTGACAAATTTAACCAATTACAGCTTCTACAGCTGACTGCTTTATATAAATAATATCAAATAACTACATGTGAAAAGCAACAAGCCCACAGATTATTATCACTTTATTCTGACTTTGGCTTTTTAGCCTTTTTATGCTAATTCTTTCGGTTTTGCGGTCTAGAACTTTACTGTTTTGATTCACTGTGCATGACTTGCTCAGCACCACATGGCAGATATAGATAGTTAGAAACTAGATAGAACCACCAGAGAACGGAAACAAAGCCATCTGATAGCGCCGTGTGACGATGTATTCATCCGCTCTGCTCATCAACTAGTTCCACGTAACCAGTTTTGATGTAACAATGAAACGCCGTATGTCGAGGACATAGTAAACCGAGGATCCCCTGTATACGCAGCATTATCAATCGATAATTTAATTTCTAGTACAAATAGACTTGATCCATGCCTCTAGGAGCTAAGAATGCTTTTATAGTTGATTCCAGCTTGATTTTAAATATTAAAACTGTCCAGGAATCATTAAGCACCATAGAAGACTTTGTCATGGTGCCCCTTGACTAGCTAAACTCCTCCAATGGTCTCTGCCTGGTTGCTACGGTAATAAACATTGAGAGACCACGTGCTACAGCTAATTCACAATAATTACAGTGTGTGTTCTCAAGGAAAATGATCAGTGGATACAAATATTTATTATTCAAATCGCATTGAAAGCAAAAAATCTTGATCTTAACTGTATTATAACATTTTAAAATGTCACTGTGTTTTGCTGCCTCCAAGTAGTAAAACTTCACGTAAAGATCCGATGCTTTTCTGTCTTTTACCAATTTAAACTGAGTATCTTTAGATTTTTAAGACATTTGTTGAATTTGAAGTGCTTGAGGCATATTCATGAGAATTTTTCACAATTTTGGTTACATTTAATTGATAAACAGTCTCGATATACGACTACAATTATGAATTTTAATCATTATTCTAGCCCTATATCATCCACCCCTCCTATATGTGCTGTAAACATGCCTTTACAGGGTCTTTCCACATCTATTTATGCATCTACATGCGTCCTCTGGTCCATCTGCTTGAACCGCTGTTGGCTTGATCTGCCTCTCTGGCAGCTGGACGGCGCTGATCCTGGATAAGTCGGCCCAAAGCTGCGTCCTAATAACAACCATTTTGGGCAAAAAGCTGAAACCGATCCAAGAACACGGTTCCTGCTGCTGCCGGGTAAACAGCCGCCAAGCGAGGCTTCATTTCCTGTCTAAGAGCAGGAGCCATTTGGAGGAAGCAGCCGGATTCCCTCTCTGCTTTCATTAATTTAGCTCAGATTATGGCTCTTTCTGCCTCAGTCTTCATCCAACTGGAAGGCTGAAATCATACACAACAAATTTGCTGATATCTGATTGGAATTTGTCCCAAAATGTCCCCCTGAATTCAACGTTTCTCCCATCGAAGTTACTCCGTTGGAAGACTTTTCAAGGTCTCTGAAGGTCTCGTTTGCTGAGATTCAAGGTTGAGCATTAGAGGCCTAGTTTCTTATTCATGCTCTCGTGAAGTTGAGAAATCCTTCACTTTAAAACAGCCGCTGTATCTTCTAAAATCTCCATCACAGGGATCGCCTCAGGACGTGAAGCGTTGATCCTCGGATGGAGCGTTCGAAGGCATACTGATGAATTCGGGAGATTTATTGTAACTTTGAGAACATTTCCAGCCTTTTTTTTTCTTTTTGCAAAGTTTTTTTTTTTTTTTTAAGCCTTTTCACAGTCAATCAGATAGCAGAACATGACTCAATGATCTATAAAAATCACAGGGAAATGTCAAGGTTTGGATTCCTTCACTCCTGAGCTGCCGTTTCGCTCCGATGTTCACAAATCACAGAAATCGGCCGTCGTGGGCAGAGACGCCCACAGCGGCGGAAAATAGAGAAGAGGTCGAGGTTTGAGAGTCAGGTGAGCAACTCTTCCTCTTGACTAATCTCTTGTTTGATCTAACTATACTTTCACTTGTTCCACCTACACGTAAACCTGAACGCAACAAACTCGCGGCTGATCTCGTGGGGTCGTGGTTGAGGCATTTTGGGAAATGTAGGAAACTGAAAATTGAAGTAAAGGTGAAACTAAATATACTATCGCAGCACAAAAGCCTCCAGAAGTGCATCTCAACTCTACAGCGGCAGCAGCACCCTCTCCTGCCCTTCCAAAGCAAAAGTTTTCTCCCTTCACAGCCTTTTCTGGCTGCAGCAGGTTGTTATGTAATAAAGGGAAACAATGCAATCACCAGGAGGGTAGCAATTATGCTAATTATACAAGGATGGAGGTGACAATTAACATCTAGTGCAATCACTGCAACTGAGTAGGTTTGTGTACGTTTTCAGCAGTTTTCCATCCTCACTGAGTTTTCATTACATTTAAATGCTTCGCTGTAGTTAAACTGCAATTACCAGCTCCTTTAGCTTCAGATCTATGGCGTCCTCTGTGTGGTTTTTTGGCTTTAACTCGGACGGATTGAGATTGTTTTCAGTTTTCATGAAAAAAGCAGCAAATGAAGTATTTTTCTTGGTTGTCCAAATACATAAGTGATCCCAGGTCTATGCATGGAGCAGGTTTGGATCCAGGTGAGGATATCCGTCTGTGTTTTCTGATCCTTTACTTTAGCAAAAATGCCAATAATAAGATAAGACAATCCTTTATTTTTTGTCTTTTATGGTCTGACTTTTGTCATTTTGATCATAAAGTTAAATAATATATCATTCAGTTCCAGATAGCTGTGACTAAATGTTGTGTTCTTTGTAGATAAACTGTGATCAGTACATTCTAATGTGGAAATGATAAACTGTGGCATAAAGTTGCTGAAATTTATTTTTCTTCCGATATTTCAGGTTGTTCGTGATGTTTTGTAAAAAGATAATTCCTTAAATGTGAACTTTTTTTGCACTAAAACAAATGAAAAATTTGAAGTTGTGGTTATTCATAGGTTCTTATGCTGTGCTTTCACTGGTCCGGTCCACTTAGTTCTCAGTAACCCAGCAGTAGTTGAGTATTCCTATCAGTATCCGGTCAGTTTTCCCAGCCAGAACGCGAACGCTGCTCGGTTTATTTGTCGTGGACAGCGTGGATGAACCATGAGCTCTGCCAGCAGCTGTTTTCTTATTCAGCTGGAACACGATACAGACGTGGAATGTGATGTAGGAAGTGTGTTACGTAAAGAGAGCTCCCCTCCCTGGAACGTAAACACTCCTCACTGCCAACTTTAACTTCTGACTTAAACGCATCATTTAACGTACAGACATCCCTGCTTTACACGCACCCCCATGACTGATTAAACAGCTGATTTATCGGTTGGATTACAGTGAAAAACATCCATTACAACCCAAGGTGATGACATGAAAAACACATGTTGTTCAACCAGTCACCTGAAACTGTCTGATACAAAATCCTCACATTTATCCACATTAATTCCAATAATTTTGCTTCATTTCTTTTCTGCACGTCACTAGACGGACAGAAAATGAAGTAGCTTTAATAATGGATCATTTCCCATTTTTAATGCAAAAAATATCAAATATTTACTGGTTTTAGCTCCTCAAATGTGAAGGTTTTATGGGTTTCGTGATCAAACATGACAGAAAACTGAATATTTTTAGGTTTTCAACTTATATTTGGACAAAACAAGACAGTTAGAGCAACTCTTCCCTCAGTGGAAAGTTATTGTTAATTTATTTTTATTTTATTGAAAATATCAATTACTTAATTGTGGCACTACTTTTAATAACTGTTGGTTTTTAAATATTTTTAATATATTTTTTTATATTATTACCAATTAATATTGTCATTATTAAATTATTGTATTATTATTAAATAATAATAATTTTAAGTTATTATTCCATATCATTATTTAAATTTTATTTTAGCTAGATTTTATTGTTTAAATCTGTAAATGTGATTTAATGTGGTGTGCAGATGTATTACACGCCTGTAGTTTGTTTATGTGACAAAATATTTTTAATGACTTTTAGTGAACAAAAAAAATCTTTGATTGCATTTCTACAAAAAATCAATATTTTCATTATTAAATTATTGTATCATTAATAATAATAATAATAATAATAATAATAATATAATAATATAAAATTATTATCTAATATTATTTAAACTTTATTTCAGCTAGATTTTATTGTTTAAATTTGTAAATTTGATTTAAGGTTTATGTGATATAAAATAATTTTTTAAAGACTTTTTTGTTAACAAATAAAATAAATCATCTGCTTACATTTCTATAAAAACAGGTTAAATAACCCGAAGCTGTTTAACTTCTCGTCTGATCTGAATTTCTTCTGGGTTTCCAGAATCTTTCCCGTCTGGTTTTTGTCTCTGAACACACATGCAGCTACACACCCGGCAGGCTTCCACTCACAAACAAACACCGTCAGGCACGTGCACATTCACATGAGTGTGCAAAAATACCACAACACACACACACACACAGCAGAAACAATGGAGTGTAGGTGACACACCCCGGGAGTCCTGTTCCTAATGTCAACACTCTGACGAGGAGTTATGTCACCAGAGTAGATAGCAGCGACCTCCTCCTCCTCCTCCTCCTCCTCCTCCTCCTCCTCCTCTCCCACTGGTCAGATCAGATTATGACACTCTGACAGGGTCTCTGAACACGTAACATGACTGGACATGTAGAAAGAGCCTCCACAGGGCTCCACATTCTGCAGGTTCCCCTGAAACCCTGCAGTTCTGCAAACAGCATCTGTCTTGTGTTCCTGCTGCAGATGAAGGCAGCTTTTCCGCTCCAGAGCTTCCTTTTAAAGCAGATGCACACTGACGCCGCTCTCCGCTAACGTTACACAGAATACAGCGGCAGAGAAAGCCATCTAAAGAAACCTGCTTATAGCTCCTAGAGGCAGAGCTACTTTCCTCCCTGATGTATTTAAAACTCATTCAGACGTGGACTACAGTGTGCACCATGCAGAAAGAAAACACCACTAACCGGACTGGAAAAATGAGGATTGGTCAAATGTTGTAGGAGCTAAAATGTCATATATTACGTCCTCTTAAACGAGCAAGAACAGAATTAAATATTGAAATATTTTGTCTTCTTTTTGTTCTTTTTGCCTTTTGTGTAGTTTTGGTCAAAAATCATTGCTGTGTTGCCATTTTGTGTCTCATTTTTATAGTATTTTGTCTTGTTTGTGTTGTTTTCTTGTCCGACTTTTGTCGTTTGTCTTGTGTTTTTGTCATTTTGTTTCTTGTTTTTGTCGTTTTGTGTTTCCTTTTTGTCTCGTTTGTATTTTTTGTCTAATTTTTCTCATTTTGTGTTTTGCTTTATTCATTGTTCGGTGTTTTTTGTCTCGATTGTGTCATTTGGGTAATTTTTTGTATTCTTTTTGTCATTTGTCAATTTTTTTGGCGCTTTGTAACTTTTTTGCCAAATTTTTTGCCTTTCAGTTTTGTTTTGTGTCATTTGTCTCATTTTTTGGCACTTTGTACTCGTTTTTTGTCTTTTCTTGTCCGATTGTTGTTCATAATATTTTGTTCGTTAAACGTGAACATTTGAAGAACATATTTTCTTGCACAAAAACAAAGGATAAAATTGGAGGTTTATGGGTTATTATGCTGTGATTTTACTGGTCCGTCGCACTTTAGATCAGATTGGGCTGAATGTGGAACCTGAACTAGAATGACTTTGACACCTTTATCATAAAGCATAAAAAAACAAAAGTTGAATTTATTTGATTTGTTACTTTCGGAAAATAGCAAAAATCTAAAATCAACATGTCTGATTGTTACCATTACTGGAAAACATTGACATATTATATATATTTTATTGTTTACAGTTTTGTTTTTTTATATACTTGTCTCCTCTCTGCGATGTTTAAACACTACCTGCAGTTCAGTTGAAAAAATGCTGAATTTTTCTTCTACGACTGTTTATCACAGCTGAGTCAATCATAGCTTCACAGTTAGATTAGGAAGCACAGAATTTTAGGTTTTAGTTTTACCAAATCTGGTGACAGCAGTTAGTCTATTTTTGGCAAATTTTTAAAAAGAGACACTGAAAAACAAATTCTAAGCTTAGATTTGGTGACTTTTCTAATGGAATGGGTAGTTCAAGGACTGTTGGAAAGTTGACAATCCAATGATTCAGATTTTGTAGTTTCTGGCTGATAAATGGGGAAACCTTGTTGATTGTTTTTTTTTTAAAGAAAACATTTCTTTCCAACCCACCAGCTGATCTTAGAGTTCAGAACCTGAACCTCTGGCATGTTAACAAGCCAGATCAGATGTTTTTTCCATCTCAGATCTGAGCAGCGTGCACGTGATCTCTGTCAGAACATCCATCAGTCAGTGTCAAAACCTCGCGGCTCGTTAAAAGCAAGAGCCGAGGCGTGTGTGGGAGTTTATGACCTCAGTGGGATCGGTAACCGACAGTAATGTGAGCCGTCGACACAAAAAGGATCTGTACTGTAAATGTAGCCGCAAGTAGCCCGAGCCTCGCAGCCAGGCGTTCAAAATGATTGTAAATAACCTTGGAAGTGGTTAAACAATCACAGCCACAGTCATTCCGTCCATAAACCTAATGATCCCAACATAAACAGCAAGTTCAAGCACCAAAGAGACGCTGAAATCTGTCGACTAGTAAATCCCTAAAACCTCATCTCTGTGTGTCAAAGTTGCTTATTTACAGTTTGCCTTTCCATGAAAACACACTTCTCCTGTCTTAAAAACAGCTGCGATGTAAATTTCTGCCTCTTTTTCCACCGTTCTGCACTCGAGCACACCAGCTCACCCACAGCTCTAACACTGTAAAACTACTGGAGTAACTCAGCCGTACATGTTGGAACAAGAAACCAGCTCTGAAGAAGAAAAATGCAACAGAAAGCTGTAAAACCCTGCAACTTGACAGGATTGGCTGTTTAGGTTTGTGACATACGAAACCCAGGAAGTCTGAATCTGTGTTTTTAAGGTCGTAGTGCAGTATCAAGCTGCTGTAACATGTAAGTTTCGCCCAAAAAACAGCCAAAATATGATAAAGTCAATCGTACCGCCTTGTTGATGTGCCCACAGACAGTTGTAGTTGTTTTAGATTATTCTACTATACTGCTAGATGTGCTAAAAAAAAAGATAATTAAATCTCTAAAACCTCATCTCTGTGTGTCACAGTTACATATTTAGATTTCTTTCTTTTTTCTCTTGCTTTTAAATAACTGAGATGTAACTGTATAAAGTCCATGGATCGGTAGTCGTTTCTGTCATTTTGTTTCACGCTTTTGTCAGTTTTTTGTCTCGTTTGTGTATTTTTTTGTTGCTTTCTAACTTTTTTGTCAAATTTTTTTGTCTCTTTTTTTGTTTTGTTCTGTGGTGTTTGTCTCCTTTTTTGTCATTTTGTTTCTTGCTGTTGTCATTTTGTGTCTCATTTTTTATAATGTTTTGTCTTGTTTTTGTTGTTTTTTTAAAGTTAAATACTGTATCATTCAGTTCCAGGTGACTAAATGTTGTGTTCCTTTGTCGACACTCTGTGATCTGGAAGTTGTAATGTGGAAATGATAAACTGAGGCTGAATGTTGCTGAAATTTAACATATTTTTCTTAAGAAATTTCAGGTTGTTCAAGATGTTTTGTGAAAAGATAATTCCTTAAATGTGAACATTTTTGCACAAAACCAAAGGAACCATCAGGAGTTGTGGTTATTTCTAGGTTACTATGCTGTGGTTTTACTGGTTTTACTGGTCCGGTCCACTGGAATCAGACTGGACTGGATGTGGAACCTGAACTAAGATGAGTTTGACTCTCCTGATCTACATAAAACTGCCTTTGGACAATCAATTTTCTCCTACACAGCAATAAAGGAATGGAGTCAGCTCCCCATTGAACTGAAGGCAAGAACTGACTTTAAAGGCTTTTCTGAAGATACTAAAAAACGGATCTGAAGAAACCACACATGTCAGCATCGGCAGTCCTTGAAATGACTTTTTTTAACCATGTAAATGTGAGAATCTCTTGCCTGCTCCAGGGACTGCAGATGGAAACTAGCCAGTACACTATAATCTGGTCCAGAGCATCTCTACCTTGAGTTTTACACTCTTCTGTAGCTGGTCCCTGTTAAATAAAGAAAATAAAATCTACACTACAATATTTCCAAGCTGACTGACATTTACATCAGTAGCGCCCGAGCAGACCTTCACAAACTCCAGGATATTAATAATCAGAACGCCGGCCTCACAGGTCCAGCATGTGATCAGCAAACACAGATTCTTAAGCTCTCTGGTGAAGACGACGTTGTGAAGAAGGGAAAGAGGAGGCGTTTGTTCATTTTGCCACCGGTGTGTGCTGCCTTTACCCACAGAAGCGTACAATCAAAAAAAAAAAAAAAGTAGAAAAAGGTCACATGAATCATTTTCTTGGAAGGCACTAAGAACGGCGTTGAACCAGACGAATGCTCGTATGAACACCAGACATGGTTGGTGGTTCTGCTGGAGGACTCCAGTGTTTTCTAGCTGCCATTCTGGACTTTCTGATGAGGAACAGCGTAGACGTCGTCATATTTTGGCTGTTTTTTGGGGAGAAAGCCGAGCATTTCCGGCTCTCTCCGATAAAAATCCCGTGTTTTACCTTGTTAATGTGTCATTATGGTGATTTATACACGTTTTAAGACACATCTGGAGCGACCACAATCGCAAAAACACAGATTCACACTTCCACGGTTTCATACATAACAAACCTAAAGCTGACTTTCTGCATCATCAGGTAACTTCCTGTCCCGACAGGTAGCTTCCTGTCACACCTGTGGTTCACAGTTATATGGTTCATGGTCTCATTTCTGCATCTTTTTTCATTTTTGCATATTTTGTGTGTTTATTTTTGTCATTTTCATGTCTAATTTTGGCGTCTTTTTGTTGTATTTTGTGGCATTTTTGTAATTGTCTTTTTGTGTAACTTCCACATCTTTTACTTTATTTTTGCAGCTTTTTTGTTTCATGGTTGTAATTTCTGCATCATCTCGGTGTTATTTTTGCTCCTTTTTGTGCCAGTTTTGAATTATTTGGGGTAAGTTTTTGCATATTTTCATCGTTGTTGACGTGAAGCTAAATCAAAACATAAAACTCTTCTCAGACCTAATCTTAATCTGTCGGCCTCTCTTCTCTCTTTCCTTTAGTTTCTAGTTCCAACATGTGGGGTTGAATTTCTGCAAGTAGAATAATTTGAGCTTTTGAGCAGATGTGTAGGTGAGCGAGTGGTGGACGACACGGACTTTATAGAGTTCAGTCTCAGGTATTTTAAAGCAGGAAAAGAGAGACATTGAAGCACTACTTTGCTGCTTAAGCTGCGTATTTTTAGGTGAGGTTTCAGGGATTTAATGCTCTTGATTGAAATGAGGCATTAAAGAAGGAAGACTGGAATCAGAAAGGTTCAAAAATAAAGATATAATGTGCAGCTTTCACGTGCACAGACGAGTCTATGTGAATATCTGTGCAGAATTGTGTTTTTCTACAGTCATGCTCTTGTCTTTTTGAGAAACTGCTGGCTCTCCTCTCCCTTCCTAAACCTCTACTTCTCTCTTTTTTCCCTCCTGGAGTGTTTATTCGCTCTGTAATCTCCACTGTTTCCTCTCCTCTCTCTCCCTCTTGCATGCCAGCTCTCTCGCTTCCACGCTCTCTGCAGCGGCACGTGACGCCGTGGCCGCACATGGCCCGGCGTGTGAGAGATTTCAAAACATGCAAAGCCAACTCTGCTGGCTGAGGCCTCCCTCTCTGAGCAGCTCCAGAGTGCAGAGTCAGTGTCTGCTTTAACCCTTCCCTCGCCACGATGAATCACAGCCCTGAACGTTCAGTCAGCCTCGGCCTGCCGTTATCCTGCTTTTAAAGACGCACAGCCAGCTTCCTCGGTATGTGCACGTTGGAATGAAACTACGACTCAGCGGTTCCTGGATGTCACATTCCTGTCGGTCTACACGCTGGTGTTTGGTTTTGGTTTGGTTTGAAGCAGCTCTGTGGTGAAAACCAGAGTCTGATTTACACTTTGATCCTGAGGACAAAGACAGAAGAAGCGACTGTGCTGATACAGACCTTTCTAACACATGCACATTTGCTGGAATATATATTAGATGTATAGATGTATATAAATCCCATAATTATTTATTTTGGAAGCAATCATTTATTCATAAAAAATGACTGGATATCACTAAAATGTCAACTATGTCACAAAAGTCCTGCAATTCTATATTGATCCATCCACAATGACTTGAAAATGATCCATAATTAGAGAAAATTAGTCCAGAATGACAAGAAATTTGTCCTAAATGCCTTGAAAATTACCCCAAAGACACAAAAAAGATCCAAGCTGACATAAAACTCGTCCAAAATGACTCAAAAATTGTCCAAAATGACTTGAAAATTGTCCAGGTCAATCTATAACTGAGGGACTTCTGAAGTCCATGGGATATATCTGCATACATTTCTATTAAAAGTAAAAAAAACTATGTTTTTGTGTTCATTATGATCATGTCTTCACAAATTCCATCAGTGTTTATTATGGAAACAATCACTTATGAATAAAAATGACTGGATATCACTAAAATGTCAACTAAATAAGCGTCTGAATTTAATACCAACCACCTTCTAATGAGCTGAACAATAATAAAATGAGCTGATTCAGAAATAGTGTGGATTGTTGTGTTGTGCTTCTAAAGACATGCAGAAATGTAATTTAAAGACTAATAATCCTGGTTAGCAGCTAATGGATCTACAGAACATCTGTCTCCTGCTCAACACTAAGATCACTGGATATGTTTGCTGTTTTCATGGTGATATAAATACACACATATGGCACCAATATTTAAAAATAAGCCCAAGAAAAAATGCCCTTCATCTTAATTTGAGTTAATTAGTTTTTTTTGTCATTTTGTTTCTCGTTTTTGTCGTTTTGTGTCTCATTTTTGTAATATTTTGTCTTGTTTTTTTGTCTTTTTTTTGGCCTGATTTTTGTTGTTTGTCTCGTTTTTGTTGTTTTGTTTCTCGTTTTGGTCGTATTGTATTTTCTTTTTTGTGTCACTTGTGTTTTTTGTCTCATTTTTGTCATTTTGTCAAGCTCCATCAGCGTTCGGTGTTCAGATGGGCCTCAGGCAACAGAACTGATCAGATTCAGGTTTATTCTCCTCAGGTGCCTCGTTTGACATTTATTTAACCGTCTGTTGACACTAGTAGAGAAAGATTCGGTGTTTGTTCGTCCAAACAGCTGACTGTCATTAGAAGAGAGTTTGTGCAGCAGATGCTTCCACATCGCAGTTCATTGAGTTCATGCATCCTCCAGCATGCAGGAATCTGCTTTGATTGGAGGGTTTCTGACTCAGTGAACTGACCTGGAAGTGCTGAAACTGCATGTACAAGTGATTCATGACTATTTTCTTCAGCTAAGGAGTTTTTTTTCCCCGAGTTTTCTCAGAGGTTATCGCTTCTTCTCAACCGATGACACTGCAGGTGATTGAATCGGAGCTAAAACTGATGAAATTCCTCCTCTTTTAACTAAAATATCAACATTAATGCTTTTCACAAGTGACTGGGATCAGAAAATGTCTTCATAATTATCCAGAAAACACATTTCCAAACACTTTAACCCTCCTGCTGTCTTCATTTATGGGCACCAAAAAATATTGTTTCCTTGTCTGAAAAAAATCCAAAAAATCAGAAAATAAATCTGAAAATTTGCAAAACCTTCAGGAGGAAAATTCCAATAATTCCTTAAAACTTTCCCTTAAAAGTTTTTTTTTTTTTTTTTTTTTTTTTTTAAAAACAAATTCTCCAAATTTGGCAAGAAAATCCTTGTAAATATTTTATAAACATTTTTAACATTTCTTTTTTTCCCACCAAAAACTGTTCAAAGATTTCCCAAAAACGTTGAAAATGTGGACATCAGAAGTTTCACTGTGAAAATAGATTTTTTTTCCACATTTTCAAACTTTAAAACGGGTCAGTTTTGACCTGCAGGACGACACGAGGGATAAATGTAAGAAACGTGAAAATCCTGATAAATTATGGAGCTAGAACGCTAGTTTTGCCCATAGATGCAGCTGATTTTAATGTTTTTAAACAGTGAATATGTCTGTTTGCTTGCATTAAAAAGTAAAATACAACACAGAAATCTGGGTGAAACTCCAAAAATACCACACATAAAACAC
This sequence comes from Amphiprion clarkii, assembly GCA_027123335.1. Taxonomy (NCBI): domain Eukaryota; kingdom Metazoa; phylum Chordata; class Actinopteri; family Pomacentridae; genus Amphiprion; species Amphiprion clarkii. The sequence continues at coordinate 34,284,168 of CM049580.1, read as the reverse complement.
ATAAGGGACAGGATCAAAGGCTGTTAGTCTGTGTTTTTGCAGCAGCTGAACTGTTTGCCACCAGAGGACTGCGTTTGCTGCAAACTGTGATCATCGGGTTTAGGACGTATTGAGCTGGTTTTATTTCCAAGGTTTGGGGGTTTGACAGGCAGTAAAAGACATCAAAGCTCAGCCTGGTCCTGCTCCAAGGCTCAGCTGAGTCTCAGAGGACGTTTTCCAGGTGAAGATCTAGTACAAGGATGTCCAACATGAGGCCCGTGGGCCAAAAGCGGTCCTCCAGAGGGTCCAATCCGGCCCTCAAAGTGTAAAAATTACAGAGAAGACATTAACTGCAGATTGTAAATTAGTGAAACTATAAATTTTAAATATTTTCTAGACCATGACAAGTTGTTTGGATCAGAAAGTAAAATAATAGATTGTTCATTGTTCTGTTGTCATTTTGTGTCTCACTTTTGTCGTATTTTGTCTTGTATTTGTTGTTTTTTGTCAGATTTTTGTCGTTTGTCTCATTTTTGTCCTTTTGTTCATCGTTTCTTTCCTTTTGTGCTTCTTTTTTGTCTCGCTTGTGCTTTTTTGTCTTATTTTTGTCATTTTGTGTTTTGCTTTATTCATTGTTTGGTGCATCTTTTGTGTTTTTTGTTTCACTTGTGTTGTTTGTCTCATTTTTTTCTCGTTCTGTAACTTTTTGTCTCATTTTTTCATTTTGTTTTGTCTTGTTTGTCTCATTTTTTGTAGTTTTGTGTCTCATTTTTGTCATATTTTGACTTGTTTTTGTCATTTTTGTCTCATTTGTGTAATTGTTTTTGTCTCGTTTGTGTCATTTGTTCATTTTGTTGTCGCTTTTTAATTTTTTCTCTTTTTTGTCTTGTTTCGTGTCGTTTGTCTCATTTTTTGTCATTTTGTTTCTCGCTTTTGTCGTTTTATGTCTCATTTTTGGAATATTTTGTCTTGTTTTTGTTATTTTGTTGTCTTGTTTTGGCCTGACTTTTGTCATTTGTCTCATGTTTTTGTTGTGTTGTTTCTTGTTTTGGTAGTATTGTGTTTTCTTTTTGTCTCATTTGTGTTTTTTGTCTCATTTTTGTCATTTTGTGTTTTGCGTTATTCGTTATGTGTCGTTTTTGTCTTTTCGTGTTTTTTGTCTCGCTTGTGTTGTTTGTCTATTTTTTTGTTGTTTTGTTTTTGGCTTTTGTCATTTTTTGTCTCACTTGTGTCGTTTGTCTCATTTTTTTGTCGCTTTGGGACTTTTTTTGTCAAATTTTTTGTCTCTTGTTTCTTGCTTTTGTCGTTTTGTGTATAATTTCTATAATATTTTTGCTTGCTTTTGTTGTTTTTTGTCTGACTTGTTGTTTGTCTTGTGTTTTTGTCATTTTGTGTCTTACTTTATTTGTTGTTTTGGGCACCATTTTTGTGTTGCTTGTGTTGTCTACTCGTTTGTTGTTTTGTTTCTTGCTATTGTCATTTTTGGTCTTGTTTGTGTCATTTTTGTCATTTGTTTGTCTTGTTTCTGTCGTATGTCCATTTTTTGTCGCTTTGTAACGTTTTGTCTAATTTTTGGTCTCTGTTGTTTTGCTTCGTGTCGTTCATCTCATTTTTTTTCATTTTGTGTCTCGTTTTTGTCATTTTGTGTCTAATTTTTGTAATACATTTTCTGTAAATGATGAAATTAAGAATAATATTGCTGACATTTTTTCGTAAGAAATTTCCGGTTGTTCATGATGATTTGTTAAAAAATAATTCCTTCAATGTGAATATTTTGAGAATGTGCTTTTTTTGCACTAAAACAAAGGAAAAATGAGGAATTGTGGCTATTTATCGGTTATTATGTTATTATTTTACTGGTCCGGAACATTGAATGTGGAACCTGAACTAAGATGAGTTTGACTCCCCTGCTCTAGTCAGAAAAACTGCAGTTTTAAGGGTATTTTGTGTAATATTTGCTACCTGACCACAGCTGTTACTACATGTGAGCACATTTTCAATCCATTCTCACCAACTTCGACTAAGAGCTCCAGCTTCAGCCTCTCAAATATGAATATTTATGATTCAGAAGAGGGAAAAAAGCTCCTTATAAAACCTCAGCTGCATCGATATTTCTGTTTTTCCTCCCTCTGAGCCACTCTCCGTTCTGTGCCCAGGATGAATTAAATCAAAGTAAAACATGTGCATGTGGATGAGATTATTATTTCCAGTCTATTTTCCATCTCTCTCTCTTTAGAGCAGCTCTGTAGTAACACTTGAGCTCCACGGCGACCTGAGGGATTTCTGGCTGGATGCATCGCGCTCGGCCCGGTCACGTGTTCATAATTCAGAATAAAGAGCACACAGAGAGATGAAAGCATGTTCACATTAGAGCCTACACAGTTGCATGCAAATGCCGAAACAAAGAGGACGCTCTCATATGCATGCTGGGAGTTGGGCGCATCACAAAGCCGTGCACGTGAACACACACCTCTGGAGTGTATTCATAGACGCTGCTAGAAGCACTCGGGGCAGATTTGAAGACTTGCAGCAGCGGTATTCTCTCTGTCCTGGCTGAACCTCTGCTGCTTCCTTTCATGCATCTCTCCTCCTCTCTGGCTCATTTTTCAACATGTCTCCTCTATGCTGAGCTCAAACATCCCGGAATAAAAAGACAAACACAACGTCCTGGGCAGATTTTAGCACAGTCTCATCCTGCCGTGCGCCTGAATCTAAGTTTTCCGACAAATTCAGAGCTTTTAATTCAGTAAAAAGCATGAAACTATCCAGTGAAGCGACCCTCGTGCCCGCCGGCGGCTCCATCCGACCTACACGAAGCACTGTCAGCCAGCGTGAAGAGTTCTGATGTTCTGCTTCCTCTGAGGATGCTTCACCCCTATATACATTTTAGAGTCCTCTCTACTTCTAGTCGTGGTTGTTCTGTTTCTATAGAGGTGCAGGACTTTACACTGCAGTGAAAAATGAGCCGACAGTGAGGAAAAACAAACAAACAAAAAAACCCACTAAGGTTCAAAGGGTTAGAATCACAGCCTTTCCGTTTGTCTTTGACTCGATTGAAGTCACTGACAGTTTGATGAGGAGATAAAACTCTGAGAAATGGATTGATGTGAAAGAAAAGAGAATAAACTGTTCAAATAATTCCAACACAAATCACACAGAAAAAGTTTCGTCTCCGTCTACAATCATCCTCTGCACACTCTTTGTCTCGTGCTTCCTTTAAATGTTTGTATAACTGCCGAACATTTACAAAGACATGTGGCAGTCTGTCGTCAATAAATCATCACGAAATTAGCCGCGATGATTCACTGGAAGGCTCACAAGACAGAAAATAAAAAAAATACATAAAAACACACAGCCGTCAGCGTTATAAAGAACGGCTTTGTGGTTTCAATTAGTCAGAAAATTGGAAGTTGTCAGATTCTCCAGAAGAGGAGGGGGGCGAAGAGAAAGAAATAAATAAATCAAAGAAAGACGGACAGAATGTCTCTTCTGATCTTCTGGCAGTTCTGGTTCGCATCAAAAGCGGCAGAGAGGAAACAATAAATTATGAATATATAGCGGATGAAAACAGGCTGTTGGAGGAGAAGTCGAGGAGAGCCGGAGAATAGAGCGTCAGCCATTCATCGATATAATTAGACAGAATCCAGCTCTGGTTATTGTCAGATGCACTGAGCTTTTGGATTGCATTAGTTAGCGTACTGCATCGCGGGTCCTTATTAGCGCTGGATCACATGGAGGCCGACTTCATGTGTGTCTGACGGTTTAGAAACGCTGCCCTCTAACACGGAGACGTCAGTTCTGATCTCACTTCTCAGGAGCTGCAGAAAGTAAAGCTCCTTCAGTCTGAACTTTTCCTCTTTGCATTTTAATCACTGCTACTATGAATTTATCAAAATGTCGATTTGAATGGTTCAAAATGGAAGCAAATCGTCAGACAGCGCCACCAGCTTCGACACATATTATCATTTTTATTATCTAAATTAATCCTTTAATTATTTGACCAAAACTATGTTGAAAATGATGTTCCGAGAGCCAGACGTTGCATCTTATACAGTCCCAAACCAAGAAACAGCCTCAAAAATGGACAAAAGTGACAACAGGAGGTGCTCGACTTACATCGGCGTTCAATTCCAACATAAGTCGTAAGTCGGAACTCCAGTGAAAATGTAAACAAAGCCGTTCCGTACATCACGATATCGATCAGTTCTTCTTAAAAGTCATGAATACCAATGACTTTCATGCATGTATGAATCATTTTACTAGAAGATAACAGAATATTGTAACAGACTGATATTGTTGTTGATGTTGAGGTTTCAATGTTTATTGTTCAGTTCCAGATTTACCTAATGTCAGTGAACGTGCCATGTTTAGTTAGCTCACCTCTGATTGGCTGAGAGTCAGCAGTAGAGAGAGCTGGGAACGGTGGCTAATTCTGGAGCTAAGTTATGGGGTTTTTCTAGTTATTCTGGCGTTGGCTACGGTCCACAGTAGCCTGTATGAAGGTTCAATAAACCAGCAGAGAACCAGATAAAGTCTCACTCATTCATCACAGAGGGTCACTACAATATGTTGATCTGTTTTTACAACGTGACCCATGTTGGTCGGCGTTTGTCCCTGTTCCCAGTGTTTTATTCTATCTAATTTCACTTCCATGGAGACAGCTTTCCTTTTCTTCCAAGCATCAGAAGAGTCTGACTTACGCTGGGAGCCATAATGAAGGACAAAAAGTTAGTGAATGTAGCACAATCCAAGGTGGAGTACAACCAGAGAATGGAAACAAAGCCGTCTGATAGCACTGTGACGACGTATTCATCCGCTCCGTTAGTCAACTAGTTCCACGTAACCAGTTCTGACGTAACAATGAAACGCCGTAGGCCGAGGACGTCGTAAACAGAGGATCCCCTGTATACGCAGCATTATCAATCAATAATTTGTTAATTTCTCGTACAAACAGACTTGATCCATACCTCTAGGAGCTAAGAATGCTATTATAGTTGATTCCAGCTTGATTTCACATCTAAAAACTGTGCGGGAGTCATTAAGCACCACAGGAGACTTTGTCATGATGCCCCTTGACTAGCTAAACCCCTACAACTAAACAAGTATTTCCACGTAACCAGTTCTGACATAAGGACAAAACGCCGTCGGCCAATGATGTCATTAACCAAGGCCCCCGTCTATTTGTCTTAACTCACCATGTAGACACTCGGCTCCTCCCATCATGCTTTGCTGCTGCTGCTGAGGTGGTGGCGGTGGCTGCGGCGGTTGCGGCTGGACGGTCTCCAATCCGAGCAGTGAGGAAGAGGAGGATGAAGAGGACATGGAGGAGGAAGAGGAGGAGCAGGGTGGAGGGGAGGTGGGGGGACACTGGGAGCTCTGGTTGGGCACTGCAGACTGGGAGCTCTGGGAGGACAGAAGATCAGAAGGTTTGTGAAGAAAAATACCTCCTGACTGGTGTTGAAGTTCAACCACACAACTGCTACTTAGACATGTTAGCTACAGCATCTTATACTGCAGCATCAAATGTTTTAATTCTATTGTTTTTTTTTACATTTTACTGGTATTTTACAAAAAATCTCTGCTTTGTTTTAGTAAAAACACAGGGAAAAGTATTTATCTAATATATACAATAAATTGGCGAAAATTGTAAATAATGTCCACATCAAACATCTGTATCTTCACAATATGCGATCCATAAATAATAATAATAATGACATTATTTTACAGTTGTTTGCTGTTATATGAAAGAAGTATTATGAATATGAAGGTTTAAAAAATGGTAGATTTTCCATGTTTTGGTAGACTTTTTTATAGTGTACTCAGTCGGACATTTCGTTGATGCTGCGTTAACATCTGCAAAAGCAAATAAAAATATTTCAAAGGTTTTCTTGTTGGATCCAGTATGTGTGAGAGATTTAACCAAGCCTGAATTAGCTTTTCTTTTTTTTTAGCTGTTCATTAATTATCCAAGGTGCATCCAAAGGCTCAGTGTGGGACCATTTTTTACTTTTACGTTCCCTCGTATCGGCTGCTAGTGTATCGATATTTTTGCTAGTGTTGGGAAAAGCTCTCTAAATGCTACATGGAGGCGACACTTTACATGATGCATGTGTTGCTCATTCCTCCTTGGTGAAGCTAGCTGTGATGTGGCTAACGCTGGTGAAGGAAACATAGCTACACCACATGGGGTTTGAACCTGCAGCACATTAGACACGACGGATGTATTTCCAAAACAGCACAGTGGTTCAATAAGACGCTCAGCCGCTACAATAGCTGCGTTTCCATTCAAATGTGGCAGTAATTTCAAGAAAAAACAGAAAAGGAAAACATGAATTGAAGCCATCCCCAACACCAAACCGCAAACAGTGAGTCAGAATGCAGAAATTAAAGAGAAGTTCTTCCTTTCCGTACATATTGCAGCTGCCTTACAAAGTAAGTAATGTTGCAGGAAGCACTATACAGCTGGGACGTACTACTTCTTTATAATCTTTGGCCTTAAGGTCTGAGTGGATTCTCGGCCATCCAGGTCATGATTCTGGAGAATAAAGCGAAGACGCCTCTTGGGTGAGGGGTGAAACGTGAAAGTCTGCTTTGCTTTTTACTGAAGCTCTCAGGATTGGGCCTTAAGCTCTGACCGTCATCTATCTGTTTCAGTCTGTGGGGTGAAATGAGCTGTCATCGGTCCAGGTTCTCTGTGGCTCAGGCTTGCTTATACTGCCATGACGTCCGTGACTTAGTGACGCAACCGAGCAGAGGATTACCAGTCAGAAATACCTACAACATTCAAGTACATTTTGGAGTTCGCAAGCCAACGCACTTTCCTGCCTATCCAGACCCACAATCCTCTGCAACAGAACGTACGTCATTAGTGTAAGACTTAGAACGCAGGGTAAACCCCTGCCATGCCATGCTAGACGGTATGGTGGTATTAGGGACCAAGCACCAAAGCTGCGAAGACACTATTGAGACCCAGCTATGAAATTTGGTACGCATATGTAACTCATCAAGGCGTACAAAAAAGCCTATTACACCCATGCCCAAAACACAACAGGAAGTTGGCCATTTTAATTATGTGTCATATTTTAGACAAATTTTTGCACATTTTCAAAAGCTATGACCTCAAACAGGGTAACCCAGACACAGCTGAAATTTGGCCAGGACGTACACCGGGTATGGGTGATCCAAAGATATCAAAATGTTCCACAAATTCTGAGGACGTGGAAATGATGGCCTCCAGAATTTCAACGTTTTGCCATGAAGCAGGAAGTGCTGCCTAACTGGTCTGTACACGCTTCAATCAGCCTCTAACTTTGCATGTGTGATCAGAGTCCGGCCTTCATCACATCCATAGGCCAGAATACACTCTCAGTGATAGCGCCACCTGGTGGACATGCTTGCTGACCAGCAAAGATGCAAGGACCCGTTTAACACTGCTTGCAGCTTTAACTAGTATCGGAACACATCCCTGATGCTTTTGTCTGTTGCAGTTTTTCATGTCTGTAAAAGTTCAGAGGAAAAGGATCCAAATGCAGAACACAAGAGGCCAAAAACTAAATATTTTACTAAAATATTTGTCTGTATAGCCACAACTCTCCCAACAGTCCTGAAGAATGGTCTGCTGCACCTCATTATAGTTCTGTTATAGGGTTTGGTTGTATTGGCAAAGCTTAGCCCAGGATGCAGTGATGGTGTCCCTGCAAATAAAAAGTGTAGAGGGAATTGATTTGGTGGAACATTTACATGCGCTATGACAAAAAGGGAGAATTCACCGCAACAACAAAGCAGGTCTGTCTTAGTATGCGTTTGAAAACTTTTCATTTTCAGCATGCAGGGTTGGTACACGGAGGCTGCTTTATCCAGCAGTGGAGGGGGTTTGGAAAACGGTAACAAACGGATATCAAAATGGGAGGAGAAAGTAAAATGGCAGACATTGTAGCTCCAGTCTAGATCTGGTGAGTCAGACCAGGAAAGCAGCCATTCACAGGAGATCTGTCAGCATAGAAAACAATTCCAACGAGGGAGGTAGAAATCCAGAAACACGAGGAAACGAACAAGCAGCTGTGAAGTGAAGACACGAAGCAACATGAACAACCTGAATGAGCAACAGCAGGGAGTATATATATTTATATATATATATATATATATATATATATATATATATATATATATATATATATATATATATATACATATATATATATATATATATATATATATATATATATATATATATATATTTACTGGGAAGACTGAGTGGATTATAAGTGGCAGGTGGAGTACAAAAGAGGAGGGAAGATAAACAAAGGGTGGAAGTAAAACAAACTGGGGTGCATGAAACCGAGTGACATAAAAAAGCATGACAGTCTCCACATTGGCTGCTGCTACATGCTTCATTTGCATTGTTTTTTTTGCTTCATTTCCTCCGCACTTTGTTGCATTTTGCTGCTTCACTTCCATCGAGCACAATAACCTGTAATTATTTTTGCTATATTTCAAGAATGCTGCAAATGTTCTGGGTTTTTTATGAGTGTTTTCTGACGGACAACATGAAAATACACCACCAAGAGGCGACTCAACGTGTACAAACAACCCCTGCATGTAGCTCACGTTACGGCCATTATGAACTAATGTGGCACATTCATCATTTCTAGCACAGGAGCTCAGTCACCTGTCTGACTGCAGCGATAGAGGTTGTGGAATTTGCATGTTCTCGCTGCACCTGCGGGGGGTTTTTTCCTCCCACGAGAAACAGACAGAAGGTTAATTGGTGATTCTAAATGGTACGTAGGTGTGAGTGTGAAGTGCATCTATGTGTTACCTGTGTGATGAACTGGCTACCTGTCGAGGGTTTTAGCCCACTTTTAGCCCAAATGACAGCTGGGATCAGCTCCAGCACTGTTATGACCATGTACAGAATAAAGCAGGGAGGGCAAATAGATGAATAGCCTCGCTAGCAGGTTAGCCAACATATCACCACCATTATTCCAAACAGCGATGTGCCTGGTTTCATCTCTGTTGAAATTTGATATCAAAATCCAGCAGATTTTGCACATTTATTGGTTTATAATTTCATTTTTGAGGTCTGTTAGAATAAACGCTTTAACCGTTTATACCCCAAAACCCACTGATAGGTTTGCAAGGCATGTCATCTTCAAAAAAATATTCAAAAATTTCACCATTTATCAGCAAGAAACTGTAAAGAAGTATTTGTGACGAGCTCTTCTGAATGGAAAAATAACCTAATAAAAGTTTATAATCATCGTATTTCATCATAATCATTTTAATCTGCATGCCTTGTTTAAAAAATTACCAAAAATAAATTGTTCGCTCTATAAAGATTCTGCAAAAATCTAAAAATTCTGCGCTTGTAGTCGCCACCGTGGAGCAATCAGTGACTCAGCTGTGAGCTACAGTCATGTGGGAAAAATTCTGTTACTTTTTGACTGAACTGCAGGCAGTGTTTACACCAAACAGAGAGGAGATAGTTTGTAAAACACATACAGAGGCGCATTTTTTCCAATATTGGTAACACCTTTGGGCACTTGGAAAAATGCTGGACTTGTGATTCTTTTTATATATATATATATATATATATATATATATATATATATATATATATATATATATATATATATATATATATATATATATATATATATGTTGTTGTTTGTTTTTTTTCAATATATCATAAGAAGAAATTCAGTGATTTATGGCATTAAAACAGCGTCATACTGCACAGAAGACACTCCTCCTTCTAGCCATGGTTGTGCTGTTTCCATAAAGGTACAGGACTTTATGTTGTTGGAAAAATGAGCCGACAGTGACTAAAAACTGCTGTGGGGGTTATTGTTCAAAAAACAGACTTTCTTTGACATGAATTTTTATAGTTTACAAGCACAAAAACACTGAAGGAAAATTGGAAAACCCAAAAACCCAATCTGGTCTCTTTAACCCCCGTGTCGTCCTGCAGGTCAAATTGATCCGTTTTAAAGTTTGAAAATGTGGAAAAATATATTTTCACAGTGAAACTTCTGATGTCCACATTTTCTACATTTTTGGGAAATCTTTGAACATTTTTTGGTGGAAAAAACAGAAATGTTTCTTAAGACCATTCACAAAACAATCAACCAAAATCCAGCAAATTTCGCTGGATTTTGGTTGATTTTGATGTGAATGTTCTTAAAGAAAATATTAGAAGTTTTACTGATATATATGGAATGACTTTAGATATTTTTAGGATATTTTTTTGGAAGATTTTTGCTCATTTTTTGAAAATATTTACAGGAATTTTCTTGCCAAATTTCCATTTTTTTTTTTGTTTGTTTTTTTTAAATAAAACTTTTAAGGGAAACTGTTAACGAATTATTGGAATTTTCTTCCTAAAGGTTTTGCAAATATTCAGAAATTTGGAAAAAAATTTTGCTGATTTTCTGGATTTTTTCAGACAAGGAAACAATATTTTTGGTGCCCATAAATGAGGACAACGGGAGGTTTAATTCCAGGTGTGTTGATGATGTTGGAGTAAACTTGGTGAATCTGTGAGGTTTTTAATATCCGCCAGTCTTACCTGGGAGGGGATCTGGGCGCTGGCGGAGCTGGGCCCGTTGCTGTGCATCCCCATCCCGTTCTCGGTCAGGAACTCCTCCAGGTCCATGTACTGCAGCTGGAACAGGCCTCCGTCGCACGGCAGGGTCCTCTCCCACAGCAGGGGCCCCAGGAAGGCGGACTGAGAGTTGGGTCGCAGCGTTCCGGACCCCGGGGTCCCTCCAACCCCGCCGGGCCCTCCGGCGTTGACGCCCAACGAGTCCTCATCGGAGTCCAGGGGCTTGTCTTTGTCTGGAGAGGACGGAGGAGGAGACAGTTCTTATTTGTTGTGATACTAAGAGAGTTTGATAATGAAACTCGTTCATCCTCTCTGACAGGGTTTGTGTTGAAGGGCAAAACACAAGATAAGAGCCTAAATTTTACATCCACCCTCACAAGGTGAGATAAGCTGAAGCTGTGTGGTTTAGAAATGTGGGAATTAGCAAGTTTTTTCACATTTATTTAACCAGGATGCACCTTAACCCTCGCGTCGTCCTGCAGGTCAAAACTGACCCGTTTGAAAGTTTGAAAATGTGGGAAAATATATATATATTTTCAAAGTGAAATTTCTGATGTCCACATTTTCAACATTTTGGGGAAATTTTTGAAAATTTTTTGGTGGGAAAAAAGAAATGTTAAAAATATTTCTTAAGAACAGTCACATAAAAATCAACCAAAATCCAGCGAATTTCGCTGGATTTTAGTAGATTTTTATGTGAATGTTCTTAAACAAAATATTAGAAGTTTTACTGATATATATGGAATCACTTCAGATATTTTTAGAAGATTTTTATTCATTTTTTGAAAATATTTACAAGAATTTTCTTGCCAAATTTGGGGGATTTTTTTAAAAAAAAATAAAACTTTTAAGGTTAACTTTTAAGGAATTATTGGAATTTTCTTCCTGAAGGTTTTGCAAATTTTCCGAAATTTGGGGAATTTTTTGCTGATTTTTGTCATTTTTTTCAGACAAGGAAACAGTATGTTTTGGTGCCCATAAATGAGGAAAGCAGGAGGGTTAATTTAGATTAAAATCTCCGAGATCTGGCATAGAAGGCACAGCGTTACACGTCCGGAATATTTCCTTTCAAATGCTACTCTAACTGTGCAGTAAAAGGCTGATCATCTCATCCACAGTGGCCTCATTAGTTTACAGTAATTACACTGTCCTCCAGCTAAGGTGCTAATGATTTATTGATGCTCACGTTAAGCGCTACATGAAGAATTGTGGAGCTGCTGCAGACTTTTATTGCAACACACTGTGGTTCCACTTAACGGTGTCACAATGTTCCATCAACCACACGGTTAAATTCTGTCAAATTATGCCCCTAGTTACGAATAATATCAACATTTCTGTGTAGTTATGCGCACAATAAAGGTCTGCGACAGGAAAACAGAAAGCGTCTTGTAGCCAGATGGTTTGAAGCTAATTTTCTATGATGGTAAAATTTGTCACCGCTAATCGCACATTTTTAACCTTTCTTATCAGTTTCCACACATCGATAATTTCTAAACACATTCTGTAAATCACCGTAGAGAGGAATAAAAGTCCAGATAAATGTTTGTTTAAAACCTAAAGTTGGTCAAAAGCAGCTTTTCTTTGGTGACATTATGAGCAGTTTTAAATATTTTAATCATTTCTGACTCCTCACTGCTCTGATTTGCTGTTGTCTGGTGTTGTGACATTTTAAATGTTTGTTCCAGAAAAACAAACATGTAACATACACAGAACATAAATAGACAAATTGTTTGGATCAGGAAGGAAATCGAACATTGTATGGGATGAATACACGTACTGTTAGACTCCTAATTAAGATTTGACAAGTTGTTTTGATCATAAAGTAAAATACTAGATTGTTCATTGTTGTTTTGTCATTTTGTGCTTCATTTTTGTAATATTTTGTCTTGTTTTTGTTGTTTTTTTGTCTTTTTTTGTTGTTTTTTGTCTGACTTTTGTTAATTAGACAAAAAAGATACAAACGACAAAAGCGCGACACGCAATGACAAAAATGAGACACAAAATTACAAAACGAGACATAAAACAATGAATAAAGCAAAACACAAAATGGCACAAATAAGACAAAAAAACACAAACGAGACAAAAAGTTACAAATATTGCAGTGAAAAATGAGCACACAGTGACTAAAAACGTGGTAGGAACCAAAAAAAACACCCACAAACTGCTCAAAATGTGACTAAATCAGGGTAAAATGTGATGAACACAGTTCTGGGATTGTTTCAGGTGTTTGTAAAAGCTCAGATTTAGCTCAAGTTGCACGAGAAGCAACACCAAACCAACAGCTGAGGTTTGAGCCACGTGTCGGTGGTTTTGAATAAAGCACTTAGTGGGGATCATTAAAAGGCTTCTATAAATAAAGTGAAGCTGAGTGACCCTGCACTCCGACCGCACAGTCCGATGGAAACACAGTCACGGACTGCAGCCATCAATAAACCATCGCCAGAAAATAAAAAGGAAATCCTGCAAATTAAAAAGAAACCTCATTTATCCCTGGTGTCGTCCTGCGGGTCAAAACTGACCCGTTTGAAAGTTTGAAAATGTGGAGAAAAAAAAATATTTTCACAGTGAAACTTCTGATGTCCACATTTTCAACATTTTTGGGAAAACTTTGAACATTTCTTGGTGGAAAAAAAGAAATGTTAAAAATGTTTCTTAAGAACATTCACATAAAAATCTATGTGAAAGATTTTTAGTGATTTTTGGAAAATATTTACAACACTTTTTTGCCAAATTTGGGGGATTTTTTAAAAAAATAAAACTTTTAAGGGAAACTTTTAAGGAATTACAGGAATTTTCTTCCTGAAGGTTTTGCAAATTTTCAGAAATTTGGGGAGTTTTTTTGCTGAATTTTTTTCAGACAAGGAAACAATATTTTCTGGTGGCTGTAAATGAAGACAACAGGACGGTTAACTGAAGCACCGGAACCGGAGTGATTGTTTTGCGCTCTTATCTTCTGGTAATATTATTCTGCAGAATTACACCACCAAAAGCGCATATTGAATAAATTGCACATTGAATAATAAAGCCTGATAAAACAGTCATAAAAGAGCATATTTCCACTGGGCTGGGAGGAGGCTGAGAGCTCTGATGAGGATGAAAACTTAGATTTAAAGGGATTAAAGATATGAAAGATTAGAGCAGGAAAGCAGCAGCAGAGGGAAAGGAAAATGGATGGATGAAGGGAGGAGAGGAGCAGACGCAATCATATTTATGCCCCTCGTAATCTCTTTGTTCTTGTCATCAGAATCATCTGCAGGATCGTTCTCTGCTGCTTCCCGGTTTTCTTTGAATTTCTGTGAATCTACGACAAAACTCGACCCTTAAACAAAGAGTCATTAACAGCATCAGGCAGAAAATGAAAGGGTTGGTTTGGATTTGTCCAATTAAAATGAGACTTGTTCATGTTTTTATGTTTTTTTTTCCTGTTGGAGAAAAAAAATAGCCTAAAAAATAGCAACAGTAATGGATAAGATGCTTGTATGACACACAAAACCTAGGGTCACATGGTTTTTCAAAGCCAGAAATGGTATTTTCAACATTCTACCGTTCATTAACCCTCATGTCATCCTGTGGATCAAGACTGACCCGTTTTAAAGTTTGAAAATGTGAAAAAAATATACTTTCACAGTGAAACTTCTAATGTCCACATTTTCAACATTATTGGGAAATCTGAACATTTTTTGATGGAAAAAAAAGAAATGTTAAAAATGTTTCTTAAGAACATTCACATAAAAATCAACCAAAATATATTTTGGTTGATTTTTTTGTGAATGTTCTTCAAGAAAATATTAGAATTTTTACTGATATATATGGAATCACTTTAGATATTTTTAGGATTTTTTAGAAGATTTTTTATTCATTTTTTGAAAATATTTACAAGAATTTTCTTGCCAAATTAGTTTTTTTTTTTTTAATTATTATTTTTAAAATAAAACTTTTAAGGGAAGCTTTTAAGGAATTATTGGAATTTTCTTCCTGAAGGTTTTGCAAATTTTCAGAATTTTGGGAAATATTTTGCTGAATTTTTGGATTTTTTTCAGACAAGGAAACTATATTTTTTGGTGCCCATAAACGAGGACAACAGGAGGGTTAAACTAATGACGGACAGCATGACATTGGAAAATCGGTTTTCCCTGAACCGATTCTCCTGGAAAAATGGAGAAAATTCTGTGCTTCTTGTCTCAACTGTGAAGCCATGAGCTGCTACTAACGCTGATGACAGAAAGACTTTCCAGCTGAACTGCAGGACGTGTTCAGAGAGGAAGAAACTAGTTCAAAATGTAAAGAGTTGAATGTCTGAAGTATGTACAGACACAATTTCCTTCAAGTTCTAATAACTGTTATAGACAGCTGGAAAAAATGTTGGACACACTGATGTCAGGATTTTTCAATTTTCTGAAAATAATTAACCCTCCTGTTGTCTTCATTTACTCCTGTAGCTACATGAGCATAAAATCGAAAAGGATGACATGAGGTTTGATCATAAAGTTCCAATACTATAGACAGGGCGGTGCATGGAAGGCGTGTGCATGGAAGGCGTGTGCATGGAGGGCGTGTGCATGGAAGGCGTGTGCACGGAGGGCGTGTGCACGGAGGGCGTGTGCACGGAGGGCGTGTGCACGGAGGGCGTCACATGCATGCAACATGTGTGGGCAGTAATGAGTCAGGAAGTCATGTGACATCAGGCTGTCAACATCAGGCCACATGTTGGTGTATCCGCTGGCAGGTGAGGATTTATATTAGATCTAGTTGTTTAGTTTACCTGTTGATGGACTTTTTAACCCCTTATTAACCCTGTAAAACCCACTGCTGCAGAAATACAACTTTACTTTTATGCTTCTTGAATATATATATATATATACACACACGAACACACAATATATATACGTATAAATATATACACATATATATATACATACATATGTGTATATATATGCACATATATGTATATATGTATATATATATACATATAGACAGAGCACACATCTCAAAGGAAAAGGAAAAAGATGACCATGAAGCAACAGAGGGAAGTCATCAAAAGAAGAGGAGTAAAATCCCTTTTTCTTCCCAGCAGCTAGAGGAAAGAATGAAAGACAGGATCAGAATGGACGGGAGGAATGAGTGGAAGTGGCACAGCTTAATCAGAGAGATGGTGACACTTTGAACTGGAGTGGACACGTCATTAAAGCCCGACAGGCCGGGAGGAAGGAAAAGACACGATCTATGCAAATGTCAGAGCAAGAAAAAGAGATTTACAAGAGGAAGGGAAGGAGGGAGAGATGGATGCAAATAAATGGCTTCGGAAAAAAGAAAAAAATGAAGGGAGCCCGAGAGATGAGAGTGTAAAAGATGAGACAGGAAAGAGAGGGAGAGGAGGGAGACAAAGCCTGAGAAAATGTAAATGAGCAGAGGGACGGCAGTGGAAAGAGAGTGGAAGACGGAGCGAGGAAAAACTCCGAGATGTGCGAGATGGAGTGGGTGTTTGTGAAGGCGTCAAACAAAGCTAGCCAGGGGAGGAAGAGGCAGGAGGGCCAAGGAGAGGAGGGAAGGAGGGAAGGAGGGAAGGAGAGAAGGAGAGAAGGAGAGAAGGAGGGAAGGAGAAAAGGAGGGAAGGAGAGACAGAGAGGAGAGAAGGAAAGAAGGAGGGAAGGAGAGAAGGAGGGAAGGAGGGAAGGAGGGAAGGAGAGAAGGAGGGAAGGAGAAAAGGAGGGAAGGAGAGAAGGAGGAAGGAGGGAAGGAGAGAAGGAAAGGAGGGAAGGAGAGAAAGAGAAAAGGAGGGAAGGAGAGAAGGAGGGAAGGAGCAAAGGAGAGAAGGAGGGAAGGAGAGAAGGAGAGACGGAGGGAAGGAGAGAAGGAGAGAAGGAGAAAAGGAGAGAAGGAGGGAAGGAGAGAAGGAGGAAGGAGAGAAGGAGTGAAGCATTGCTGTCATGGAAAAGTGAGGATGGAGATCAGAAAACATCTTCCTCCACGCCCCTGAATGCATCACCTATTGGCAGCTTAGTTCAGGGGCCCATGTTTCTCATTTTGTATCTCACTTTTTGTCATTTTGTGTCTCATTTTGTGTCGTATCAACAAAAGTGCAACAAACATGAGACAAATGACAAAAAAGACAAAAAACAACAAAAATAAGTCAAAATATTAAAAAAATTAAACACAAAATGACAAAAGAACAATGAACAATCTAGTATTTTACTTGGTCACAGTCTAAAAATTATCTTAAATTCATAGTTTTACATATATACAATCTGCAGTTAATGTCTTCTCTGGAACTTTTGCACCATTTTACAAAGTCATAACAAATGCGGGCCAGATAGGACCCTGTGGAGGACCGCTTTCGGCCCGCGGGCCGCATGTTGGACACCCCTGCTGTATGGGCTCTGTGGGCCTCTGAGCTGCTTTCTGACTCCATGGAGAGCCTGTCAGCTGGGCTCACCATCATCTCCTCCTCCTCCTCATGCACAACAAAAAAAAAAAAAAGAAAAAAGCTGCAGTTGCACCGATCCGCCACAAGGAGCCGCCAAACCCTCCACGGCCCCCTCTTTGTTTTTCCCTGTGTGTGTGACTTGGGTTTTACCTCAGCTTATGAGGACCAGAACGTGACAATCTACTGCTCTTACAAGGACACTTAAATTAAATACTGCCTTCAGCAAAAGGTTAAAGTCAAAGCAAACCTCCAGAAGGGAAAATAACCTGAGTGTCCTCGCATTAAGTGTGTGTGCGACAGCTGAGCAGGAGTTATGACATCCACGGCGGCCAGCAGAGGAAGGAGAGGCAGCCTGGTTAATATTTGTCATGGCAGCTGGTGGATGAGAAACAATTCAATTCCACATAGTAACCTTTATTTAAACAGACGAGCCCATCGGATTCAACACAAACGCCACCGCTTCTCCTCCTTCTCCTGCTGCTGCTGCATTTTGACAGCATCCACTCCAGATTGTTGCTTTTTTTAACACCCTCTTCATCCCTCCCTCCCTCCCTCCTCCTCTTCCTCCTCCTCATCCTCTCCTCTCCAGATCATTTCAGATTTCACCACCAAAAAATTTAAAAATATGAAAAAGAAAGAGAGAGAGAGAAAAGAAGAGAATCCAGCAGGCCACAAAAGGGAGAGAAGTGAGGAGGGTGCATGTGAGTGTGCATGTGAATGTGCATGTGAGTGTGCATGTGAGTGTGTTGGATAAGCAGGGCCTCTGTCTTTTACAATCACACCTACCCACTCAGTCACATGCACACACACATCCAGCCATGAATAATCCTTCTAATATTCCTGCTGATTCCTCTGCAAAGACTGGAGCCTCTAAAATGAGATTATTGCTCATTTTTCACATCAAGGCTGCAGCAGATTCCTGTTTTCAATCTGTTTTAGTTCATAAATCGCATGTTAAACCTCACAAGAGTCAAGGAAAATGAGCAAAAACCCTCAAAATATGTAGAGAACTCTCACATTTCCCCTCATATTCTCCCATCTGTTGATATTTCTGCACATGTGACCGCTGCAATCAAATGTTTATGGCCTGTACTGTACTTTATTATGCTCAGTGTGTGTTTTATCCTGCAATAAAACCACACAAACAACAAACACACACTTTCAACACAACATTAAAGCTGCATGATGTCCCTGCATTGACTTGTTGGTGGAGGAGTTTCCCCAGTTTACCCTGTAAAACCCCAACACAGAAAAAAAAAACGAACAAAAATAATATATAAAAAATAAATAATGTATACATAATATACATATATTTAAATATAAAATCTGCAAAACCCAAATAGAAAAAAAATAGCAGAAATGATAAATAATAAGAAATAAAATCTACAAAACTCAAACCAAAAAATTCGCAAAAGTAATATACAAATAATAAATAATATATGTAATGTACATATATTATATATAAATAAAAAATCTGTAAAAATCGAAACATAGGAAAAAATAGCAAAAATAATATATAAATAATAAAAAACTACATATAATATAAATATAAAATCTGCAAAACTCAAACAGAAAAAACTTTGCAAAGATAGTAAATAAATAACATAATATATATGCAGCAAACATATATTATACATAAAAATAAAATCTGTAAAATCCAAAAATATAGAAAAAAAATCGCAAACATATGTATAATAAAATAAGAAAAAGAAATTGTTTTTTTTTTTTATTTTTATATATATATATATATATATATGTATATATATATATATATATATATATATATATATATATATATATATATATATATATATATATATAAAATTTAAAAAAACCATTTAAAAAATAAAAATGATTATTGTATTTTTGCACCAGTGGGTCTTACAGGGTTAACTAGGATCCCCCCCCCCCCAACTTCTCTCACACGTGCACACGCACACGCACGCGCTCACCTTTCATCTCGCAGCAGTCCTTGGTCCCTCTCTGGTCGGCCTTGATGGGCAGCTGGAGCAGAGACTTCAGGTTGGTCATGGAGGTCAGGTGTCCGCCCTGGGGGCCGCTTCCGGCCGGGTTGCTGGCCCCGAACTGGGGGCTGGTGGCCCCGGCGGGGAGGTCCGGGGGCAGGAGCTGAGTGAGGGGCCTGGACATAACTCCCAGGAGGAGGAGGAGGAGGTGAGGAGGAGGAGGTGAGGGGAGGAAGAGGAGACGTCAACCTGCAGGAGAGGACCGTCCGGGATCACGGTAATCCACTTAACGAGCTAATTGGGAGGCGCGCCGTCAAAAAGGTGCGCGTGGACAGGTGACGCTCAAGACCTGCACCTGAGCAGCTCCGCGCGACCCATCAAGACAGAAAAAAAAAAAAGGCAATACAATGTCAAAAAATTATCTCCAAAATGGCACCATGTTGGCTGGAATCTAGTGCATCCTGCAGGAGTTGCTTTCAATCTCAAACTCAACAATTCAGTCTCCCTCCTCCCGGTGTCGGTGCCCGGTCCGCTCCGCTCCGGTCCGGTCGGTTTGTCGGTGGTAGCAGCGGTAGAATCAGAACCGAGTGGAGGATTAGAAGCAGCGGAACAGAGTCGAGCAGCGGCGGAGGGAGAAGTCTCCAAGACCGGAGAGGGAGAAAAAAATATAATTCTAATAATAAAAAACTGAAGAATAAAAAATCACCGAAAGCAAGTTTGAGGTGGAATATGAGCGGGAAAAAATGCAAGATGAAGGAAATAAAGAGATGCCGCTGAAAAAATAATAATATCCAGTAGTGTGAGAGTCAGATAGATGGAGATGGCTCCTATTTTCCTCCCTCTCTCTCCCTCTCTCTCCCTCTCTCTCTCCCGGTCAGCTGGAACCAACACGGGCCGCTGGCGTGACGTCACCGCTCACGGGGGAAAGGCGCTTGGGGGCGTGGATCGTTTGCATACCGAGGCCACGCCCGCTGCGATGACAACCACGCCCCCTTCTGGTCCGCTGTGCGTTCAGGGCACATGCCAAAGCTGGGAAATGTGAGCTCCAGTCAGTCAGTGGAGGCAGATCTGGAGTTTCACCCTCATGTCGTCCTGCGGGTCAAATTGATTGGTTTAAAAGTTTGAAAATGTGGGGGAAAAAATATACTTTCACAGTGAAACTTCTGATGTCCACATTTTCAACATTTTTTGGGAAATCTCTGAACATTTTTTGGTGGAAAAAGAAATGTTAAAAATGTTTAAGAACATTCACATAAAAACCAACCAAAACCCCGCGAATTTCGCTGGATTTAAGGGAAACGTTTAAGGAATTATTGGAATTTTCTTCCTGGAGGTTTTGCAAATTTTCAGAAATTTGGGGAATTTTTTTGCTGTTTTTTGGGGGGACTTTTTTCACACAAGGAAACAATATTCTTTGGTGCCCATAAATGAAGACAACAGGAGGGTTAATGATCAACTCTTTTTTCTGTACTATCTGTATCTTTCTTCGAAGGTTTTACTTTGATTATCCTGTCACAATCGACTGCAAGATAAACAACCTACAGCATCTAAACTCAACATGATGATATTTAGCCTTCAGTTTCCCCTCTAACGGCGCTTATTTATGCATTTCCCCCTCTGTTTGTCCATGAATGCACCATATATTTACACATAACAGGACGCCTCCTTCCAGTCTCGTCCAATCAGCGTGGAGCTGCTGGGACTGTTGCGCAGCTGAGCTCCTTCCTGGATGGGCCGTGAACGCACCACGCCCCTCCGCTCTGCTCTCACGCTGTCACTGGAAGCGAGCAGGAGGCCGCGGCGGGAGGAGGAGAAGCACAAGGAGGTGCTGGATGTGTCCGAGCACCGGGGAGACACACTCACATGTGAGCAGACACACCGTGGCCGTGAACGCAACACCTCCGTTCTGAACCACAGACCGGAGTGTGTCGTCGTCTTTTCTCTGCTTACACGGCGGCAGTTTAAAATGAGGACATTTAACGCAGTTAAAGTGCGTTTAATCCCCATTAAGATAAAAATAAATTAAAAATGAAGCAGCCGGAGGACGCGGCTCGTCTGTTTCTGTCGCTCACCTGTCCCCGTCTGCCTCTCGCGCTCCTCTCAAACACTGGAGCACGTGGACCCGGCACGCGCCCGACTGTTGCCTACCGGCGACGGTGCTGTGCCGGGATTGGCTGAATGTAGGTCACTCGCCGCCGCTCTCGGCCTCCCATTGGCCAAAAATAGGTCACAGTCTCCGCCCACAGGTTTCCCCATGCTAGTGCCACGTGACGGGCCGGAGGAGGGAGGGGGAGGGGGGAGTTTTACTCAGCAAAACATCACATTAAAGGTTATTAAACTGCAGGAGATACATGTTTTTAAAAATCAAAAGTAAAACTAATATTATTATAAAATGTAATTTTTTAATTTATTTATTTTACTATTTTAAGCCTATTTAAATGTATTATTTACACTGAACAATAACAGAAACACAGGATGAAATCAGTCATCTTTCTTGACTCTTTATTTAGCCAGCTGTGCACTGAAGCTAAACACTTCAATAATAAAAACTAAATTAAAAATAATATGATAAAAAATGTCCATTTGTGTATTTACTTTGCATTTTTTTAAAACTATTTTTAAATATATTTTAATGTATTCTGACACTGAACAACAAAAATATACACACTTCAATAAAAAATAAAATAAAAATAATTTAATAATAAAAAGTCATTTTCCACATTTTCTTTTGCTATTTTAAAACCTATTTTCATGCATTAACAATAATAAACGCAGCATGCAGTCGGTCATCGTTTCTGACAGAGAAGGTCTATGTATTTATCCAGTTGTGCACACAGCAGGTTCCTTCTTCTATTCTTTATTTTACAAGGTAAAATCTGGTAAAATATCAGGTAAGATCTGAGCTGAAGACAAACTGTGAGTTGAATCCTCCTCAGATGTGGCTTTAAAGGACAATGATCAGAGAGACACTCCCTTTCTGATTAGTGACGATTAAAGGTCACCTTAATCACAACCACAACTGTTTTATTGCTGAGCAGGTTTTCTCATACCAGAAGTTTGACTTTGGAGTTTTGGTGCAAAAATAACAGAAACAGATTTTAAAAACATTGACAGAAAGTGTTAAAAGACAAATTATCAGACTACAGGTCATAAAAAACAATATGAATATAGCCTTAAATTTCCTTAAGAAATATAAATACTACCCTCAAATTTCTTGAAAAATATTTTAAAATGCAGGTTTTTATATGAATACTTAATATTTCTGTCATTAAGCGCATGCTGTCTCCTTCTGTGTTGAATATTTTGTCAGTTACTTAGATTTTTATCCATCAGTGTAATTTATTCATAATGCAGCAACATTTACCTTTAAACAAATTAAGATCTAACAGAAACAAATGAGAATCTTGTCAAATATTTTACATTCCTAAAGACTACAAATCTGCATATTAGCTCGCTAGTTTGTGGTAGAGAGGCAACAGTGAAATTCTACTTCTTCATATTAAAATAATATTTAATAATGTCACAAATATGGGCAATTTATGTTAATTTAATTTTGTTGACAATAGTTTTAGATGTAGTACTTTTACATTAATGTGGTTAAACTTCTATTTAACTGAACGCTTCTTCCACCACTGTATTATTGATCTCATGTAGTTCACATTATCACTACTGTTAATGTTTCTGTCATATTTTGCACGCTGTGTTTGCTTTCGCTGTGTTTGCTTTTGAGTTGCACATTTTGCTAATTTCTGTTCTTTTCTTTGCTATATTACGTTTTGCAGAGCAGACAGCATCTTAACCAACATCAACTTTTTTGTTGTCTTCATTTATAGACAGCACAAAATATTGTTTCCTTGTCTGAAAAAAATCCAAAAATTCAGCAAAAAAATTCCACAAATTTCTGAAAATTTGCAAAACCTTCAGGAAGAAAATTCCAATAATTCCTTCAAGTTTCCCTGAAAAGTTTTTTTAAACCCAAATTTGCCAAGAAAATTCTTGTAAATGTTTTCAAAATATGAGTAAAAATCCTCCAAAAAAATCCTAAAAATATCTAAAGTGATTCCATATATAGCAGTAAAATTTCTAATATTTTCTTTAAGAACATTCACATCAAAATCAACCAAAATCCAGTGAAATTTGCTGGATTTTGGTTGATTTTTATGTGAATGTTCTTAAGAAACATTTTTAACATGTTTTAACACAAAAAATGTTCAAAGATTTCTAAAAAATGTTGAAAATGTGGACATCTGAAGTTTCACTGTGAAAATATTTTTTTTCCCACATTTTCAAACTTTAAAACGGATTAATTTTGACTCATAGTATGACACGAGGGTTAATACTTGCTTTAAATCTTTCTACATGCCTGAATATTATGTATATAAAGTATTTAATTCATACTGTTGACTTTAGGGTCATTTTATCATTTGTCCAGAGATGACAGTTGAAAATAAATAACTCTTTCTTGCTAAGTTTTCTTATTTTGTTAATATTTTCTCTTGTGAAATAATGCAGTGTCCATTTGTCGTGTTTAATGTTAATCTTGTGTTGTGCGTGAAGCCAAAGTGTCAAACCTGCCTTTTAAAACAGCCTTTAAACCAACTAAAGGAGCACATCATCCATTAAAACTCCACATTATGTCTCCTGCTGACACTAATGTGACTCATGAGTCAGATCTGCAGCATCGCTTCCTAGAAGGACCTTCCAGTCCTGTGTGGTGACGTTGTGCAAACACACACACACACACGGGCACGAGCAGGAGAGTGTGCACGTTGGCCTGCATCGGCGTAAAGTGTGGAGCAAACAGCTCCACTCCACTAATGTGTGAGCTGAGCTTCATGAGGCGTTTGGAATTGAAATGATTCTTTCTGCTCCAAACCTGCAGCAGCCATCAGTTAAACAGTGTTTAGGTGGCGCCATCTAGTGGTTGTTTGGTGGTAACGCAGCTGCGAAGAGGAGCCGCAGCTGCTGAAATAGTGACTAGAAAATTCCCATCCTCCCCCCTAAACTTTCTGGGAGACATGTGCCGGTTCATGTGGGGCCGCTGGGGAGTCGAGAGGGCAAAAAGAGCTCACCTGACCGCAGGATCCAGGTGCACAACACCTGCCCCATCTCTGGAACTCATGTGGAGGTGGTTGAGGAGGGGGTCGGATCGCGGGAGGCCACTTCAGGGTCCCTGCAGGAAGGAAGAGTGAATAAAAATATCTACGGAGGACTAATTGATGCAAACCAGCGCTTCAGTTGTGCTTTTACATTCAGAGCAGATGAGCAGTTAAATGGCAGCTGAATGCAAATATTGCTTTTTGTTGTTTTCTAATTCTTCAGAAGTTTAGGCCAAAAGCGGTCCTCCAGAGGGTCCAATCCGGTCCTCCAGAGGGTCCAATCCGGTCCTCCAGAGGGTCCAATCCGGCCCTCAAAGTGTAAAAACTCCAGAGAAGACATTAAATGCAGATTCTAAATTAGTAAAACTATAAATTTAAAATCATTTCTAGACCATGACAAGTTGTTTGGATCAGAAAGTAAAATACTAGATTGTTCATTGTTCTTTTCTCGTTTTGTGTCTCATTTTTGGTCATAATTTGTCTTTTTGTTGTTTTGTCTTATTTTTGTCTGACTTTTGTCGTTTTTATCAAAATCAATCAAAAATCTATGCTGTTTGTCCAGTTGAATAGCAGACATTTAGTTTTCCTGGAATTAAAGACAAGTGAAGGTCACGAAAAGACTCCTGGATTGAAGTAAGGCTGAGCTGAAGGGTCGATGCAGATGTAGTTAGAATCACTAAAGCATCATTTAACCCGTTTCTAATGCCATGACGACACCGTAAATCAAACAGATGAGTGATTTCTGTGTTTAACTTCTAATCAACAGAAAACTCACACAAAAATGTACATTTAATTAACTCAGACTCGACACTGAAAGGCATCAGAATCTATTTTCATAGTTTTGAGCCTCATGTTAACTGAAAATAACACATTTTTTCTGTATTTGCCGTCAGGACGGTCACTGTATATGTGGAATTATTTGTTTCTGGAAAGATTCTGTTGTCAGTTGCAAAAACTTAAGGTGAATATCGCAAAATCTGAGCAAGTAAAACTGTCTGGATGATATTAATGATTTGGTTGGTTGAGCCCACTGTTGCAGGAATCTTCAGTATTAAAAAAACAGAGAAGATGTGGGTGTTTCTTGTCTGAAACCATCAGTAACTTGAGGAGAATCTATTAAACGCGAACCAGTAAAGTAAAATATTTTATCATCTGGAGCTCATGTGACTCCCCAAGTTTAGTCCAGCCCCTAAAATTAAAGGTCTTTGTAGAATTTAAAGACAAAGTTGAGCTTATTTTCTCCCCCAAGTATATTTGTCCGTGCTCAGTTTGAAGCCAATTTAACCCAATTTCCTTTGATATATTCTCCAGAGAGAACCATGCTATGAAGCATTTGTTAAAGGTAAAATTGGGTTTAATTGGCAGATTTTGGCTTAAATTAAATCCAGTAAATTACTAGCATGAGTAGAGTGCTTGCATCGGTGCACAGGAGGTCAGTTAAACGTGCAAAAAATCTGCATATATCCACATAAAAGCAAACAATTCAACATATAGTGTTTAAGTTGAATTTTTCCTTCATGCAAATCACCATTTCCTGTTTATTATGGCACAAGTTTGAACATGATTCCTGTTATTTCTCACAAACTCGAGCAAAACGCTGGTGGTAACATTTCAGGGTTTGTTTTTTTTATTTGACTCGAGGGTTTTCAACAACTCACTTTTTAGGCAAAGAAAAAGGATAGTAATTTAGTAATAATATTACATGGTTTAGTTTTACAGAAAAATAAAAAGGAAAAAACACGTCTGGACAGGACCTAAGTAATGAACTATGTGTACACGCTTTGTTACAAAAACGGGGCTTAAGTGTGGCAATGAGGGAGCAGGTAAAGGGAAGGGGAGGATATCACATCGATACATATACTCATCCCGCTGTTTTACAAAGACAGTCCCCGACTGGTTCCCTCCCGCCCATACAATACCGACAATGATAAAAGAAATGATACTTGGAGTAAAAAACAGCAAATAATCAATATATAATAAAATATTATACGAATTGTACAGTACACTCCTGTTATTTCTCTTGTCCTTTTCAAATCCTGAACACATTAACAGCTTGAGTTGTGTTTTTGCTCCGTTCACGCCCGTTTTAAAAAAAAAAAAAGTCACAAAAGTAGTGTACATTAAAAACAAGGTCACCAACACTTTCTGTTCCTTCCAACACCTTCTCTACCTTTTTAGTCACTTTAGCACAGTATGGCCTTCAGTGACGAATAAACCCTTTTACTGCCCCAACACTCATCTTCATGAGCTTCTTAGAGTATCACATCAGGACTTTTATTTTTCCTTAGAAGATAAATTTATCTCGAGGGCAAATGTTGTCTCAGTATAAAAAAGTGAGTTTTCTCCACTGGGGTAACAAATCAACACACAGAGCAATAGACAAAGACTATACGTTTTAACTGTGAGTAATGTGAAGACATTCTGAAAAAATAAACTGGTACTGGAGGTTTGTCATCCCTACAACAGGCATCCAATCCATGTTTATGCGCAAACACTGCTAAAGGGGAAATTTAAATATATATATTAAAAAAAATACAAGATGATAGAAAAAACTCAAATTAACTTTTCAAACAGATGCTACTAAAGTCACGTTGTCTAGAGTTCCTTCACCTTTGGGGAAGGGGAGACAGACGGTGGTGGTGGTTTTGATTTTGGGCCTTTTGAAGTCCACGTTAGTTCATCGTCCACCTGAGGGTTGTTTACAGGTTCATCCAGGGGAGATTCTGGTAGTCACACGAAACCCTCCGCCTTCTCCCACATCTTTTTGTGTTAAAAACGTGCTAGCTCTTGCTCGCTTCTTGGATTATTTAAAAAAAATAAACATCAAAAAACAATCTAGTCTAGAAAACTGTTTGTGTTCACTGACTATACTCAGCCAGGACTGTTGATCTCTCAGGCTGGACCAGAGCCGGGACCGTCAGCTGGACCGGAGAATGTCCACTGCTGTCCGACTGGTCGTGAGACGACGGAGACCTCATCTTCATCAGCGCCCAGGCCCCGCTGCTGGTCGTCACGCCCCGGCAGGAGAACTTGTGCCGAGCCAGGAGCCCCGGGTTCCAGAAACGGTGTCGGCATTTGTGGCATTGGAATGCAGCTTGTTTCAGATGCTGGCCCCTGTGTTTCAAGGCTTTGTGTAAGGAGCTGGTGCGTCGTCCGCACACCTGGCACCGCAGACGGGCGTGGCGGCCTGAGTTCCTCGGTGGATGCCGGATGGCGTGGTGGACCAGCAGGGAGCCGTGCTTGGCGTACGTGGTGCTGGGGCAGATGGGGCAGGGGAAGCGCTTGAGAGGGACGTCCATGGAGGTGAGCCCCGTGACTCTGACGGCGCCCCCGCACCACGACTTCACTTTCATCACGCCGCCCTTTATCCTCAGCTGGGCCAGCATCTTCTTCTTGTTGAGCTGAGCCTGCAGTTTGCCCCTCCTCTTCCTCAGCATCGACAGCTTCCTGCGAGTGTCTTTACTTAGGGGGACACCCACCAGCTTTCCGTCTCTCATGATGCTGTGGATCACCACGCGCCTTTTTTTCTTTCGGTGTTTTCTTGTCTGTCCATGCCGCTTTTGGAAGTTTTTTGCACGGTAGTGAAAAGGGTGCTGCAGCTGCTGCTGTGGCTGTTGTTGTGGCTGTTGCGGCTGTTGTGGTGGCGGTTGCTGCTGCTGCTGCTGCTGCTGCTGTTGTTGTTGCCCTGAAGCCCCCTGCTGCATGTGGGACGACCCGGCGTAGTTGGAACCTGAACCGGAATCGTAGAAGAGCGGCGAGTATCCGGAGGGTTGCGATTGGTTGACGCGCTGGCCGCTCCGGTCGATGCCGTGCTGAGACAGCTTGTGCCGCACTAAACTGTTTGAGTAGGCGAAGGCTTTGCCACAAACCTCACAACGAAAGGACTTCTCCAGTCCGACCCCGCCCCCATGGACGGTCTGTTGATGTGCCGTCAGGTGGAAGTAATGGCGGAATGACTTCCAACACACTGTGCAGGTATAAAGCCTCTGAGAGGGGGTGCCGGACGTCGGAGACTTTTCTCCTTGGGAGCAGGACGAGAAGTAGTCAGAGTTTCCCGAGTTGGCGACCTGACTGATGGCAGCAGCAGCACCCTTTATCCTCCTCCCCTGGTTGTCGATCTCCCCCTTCCTGTGCAGCTTCCCGTGCCTCACTAGACTTTGGGCGTAGGCAAACATCTTCCCACAGAGGTTGCATTTGTAGTTCTTTTGCCCTGAGTGCACAGTCAGATGCTTAGTGAGGTGGAAAGGCTCCCGGAACATTTTGCCGCAGACATCGCAGGCGTGAGGCTTCTCTCCCGTGTGAACGCGATTGTGGCGCCGCAATGTCTCCGCCCGTCTGAAGCGTTTGCCACATATCTGACATCCGTAGGGCCTCTCTGAGCCGTCCCCTGGAGGCGCAGGGCTCCTCCTCCTCCGGACAATAGTGTTCGGGTCCCTTTTCTCTCGGGGCTTTCTGGGCCTCCTGGGCTTTGTGTGGGGCTGGCTGGGGTGGGTCAGGGGCATGGTGGAGCCGTTGAGGCTGGACGTGGATGACGGTCCACCCAAGTTACCAAACCCCAACCCCCCCAGCAGCCCCCCAATGATATCCCTCCTCTCTCCTTCCCGGCTCTCTGTGTTGATGTCACATGAGGCTGCAGCTGCAGCGGCGATGGCCGACATCGCGCTGCTGGTAACCTCATCCTCTGAATCATCCAGTAGGGACGAGAGGGGGAGGTGGGGCTGCTGTGTCTGTTGCGGCTGATGGTGGTGGTGCTGTTGTTGACTCTGTGGGTGTGGATGAAGAGTTGGGGCTAAAGGGGCTTTACGGAGAGTCTGGTTGGTCATTTCACTGGCTAATGTACTCTCTGAGGAGTACAGCGATGAAGACTGTGACCGTCTGTAGTCGTCGACCCCACTGTTGTAGGACGACTGGTTCTGGTAGCGATTTCTGGAGTAATCTGTTGCATACTTGTCATTCGCCATCCCCGCCCCATCGTTTGAAATGGCGACCCTTTCCCCACTGCTGCCCATTTTGCTGCTGCTCGGGTTGGACGATGCGCTCCCTCCACTGCTGGCCCGGTTTTTGGAGCTGCGAGGCGGTTTACCACAAGCCCCCGAGGCAGCATGGTTGAGAAGAGATGTGCTCTCACGGAAACAACGCCCACAAGCCGGGCAGCGGAAAGGCTTCTCGTCGTGGATTTTCTCATGTCTCGTGAGTGACTCTCGACGATTGAAGGACTTTTGGCAGATGCTGCAGACAAAAGGCCGGTTTTCTGAGTGGGTGACACTGTGCTGGATGAGGTGACCCCTCTTTTTAAACCTCTTCCCACACTCGCCACAGCAGAATATCCTCTCCGGGCTGGGAGAGTTACAGTCCGACTTCCTGCTTTGGCTTTCTGGTGTCAAACCGTGGCTGCGGAGGTGCCTTCGAAGGCTGGACAGGTGGGTGAAGGTTTTACCACACTCACCACAGTGGTAAAGGGGTTCTGGTTCAGGCTGGCCTGACGAGCTATTGCTGTGACTGTCCTGGGATTTGGACAGCTGTTGGTTGCCGTTGGCTACGAGCACAGAGGTGGAGTTTGAGGAGGTGGGGGCAGATGACGAAGAGGACACTGTGGAGGACGACTGCTGTTGCTGCGAGGACGAGGAGAGGAGAGAGGAATGCTGTGGCTCACTTCCGATGCCACTTAGACCAACGCCCCCAGACCCTCCGCCCACCAGGCCCGTCGAGGAGCTCTGACTGTGCCCACTCGAGCTGCTGTTGTGGCAGTTACTGACGCTGCTGCTGCTATGGCTGTGGCTGCTGTGGCTGCTACTTTCACTTTTCCTCTGGGGCAGGTAGCCCGCCATCGCTTTCTTTCTCCTGCTTCCTCCGCTCGAAGCAGACGTAGACGAGCTGTCTCCCGACTTTGTCCCGTCGTCTTTAGAGAGCGACAGGTGCAGCGGCAGGGGCAGGGGGAGGCCGGCCTCCTGCTGCATTAGTGATGCTATCTGGTTGGAGGAAAGGACTGGAATGCCTTGGAAATCAAAGCCTCCCAGTGGAGCGGGCTGTGGGGCCGGGTGGAGGGGGTGCGGGTGGTGAGTGTGGCTGTGTGGGTGCGATAAGGCATGAGGGGTCAGCTGCTGTTGCTGCTGTTGAGGCTGTGGAGCTGTGTGGCTGTGGCTGTGGGAGGAGTGGAGGGCGGGAGGCGGGGCTAAGGCTGAGTTCGACTCAGTGGCCCCCTGGCCGAGGCCCAAGCCCAAGTGGTTGTGAGTCCCCTGCTGGACGAGGAACTGCTCCAGGCTGCTGTTGGTGGGGACGCCCGAGAGGAAGTACTGGTTGGCGGCGAGCATGCAGCTGAACTGCTGGTGGAGGCTGCGGGGATCAGACTGGCTGACGAGGGGGACTGCAGTGCTGCCGGAGGGGTTGTTGGATGCTGAAGCAGAGGTGGAGGGCGAAGGTGAGGAAGAGGAGGGTCCAGGGGAGGGCTGGGGGACAGAGAGCCCCGGATGTAACGGGGGAGGTGGGGGTGCTGGTGCGACGACTCCCCCGATCACCCCGGCGCTTCCCCCACTGCTGCTCCCACCAAAGTCGAACCGTCCCATCCCGGAGTGGAGCTGCTCCTGAGCCAGCGCCGCCTCGGCCGGGTGAAACGGTCGCAGGAACTGGGGGTATCCTGAAGAGGAACTCCCACTCCCGCTGCTGCTACTACTGCTCATCTTGCTGGACTTCCTGGAGCTGTGGGACGACGAGGACGACTGGCTCTGGTGGGAGATGGAGGGGGGCGGGGCGCTCATTTTGGCGAATAATGACGAGGAGTCGGCAAAGGCGTTGCTCCGAGAGCTCTGGAGGGACCCCAGACCGAGGCCGGACAGGAGGCTTCCAGAGCTGTCAGCAGAGGGCTGGTGCTGCTGCTGGAGCTGCTGCTGATGCTGCAGCTGGACTTGCTGTTGGTGGCTCAGTTGTCGTTCTAATCCAAGGCCTTTGAACTGGTGGGCTTGGTGTCCACTTAGCATCTCTAAAATGTCCATGGGGTACTTGCTGAACTGGAACATCTCCCAATGCAGCTGTGGCAAAGTGTCGAGGGGGTAAAACTACCCCGTCCACTAAGTCCAGTTTCTAGAAACAGTAATGAGCCCTTATCAAACTAACACAGTTTGATCTTCAGAGGTAGAGGCCACTGCGGTTTCTACCCCAAACTTCCAACAAGCCACTAAAATCCAACAAAAGCCGATGCTTGTGTCTCTCACATGAATGTACCACTAATACATTTACTCTCCATTTAAAAGCGAAGCCTCCAGCTGCTTCTCTGGGATGTTATAAAATGGGTCATAAATAGGCGATATACTAAACGATATTAAAAAACTGAGTCTGTAGTGTTCCATAACCGTAAGCTGATTTTTAGAGTCAGATCAGCAGTCCCACGAAGTGGAGTGTGTCCGTTATTCCAGAGGAGGATGAACCATCACTTCCCGGCCCTTCTGTCCCGTCATGAAGTTTTGTTGGGAGCCTGAAGGAAGACAAAGAAAGGACAACAATCAGTTCGTGATACTGAGCAGAAAAACTAAACAGCAGCAGTTTATTAAACCTCAAACCCCGGATGCTGAATGTCTCACAAGGAACCCCAAACATAAACAACTCAGCTGAACCCTCCTGTCATGTTGCGGGTCAAATTGACCCATTTTAAAGTAAAAGAAATCTTTGAAAAAAGTACTTTTTCAGTATAAAACTTCCTCCACTTGGCTTATTAAGTGTAATCAACATATAAAAAGGCTCATTGCACACATTTCTGGTTCAAAAACAGTGCTTAAACAAAGTTTGCTTTCAATGGTGAGCTTTTTGCATCGAAATTTCAGTCATGATGTGCACCAACTAGTGTATGTTTTGGTTGACAATAAAGTGGCTATTCTATTCTATTCTATTCTATTACAAATCCTCATGACTCATTTGTCTTGATTTTAAGTCAGCAGGTCAATTTGACCCTCAACAGAAGAGGTATCTCGTGTTAATTTGCTCGAAAGAAAGAAAAAAATTCAAAATGCAAAATAATTTTCAAAAAAATAAAATCATTGCCATGTATTTCATATGTAGGTCTTTCCAATCGACATTTTAAAAAAAGCTTAACCATGATTTTTTTAAAATGAAAAACGAGTTAATTATCCTCACTGAACCATGATCTGTGAGAGATAAAGAACACCGTTGCACTAAATATTGATTGAAATGATTAGTAATGGAGTTAATAATGAGATATAAACAATGTATATTTGGATTTTTTGGTTTCTGGCACTTCTGGATAATTAATCGTTGCTGTTCTCAAGAAATGAACATAACAGGAGAGTTAAGCACAAGCGATTGATTTTGCTGAACTTAACATGGCTAGGATAAACAGATGCTTCGCTGCAGTGGTGCTTGTTTATGATTAACTCAAGTGATAATCTAATTAATCTAATCTAACAATGCTGTTAAGGCCATCCACATTTTCTGTGGCTCTACGTTTACAAATTTAAATGCAACTTTCATGTGCACATTTCCCCAAACAAAACAAAGCACAGCCATAGCTACCACATTTAATTAAATAAATAAACATGGCGACAATGTCCAACTCGGCCTACGTGGAAACTGGGTCACTGCCTTCCTCTTATACCCACTCAGACGCCTCAGCAGCTGTTGCACAATTATTTTTGGACAACTCTGGAAATCTTGGAGTGCGCTCCGCATCTCATTGTTTAATCAAGCAGGTAAACTTTTCTACAGCTCGAGTCCTACCATCAGCTTAAACTCAGTGATCCTTCTGCTCAACAGCTGCCAGAAACTCATCACTTGTGTTTCTCTGTTTTGTTCTAAATGTTAAAGCTGCGCATCCAGATTGTATTTTAATTACTGTTTTAATCCTGTTAGTTTAATCATTAGTGGGCACAAGACTGTCAAGAGAAACTGAAGTCAGCAATCAAGAAAAATAAATATCAGCGTCAAAAAGGAAATAAGCAATCTTCATTTTTTTGGGATACTCAAATCTACCGACTAAATAGACAATTTATTTATTTTATTTTTTCTTTTGTGTGAACAGACATACAAGTAAAACCAGTCCCTCCAGGAATTCGCGATGTTGCGATCTCAACAATTAATGCAAATTCAACCAACCACGTTGCAATGTGGTCCAATCACCACAACTTTTCTGCCATTTTGTCCCACCTCCCGTGAGTTCCACCAATCATAGCAGTCCCAAACGTAACACATGCACGTCACCGAATTCACTTCCTTGTTTGTGGTCTGGAGATGCAGACATGTCCCATTCTAATGTCTCTCATTTACCAACAAAAATTACTGCTAAAGACGGTGAAAAACAATTCCCTGATGTTCTTCACCAAAGCGGAGCTAAACTGTTTTACACCCATGGAATATTGTGGTGGAAAACAAACGAAAATCATCGACTGACAAACACTTTTCTACCACAAACATATCAGGAGAACGTCCGAAAGGAGCGGAAACAGACCAGACAGATCAGCGTGATGGAAGCTGTTGATCCAGATCTCTACCAGACCAGTACCAGACCTCTACCAGACCCGGTACCAGACCTCTACCAGACCAGTACCAGACCTCTACCAGACCAGACAGATCACCATGATGGAAGCTGTTGATCCAGATCTCTACCAGACCAGTACCAGACCTCTACCAGACCCGGTACCAGACCTCTACCAGACCAGTACCAGACCTCTACCAGACCAGACAGATCACCATGATGGAAGCTGTTGATCCAGATCTGTTGGAGCTCTGAAAGAATGAAGGGAAGTTAGATTCATTGACAGATATGTCCAAATATGATTCATTCAATAGTAAATGATCATTTAGTGCCTTAAATCCACCAACCACTTCCTGTTAAACCAGTATCTGCTGCTGCTAGTTTCCCACCGTGGTGCACCAGCTGGTGGAAATGGGTTGGAGTGTTAAAGAATTAGTTTAGGAAGAAATATTGGCAATTAAAATGTTGAAACATGTTCTAAAATCTGAAAAAAATGCAACTTTTTATCAATTGTCACTGTTTCCTGCAATTTCATTGCAACATTTACATCGTAATTTTTTAGAAAAGCTGCTGCGAATTCAGGCATTTTAGGGCCGCAACAATCTGGAAAAAAGCTAAGAAATCCTGGAGGGACTGAAAAATACAATAAATAAGTCAAGCAACAGGCCTATTCCAATGATAAACTCAAAACACACTGGATTCAGCTCTGGAAAACTGAGTATTTGGACTGCTGCTACACATTTGGAGATTCAAAAACACTGGAATAGTTGTCTTATTTTAAACTTTAGAGGCAGTAATAAGTGTGGCAGATGGAGAAGAGGCCGGTGGCTGAAAATGTCTCCTGGTCAGTCTCTGCTGGATAACATGGCTGCCTGTCGCCACCAGTTTAAAAAAGCTGGTCTAATGACGTCGTCTTTGTGTGTGAGAGGAGAACAGCAGCAGCTGAGAGCATTCATGTTTTCTCTCCATCTCTAATGGGTTGTTGTTTTTTAACTAATTAAACAATTAGTTTATCCGTAAACATGTGGGTCACTGCATTACAGCTTGACACCGTTAAACCTCACAGGAAAGCAGCACTTCACTACTAATACATAAAATGATGCTTAGAGGTTCAGTTCTAGTGTCTGATTTAAATCCACCACTTAGCTTTTAACACTGATTTACAACCGATTCCCAGTCAGAATGCATAATATCTGACTCTGATGTAAACCTTACGGCCAAATCTGATGTCGGTGAGTCTAAACGTATAATTAGTATGATTCTTCTAATGTGACATCAAGCAAGTTATTGAGACTTTAATTTAAAAAGATGGAAAAAAAACAAACTGATATTCAGCATGACAGCAACTATGGCAATAAGCAGCATGATTTAAAGGTAAATATTCCTTTTCTATTCACACATCTTCAGTCTTTTATTACTTAGCCCTCTGAATCCCAAAACACAGCGGCAAGTTGTCTTAAACAGATTTAATAAATCTGCAAAATGACACCATTTATCAGGCAGAAATTGCAAAAACACAGTATCTGATTTTTAATTTTGCTCTAATCCATCTGTGATCCCATGACCTCCACCTCATACAGCTGCTTCAGCTTCAAACAAAAAAAAAAGAAGAATTTTTTTAAACTGAATGTTATTGAATGTGCCTTTCTGTATTTTTCTGCATAAGTTAATCCAGAGGCTTTAGACATGTTTAGAACAAAGGTTAGGTTCTGGATCTGGTCCAGCTCTGGAATGAAGATGGGGCTGTAAACACTCACAGGGTCTATGGATCAGACTAATTCCTGGGTAGGTTTTCTGTGGGTCAGACGAGGAGGAATCTGGGGTGGGGATGAAATCACAATGTGAGGGATGATCTCCTTAAACAGAGTTAGTTTTTGACACTTTGGTCAATATTTGTGCAATACTTCTGTCACTGAAACAGGAAATGCTCTTTTAAGATGCATTTTACATTAATTTCTTTGCCCAAAGTTACTTTTTCAATGTTTAATACATTTTTTAAATTTTCTCCCCTGATGGTTATTGTCATTGAGCAATTTGGTCAGGAAACTTGGTCAAATCTAAGCTTAAAGTCACAGGATTTTATGTAAATCTCTTTATTTTACATGCCGCATTTATTGCTGAAACTAAACCACTTGCTCTTACCAGATTCTGGGAAAACTAAAAGAAAAATTCTGCCCATGAAGCTTTCATATTTCAGCTATAACCAGCAGTCGCAGGACAAAAATTATGGGACTTTTTTGCAAAATTGCAGGCAAATAAGAGACAAGTACTGAAAAAAATTAAATGTGTTTTCCTATTTTTAATCTTTTGATTAAAAACAGGAAAACACAAAAAACGTCTTTGAGTTGTTTCTATAGACATGTGATTCTGTATATTGCAGTGAAAAGTGAGAACACAGTGAGGAAATATCAGAATCAATGCTCAAACTAAACACGTTTTAAATCAACACTACTTTTCTCCACCAGCTTCATTGTCACTTATCTTAATCCTGCCAACATATCTGCAGAGATAAACACTCCAAAGCTAATCTAATGACTGTCTTGATGATAACAAATGACGCTTCTCTCTTTCACTGTCGACAATAAACTGCTGCTGTTCTGCTTCACCAAAATATGAGCAGAAATAATTCCAGTCGTTTGTTCTCGTGTCTCAGTCTCGCCTTCTTCTGAGTGATGTGCGTTTCTAAAAACTGAGGTTAAATCTGCTCTTAATTCTGACCTTCCCTTGGCTTTGCACGTGAACAACTCTCCCCCGAGACAGAAACCAGAGAAGCCAAACATCCTGATGTGTGCCGTCACATCTGTGTACAGTTTGAAGCTGGCAGAGTGACAGCGGGGACTCACATCGAAGAACATTTCTGAATATATCTCATCAAATTCCTGCTCAAAATCAAAGCAGAAACCCAGAAACCCTTTATGTACACTCGCATTTGTAAATCAGAAAACTAAAGGTTGGAGAGCTGGTACATAGCAGTGCTTCTGTTGACAAAAGATCCTGATTAAATCTAATTATATCTTGCAGGAGCTGTTGTTGGAATTCTAGGAATGTTATTATGGACTGGAAGCAATGTTAATAATTTCCACACACGAAAAAAGTCTTCTATTAAACATGACGAGAAATTTCTGAGCAATCTGTCCTGATTATATCCACTTATCTGCGCCATCATCCCACCAGGCTGCAGAAACGAGGATCCAAACCCGACAGGTGTAGGTCAGAAATGAGGAAAAACAAATAACACACACGCTGACAGAAAAGTCAACTCAAACAACCACAAGATGTGTCACTCCAGCGCTGGAAAACGGTCTGAAAACTGCAAGAAATGTAGACGGGAACACAACCAACTTCTCTAGCTTTCAAAAAGTTAACAATGAGTCAAAGCATTCTCCCTCCAAATGACTGGGACTAGCGTTAACAGCAAAACCATCACTCAGAACCAATATGGACCAACCAATATCAGTCTGTTACAATATTCTGTTATCTTCTAGTAAAGTGATTCATACATGCATGAAAGTCGTTGGTATTCAGGACTTGATGAAGAACTGATCGATACTGTGATGCACGGAACGGCTTTGTTTACGTTTTCATCGGAGTTCAGACTTACGGCGAAAATCAACTTACATAGATCAGTAGGAACGGAACTCTGATGGAAGTGGAGGACCTCCTGTATTGATTTTAAAATCAATGATAGTTTTAAACTGGAACAAAATTTGGTTTAAATCAGGAATCAGCCTTAAACTAATTATGATGAAAGAGATTCCTCACACATTAATGATAATGAATGCATATTATAAAAATATATAATGTGATATTTTAGGTCATGTCGCCCGGCTGTACCTTCAAGACACGACCACATCTGCAGAACAACCGATTACCACAACAGTCAACTAATAGAAACTGTTTTCACTGCCTGAACTAAAATAAATGACAACTAGTTCAGCAAAACATCTGTTAAATCCCAGATAAAACTTCTCCAATCACAATAAGGACTCTATCACTCTTCCTGCTGATTAAACCACTGGACAGATCGGACATTTTAAATTCTAAATTATTCATCACATCTGTAAACTCATCTGCACCTACTTATGTCATCTGCATATTTCTGTATCACTCCTGTATATTCTTGGATATGTTGGTATTTTTTTTCTTTCCATATTATATTTTCTATATTCTTATCTTATTTTATTCTAATTTATTTTATTTATCTTATTTTATTTTATGTTATCTTCACTTTATACCTGACCCTAAATAAAGTCTGTCTAAGTCTAAGTCTCAGCTCAGTATAATGTAATTTATGTTTACAAAAATCACAAATATATAACCATTAACAACCTAATAATTAACTACAAGCTGAAGATAAGAATCCAAGTCTGGCAGATTCTGGGTTTATCTGTTCATTTTTGAGTCAGCAGCAGGGGGTCTACAGGTTTTATCTCCAACCGATAAGCAGCTCGTCTCACTGATCAGTGACCTTTTAACCAGAGAAACAAATTAATGCATCACTGACTCCCGATTGCCTGCAATAAAAACTGTCACTGGCCCATCACCACCTCAGTAATGTATGTGGAATTTCCACACCAGAGCTCAGATGTGTTCATGGTAAAAAAAACAAACATAAATCTTACAAAGTATTTGTCACTGAATGACAGATTTCCTCCCGATGGTTTGCATTGCTCTGCAGCTGCCTTTGAAGTGTATTTGTTGCTTTTTGGTTGGCATGAAAACAGAAGAAAAAAAGCAGAAACACGTCAACGTTGACAATCAGTTTATCACACGTTACCATGACACTTTGTGCCCTTACACATCCCTGGTCTGAGAAACAATAAAATAACAACGACATAGCTGCAATCTACGATTATCATCATTATTAATTAAACTGATGAGAAATGTGTGGTTGATGAAACATAAAAAAAACTATGAAAAATGCAAATGTGTTATTTTCACTAAAAGCTGAAAGATTCACTTTACTATGATGTAGGAGAAAAAAACAGCAGAATTTTTTAAAATTTTACAACATAGAATATTCAGAATTTTAGCATTTTTGCTTGGGGGGAAAGAAAAAAAATATTCATTTTTATAAGCGCCGATTGTTGTTTTTTCAAAATTTTATTGTTGCCTCCTTTCTAACTAATTTAACAAAAATAAACAAAAAATGAGAATAAATGAGAATAAATTATATTTTCAATCGTTCATTTTAGGTGCAAGTGAAGTAAACTAGCACACACTTGAACCAAAAACTTGATTTAATTTTGTGACAGCAAATATTTTGCTGGTATTTATGGCTAGAGATGATCAATAAAATCCTCCACAAACAGGAATATCTAATTCACTGAAGCAGTTCTGGCAGCTCTTAATGGTTTTTTTCCACATCTGGATTTCTTATTGCTCTCTCTTAAAATATTCCTCCTAATGACTGACAACAGCAAACATATTCTCCTACATAGCAGGTAAAAAAAAAAGAGTTCAGACAGCCTATCAGAAGCATATGGTGTTATAAAAACACCTGATCCAGTGAGAAAGCGTGTCTGACAATACAAATTTTTTATTTTTTTTTACTACAGCTTTATTGTGAAAATCAGAGTTCTCAACCTCTTCTAACCCTCGACCCTGTTTTCAGGAGAGGAGCTAAGTTACCCTACAGTCACATGCTGATGTTTTTAACGAGCCTTGAGGACCTCTAAACTAACTGTGCTGCAAAAATGTACACTTAGGATCTACTTGCATGTATTTTGTCATGAATATTGTACTGAGCTACCATCTCAGACATGACCAGGGCTACCAACGCACCTGCAGCATCTACAAAACATGCATATATGCTGTGAAAAATACACAGTGATTTCTATAAATGTGTTGTTTTGACCGATCAACACGCCAAAAGCAACAAGATCCACTTTAATATGATGTAGGAGAACAAACTGTGGGGATTTCTCACATTTTACAACATGGAATATTCATAATTTGGACATTTTTGCTTGGAGGGAAAAACAACAGTTTCGCAGTAATGTAAATTATCAATTTCCAATCTATTTGCATACATTTTTCCATGACTATTGCACTGTACTGTGCTATTGTCTCAGACTATTGTATGACCAGGGCTACTGATGCACCTGCAGCATCTACAAAACATGTGTGTATGCTGTGAAAAATGCACAATGACTTCTTTAAATGTGTTGTTTTGACCGACCAACAGCCCAAAAGCTAAAAGATTCACTTTACTATGATGTTGGAGAAGAAACTGCAGGAATTTCTCACATTCTACAACATGGAATATTCATCATTTGGGCATAATTTTGGTACATTTCCAATCTACTTGCATGCAATTTTTTCATGACTGTGCTGTTCTACTGTCTCAGACCATTACATGCAACTGCTGCATCTACAAGACGTGTTTTTTGAATACTAAACCAATAAATTACATATTCCTCATTCATTTAATCCATGCTGCTTAAAAAACAAAAGCAGGCAGCAGCTTGTTGACATCTGGAGAAAACTGTGTAGTTAATTGGTTATAAATCTGACTTTTCTGAAGATTCGGCGCCACTTTTTCTGTAAAATGCATGCTGAGATATGTGCATTTTCAAACGACTTAAGCTTCAGTTAAATCTCCCGTCACTTCACACTTTAAATGTTGATCATGACACAGAAACTAATGAAGGCAGCAGTTAGAGGCTGAATCTGGAGCGGGGAGGCTGCATGTTGTTTGCATCTTACCGGCGGATCCACAGGTCTGGAGCTCCCCGCTGGACCGCAGCCGTGGAAAGAAACGGCCCGCTTCCTCCGGAGACAACCGACGCCTTCAGGTGGACGATCTGAAACAGGTGAACGGATGCAAACACCCGTTATCAGTCAGTCACTCACTCACCGAAGGCTGCTAGCATCCGTCAATCAGCCAGCTAGCTAACGGTAACCAACTCCTCTATCAGACTCTCAAAAACTGATATAAAATGCATTTCTTTGGCTGAATTTACACACTTACATATTCAGCGTGTTATAAATTAAGCTGAAATGTGTGTGACAACGTTAAAACATGACTAATAAGTGAAGTAACACAGCGCTGGGGGAGGTCTCCTGAAGCTAACGGTGCTATCGGCTTAGCTGCGCCGTTAGCCGCTGTTAGCTCGGCGGCTAGCAGCTAGCAGGCTAACTAGCATCCTTCGGCTGGAAGCGGCTCCTGTTTGGGTTTTTACCTCGGAGCTGGATACGTCTGCCGGCCAAGCGAGCTCAGAAACAGTTCGGTGAAAGTGTGGAAGCACCGAGGAGAGGGCGCGCCGAGAGAGCGGGGTCCCTACTGGCTGTCAGCGGGGCCTTTTTCTTCATCCGTGGAACAACACCGTGAAAGGCCCGGCTCTCCATCTGCTTTTCACTCGCTAACAAAAACTCTCCCCGCCGGCCCGGCCCGATCCGTCCATTGTCTGCCTCCTCCGACCCGCAGCTCCGGCCGCTCACTGCTCGTCTTCAGCCTCACGGCGCCTTTGTTTTGTTTCCGTCGTGTTTTTCCTGCTCTTCTCTGCCTGTTTTCCGCCCTGTGTCGGTTTTCGGTGTCCCCCTCGGTAGACGACGGCTGCTCCGCTGCTGCTAGCCTTAAAATGGTAGTTTCCTGTCTGCATAATGGTTCCGGGTAGAGCCGGGCTCGGGTCAGTCCGTCCGGCCGCCGCTCTGGTCCACCTCCGGCCCTCCGAGTGTCAAACACGGATCCGAGCCAGCATGATGCTCGTCAATAAATAAACTGTGCGCGTGCTCACGTACACGCGCCTGCATGCGTGCACGTCCGCACTCCGCTGAGAGAGATGAAAGTGAGCGTCCTGACACCGCGTGCCATCAAGTCCCCGCGCGCCTCTGTGTTTGCATGTGTGTGTGTGAATGTGTGTGTTTTCACGCCGAGTGTGTGAAATGTTAATTAGTCAATTAAAGATATCATTACGGTGCATGCTGCATAACATTACAAGGTGTCTGTGGTGCGTGTGTGTGTGTGTGTGTGTGTGTGTCATGCGTGTGCTGCTGTGCGTCTGGAGCCTCATTTACATTCAATTAAAGTTCCCATTACAGTAGAGGATGCTGCTGTTGTGTTTCTGTCACTGTACTCATATAGTGAAGGCACCATGTTTACACTCTCAGAGATCGCAATAAACATTTATAGATAGATAGATAGATAGATAGATAGATAGATAGATAGATAGATAGATAGATAGATAGATAGATAGATAGAATAGAATATTCTTTATTGTCATTGAGATTGCAGATAGATAGATTGATAGATAGGCTTTCTTTTCTGTCCAAGTCCATGACAGAAATTCTCCTTTGAAAATACAAAACACACTTAACCCTGTAAAACAGGGCTGTCAAACATAGGGACCGTGGGCCAAAACCGGCATGCTATTGGGTGAAATTCGGCCCGTGGGATGATTTTGGAAAGTATTAAGATTACAGAGACGACACGAACTGCTATTTTTCAATAAAAGTAACTGCCATTGTGAGTTTATCCACTGTACTGTCACAACTTTTATGCATTTTTTATGTATAAACTGTAAACATTTACAAAGCAGGAGGACAACTGAATGTTCTTCCTCAATAGTTCCCTGTTTAGTTTGTATTGTGTGGTGTGTCACATCAGGTGGTCAATATCACTACACAGATGTGGAAATTAATGTAAATTTTAAATAATTTCTAGATCTTGACAGGTGTTTTTGATCATAAAGTAAAATTCTATATCATTCAGTTCCAGATGACTAAATGTTGTGTTCCTTTGTAGACACTCTGCGATCTGGAAGTTGTAATGTGGAAATGATAAACTGAGGCTGAATGTTGCTGAAATTGAACTTATTTTTCTTCAAAAATTTCAGGTTGTTCATGATGTTTAGTAAAAAGATAATTCATTAAATGTGAACATTTGTCTTAGTAGTAATATTAATGATCATGAAGTAAATAATTCAGATAAATTCCCATCATAAATACCACTGTAGGGTCCTAATCTAATATTTAAACTTGTCGGGTTAACTGGGAACACTTTGGCTTGGAAGCTGCTGCTTTAAATGTGTGATCTAAATAACGGTGATCTGACTTGACTTGATGTATGAAGAAAAAAAGCTGTGAAAACACAGAAAAATGGCTCATGTTCTGTTCACCGGCTGCTCTTCTGCTAAATAAAGGCTCAGGAGGACCATCGATGCAAACTATCCTGAGCAGATCCGTCCTGAGACTGTGGAAACTTCCAGGAATCTATCAGCTGATTGGTTTATTCCTGCCAGGAATCCTCCGCTGGGCTCCTACCGGCTCTGCTCTGCTTTAATTGGTGCCTTCCACTCCTGTTCTCCATTCATCACATCCCATTCAGTGATCTAAACTCACATAAAATAATCTATGGAAGCAGATTAAAGGTTGCTCAGCCCCGCCTGTAATTTACTCATTTTCCAACTTTAATGACGTTAATGAATTGAATAATTTGTGCTAAACTGGGAGGAGTGGCAGGAAGGAGGGATGTGGTTCCTCAAATTGCTCCCTCCGATGTTTAAACACAAAGAGGCTCATTTAAGAAACACTTTTCTCCAACTCATACACATTCATGATCCATTATTTAGAACCTTTTTCCAACCAAAACGTGCCCTAATCACATTTACCTGTTTTTTAATCACATAATTACTGACTTAAATGTTCATTTTAGAGCAGGGGAGTCAAATTCATCCTAGTCCAGGTTCCACATTCATCCTTAGCAACATTCAGTCTCAGTTTATCATTTCCACATTACAAGTTCCACATCACAGAGTGTCTACAAAGGAACACAATGTTTAGTCACCTGGAACTGAACCATAGAGGATTTACTGGAGGATCAAAATGACAAAAATCAGACAAAAAAGACAAAAAAACCCCCCAACAAACGCAAGACAAAATATTACAAAAATCAGACACAAAATGACCAAAACAAGACACAAAACAACAAAAAATGAGACAGCACAAAACAATAGACAAAAAATTTGACAAAATTTACAAAGTGAGAAAAATGAAAAAATGACATCAAAAATTACAAAAAGGGAGAAACAAAACAACAACAAAAAAGAACACAAGCAAGACAAAAAAACCCACAAAATGGAAAAAACGATATAAAACACCTAATAAAGCGAAACACAAAGTGGCAAAAATGAGACAAAACACACAAGCAAGAAAAAAAGGAAACACAAAACGACAAAAACATGAGACAAATGACAAAAAGTCAGACAAAAGTTAGACAAAAAACAACAAAAACAAGACAAAATATTACAAAAATGAGACACAAAACGATTAAAGAACAATGAACAATCTAGTATTTTACTTTCTGATCCAAACAACTTGTCATGGTCTAGAAATGATTTTAAATTTATAGTTTTACTAATTTATAATCTGCAGTTAATGTCTTCTCTGGAATTTTTACACTTTGAGGGCCGGATTGGACCCTCTGGAGGACCGCTTTTGGCCCACGGGCCTCATGTTGAACACCCCTGGCTTAGATGTTTTTACACATTATTTTATTAAGAAAAGAGTATTGCATGATTGCTTTTCTAACACTTAAGACCGCTGGCTTCTTCTGTTAAATAAT
Organism: Amphiprion clarkii; assembly: GCA_027123335.1. Lineage (NCBI taxonomy): Eukaryota > Metazoa > Chordata > Actinopteri > Pomacentridae > Amphiprion > Amphiprion clarkii. The sequence goes on along the minus strand of CM049580.1, from coordinate 34,240,057 downwards.
TTTTTAAAAAGTCTGTAGAAAACATGTCGATATATCTCAAAGTAAACTCCTTTAGAATCAGAAATGATGGCAAAAAGTCAAACAATATGCATCCTTAGATTAGTTGTTCCAGATAGTTGCCGAATATTCACTCTTTTTGCTGCTATTTTCTGCTTTATCTTATTTACAATTGAATATAAATGTTTTGAACCTTTTTTTTCATATTTTTTTTTTTTTAAATTTAATTTTCATTTTGAGACTCAACTGTTATTTTATTACTGGAAAAATCATCAGCCCTAGTATCCTTTTCGCTCCTTTCAATGTGCGGATCTGCATATTTTCTACGTTTTGTTTCTCATATCTTCAAAATCTTTGGATTTCTGACACCTGATTGGATGAAGCAGCTAATTCACTGCATCTCACAAGGATTTGGGGCCTCTTGAAGGTAAATTTTAACTTTCTTGTCACAGTTCACACCTTAAAACTCGAGGAAAAAGCTGTGAGTTTCAGGCTTTAAAGCCACATTACTGCACCAAGAAAGGACATGAAACTGCTGATATTTCTCTGATTACCCTCAGACACCAGAAAAGGCTCGTGCTGTACCACCAGTGGTTGCTTTATAGTTACATGACATCTGGATCGCCCCCTGGTGGTTGGTTGCAGTACAGGTCATAAGCCACGCCCCCTTCAGGTGAGCAGATGGGATATAACCCAACTAGATTTATTATCTCATCCATTTTTTGCCGCTGGAGTAGGTCTGCATGGTAGCAGGTGAAACAGGACCACCCAGACGTCCCTATCCTTCCTCCTTGGAGATCATGAGGTGGCCCCAGGCCAGATGAGATATATGATCTCTACAGCCAGGTCTGGATCTAGTCCAGTGTCTCCTACTAATTTCATGTGAAAAATTTCTGACTGAGACTCTAAACTATTACTAAATTATTTACTGAGGTAATAGATCAAGTGAGAAGCAGGGTCATCTTCTCACAGACTTCCATACAATCAAACTTCCAGCAGGGGGCGACAGGAGTCGCCCCCTGCTGGCCAGTAGACAGAATGCAGGTTTAAAGTGTTGGCTTCACTTTTCACCCCCAGAAGCTTCATCTGTCTTTAAATATTGTGCAGTTTATGAGCAAAACTAGACAGCTACCCGTTCCTGGTGATTTTTAACCCATAAAATGACATCCAGTGGTAGGAACTGGTGATTCATTGTTCACATTTTACTGTTCATTCAAACCTCGTTCAGTTTGTCTCAGTGTGATCATCATACAGATTTAATGAAGAGTTTGAACAAGCCAGTACTGTCAGTCAGTAATTAATCATTGGAAAGGTATATGATGGGATTGTAACCCACAGGTTCTGCGCCTCTGCTCTGGTGGGGCGCCTCTCCACAAACCCTGCGTAGCTCTGCGTTGTGTGTGTGTTTAAATTTGAGTGCAGGGTGTCTTGCAGCGAGAAGAAGCAGACGGCGGGGCTCGGATTTGCGATGGAGACCGGTTTATTATTATTATTATTATTTTTTTTTTTTTTTCATTGCTAACTATCCTGGTACATACCACCTTCTTCAACAACAGTAAAAAACGTATATCCCCCCGAAACATGGCGTCCTCAGCTCAACGCCGGTCTAACTACGGTGTCCTCGAAGGGATAAAAATATAGAATTTGCTTAATTCAACCGAAGAACATACAGTGCTACAGTACCACCTAGTGGGATGTTTCCGTTACTGCCTGACAGGATTAAGGATCAAACACTTGATGAGTTTGTCAAAAAAAAAGTCAAAAATTGTGAAAATATGCATCAATATTTTCTCATTTCTCTTGTCCCAAACCCCAACTTTAGAATAACTGAAAAAATGCTGCAGCTACAGACCAGATACAACACGTAGACGATGTTTAGTGGGATTTTCTTTTATTGTTATTAGCAATTAAACAGTATGATTTCTACAAACGCAAGAATTGATCACCAATAACAAAAGGGTTGCACATCTGTGAGACCTTTGTTTGGATATTCTTGGAAATAGACATGTAAGGGGATGTTATAAATAAATGTATCGTACAATTTGAGGTATGCAGAGTAGCTTTGAGATTACAAATATGTCCATGCCTCACTCCCAGTGGTTAACACACACTCACACACACACTCATACATCCGCACACACACAGGCACACAGTTTAATCAGGGGAGCGATTAACCGAACACGGATTACAACATCTGTATCAGACCTTCGAAGTTACAAGGAGAAATGAGCGAGACATTAAAAGTACAACTGAATTTCACACGTCGTTTACGTCTCTTCCCCTTCTTTTTTTGCCTCTTCAAACGTTATTGAGTTTACAAAAACCGAAAAGCCTTTCCAGTCCAAATTCTCCATACATTCTCCTTCACTTTAGCAAGAAAAATGCTCCCTTCCTTTGTACTGCAACTTTAAAAAAGCTGCTTTTTTAAAATTCTGTGCCCTTATAATCCCGTTAAAATGAGCACAAATGAGGAAAAGCAGATGCATATTAAACAGCAGCGACACAAACCCATGAACCGTGTGATAAAAGCCTTCGGTAATTTACAAACGTTGGAAAAGTCCTCGCTTTGGTGAACGTAGCTCGACGAGAAAAAGCTGTGATTGATCAATGTCCCTTTTTTTCCTTTTGAAAATAAAAATAATTGAAAATGCAACGACGACAGGCCTTTAAAGTTACATTACAGCTTGATATGAACACGAGACGGTCGCATCTCGAGTCTGAAAACCGTCTCCGAAGACATAACGAGGTTCGGCATTCCCAACGAGAAGACACAGAGTTACACACACAAATTAAAACATGTACGTTTACACACACGCACGCCGTGACATCATGAGTCAGCACTATGACATCACCAACACCGGCTTCTGACATCATCATGCGCTTCGTCTTTTCTCTGATTGCATTGGCTCTTTTTTATCTTTTTTTTTTTTTTTTTAAGCTCTGGTCGTGAATACAAATGTTTTTCTGTGTCTTTTTGATTTTTTTAAATTCCACTAGAAAGTTTTAATATTGAAAATCCAGGATTATACATTAAAATTCACAGAGATTTAAAAAAATAAATACGTGTTTAAGTAAAAGACAGAAAGAAAAGGTCATGATAACAGCGTTTATAGTCTCATTGAGGGGGAACTGTTTCTTTTTTCTTTTTACATAAACCATTAACACGTGAGCACATGGATTAAAACACTAAAAACATCTGGCAGGTAGCTTCAGTCATCAATCATGTCTGTCTTTAAATACAACTCAGAGGGAAGCTGAAGACCTTAAACGAGGCCTCAGGAACCCTTAAACCAGGGGTGTCAAACTCATCTTAGTCCAGGTCCCACATTCAGCCCAATTTGATCTCCAGTGACCAGTAAAATCACAGCATAATAACCTATAAATAACCACAACTCCAAAGATTAATCACAGGTATCTGGAACTGAAGAATGTAGTATTTTACTTTATGATGAAAACAACCAAGTCAGACAGAAAAAACCCACCAAAAACAAAACAAAATATTACAAAAACGAGACCAAAAAATGACAAAAACGAGAAAAAAATGGCAAAATATGAGACAAACGACACAAAACAAAAGAGAGACAAAAAAATTGGACAAAAAAGTTACAAAGCAACAAAAAAAAGGGCAAACAACATAAGCAAGACAAAAAAACCCCCCACAAAACGTCAAAAACGATACACAAATCAACGAATAAAGCAAAACACAAAATTACAAAAATGAGACACAAAATGACAAAAGCGAGAAAAAAAAATGACAAAAAATGAGACAAACAACAAAAATCAGACAAAAAATTTATACAAATACACAAGACAAAAAATGACAAAAGCAAGAAACAAAACGGCAAAAAGTAGACATAAGCGAAACAATAAAAACAAAACGACAAAAATGATACACAAAAACATGACTAAAATAAGACAAAAAACACAAGCAAGACAAAAAGGAAACACAAAACGACAAAAAACATGAGACAAATGACAAAAATCTGACAAAAAAAAGACAAAAAACAACAAAAACAAGACAAAATATTCCAAAAATGAGACACAAAATGATAAAAGAACAATGAACAATCTAGTATTTTACTTTCTGATCCAAACAACTTGTCATGGTCTAGAAATGATTTTAAATTTATAGTTTTACTAATTTACAATCTGCAGTTAATGTCTTCTCTGGAATTTTTACACTTTGAGGGCCGGATTGGAAACTCTGGAGGGCCGCTTTTGGCCCACGGACCGCATGTTTGACACCCCTACCTTAAACCCAATAAAGGGTAAATCCAGCCACCAACTGGCCAGCAGGTCCATCTCACAGCCAGAAAACCAAAGAAAATTTTACAAAAAAATGACATCGTTACGGTCAGCTCTTATCCAACCAAATGTGATTTTACACAAAAAAGTTCCACATTTTTCTTCACGTTTATATTTTCTCTCTACACGGGAAGAAAAACAAAAAAATGTGTGAAAATATGCACAAGCATGCCTCCCGACACTACAGGAAAATGAGAAGCAGACGTTGTACAGTGCACAGACACACAAAGATAATGGGTTTAGCCCTTGGTGTGAAGAATCCGTCGTCCACGCCTTCCCTTCAGACGAGGTGAGCAGCTGAACTGAGCAACGAGAAACTTTTAATGTCCATCGGTGGCAGAAAGAGACCCTCGACTCTCTACAAACTAGTCGAGGGATCTGGTTTGTATTTGCATCTTCTTCATGAGGTGGTCGAATTCCAAACCTTCTAATTATTATGCAAAAAGGGTCACAGCACAATGTTCCATAGATGATAAACACCCACTAAGTTCACTGTACAAAAGGCTTCAGCTCAGCTAAGATACCGCAACGTGGATTTTTACTCCTAAGGCCCGATCACACCAGAAACACAGCGTCCACACGTCTTATGGCACTTTTCCACCAGCACCTACTCGCCTCGACTCTACTCTGTGAGGTTTTCCATCAGGACGTAGTACCTGATACCAGGTACTATTTAGTACCTACTGGGCCAGAGTTCCCAGCGAGCTGAGTGGAGGAGATAATGTGATGTCTACAGAGTGCAGGCCACTGATTGGACAATTGGACTGGTTGTATCTGACAAAAAGCCACAGACTGAGCAGCACGTGTACCATCACCTCCATGTCCTCCATTGTTGTTTCACAAATGATGTTAAGGGACTTCCGGCCTGCCGTGCTGTGACGACTCCAAACATGTTGAGGTGGTACTCAGTGGTAATGGAAAACCACCTAAACCGAGTCGAGTAGGTGCTAATGGAAAAGCGCCTTTAGTGGAACATTTGGATTTAGAAAGAAGGCAGGGTTAGTTAGGCTCACTGCATCCGTCAGAACAGCTCCGCAAGCTTCTAGTTTCTCTTTCTCTGCTTGCTCACATCTTCTTCTTGGGATTTTACATCATTTCATCCAATTTAAAGTTACTGAAGAGAGTGGAGAAGCTGTCAGGTTAGCAGGTAAGTCGTTAACGGGGCAATAGCTTCACAAAAGTCATCCAAAGGAGCGACACAGTCGATCAGCTACGATAGCTTCCGCCACGTTGGCAACACAAAAAATGTGTATTTACTTGATTTTATTGTGAAATGCTGGTGTGACTGGGCCTTTATGGCAGCAGTTTGAGTTGCTGTGAGTACTGTTTTCTCTCAAAAATGGCTTCTGTTTTCTGTTTATCTACCGTGATTAAAGCCTTAAAGCGATCAGATGATGGCTAACAGTTTTACTTTGAAGTCCAATCACAGCCAGAGAAAGAAACAATGTCCAACCTTTAGGTTACAAACTGGCCAGCTAAAGGATAAATATGTTGTCAGCTAAGTATACACAAAACTCCTACAGGGCTCAGTAATGTTAATATCATTATCATTATTATCATTATTATTATTATTGTTAGGTTAATTTCATACAAAAGCAACTTGTTTGGTTTTAAATACTTTTATAAATACAAAGACAAGCAAACCGTCTGCCTCGACTCTCCGTCATCCAGATGAATCCAGAGCACTCGAGGACTCGGAGGACGTAGCAATGAAACTCAAGGACGATTCAACAGATCTGACTAAGCGGATATCCTTCAATAAAAGTCACAGCGAATACCCAGCAGCCTGTAAACGGCTTCTTTTTTTGCGCTTTTCATGTGGCGATGTGTCTTCCCTTTACAAAGAATGGCTGGAATTTCTCTTTTTTCAATCCACAGAGTGACGATGAGGGAATCGATCGGCTGAACTCATGATGAGGTTAATGTTTGGTGGAGGGGGGATGAGTGCCGCCCTGTGAGGCTCAGATCAAACCTCTTCCTCTTCCGCCTCGCTTCATCCCGTCTTCAACTTCTTAACGTCTTCTTCCCCCGTCTTCCCGTCACACTGTCACTTCGTTCTTACTCCCAGTCCGCAGTCCCTGTCCTCCTCCGGGGATGAAGTGCAGCTGTTCGATGGTGTTCTGCCTCTTGCTGGCGAAGGCCATCCGCCGGGCGTTGGGGTGACCTCCGGACGAGCCCCCTCCGCCGTGGCCGCCGTGGGAGTCCCAGCCGTGCACGCCCATCCCCGACATGGCCGAGCCGCGGTCGTGGTCGTGTCCCGGCGTCGGGTGGGAGTTCATCTTGATCATGTGGTGGCGGTCCATGGACGGTGTGACGCAGATGTTCTGCTGCGACTGGGCCTTCTGGTGGTGGCTGAGCCGGCCCATGGTGGGAACCATGCCGCTGCCTCCTCCACGCTCGCCTCCGCCCAGCAGCAGCCCCATCGCCAGCAGACGGTCCTCCAGGCGGTCCGGGGAGACCAGGAGCCTCTCATGGGACCTGGAAACACAGAATGGTTCAGCACTAGACAGTAACTCATGCTGCTCTGCTTTACATCATGTTGTTGTTTTGCATTTATGATTCAGTAGTCCTGCTGAAAAGTTTAAAAGGAAAGGAATCTTTAACAAAAACAGGAAAAACAAGAAAAGCACTTAGAGAGCTCAGGACTCCACCAAGGCTGTTCATTCCCTGACCTAGTGCTGAGCACACGCGTGTTATGCATGTGTACGTTATGTACGGATACCGAATCACGTGACTCAAATATGACATTGTGTTCACTTGCTCAATCCTCTTTTCCTGTTCACAATCTGTCCAAAATGAGTTAAACATCTAGGATGGCTTAGAAGGGTTCCAAAAATGAGTAAAAACAATAAAAACTCGTCCAAAATGACTCAAATCTGACCTCATAAATTAAGTCCGTTCTCTAAATGTTGTCAAAATTTGTCAAAAATGACCCAAAATATGAGCAAAATGACTAGAAATTACTCAAATTAGTCCAGAACTTGCTAAAAAAAAAATCCTCCAGAACTGTTCAAAACCTGTCCAAAATGAGTTAAACATCAAGGATGGCTTAGAAGGGTTAAAAAAAAAGCTGTAACTAAATCTAACCATAAAATCCAGATAATTCATCCAAATCAGTTCATGCTGCACATCTCATTTAAGAAAGCAGCCAAATCTAACCGTAAAAACTAAAACTTCTGCATTCCACACAACTGAGAGTCACCAGCAGCTCTGTGACTTTTCAGCTGAACTGCAGGCTGTGTTTTTTACACTGAATGGAAACAGGAGTTCTCTCTACTTCTAGCAAAGCTGTGCTGTTAGTATAGAGGTGCAGGACTTTATACTGCAGTGAGAAATGAGGAGCAAAAAGACACCCAGAAACTGCCTGGGGTTAAGACACAAAGAGTTTAGGTGAATTTTTCTACAGTGTTTGGAATACAGAATGTTATATCATTTTTTTTAAACTATAATTTAAAATTCTACTTGCACCGAGTCATTACAGTTACAGTTTTTCCAAGAAAATAATTCCTTCCTGCATGAAAATGTGATTCTAGATCTATGCAGTCCGACCCTCTGATCAGATATTCCAGTTCAAACACATGTGAAACTGTTTTTAATTAATTCATCATGAATCCTATTCGCAAAATCTGTCATCCATCTGTCACATGCCGAGGATCTGGTCCCAGAAGAAGTACGTGGAACTTATTTGAGTTGAGATAAAAGTTTTCAGACTGAGAGTGGACTTTCTCTGTTATGTAAATTTAATATTGTCCCATTGTCAGACTCCTGAAACTTTAATGAAACCGTCCTACTCTGTGACATTTATAAAATATGACTCCTGTTTTTCCTTTGTGGGATTTTCCTCGTGTCACCTGAAATAATCTGATCTCTACTTTCTCTTTACTATTTCATCTCTGGTCTCACCTGCGGAGCGTCTGTGACGTGGAGCTCCTGCTGGTGTTCATCATGGCTTTGTAGTACTGGTGTTGCTGGTTCTTGGACAGGCGGGACAGCGTGTTTCCCTCCCCGAAGGCCAGCAGCTGGTCCTGGGACCGGACCCGGCGCGGCGGCCTGTCGAAGGAGGAGCTGGTGTACTGCGACTGGGCTGGCAGCGGGTACGGGTTGGGGGTGGAGGCCGGGATGTGGAGGTGAGGCCGGGAGCCGTGGAGGGGCAGCGTGCCTCTGGAGCCCAGCGTGTAGTCGCCTCCGTAGGGCAGGTGGTGCTGCGAGGAGTGGAAGGAGGGCGGGGCGTTGTTGGAGCGACGCTTGGAGGAGTAGTAGCCCGAATACTCGTCCAGTTCTTTCTCTGATTCAACAAAACAAAGACGAAAATGTACGACATGTAATTGAAAAGCTTCTTTATTTATTCATACCTTGATTATTACAGCATCGGTGGATTACAGGAGGTCCTCCACTTCCATCAGGGTTCCCCTCCTACTGATCTACGGAAGTCGATTTTCACTTCAAGTCTGAACTCTGGTCAAAATGTAACCAAATAAGTTCCATGCATCACGATATCGATCAGTTCTTCATGAAGTCATGAATACGATTTCCAAAAATAAACAGTGTGCTGTGACTAGATTCTGTAAAAAACTAAATATCTGCCCTCCTCATCAACTGTGAAGCCGTTAGGAACTCATGATCACAACCCAAACATTCAGGAACTTCTAGGCTGAACTGCAGGCAGCATTGGAAGGGGAAATTCAAGTAGTAAAACATCCAATGCACAAGTAATCAAACTAAATCAATTATCCTGTTTTATGATTTATGACATAACTGTATCATGCTGCACAGAAAACATTTTGGAGTTATTTCTACTTCTAGCTAGAGCTGCAGGACTTTACATTACAGTAAAAACACGACCCAACCAGAAACCGCTTGGAGTTCTAAGGGTTAATTTTCCTTTGTCAGGTTGAAATAAAGCAAAAAAATTGGATCTTGATAAAACAATCCCCCAGTCTGTTTAGTATCTGCACTGGATCTTCCTCGACAGAAAGACATCGTGTCATGAAAGTGTGGATGAAAGCGGTGAAAAAGCTCAGAGCGGCTTAACACCTGCTTAGGAATATCACGTAATGTGATCAAATGCTTCTGCTGAATGGAAATGAACCTCGAAAGACGACGGGGAGAGAAAAGAGGATGGAAAAATGGTAGAAAAAGAAAAAAGGAAACAAAAGAAAAGCAGAAGTGAGGTGGAAATGGTTACGTGAAGTAGGAAGAATGAAAAACCTGCCTTAAGAGAGTCCAAAAGAGATGGGAGAAAGATGGAAAAAGGAAAGGTAAAAGGAGGTGATCCAGTCAGAGGAGGACGAGAGGAGAAGACAGAAGGCGAGAAAGGATAATGCAAAAGAGACAGATGCTGGATATTGCATGAAGCATAAAAGAATAAAAGGTAAAAGAGAGAGAAAGGGCATGAGATAAAAAATAAAGTGCAACAGAAGCAGAATGAGGTGAAAATAAAGAAACAGAAAGAGTTAGTGTGATTAACAGTGAAATCCAACGTTTGTGTGCTTTCTGCTCCACAGCCCTCTTTAATCTTCAAAGCATTTCCATGGAAGCAGCTCCCCAAGAGCCAATTTAAAGCTGACCTTTAACCAGCCACCTCTCTACCTCTTCCTCCCTCTCAGGTCTCTTCCCCTCCTTCTGTTTGTTCCTTTGTCTCCCTCTTTTCTCTCCTCTCTCTGCTCTTTCGTTCTTCTCTTGCCATTCCTCTCATGTTCTCTCCCTCTCTCTGTTTACTCCCGTCCTGTAAGGCCAAATTATCTCGAGGTTTCTCCCCGGCTCCAGACAAAGAAGCCTTTATCGGCGTCCTTTCTGCAGCGCCGCATGGGGAACTGCATCAAAAGCAGCAGGTTTCATACGACGGCTGGCGAGAGGCCGAGTTCCCTCCTTTGTGTCACAATAACACCGTTTTAGTTTGCAGTGGAAGGGTTGTTCCACCACAACTCACATCCAGGGTGGGTTTTACCTTAATAATCAGACCATTAAACGTACTGCTTTAATCTGGAGCAGCAGTGATTCAGTCAGGTTTACAGTTTCTCTGTCGAGGCTATCAGAGTCTTGGAGTAAAATCATCTCCCACAAAAGAAAAGACATCATATGATGCCACATAAAGAGCCGGGTTCTGCTCAAGGTTTCTTCCTGTTAAAGGGTGTTTTTCTTGCCACTGTCTCCTGAGGACTATCTGGGGGTTCATATGGGTTCTGGAAAGTGTCTTGAGACTGAATTTGACCTGTAATTGGTGCTATAGAAATAAAATTGAAATTGAATTTGGTCAGTTTTGGAATAAATAAAACACAAACCTGCCGTCACAGACTCAAACATACCTCATATCTCAAGTGCTCGCTATAAAGGACCCAAATCCATTGTGGCTAAAGTATGTGGAGTTTTATTTTGAAATGTACATCTTGTGTTTTATGTTGCCATTTCCTGTTATAAAGGGAGTTTATTTTGAAAGGTCACTTAAGTAAACAGTACACGGTTATGAGCACAGAGAGAGGAACAAGTGATAAAAAAGTAGATAAACAGGACAGGAAGGTGTGACGAGGTACAATAATTATATGATCTAAATTTTACGGTTTAAAGGAAATATTGGTATTTGTGAAGCAAACTAACGATGCCTGTGTTTTATTTACTGTTTAGCTCTTACGTAGTCCGACGTTGAGCTACGCTGGTTTGTGACCTGTAATCCCAATAAAAGCCATTCGACCATCAGTCCTGGCTTCCACTAGTATCTACTGGAACGCTACACTGGCTGTTATCACGTTGGGAGATAAACTGTGGCATGCAGGGAGCTGAAGACTTCACTGACTGAAATCCATTTGGGATCCTGAGGTCTTCAGTAGTCGTATAGCCACGCTACACTGATACTCATCTCAAAAACAACAATACATGTCCTCCATACCAGCGGTCTGCAACCATTACTGGACCGGTTTCAATCAAGACAATTAATAAGACAAATAGTAGTCTTTTTTTAAATACAGGAGGTCCTCCACTAACATTGGAGTTCCATTGCTACTGATCTACGTAAGTTAAATTTCACTGTAAAATGTAAACAAATCCGTTCTGTGCATCACGATATCAGTCAGTTCTTCATAAAGTCATGAAAACCAACGACTTTCATGCATGTATGAATCATTTTACTAGAAGATAACAGATTATTGTAACGGACTGATATTGTTGTTGATGTTGAAGTTTCAATGTTTATTGTTCAGTTCCAGATTTACCTGATGTCAGTGAACGTGTCATGTTTAGTTAGCTCACCTCTGATTGGCTGAGAGTCAGCAGTAGAGAGAGCTGGGAACGGTGGCTAATTCTGGAGCTAAGTTATGGGGTTTTTCTAGTTATTCTGGCGTTGGCTACGGTCCACAGTAGCCTGTATGAAGGTTCAATAAACCAGCAGAGAACCAGATAAAGTCTCACTCATTCATCACAGAGGGTCGCTACAATATGTTGACCTGTTTTTACATCTTGACCCATGTTGGTCGGTGTTTCTTCCTGTTCACAGTGTTTTATTCTATCTAATTTCACTTCCATGGAGACGGCTTTCCTTTACTTCCAAGCATCAGAAGAGTCTGACTTACGCTGGGATCCATAATGAAGGACAAAAAGTTAGTGTCTATGAACGACTCATCTGGGATGTGCAGTTCTGTCTGAAAAATTCATCAAATTTAAGTTTAAAATTCTGCTATTTCATCATTTTATTCCACATGTCTCACTTAAAAATGTGCATAAAATAAACAGTTTCCATTAAAGTGGTTCTAGCAACAACTAAAGATTCTGTGCTGCTTAAGTCACTCAGCTGTGACCAACAAATTAAAGGACTTTTCGGCTGAGCTGCGTTTAGACAGAACAGAGAGGACACGAGTACGGAAACAGAAAATCTAAGTAGCAGCAAATCTTTACGAGGAATCATCATGCCGATTCCAGGTGTTTGCTATTAATGTCAGATAAATAACAAAAGAATTTATACTTTTTTCTTTTTTTGTTGATTTATGACATTAAAATTGTGTCTTACTGCACAGAGGACCTTTAGAAATTTTCTAGCTCTTCAAGAAAAATGAGCCCACAGTGGGAAAAATGTGAAAAAAGTCCTTGAGTTGAAGTAAACCGGTGCTTTTACAACTACCATTCTTCTTCTTCTTCTTCTTCTTCTTCTTCTTCTTCTTCTTCTTCTTCTTCTTCTTCTTCTTCTTCTTCTTCTTCTTCTTCTTCTTCTTCTTCTTCTTCTTCTTCTTCTTCTTCTTCTTCTTCTTCTTCTTCTTCTTCTTCTTCTTCTTCTTCTTCTTCTTCTTCTTCTTCTTCTTCTTCTTCTTGCTATCATCATCATCATAATAATAATATAATAATAATAATAATAATAATAATAATAATAATAATAATACAAATTCTGTGGCGTTTTCAAACTAGTCCAGTAAAGTTTGCACCCTGACACCAAGGACTCTACTCTGATGTCAAACTAATATCCAGTGTCTGTACTAGACTTCCCTGTGCTTTATTCAACATGTGGAAAGGATTTCTAATTATCCAGGGAAAGGCTGTGTGCAGCCATGCTGCAGACGTATAGCTGTCTGTAAATTAATTTGCTCAGTCATTCGAGGCGGTGCAATTAAGAGAGGAGCAGCAAAACAAAGAGAGAAATGTGGCGGCGAAACAGCAAAGGAAAAATTAATGAATTAGAGGATCTGTTTCTATCTGGGATTTCTCTCATTTTTGATGATCGAATCCATCCTGTTTCATGAATGAAGAGAGGAAACGAGGTGAAGGTCTCAAAATGACTGGAAGCCTTTTCCAAAACGCTGCTTGGTCTCATTGAAGCGTTTTCTGCTTTTGATTGAATTGAAATAATAAAGAGCCTCATCTGGACTGAGCTTTCACCTCATTACTGCTTCCATGTACAGCACAGACGATCCCCCACGTAGGAAGCATCCATCACCGGCCTGCAGAGGAGACTCCCCTCCCCCTGCAGTCCTCAGCAATCACAGGCCGAGAGGTAGAAGCCCAGAGAGGGAGGGAGGCAGGGAGGGAGGGAGGCAGGGAGGCTTTTTTCTGCCTGTCGACGGCAGCCAGGCCTCTGCAGACCGACCGATCGGCTGGCCGGCCAACGCCCCTTCCCCTATCGCTGCATCTCTCCCCTGCAACCCTTCTTTCTCTTTCATTCTTCACTTTCATCTCTGTCTTCCTGAATATCTTTTTTCAGTCCCTCCAGGAATCCATGATGTTAAGATCGCAACAATTAACGCAAATTCAACTAATTCCGTGAATTATGCACCACCTTGCAATTTTGTCCAATCACCGCAACTTTTCTGCAATTTTGCCCCGCCTCCCATCAGTTCCACCAATCACAGCAAACGTAATGCATGTATGTCACCAAATTCACTTCACTGACATCAGGTAAATCTGGAACTGAACAATAAACATTGAAACCTCAACATCAACAACAATATCAGTCCGTTACAATATTCTGTTATCTTCTAGTAAAATGATTCATACATGCATGAAAGTCGTTGGTATTCATGACTTTATGAAGAACTGATCAATATCGTGATGCACGGAACGGATTTGGTTACATTTTCACCAGCGTTCTGACTTACAGAGAAAATCGACCTCCATCAATCTGAAGGAACAGAACTCCAGCATAAGTCAAGGACCCCCGTAGTCTGATTCTGGGGATTTTTTTAAAGATAACATGCCTTTCAAAGCTGCTAACAGCTGCAGTGGTTCACAAGGTGAATTCCAGTTTCTTTTAACTTTCCATCTTTCATTCTTTCATCTTGTCTTCATCTCCTCCACTGCCTAAATTCTCCCTCCATCAGTTTCTCCTTTTCTGCGACGGTTTGTTGAAATTATTTTTACCTAGAACAGTTTCCAGACAACACTGAGGTGGTTGCTGTGCTCTGAGGCTGAGTCACAGATCTGCTGGTGGCCGTGCCTGCTGCCATAAACTGGATTCACTGGAGAATCGGCAGCTTGAAGGTCCGACTAACCACACCACAGAGACAAATACTTGGAAGGACAGTCATGTGGTGGGAGGAGGTCATTTACAGCAGAGATATGCTCAGGTACTGGAGTGAGCAAAATCTGGGTTCTCTTAAAAGGCCAGTCTTTGCCAACCACAGAAATATAAAGCTGCCCAAAGTTTGGTCTCAAAGGACTAACTTGACATCAGTGAGGAGAAAATCACAGCAGATGTTGTCATCAAATATTTTATATATGAAATCCAGTTTACTAGGAATAGGGAGAACTACTCAGCCTTTAAAAAGAGCGGTGTGTTTTTTGTTGATTTGGAAGAGCTCCCTAAATAGAAAAAGGAAAAGAAGAAATGATGATATCGTACTGATGTTTGAAAGATGTGGGAGTTCCCTGCAGGCACAAAAAGGATGCTTTAAACGTATAGAATCTGTAGGATCCAATGCAGCTGGAGCTTAGGGATTAAAAGTCCAGATATCTCTGATGTCTCAAATCTCTCTCTTTTTAAACTTTATGGACATGTAGAACCAAAGTGTAGCTCTATAAATGTATACTTCAACATCTGCATCTTTACCAGTTCATTACTAGAATACGCTTCCATGATTTAACCCTCTAAAACACACCGGAAGATTTGAAAAAATGTTATCTTTAAAAAGAAAATCAGTCACCAAAATGGCCCCGTTGGTCAGCCGGAGGCGGTAAAAACAGAAAGAATTAAACTAATCGTTCCATTCTAATCACTATATTGCAGTCAGAGCTCAAACTCCAAAGTCTGGTATCTCTGAATCCATTTAATTCTATGATCAATCCAATCATATCCAGGCTTCTGGAGTGCAAATGTTTTAATTGAGAGCAAATGTTTTATTCTCACTAATCTTGTAAATTTAATTATTTGTATTTTTTTTGTTTAAGTTTAACCCTCGTGTCGTCCTACGGGTCAAAATTGAC
Source organism: Amphiprion clarkii (assembly GCA_027123335.1). NCBI lineage: Eukaryota > Metazoa > Chordata > Actinopteri > Pomacentridae > Amphiprion > Amphiprion clarkii. Next base: position 34,224,859 of record CM049580.1, on the reverse strand, counting down.
TAGTTTTAAAATTTGAAAATGTAGAAAAAAATATATATTTTCACAGTGAAACTTCTGATGTCCACATTTTCAACATTTTTGGGAAATATTTGAACATTTTTTGGTGGGAAAAAAGAAATGTTAAAAATGATTCTGAAGAACATTCACAAAAAAATCAACCAAAATCAACCAATTTTGGTAGATTTTTATGTGAATGTTCTTAAGAAAATATTAGAAGTTTTACTGATATATATATATAATCACTTTAGATATTTTTAGGATTTTTTTTGGAAGATTTTTACTATTTTGTTTTTGAAAATATTTACAAGAATTTTCTTGCCAAATTTGGGGGATTTCTAAATATTTTTTAAATAAAACTTTTTGGAATTTTCTTCCCCAAAGGTTTTGCAAATTTTCTGAAATTTTGGGATTTTTTTGCTGAATTTTTGGATTTTTTTCAGACAAGGAAACAGTATTTTTTAGTGGCCATAAATGAAGACAACAGGAGGGTTAACTGTATGTACTGCCATTCTTGGCTAGGTCTCTCTTGTGAAAGAGCTCTCGATCTCAACGGGTCTTTTATCTGGTTAAATAAAATAAAAAAGAAACATTTTTCTCGGCCTATCTTCCAACAGGCTGAACACAAACGCCCTGACGGCCCGTTATCCCGACAACGCTGCTCACTGCTGCTGTAGACGTGTTTATTGCTGGACGTGACGACAGCGGATGTTGCAACGTGCACAGATTTGACATCATATTTGGGCTGTAATGTCAGTAAATTCAAGTAAAATACAGACTTCAGTTATCCTGTGCGAGTTGTACATAAGACTGCATGTAAACACTGCTGTGTGGCTGCTTCACCTGGAAGCTCTCCGTGGTCCTGAATAATCAATTAGCCCCACTTGCCCTCCCCTTCATCTCTCCCTCAGGCATTTCTCTTCGCCTCCTTTGTTCCCTCTCCTGCATTCCCACTCGTTCTCCATCCCTTCATCTCACCTAGCTTCTTCAGGGAGCTGTAGCGGCTGATCTCCGGCTTCATGGCCGCCTCGTAGGACGGCGGCAGCTGCGCCAGGTTGTGGAAGGAGTGGGAGAAGGACGGGTGGCTGCTGTTGTGCCTCATGCCCCCTCCGATGATGCTGCCGCCGCCGCCTCCGGGGCCTTTGCTGCTGCTGGAAATCAGGGTGGGCCCGGAGGAGAGCTGGGGGGTGTTGTTCATACGAGATCCACGCTCTGGAGAGAGGCAGAAAAAAAAAAAGAAGAAAGCAGGAGATAGAAGGAATGGGGGAAAAGGTTGGAGATGAAAAAGATGAAGAAACAGGGTGGAAGAGAAGAGGAAGAGATGAACGAAAAAGAAGGAAAAGTGGATGCAAAGAGGAGAAAATGAAGAATAAGAAACAGAGGAAGAAGCTAGTTAGCCATCATCAAACACAGGAAGTGTCTCTGAGCTCCATGGCGACCGTCTATAAATACAACTCTGCTCTGTTGGTCCGTTTCTCCGACACAAACATATCAGCCACATGTAAATACACAGAAATACACGGAAGGATTCTGGATAGACACACATTCAACATTTATGCAAAGTACAGAAGCAGCACATCGATCAATACATAGAGAAATGATTTGTCTTATGTAAGATTAGCGGCATGGGGGAGGGTCTGTTTTGCAACACAAATCATCATATCAGTTACATCAGAAAGTATGCGAGTACATTCATATCTTCCAACCAGACGGCACTTTGAATGACCCAACATGTAGGAGCGCTCAGCAGCGAGCCGACATGTGTGGGTTCGGCACGTTTAAAACCAAAAAGATCCAAAAGATAACATCTGAAATCCACAAACTGCCCATTGCTGGACTGCTGGGTGTCAGCAGAAGATGGAGGAGAGGTTTAAATATGTAAGAAAAAACACAGTTAAAGTACAATTAAAGGTTGCGTAACTGTGGCCATTTGCTGTTGTTTCCTGTCTTAGGGACAGACGCAATCAATGCCGAGTCCATTTGGGGTGGTAATGCTATGGGCTGCCATCTTGTTAAGATAATGCTGGACATATACTGGTCAGTAATGGGCAATAATGGCCAATGATGTCTCTGTTAAGTGCCACCCAGGGAACACACACCACATCGACTTCTGCACCGTGAACGTTGAACACACACGGCTGGGAAAAAGCAATGCTAGCTCTGAGATCACGTGGTCTGGAGAAAACACACACAAAAGGCGTTAAATACTGAACCAAATGCAGCGTTTTTCTGGTGCCGGGATGCAGGATTAGCCTGGTAATTTCCATGAGTGGAAGGTAATTGATTTCTCTCTTCTTTTTTGGAACACCTACGACGGCTGACAAAGAGGTTTGATAATGGTGTCCTGGAAAAATGAACTTTTGCTCGGTGTGTTCAGAGAGTCTGACTCAGAGCTGAAGTGTTCTCATATTCTCCCAAAGGCTGTTAACTTTAGCCAACAAAGGAAGAGTGAAAATAAAAGAAACCGAGGGCAAAACATCCATCAATCTTCTGAAATCTCACCTTTATAGCCAAAAATACCAATAAATGGCCATAAATTCACTAAAATCATCAGAGTTTATGGCAATAGATACAATAAAAGCACAAATGTGTGATTTTTCTGAGCAACCTTCATGTCTTTAGCTTTTTGCCAAAGCAAACCTCACTATAAAGGAGTGTATTTTAGCAAAGGATAGCAAGTGGTGCTTCTAAAGTGATAAATTTGAGTGAATCATTTACTTTGTTTGAAACGCTAATCCAGGAGAGTCAAACTCATCTTAGTCCAGGTTCCACATTCAGCCCAGTTTGATCTCACAGTATAATAACCTATAAATAATCACATCTCCTAATGGTTCACAAAACGACAAAAATGATACACAAAATGAATAAAGCGAACACAAAATGACAAAAATAAGACAAAAAAACACAAGCGACACAAAAAGGAAACACATAATAATAAAAACTACAAAAAATGACAAAAAATGAGACAAGTGACACGAACCAAAACAAAAAAAGAGAAAAAATTTGACAAAAAAGTTAGAAAGCGACAAAAAATGGACAAACGCCAAAAATAAATAACCACAACTCCTAATGGTTCCTTTGTCCACAAAACGACAAAATCGATGCACAAAACAATGAATAAAGCGAAACACAAAATGAAAAAACAAGAGAAAAACACGAGACAAAAAGGAGACACAAAACAACAAAAACGAGGAACAAAATTGACAAAAACATGAAACAAATGACAAGTCAGGCAAAAACAAGACAAAATAATACAAAAATGAGACACAAAATGGCAAAAGCCAGAAACAAAATGACAAAAAATGAGACAAGCGACACAAAAACCCCCAAAAAAAGACAAAAAATGAAACAAAAAAGTTTCCACCAATAAATGTTCAAAGATTTCCCAGAAATGTTGAAAATGTGGACATCAGAAGCTTCACTGTGAAAATAGCTTTTTTACTTTTTCAAACTTTAAAACGGGTCAATTTAACCCACAGGACGACACGAAGGTTAAGATATTTTTGAGTTCCTTTTACTTCTGGACATGTACTGCACTGGACTTTATATTGCAGTAAAAATGAGCTAATAGTGAGTAAAAATGTAGTCAAGAAAGCGCTTGGAGCTGAGAGGGTTAAACGTCTTTAACTGTGTTTGTTGGTTAACTGAAGAACTGACAACATTTCATCCATCTGTGTGCGTTCTCTAACCTGCTTTTATCCTTTGCTGTTGCCTTCTTGTGTAATTCATTCCACGAGGGACACGTGTAGGTGTAATGGCTCGGAATAACTGGCGCTGAAACAACTTAAAAAGTTCAATGGAAATCAGGCTGATCTCCTTCATCATCACCATCATCACATTTCCATGGCAACCCCGTCCAGAGTTCTAGATGCACCAAACGAGCCTCCACTAATAATTATCCGACTTCCAGTAGGAGTCGGTCTGTTTCCTGGGTGCAACAGGAGCAGGATGGGTGGGAGACGGATCACTCGTAGCTAGCATTGCTCTTTCTGCTTTCAAAGCCTGGGAAAACAGACTCGGGTAGGAGCAGTGATTCGCTTAAGCCAAGACCTCCCGTCACGTTTAGTGTCAGCTGTAAGCACATTGAAACATCACTGCTACACAGAGAGGAGGACAGTTGGAAGCAGGCTGGTGGTGGTGGTGGGTGAGGAGGGCACACAGGCTTGCATTAAGCAGAGGGCAGGCCAGGAAGCTCTTATGGAACATGTGTCAACTTCAACACGACCATGTGACAGGAGGAAATGTGTCATGGCAAACGTGCCGTGATTTAGAAGCATGTTGCCACAAGGTAGTGTTAACAACGGCACAGCTGTTCTAAAGGAGCGTGTCCACTAGATGAGTTTTTCCCGCATGTAAATGTGCCGCATCTGAAAATCACACGCATGGTGGGCGGTCACTAGTGGACCACAGCATGGTCACATGACAGCGCTGGAGCTTTAGCGGGCTGCTACGTGGTCACGTGACCGAGCTTCCAGCTTGACGGTCCGGCAGACGAGTCGGATAAACACAGCAGCTCGGTCGCAGACTTTGTCTTTTATTTCTAAACAGTTCAGCGATAAGTATTTCTGAAAGCATTTGAGGCAGAAATAATCCGTGCAGCAGCTGAATCTGTCCTGGTTTTAGTTCACCAACGGCTGGTTTAGACGTCTGAGGACGGTTTCACCATTCATTGCAGTGTTTCCTCTACATTCATGTAGGAGCGGCAGGCCGCCATTCCTAAATCCCAGCCGAAGCTCCTTCAAATATCTTTATTTTTTATCGTCGTAAATACACCACGTGTCTCCATCTTCACAGCAGAGTTCTGCACTGTGTCGGGTTCTCATAAGTACTAAGGTAAACTACAGATAACTATCTTGCTCAGTAGCTACTCTCTGATACGTCGGGTTAATACGACGTTAATTAGTCGCCTTGAAAGTGACGTCACGTCCAGCTCCCGGGTACAAGTTCAGAGACTCAGAGAAGTGACGTCTTGGAAAATAGAGCAGCGACTTACCAGAGAAAAGTTATTAGCTTAAAACAACTCATAATAGATTCTACAAGTTAAACAGACATTCTCTAAATATTGATGTCCAGCTAACGCTACGTAGCATATCGGTAGCTTCAGTTAATTGGACCCGGTGCCAACTCAGTGTCGCTAACGTGAGTAAACTATTGATAGCATTAAGCTAATATCTACACTCCATGTATGAATAACTGCTGACTGTGTTTTCAGATGAACCTCTTCAAACATTGGTTTTTATTTTAATTTTTACATTCAGCCTTTCAAAAGCCATTTCAACTGGCCATTCAATCAGTGAGTTGTAACAGTAAAATCTGCAGTCAGATTCTACTTGTTTATGCCGTCACGGCTCCCAGAAATCCTGCCGCCGCTGCTGAAAAAAATCCTAGAGGGAACACTGCGTTGGATCTCTGCATGCCTCATCGAATTTGCAGAAAGTAGAAGTCAAATCTACTTTATGCAAATGAGCTGTGGCAAGCTCCAGGTAAACACACCGGATCACAGCTGGAAACGCACCGCAAAGGGACCAGCATGCAGTATGCGGTGCGTTTCCAGCTGCGATCCGGTGTGTTTACCTGGAGCTCAGCTGCATAAAGTAGACTCAACTTGTACTTTATGCAAATTTGATGCGCCGTGCGGCGATCCGATGCATCGTGAAACTGTCCTCAAACGTCTAAACTAGCCGTCGGTGAACTAAAGCCAGGACAAATACTTTTCACTGAACTGTTTTTGAAATAAAAGAGAAAGTTTGCAGCCGTGCCGCTGTATTTTACCGACATGCCTGCTGAAAGCGTGGTCACGTGACCACATAGCAGCCCGCTGAAGCTCCAGCGCCGTCATGTGACCACCTAGTGACCCGCTTTTGACCGCCCACCATGCAGGAGATTTTCAGATGCGATGCGTTCACATGCGGGAAAAACTCATCTAGTTGCCACGCGGCTTGAGAGCAGGACAGGCCTTCATACTGACACCAAGACAGACAGACAGGGTGGTGGTGAGGCCGAGAGTCCGACCGGCAGCTCGCCGCCGCCTGTGCTGCTGACCGAGGCTTACCGATGGTAGCAGAGTGTTTGGGGCTGGAAGCAGACCCCTGCTGGTTAAAATGGTGGAGCAAGTTCCCAGCTGCAAAGAGAGCAGAGCCGACAAACTGATGGACAACCACTGGAGACACAGGAGGCGTGTCGAGTCAGCATTAGTGTCAGTAAAGGAACAGAGAGAGACAGAGGGTGAGACAGGACAGCGAGAAGAAAAGGACAGGAAGAGGAGACAACAGTCCCTCCAGGAATCAGCTTGTTTTTCTGTTTTCATTGTATTTAAGCGGCAAAATTTTCTCCAATTAACTGCATAGAACTGCTAATTAGTTAATTACAGGAAGTCCTGGACCTCAGAGGTCTGTTCCGAATGATCTACGCAAGTCGATTTTCACCCCAAGTCGCCATAAGTCGTTCCGTGCATCACGATATCGATCAGTTCTTCATAAAGTCATGAATACCAACGACTTTCATGCATGTATGAATCATTTTACTAGAAGATAACAGAATATTGTAACAGACTCATCTTGTTGATGTTGAGGTTTCAGTGTTTATTGTTCAGTTCCAGATTTACCTGATGTCAGTGAACGTGCCATGTTTAGTTAGCTCACCTCTGATTGGCTGAGAGTCAGCAGTAGAGAGAGCTGGGAACGGAGGCTAATTCTGGAGCTAAGTTATGGGGTTTTTCTAGTTATTCTGGCGTTGGCTACGGTCCACAGTAGCCTGTATGAAGGTTCAATAAACCAGCAGAGAACCAGATAAAGTCTCACTCATTCATCACAGAGGGACGCTACAATATGTTGACCTGTTTTTACAATGTGACCCATGTTGGTCGGTGTTTCTTCCTGTTCCCAGCGTTTTATTCTATCTAATTTCACTTCCATGGAGACGGCTTTCCTTTACTTCCAAGCATCAGAAGAGTCTGACTTACGCTGGGAGCCATAATGAAGGACAGAAAGTTAGTGAATGTAGCACAATCCAAGGTGGAGTCCAACCAGAGAATGGAAACAAAGCCGTCTGATAGCGCCGTGACGACGTATTCATCTGCTCTGTTAGCCAACTAGTTCCACGTAACCAGTTCTGATGTAATGATGAAACGCTGTAGGTCGAGGACGTCGTAAACCGAGGACTTCCTGTAGATGTTTCCTTATCATTTGGTAGAAGTACAAAATCCTAAGTGGAGGGTTTTATTCTGCTTTGCAGCATAAGAAGTTCAGTTTACTGCACCTGTTGTCAGTATATATATATATATATATATATATATATATATATATATATATATATATATATATATATATATATATATATATATATATATATATATATATATATATATTTTTTTTTTTAAAAAAAAAATAAGTCAATGAATCAATTCACTGATTGTCCGAAAATTCATCTGCAGTAAACCACTGATCACTTAAGTTATTTTTTTAAGCACAAAATACGATTACTTGCTGCTTCTGGCTTCTCAAAAGTGACGGTTTTGTGATGAAAAAGTGACGAGTAGCTGACTTTCTGGATAACCAGTTGAACAAAACAAGAGATTTAAATTATCATTTTGGCTCACTTTTATAGTTTTCTGACTTTTCTTACATCAAATAATTAATGAAGAAAAAACCATCAACAGATTTATGAAATATGAAGTAAACATTACCTGTATCTGTAGCTGCAAAGAGATATTTCAATCTGATAATCACTGTGAATTTCATCGATTTAACTTAAGCTGTATGAATAAAAAATAATTGTGTGTGTGTCAGGAAATAAAACCAAACACCCAGTTTTGGTAACACAAAGCGCTGCTGCTCTTTGTATCACATGAAAACAAACTAACAGCAGTAGATTAAAACAGAAATCCACTATTTCTGGCGTATTTCTCAGCAGAATTTGGTCAAATTTCAAGAACTATTTTTCACACAGTCGAGGAACAATTCCTGGAGAGACTGGAAGAAAAGAGCTTGTTTTAGTGAGAGAGCGACAGAGAGACAGAGCAGCAGAAAAGAGAGAAATCATGTGTTGTAATTGTGCGTTTTCACTGCAACATTCACCTCCACAAAGACAGTAAAGGCTCAGAGATGAGATCCATTTGGAAGCATCACTTCGACTGCATAGTTGTTGGCCACAGCTCAGTTTTTATCTCTCCAGAAACAACACAAAGCTGCTGCGTGTGGGCAGCATATGCATTTAAATAAGACAGCAAACATGTTGAATCTGTTTGGATTCTGGTGCTGTAATCTTGTTTGCAGCAAACCAGAGCTTTAAAAGTTTACCAGATGCAGCATTTCTGTAGAGGAATGAAAAGAAAATAGTAGGGCTGCACAAAAATGATCATCACAATTATTCTGATCCATAGCAAGATCATTATTATTCATTCACTGATTTTAGAGGAAAAATATTAGGACTGCGCTTCACATCTAAACAGAGCGCTGCTTTTTTGACCTGAAACTAGAGCATCTATTAGAGGCTAAATCTAAATTAAACTGCACCCAAAATGCCTTATTTTCTGAAAATCTGGGTCAATATATAACTGAGGGACTGTTGAAATCCATGGCATAAATCTTGCACACATTTTTATTAAAAGTAAAAAAAAAAGCAATGTTGAAATTTGTCCTAAATGACTCAAAAATTATCTAAAAGACACAAAACTGATTCAAAATGACAAGAAAAGATCCAAGCTAACATAAAACTTGTTGAAAATGACAAAAAAATTAACCAAAATGAGTCAGACTTGTCCACAATGACTTGAAAATGATCAATAAATACAGAAAGTTAGCCCAGAATGACATGAAATTTGTCCTAAATGACTTGAAAATTATCCCAAAGACACAAAAATGATCCAGAATGACGAGAAAAGATCCAAGCTGACATAAAACTTACTGAAAATAACAAGAATATTGTCCAAAATTACTCAAAATTTGTCCAGGTCAATGTTAAACTGAGGCATATATTTTTGTTAAAAGTAAAAAAAAAAAAACTAAATAACAAATTCCGTAACTATTTATTATGGAAACAATCACTTATTAATAAAAATGACTGGATATCACTACAATGTCAACTAAATAAGTGTCTGAATTTAATACCAACCACCTTCTAATGAGCTAAACAATAATAAAATGAGCTGATTCAGAAATAGTTTGGATTGTGTTCTTTTATTAAGCTGAGATAATCATGACAGATGTTTATTTTTTGGAAAAATATTACATTTTATATGGAAAATAGCAAATTAAATCTCTTTCCACTAAGTTCCCCATTAGAGAAACACCTCTCCAGGAAGTGTGTTAATTCCAGATCACATGACCTGCTCATTTTGTTTCTTTTTTGTCATTTTCAGTCTGTTTTGTGGGCATTTCAGGTCTTTTTGTGGCTGTTTTCAGTCTGTTTGTGGTAATTTTAAGTGTTTTGTGGTCATTTTGTTTGTCTCTATGATCATTTTGCAACTTTTTGTAGTTATTTTGTGTGTCTTGTCATTTTGTCTCTTTTTATGATAACTTTGTGTCTCATTGAGTCATTTTGTCAACAGGTTTTCTACAATATCTCCAGAAATAACTTTCAATTTCAGTTTTACTCAGTTGTATATATAATATTTAGCAGAATCTTTCTCTAAAATGCCATGTGGTGTTTGGTTCTAGGCAGTCATGTTGATTTTAGGCCTGAAAACAGCAAAAATGTCAACTATGATACAAAAAGTCCCACAATTATATATTGACCCATCTGCTTATTGATGGACACTAGAATTCCCAGATGTTCCCTAAACGCCTCACATGCACAGAGAAGCTTCTAGTCTCCACTCATTTACTGCAGAGAGCTGTGAAACCAAAAACTAGCTGTAACTATTTGTGCAGCCCGAACATATATTCTCACAGAGATCCACCTGTGGTCGTAGCAGTTACACACTGGGACATGTTACTCTGAAATACTGAAGGAGCACAAAGCTGCTTGGGGTTGAGAGGTTGAATTACTACAACATCACAATGATCAACATTTCTCCATGTCTGTCTAGCTCATTAAACAAATCAACAACATGAGTGAGAAAGAGGAAACAAAGTTAGTAATATTCTTCTGGACGTAACAGATTTTTTTGGTTCAGAAATGTATGAAATTTCTTATATTCTAATTCACTTCGATGCATATAAATGCTCAGTATTTTTGCAGGATCAAAGAATCTTAAATGATTTCGAATTCTTATTAATCCCCTCTAAGTGCAACGCTTTAAAACATAGAGTCAGTAAAGGTGAATAAACAGAAAAAGAAATAAAAACCATGAGTGAGGTCATGTTATTTCTTTCACTGAGATTATTCCTCAACAATTCAATAAATGTAATTCCCCTTGCAGTGTTTAGTGTGGTACAGATATTGATGTGAGATCTGAAAAAAGCCAGTACAGGAGGTCCTCGACTTATGTTCCATTTCTACAGATCCATGGAAGTCGTTTTCGATTTTTAAGTCGGAACTCCAGTGAAAATGTAAACAAAGTCGTTCCGTGCATCACGATATCGATCAGTTCTTCATAAAAGTCATGAATACCAACGACTTTCATGCATGTATGAATCATTTTACTAGAAGATAACAGAATATGTTCCACTATTTTTACAACTTGATCTAATAATGCTGATGTTCGTTGGTGTTTCGTCCTGTTCCCAGCGTTTTATTAAATCTAATTTCACTTCCATGGTGTGTTGCTCTTAAGGCAGAATTATCGATGTATTTTTATTTTGGAAAAAGCCCTTATTTTGAAGTTGTCTGTTGACAGTTGTCACTTCCTGGCTGCTATTTTTGATGTTTAGCTTTTAGCTTTTCTGGATGCACGGCTTTCTACTTCGTAAAAGAAGCAATGTCATAAGTAATTAACTTCATTTTTGGACTTACTGGTTCAGTTAAAAGGATTTATTTACACATATTTATGTTGTTTTAGTCTGTTTTTGTTGCAGTTTTCACTCCGTTTGTAATGTGTATCAAAAGCCACAGTAAAGAAGTCAAGTTTGCTGCGACTCACGATTCATTTTACAAACACGAGTTTAACTAGTTGGACGGAGACGGCTTTTCTTTGCTTCCAAGCATCAGAAGAGTCTGACTTACGCTGGGAGCCATAATGAAGGACAGAAAGTTAGTGAATGTAGCACAATCCAAGGTGGAGTACAACCAGAGAATGGAAACAAAGCCGTCTGATAGCGCCATGACGACGTATTCATCCGCTCCGTTAGTCAACTAGTTCCACGTAACCAGTTCTGATGTAACGATGAAACGCTGTAGGTCGAGGACGTCGTAAACCGAGGACCTCCTGTATTTCTGAGTTGAATAAACTGAAAATGACTTACAGTTTGACAGCTAAATCCCCCGAAATGACGGGATAAACGCTTTAAAGTTTTCTCCACACAAACCTCACCCCAACCAGTCGAGGCAGACGGCTGCATTCCCTGAGCCTGGTTCTGCTGGAGGGTTTTTAGTTCCCAAAGAACTGCTCAAAGTGAATCATTAAATTTGTTGGTTTTGTCCCTTTAATATAATATCACAAAGTGTTCTGAGATGACTCGTGTTGAGAACACGTATATGTAAATAAAACAGAAATGAATCCAACTGTAACTCAGAGAATGGAAACAAAGACGTCTTATAGCGCTGCGTGACGACGTATTCATCCGCTGCCAACTAGTTCCACAAAACCAGTCCTGACGGAACGACGAAACGCTGTACGTTAAACGGAGGACCTCCTGTATTACCACTGGGGTCAGCTAGCCAATGAAACTGTTAATTTAACCTGCATATGGCCCCGTTCTTTATGTTTTACTAATACAATGTGTTTAGCATGAATCTCTCGCTACTTACTGCGGTTGTCTTTGATCTGCAGGATGGGCGTGTAGACGTTTTTGGATGTTCGTCCATCTGAGGTGGTGGTGGTCAACACCGTGGTGTTGTTCCTCTCTCCCTGCTGCACAGGACTGGACTGGTGACGCAAGATATCCACCAGAGATCTGACTCAGCAAAGGAGGGATTAGAGAGGGAGGAGGAAAGTCAGATAAAAACGTGAAGGCAAAGTTAGAACACTAAGGCACCTTAGTAGTGAATTTTACCTCAGTTTCAGATCTGTGAAAGGTGATCTCATCATGATCGAACTGAGATCACCTTTAGTTACACTGTAAAAAAAAAAAAAGGTATTGTTTTTATGGTAAAATTCTAGTCGCTGTGGTCACCAGAACCCTACTGTAAAATTACAGTAAAACATTTTCCACATTTACGGTAAAGATATGCATTGATATTGTCGATTTTAGGGTTAAAAAAACGTGCTTCATTCCATATTTTACTGTAAAAAATTATCATTATCAGCACAACAGTTTGTGTGTTTAACATTAAATATGTGTATTTTTAGTCATAAATATGAAAGCATATGTCCGTTATTAACACAGTAACTAATTTTTATATGTAATAAAGGCAGAAATATTACATGTTACATCAATATTATAAAATGTTTCCATTAACGGCACAATAATATGTACATGAATAATATGTATATGAACTGGGAAAAACTGGAATCTTTTTGAGAATTAAATGCAAAAATTACAGCATTGTTCTACATATTACGGCATTTTTCCATTAAAAACTGTGCAGGAGTCGGGAAATGTGTTTTATCAAGAGAAAAACAATCTTAAAAAAAAACAAAACACTTTTCTCCTGATTAATTTATTGACAGTGATTCATTGTTAAATAAACTGCATCAAACTGTTTTAGAGTTTACAGATTTTTAGCATCATAGTTTGAGTTTTTTTTTTACCGTAAAATTACAAACATTTTTTACAGTGTAGGTGAACAATTTATGTACTCCAAGTTTTCTAAGCAATTTTAAATCCTCAACAAAGTTTTTAAAAAAATTAAAAGCACTTGTTTTTGTTTTTGAGACATTCTAAGAAGAGTAGATGTGATTTCAGTCCAAGATTTAACAAAAATAAAGCTGGTAATATTTATTCTTCGCTGTCCAAAGTGTGCAAAGATATATGATATATTAATATACAATAATGTTTGAGAGCATCTGCTGGTTTGGATGACCTTATTTAAAGTTTATTAAAACACATCAATGTTAAACTATAGATCCATCATCCGTTAAAACTTAGAGAATATCTACTGAATTTTCTGCTCCATGTGGGGATTGTGTCTTACAACCTTGATTACCGTCTGCTAGTGGACCAGACCAAACACCAGAATACAGCTAAGAACTCCCCTGATTTTTCAGGGCAACAGTTCCACTTATGTTCTTCTGGTTGCCAGAGTAGCATCATCGTTTGTTGTCTGTTCTGAGTGTGTTCGGCGCTCTCACCTGGGCATGTTGATGTCTCGGTTGCGAGGTCGGCGTGCCACCTTGCTGAAGGCGATCCTGACGCCCACGGCCACCACCAGAGTGAAGGAGATCACCCCTCCAATTACGTAGGCCGTACTGTTTATGGAAGAAAATTAAGTCAGATCACTCTGCAGTGAAGGAGAACAGGAAGCTAACCAAAGGTCGCCTCTCATAGGGTCGTGATAATGCAGAGAAAAATGAGGGAAAATGTAACGAGGACCTCCAACATCGAGCCTTCATTTTTATTGTATCGCCGTGGGATTGTACATATTCTTGACAAAAGAAAAATACACATGCAAAACTTAAACATGTAACAAATAAGAGGAAGACATTCAGAGGACAGATCATGTAATCAAGGCATTTTTGGCTCGTTACGTACTTTAAATTACTATCATGTTAATCTCAATCCTTGATGAAAGAAACAATAATCTATGCTGGAGGAACTGAGGAAAACTGAAGACCACACTCACATATTCTGGGACTGTCTACAGCTGAAACTATTTGGGGATTCAGGCAGAAATCACATCCATTTTAAGTGTTGATTTGCCACTTGGGTCATTAAATGGAAAAAATATAAGTTATTTTCTATTATTTATGTATATCTTTATATATTATTATTTTTTATTTATTTTATTTCATTTTTTTCTATATTTGTGTTTACACACACAAACACACATATATATATCTATATATGTATAGTTATATTATAGTTTTATTTATTTATTTTTGCTATATTCTATATTTGTGTCTTACAGGGATATAAATATGCAGAAATGCGTATAAAAATTAAAATTTGGTTAAAAAAAATTATCATGTTATTTATTTGAGATATACAGCTGGTACTAATGTTATTACACCCACACAAAATACTACAACCTCATACGTTGTACTGATTTGCTGTTCATAAACCAGTTTTGCTTCAAAATTAAACTTTAAAAACGGTCATTGTCGACTTTATTTCTAAAACTTTGCTTCTTCGTGCTCCGTAAATAATCAAGATTTAAACATATAATCATTTCAAGTGTTTTTTTTTCTGTCCTCTGAAATAAATGAGCAACATAAAGCAGGATTAGTGAGCAGATTTGACTTGTTCCCAGCATGTTATTTTGGTAAACTACTGTCCGGTTCCTATCACCGCTGCCTGTGTTCAGTGAGTCCAGACTCTGACCTGCTGCTCTGCTGCTGCAGCGTCTCGAAGTCCGGGTCGGGCTTGTTTCCAGTGGGCACCGTGACCGTGACCTGGGGGTCGGCCCAGACGGGGGAGATGTAGTTGTTGCAGGAGTCCTGGTCCAGCCGGTTCCTCTGGTGCTCGCAGCAGAACCGGTAGTGGCACGTTCCGCAGCAGTAGATGTAGCTGCCCTGGGAGCAGTTGAAGGTGCTGTCGAAGTGCCCCATCACGTCGAAGTACCCCCTGAGGAGCCAAGAGTGGGAGAGTTACATTAAAGATGGGACACAGTGTTCGATAGGAAGCCGGGCGGGGTTCAAAGGAGGCAGGAGGGAGCAGGTAAAGTCCTGACAGCATCGTGACAAACCAGAGTAAGACATTCTTTAGTGGACATATTAGTATCTCCAACATGTTGGTCCATGTCTGGGGCAGTTTTACAATCAGCTGAGGGATCCAAACCCTTAATATTCGGCCATAATAAAGTCTACAATAACCCCACTGGCAGGAATGAAAGGCATTTTATCTTTAAAAAATTACTAAAACAACACTATTTATCACCCAGAAACTGTTTTTCAACTTTGTGTCTGAAATATTCATCTGTGATCTGCTGTTTCAATCAGAAAACAACCTTAAAGTCATGGCATTTCATGAACTCGCTTTATTCTACATTTCTTGCTTAAAAATGCAAGAAAAATAAACAGGTTTCTCTAACAAGTTTCTGTAAAAAAATAAAAAAATATATCTGTACATTCTGCAGTCCACGGCACATTCAACAAAGCCGGTGATTCTTCTATGACCTCTGCTGTGTCTACACAAAGCAGAGAGGAAACAAGGATGGGAACAAATCAAAGATGTTGAGCAGTAAAATGGCATCAGACTGCATTAAAGACATTGTGGAGTTTTCTGCCCTTCTAGCCCTGGTTGTTCTGTTTTCATAGAGGTGCAGGACTTTATACTGCAGTGAAAAACAAACCCACAGTGAGGGAAAATGTGACAGCAGAAAGAAACACCCCAGAGTTCAGAGGTTTGAGGTGGCACAGATATGTATCTGTAGCACAAGAAAAACATGACAAGACTCATTTTAGGAACAGCTGGTACCTGTGAGAATGGATGACATGAGTATATGACCGTCATCCATGCTAATGCTGCATCACTAAAGGTACGTGTCCACTAAGTCCCACAACTTCCTGCATCCCATTCATTGCAGTGTTTCCTCTACATTCATGTAGGAGCAGCAGGCCGTCATTCCTAAATCCCAGCCGCCGCTCCTTCAAATTTCTTTCTTCTTTTTAATTTTTTAATCGTCGCTAATCCTCCACCGCCGCATGTCTCCATCTTCACAGCAGAGTTCTGCACTGTGTCGGGTTCTCATAAGTACTAAGGTAAACTACAGATAACTATCTTGCTCAGTAGCTACTCTCTGATACGTCGGGTTAATACGACGTTAATTAGTCGCCTTGAAAGTGACGTCACGTCCAGCTCCCGGGTACAAGTTCAGAGACTCAGAGGAGTGACATCTTGGAAAATAGAGCAGCGACTTACCAGAGAAAAGTTATTAGCTTAAAACAACTCATAATAGATTCTACAAGTTAAACAGACATTCTCTAAATATTGATGTCCAGCTAATGCTACGTAGCATATCGGTAGCTTCAGTTAATTGGACCCGGTGCCAACTCAGTGTCGCTAACGTGAGTAAACTATTGATAGCATTAAGCTAATATCTACACTCCATGTATGAATAACTGCTGACTGTGTTTTCAGATGAACCTCTTCCAACATTGGTTTTTATTTTAATTTTTACATTCAGTCTTTAAAAAGCCATTTTCAACTGGCCATTCACTAAATTGGTTGAAAAAGTAAAATCTGCAGTCAAGTGTCATCTGTTTACGTTGCCACGGCTCCCGGAGAGCCTGCTGCTGCTGCTGAAAAAATCCTAGAGGGAACACTGATTCAGCAAGAAAATATGTGTAAATATTTTCAAAAAATGAGTAAAAATCTTCCAAAAAAGAAATCCTAAAAATATCTAAAGTGATATTTTTTTCCACATTTTCAAACTTTAAATTTGCAAAACCTTTAGGAAGAAAATTCCAATAATTCCTTAAAAGTTTCCCTTAAAAATTCTATTTAAAAAATCCCCCAAATTTGGCAAGAAAATCTGTGTAAATATTTTCAAAAAATGAGAAGAAATCTTCCAAAAAAAAAATTCCTAAAAATATCTAAAGTGATTATATATTTATGTGAGCTATTATATTATTATTAGCTATTATATATTTATGTGTTACGTTCTTGAGACGGCTAAACCAGCCGTTGGTGAACTAAAACCAGGACAGATTCAGCTGCTGCACAGATTATTTCTCACCTCAAATGCTTTCAGAAATACTTTCCGCTGAACTGTTTTCGTAATAAAAGACCGAGTTGCCATGTTCCAGGAGCAGACAGCTCCCGAGTCGATGTGTTTGTCCAATCAGGGGCAGGATAGTTGGAGAAGGAAGTTATAGAAGGTTGGCAGGAGTTGAACACCTACTGGCCTCAAGTACACGTGTTTATATGCAGGAAAAAAGCATCTAGTCGACACGTAGCATCAGGCAGTTTGATAGTGAACAAGTGTTTCCATGACAGTCTTTTCTCTGGCTTTGAATCATTTTGTGCTGGAGGTGTTGTGTTTTGTGGTAGGAGGAGCACCTCTAGATAAATGTTTTAGGTCGCTGTATTCTGCAGGGTTCTCCAGCAGCAGAACACAGAATAATAAAACCTTTACAGACCAAAAGAGCAGCACGTTAACAGAAACCGGTGAGGTCCGTGTTGGATCTCTCTCTTATTAGCGCTGAACTGATGCTGATGGTCGTAGCATGTGTGGCTCGCCAACACACAACTGATTTAGAGCTGATTATGTGTCGCCTAGCAACAGCCAGACGCCTCTCAGTGCAAAATATAAGCTTCGGCGAGATCAGGATCAGGGCTGCAGGAGGAGAATCATGATGCGCCTCGTTTTTATGGCTTCAACACATTACAAAAACAAAGGAGCGCTGTGGACGAGGTGCAGCCCTTCAGCAGTGAACTTCTTTAAAGGTCAACTCTGCTTATTTTATTCAGCACACCTAAGGCTCACGTTTGTGACTTTTACAGAGATTTTAATAGCATCTCATTTGGACAAAGAGGAACAGACTGGAACAGGTTTATTCTGCATTTTATGTCCTTTTCACTGTTGCAAGTTGGGCAGATTTTCTATTTATTATTCTGACATAAACATGTTTTCCAACTTCTAGTTTTGTTCATTCTTTATGTCTTTATGTCTCACAGCATGACAAATTGTTTAAAAAAATGTTTCTTTCAGAACATTCACAAAAAAATCAACCACAATCCAGCGAAATTCGCTGGAAGATTTTTACTAATTTTTTGAAAATATTTACAAGAATTTTCCTGCCAAATTGGGCGTGATTTGTTTTTCATAAAATTTTAAAGGAAAACTTTGAAGGAATTACTTGAATTTTCTTCCTGAAGGTTTTGCTAATTTTCTGAAATTGGGTAATTCTTTTTTGCTGAATTTTTGCATTTTTTTCAAGCAAGGAATCAATATTTTTAGAAGAAATTTTATCAAACGGTGGATTTTTTTATTTATATATATATATATATATATATATATATATATATATATATATATATATATATATATATATATATATATATATATATATATAAACTTTTAAGGGAAATTTTTAAGGAATTGGTGGAATTTTCTTATTGAAGGTTTTGCAAATTTAAAGTTTGAAAATGTGGAAAAAAATATCACTTTAGACATTTTTAAGATTTTTTGGGAAGATTTTTACTCATTTTTGGAAAATATTTGCAAGAATTTTCTTGCCAAATTTTTTAATCAAACTTTTAAGGAATTATTGGAATTTTCTTCCTGAAGGTTTTTCAAATTTAAAGTTTGAAAATGTGGGAAGAAAATAGCCCTGTAGATATTTTTAGGATTTTTTTGGAGGATTTTTACACATTTTTTGAAAATATTCACAAGAATTTTCTTGCCAAATTTGGGGGATTTTTTTAAAATAAAATTTTGAAGGGAAATTTTTAAGGAATTACTGTAATTTTCTCCCTGAAGGTTTTGCAAATTCTCAGAAATTTGGGGAATTTTTTTTTGCTGAATTGTTGGATATTCTTCAGACAAAGAAACAATATTTTTTGGTGCCCATAAATGAGGTTAAAATGGAGGATGTTAATGGGTTAACAGGCAGAGAAATGTCGGAGTAGGAGGTGTGCGTTTGGATTACAGCTGACAAAAACTTATTTGCATTTCTAAAGATATATTTATTATCCTCAGTCTCCTGGTCTAACAGCTCATGAGGTAGGAGTGAATGAAGGCAAACAGGTCCTATAGCTCCATGCTGCTTCTCCCACCTTCTAACAATACAGTTAATCTGCATGTATATTATTTATATTAACTAAATCTCACATCATGCATTAACTCTCTGAACCCCAAAACCCACCAGTGGCTTTGAAGGACGTGTCATTCTTTAAAAAAAACTCACCAAGTTCACACCATTTACTGTGAAAACAAGAAAGTTCATCAGATCTTCAGCATTCCAACAACTAATCAAGAGTGACTTTTGTTTTTCTTTTTGTTGTCAAAGCGTCCAGTGAGGAAATATGCTCGCTACAAACTGATCAGTATGGCATTTAAACAGTTTAGATGAAAACCGTTCAGTAACTCAGTGAAGGTAAATCAGATATTTCCGTTAGTCTAACAAACAGGAATAATCTATCAGGTGGATCACAGTCTTAAAGATGTTGTTGCACCAGCAGTTACCTGTATTTTATGTATGATTTAAAACTACACAGTCTCGTTCATAAGTATTTGGACAGTGACATAATTTTGAATTGGCAATCATAGGATTTAAGAGTTAACTCAAAAAGCCTCGAGAGAGCAGTCCTCCTCCAAGGCTGCTCATTGTCAGAAATGCAGCATTTGTTTATTAGTTACTGATGATCAGAATCTGTCCATTTAATTTAAAATATCGTTTCCTTGTCTGAAAAAATCCCAAAATTCATCAAAAAAATGCCCCAAATTTCTGAAAATTTGCAAAACCTTCAGGGAGAAAATTCCAACAATTCCTTAAAAGTTTCCCTTAAAAGTTTTATTTTTAAAAATATCCCCCAAATTTGGCAAGAAAATTTGTGTAAATATTTTCAAAAAAAATGAGTAAAAATCTTCCAAAAAAATCCTAAAAATATTTAAAGTGATTCCATATATATCAGAAAAACTAAAAAAACAAAATGACCTTGCGCTATATAGAAAGTAACAGTGAGGATTTGGGGCAAAGTAAAGGAAATACACAAAACTAACAACGTTAAAGTTTGAGAACACCTGTCCTGTTCCTACCTGCACACGTCCACGTCCACCAGCTGTTTGGGGGGCGGAGCCACCTGGGCGGCTCCCAGCGGGGGCTTCAGGGCGTCAGCCGTCACGTTCCTTGGCAACATGGTTTGAGGGAGGGGCTTTGGAGGCAGCTCGGCCATAGCCGGAGCGTCGTCCCCGTCCTCCACCTCGGCTGCTTTCGGCGCCACCTTGGGTCCGGCAGGGGGCGGTGGCAGTGGGGGCTTGTAGCCGGTCAGGAGGAACAAGGTGGCGCTCGCTTTCCCAGCAGCGGCGGAGCCGCCGGTCAGAGTCCTGACATCACCGTCGACGGCGCGTCGCTCCGTGGAGATGGTTACCGTGGAAACAGCCAGGCAGGAGAAAAGCAGGAGAACAAGGGAGAAACTAAACATCCCTTTTGTAACTGCAGGCCTCATTGTTTTATCGAAGTTCTGGATCCGCTGTTAAAAAAAAACTAATCAGAAATAGTTCCCAGTCTAGTGTGAGCCGTCCTCCTTCGATTTATAAAAACCTTCAGTAGGAAAAGTTCTCCGTCTGATGAAGACAACGTTCAGAGGGCTTCTCAGCAGATTCACGTTGTTCAGGCGATGTTACATGAATGAGTTTGCCGTTTCACTCCTCCATCTGCATGTAAACATTTCTCCTTCCAGTCAGCAGCTTTTGTAAACATTGAGGTCTTTCAGAGTTTTCAGGCCCTACGCTAACTGCCTGACAATGGATCTGAAATCATAAATACTGAATTGTATGGGTTCGTTTTAATGGCAGCGTGTGTTGGATGTTTAATTTTGGTCTGTTTGTTGACAAAGTGCCATTTTACAGTCCAGTGGCCAGAATTCTAAATCTTCCAAACAGGCAGTATTTTCAGGTTTTCTGTAAACAAAATAAGAGCGAGAAAAGTGTAAACTCTGAATATAACGAGCCCTCCTCCTACTGAAGAGAGTTCTGCTGTTTATGGCACTAAAGTTACGATTCACATCAATGGAAATGGAAACTGCGGTCTGTAAACATTTAGCGCTGTATGTAAACTTTGTAGATCTGATGAGCGTTAACGGATGCTGGATGTATTCTTCTTGGAGTTTGGCACTTCTGTTGGACAACCAAATGTGTTAAAATCATACATGGAAACAAACAAAACGTCTTCTTTAGTAATCAAATTAATTATCACACTCCGTGTGCGTTGAGCCTAGTAAACAACGAACGGCGCTGGCAGCTTCAGAGATCTCAGCTGTGTTTGGTGAACAAGCTAACAGGAAGTCTGTGTAAATTTGGCACAAGCTGTGACTTTAATTTGTTTCGCATCGATAAACAAACTCTCCCCTTCGAAGAATTTAGCGAATCGGTAAAGGTCAATATGCTGGAGCTTTTGGTTTGGATTTAGAAGTCTGTGAGTGTGACTAGTGCTGGCGTTAAGCAGCATCAAATCTGTAAGAAAAAGTCCTTCCAGCTGCTACTAGAGGACGGCAGAGGAGATGTCAAGGCATTCATTGAAGAGCGATCGATACCGAGGAAGGATTAAAAAAAGTGAGGATCTATGTGCGTTCGATTCCCTTACGCGAGTGTCTCTGCTCTGAATTTAGCTTGGCCCAGCAGAAGAGAACGAAGGAGGGCTTGGGCCCGGTTCTAGCAGGGCAGCGAGGTTCTGCCCACAGAACAGACATGAAACTGTCCGGATTCATCCGTCAACGCAGAGGAACGCAGGGCGACGACGGGAACTCGGGCTCGATTCAGGACGGAGCGCGATCCAGAAAGACGCAGGTAGAAAAAGTCAGAACTTACAAAGCTGTTCTTTCATCCAAACGTAGGAAACTCCGGGCTGTTTTCATGCTAGAAGCTTCTCCGTCGACTCCCTGAATGTGTGCGTGCACCGACGTTTGTTGAGGAAAACGCTGCGAGGAGTTCAGTCGATGTAAAAGATATCCGTATGGCTGGTGTTCAGTATGGCTTTAGGTTATGTTCTTTTTTCCTTTTTCTTTTTTTTTTACAAAACTGATCTCCTTCCACAAAAAATGCAAGTACAGTGAAAGGTTTTAAATTGCATGTTTTTCGTAGAATAAACGGAAGAATGCAAAAAGGTCGAAGAGGTCACTGGGAGTAGATAAAGGGGCCTTTCAGGCGGTTCGGCGTGGGGCCACCGAGCGCCACATGTGGAAGAAACAGACGACGACGGAGAGTGAGAGGCGTCTCTCGTGTAAGGGACTGGAAGAAGGAGATAGGCAAAGTGTCGACAGTGTTTCACAGCGCAGACTGAGACGAAGCCTTAGAGATAGCAGCAGCAGCAGCAGCGGCGGTGGTGGCGGCGGTATTTATCAGGGTAAACGTGGCTCGTGCCGCCTGCCAGTCAAACGCCGTCCTGTCGAAGCTTTAAAGTGTTCAGACGGCGTCGAAGCACAGCAGAGAGTTATCGCTGCTCACCACACGCCTCCTACAAGCACACTATCGGCTGGAGGACGCGTTTATAAAGCACTTTGAACCAATAATGCACTGATCGTCGTCTCGGTAGGAAAAACGTCACGCAGTTTTAGCACTAAGAGCAGCAAACACTGGAGACGATGGATATAAACTACTAAACGTGATTTTAATGTAAGGTGTTGTAATGTGAGGGAGAAAAATAACGCTGTGTGTTAGTTACTAAATCAGATATTAAAAGTTAAACTCTTTATATGAAGAATTGGAGATGTGTAAGTTTTTTGCTTCTTCTCTTGACACAGTCAGTTTGGCACCTGGTTTTGGTCTTGCTTGGAATAAAAACAAAAAAAGCAGAGGGGACGAGGACAGCAACCGTGATCCCCACTACGTCAAAAATAAAAATAAATACAGTGGAAAAGCAGGAGGAACAGTTAATGAGGAGCCTCGGCTTTGAAAGCAGCTGAAGGTTCCCCGAGAAACCTCCACTTTTATTCTGCTTCTTGGAGTCGTCCTCTCACAGCTTCACATCCACGCGTTCACCAGTTTTCACACTGTAAGACAAGAACACAGCATGCAGGGTGTTTGTCAAAACACATTCAGAATCTACAGCTTTTGTTTTTATTTCCTAGAAAGACATTTTTTTCTCTCCGTGTTTTCATCTGTCATCTTTTTCCAAAAAGGCAAGGTAATTTTCCTAATCTGATAATTAAGCACTGATATCTGTGGAGAAAATAAAACCCAGGTATTAGTGTGACGGAGTCTTTCATTTCAGTGCCAACACATTAAGATTCAAAATACTTTTTGCTGAGGTGGCTAAAAGTAAAATTTTCACAGTTTTGGCCATTTATCATCCTTTTAGAAACTGATTTTCTATCTTTTGCAACTGCAAATCAAGTACGTTAACGAACTAGAAAAGCACTCAGAGAGCAGCCCTCCTCCAAGGCTGCTCTTTCCCCCATATGTCAGAAACACAGTATTTGTTTTTTAGCTATTGATCAGAAATTAAGGATGGCCAATTCTGGGTGATCATCTCACAGTGTGATGCTGCTGGACCTACGACAACTAACTAACCAATAGAAATGCAGGATGGAATGATGTACTGATCAGCACCACACTGGAGATAAACCCAAATAGATGATTTATGCCGACAAAATGCATCAAAACAAGTCTGTGGGATTAGTTTTCCTGTGATTGTAGGTTTCAGTTTGGCTAGTTTCCCTGTGATTGTAGGATTCATGTTTGGCTAGTTTCCCTGTGATTGTAGGGTTCATGTTTGACTAGTTTCCCTGTGATTGTAGGGTTCATGTTTGAATAGTTTCCCTGTGATTGTAGGGTTCATGTTTGACTAGTTTCCCTGTGATTGTAGGGTTCATGTTTGACTAGTTTCCCTGTGATTGTAGGGTTCATGTTTGACTAGTTTCCCTGTGATTGTAGGGTTCATGTTTGGCTAGTTTCCCTGTGATTGTAGGGTTCATGTTTGGCTAGTTTCCCTGTGATTGTAGGGTTCATGTTTGACTAGTTTCCCTGTGATTGTAGGGTTCATGTTTGGCTAGTTTCCCTGTGATTGTAGGGTTCATGTTTGGCTAGTTTCCCTGTGATTGTAGGGTTCATGTTTGGCTAGTTTCCCTGTGATTGTAGGGTTCATGTTTGACTAGTTTCCCTGTGATTGTAGGGTTCATGTTTGACTAGTTTCCCTGTGATTGTAGGGTTCATGTTTGGCTAGTTTCCCTGTGATTGTAGGGTTCATGTTTGGCTAGTTTCCCTGTGATTGTAGGGTTCATGTCTGGCTAGTTTCCCTGTGATTGTAGGAGCTCCGTTAATGCTTGGGTTGTTTATTTTTCATAGATGGACGGCGCACGCTGATGACGTTTTATTCTTGCGCATTCACCTCGCCTCACGTACATCGTAGGCTGAGATTCAGCTGCGTTTTCATCGTGCAATCTGCACAGAGCAAATTTAACCCTTTGATGTATAACCTGGGTCAAAAGTGACCCAAATCCAATGGAAAATGGGTATCTCCTCATGTGGTCTATGCATCAAAGGGTTACGAGATCATTAGATTCATGTGGTACAGCGTAGCAAGCTGGGAACTTAGAAGACTGTTGAAATCACACAGTGTGGAGAGGCTTTAAGAGGAGCAAAGAAACACCTAGAAACTGCTGGGAGTTCAGAGGGTTAAAGAAATACACAAACACCAGAATTTAAATTGATCAGATTCGAGTCTCTTATTTAGGATACTGGGAAACGGGCTGGGGTAGTAGGGGGTAATTTTATCCAGTCTTCTTTAAACCGAGGCAGCTGCAGCACTCTGCTCTCTACAACACATCTATCTAAAACATAAGCTGACAGAGGAGACGTGATCTGACTGATAGAAAGAGAGCAGGCGACATGACGGATGCCATATGGACTCATCTGACAGAAGGGCAGAGGAAACAGAGACCACAGATGTGTGTGTTTGTGTTTGTGTTTACAGAATGACGCCTACAGCGCTGAGTGTGGGAGGGGCTTGGCATAAAGCTGCAAAAAATAATATAACAAACAAACCCTGACTTTCATAATTACTACCTAATTGGCTCACAGCGCCAGATGTGATTTATTAGAAACCTCTGACCCCTTTGATACCCAGTTACGTCTACTGTACTACAAAGAAATGTATACATTTAGCATCATATCACACAAACAAGAAGCCAATTTATAATCACTTTGTACAAAAAAATTAATTATTTATCAAGTAAGCACACCAAATATTTGCTGGTTACAGCGTCTCAAATCTTACAGTAGACTAGGGCTGCAGCTATCGATTATATTGGTAATCGAGTATTCTATCGATTATTCCGGCGATTAATCGATTAATCGGATTCTTATCAGATTCTGGAAAAAACTAAAATCTTGTCTATTTTTTGTCATTTTGTTTCTCGCTTTTGTCACCGTCTCATTTTTGTTGTTTGTCTCATTTGTTGTCATTTTGTGTCTCATTTGTGTAATGTTTTGTTTTCTGTAAATGGGTTGGATCATGATAAAGAATTAGTTTAGGAATAAATAAATGCAACTTTTTAGCAATTGTCACTGTCTCCCGCAATTTCATCGCAACAAATAAGCTTAAAACATCTCAACTTACATTGTAATTTTTTTTTTTTAGAAAAGCTGCCGTGAAATCAGACATTTTAGGGCCGCAACAATCTGGGAAAAAGCCGTGAAATCCTGGAGGGACTGATTTATGTCTTCGCATTAGTTTCCTTTGACTGTGAACATGAGGTTTAACCCAACTAATCATGGAAAAAAGGTAATGTTGGGCTCTAATGGTTATTAAAGTCGCTGGATTTGTAAAGCTACAAACTCTCCTCAGTGTCCTTCCTCCTGCTGCTGACTGAACTCTCATTCTGAATGAAAACGCTCAATAAGATCGCTCTCCGACCGGCAGTAAACTGCGTATTTGCATTTCAACAGCCTCTTCTTCAGAGAAACGATCGGCTTATTGCTTCACATTACATACAGGAGAGTTTCCCAGCTACATTCTGAGCTCAGATCAAATCAATACGTTCAGCTCATTTAGACGATCGTCATTATTTGGATCGAATAAAATCAGGTGTAAAAGTCATTGTACTTTCTATATTCATCAATAATCAACTCTTCATACCTCCTGCTGCTTCTTCTGTTTATGGGTCACAGCTACAAGTCGGTACAATTAATTAAGCTCCGTTAACACTGATTAACTTCCAGGAAAACTGCAGTATTTCTGGCTTCTCATCAAAGAACAGCTGATTACAAACCTACAGGGACTCTGTGTGATGAAGTTAATACATTTAGGGATTTGCAAGTGATGAATACCGATAAAAAAGAAGTGAATACGATCAAAATTCAACATCTAACTGCTGCTTCTTCTCAGAGCAAAGTGAAATTACAGAGAATTAAGAACACCTGCAGCTGAAAGAGATGCAGCTCCAAAAACAAAACGAGACGAACTGCAAGGTAGGAATTAATTATTAAATCCGGAATGTAAGCCGAGGACGGAGACGCATGAGAACAGGATGTTCCTAGGTGAGGGTCAGAGATGATGGGAACTATTTCCTGAATCACAGCAACCTAAATAGCCCGGTCCTCTCCAATGGAAAGTTGTGGGCGCTCTGCTGCCCTGACAGTCTGGCTTCACATCAGTGTGCCTCGACCCTCCCGGGGCTTTTCCAACCCGCTTCCTCAGATGTCGTAATTAAGAAGCCCCCGCTGACAAACAGCTGAACTTCCACTGGCTTTCTAGGCAGCAAGAGCACCGATTCCTGACACAAACAGAGATGCACAGGAAGTCCAAGTAATGGGATTTTAACTTCATTATGAGTGTTTATTAAAGGACATCCTGCTCGTTATTCTGCATTAATCGGAGTCCGTGCATGTGGCTCAAACTTATGGAGACGGTGTGTTTTCAGGCCTAAAATCAACATGGCCATCTACAACCAAACACCACATGGTAATTGTGTTATAAAATAACACAAAGCAGCAGAAAAACTCTAAATGACTATATGAGACACAAAAAATGACTAAATGAGACACAAAATTATCATAAAAAGAGACAAAACGACCACAAACAGACTGATAATGACCAAAAATGACCACAGAGACACAAACTGACAAAGAAACACAAAATGATCAAAAAAGGCTCAAAAAGACACAAAATGACTCAATGAGACACACACAAAATAACTACAAAAAGTTGCAAAATGACCACAGACACACAAAATGACCACAAAACACCTAAAATTACCACAAACAGACTGAAAATGACCGAAAAAGAAGCAGAATGAGCACAAAGACACACACGACCACAAAAAGATGCAAATACACACAAGATGAACTGAAACTGACCAAAAAGTAAACAAAGTGAGCAGGTCATGTGATCTGGAATTAACACACTTCCTGGAGAGACGCTTGTGTAACGGAGAACCAGTTATTTAACAAAGTTACCAGAAGATAAACAGATAAACTACGTCCCAAAGGAGACCTAAGCAGCCGAGTCACATGCTGTGAAGGAATTACAACCTTCATCATTCTGTGTGTCCTCCACCTCTTCCTATACGTCCTAACCTGTCTGTGTCCTCCACCTCATCCAATCCGTCCTAACCTGTCTGTCTGTGTCCTCCACCTCATCCTATACGTCCTAACCTGTCTGTCTGTCCTCCACCTCTGCTATACGTCCTAACCTGTCTGTCTGTGTCCTCCACCTCTGCTATACGTCCTAACCTGTCTGTCTGTGTCCTCCACCTCTGCTATACGTCCTAACCTGTCTGTCTGTGTCCTCCACCTCATCCTATACGTCCTAACCTGTCTGTCTGTCCTCCACCTCTTCCTATACGTCCTAACCTGTCTGTCTGTGTGCGTCCACCTCTGCTATACGTCCTAACCTGTCTGTCTGTGTCCTCCACCTCATCCTATACGTCCTAACCTGTCTGTCTGTGTGTCCTCCACCTCTTCCTATACGTCCTAACCTGTCTGTCTGTGTCCTCCACCTCTGCTATACGTCCTAACCTGTCTGTCTGTGTGCGTCCACCTCTTCCTATACGTCCTAACCTGTCTGTCTGTGTCCTCCACCTCTGCTATACGTCCTAACCTGTCTGTCTGTGTCCTCCACCTCATCCTATACGTCCTAACCTGTCTGTCTGTCCTCCACCTCTTCCTATACGTCCTAACCTGTCTGTCTGTGTCCTCCACCTCTTCCTATACGTCCTAACCTGTCTGTCTGTGTGTCCTCCACCTCTTCCTATACGTCCTAACCTGTCTGTCTGTGTGCTCCACCTCTTCCTATCGTCCTAACCTGTCTGTCTGTGTCCTCCACCTCTTCCTATACGTCCTAACCTGTCTGTCTGTGTCCTCCACCTCTTCTATACGTCCTAACCTGTCTGTCTGTGTCTCCACCTCTGTCTGTACGTCCTAACCTGTCTGTCTGTGTCCTCCACCTCTTCCTATACGTCCTAACCTGTCTGTCTGTGTCTCCACCTCTTCCTATACGTCCTAACCTGTCTGTCTGTGTGCGTCCACCTCATCCTATACGTCCTAACCTGTCTGTCTGTGTCCTCCACCTCTTCCTATACGTCCTAACCTGTCTGTCTGTGTGCGTCCACCTCTTCCTATACGTCCTAACCTGTCTGTCTGTGTCCTCCACCTCTGCTATACGTCCTAACCTGTCTGTCTGTGTCCTCCACCTCATCCTATACGTCCTAACCTGTCTGTCTGTCCTCCACCTCTTCCTATACGTCCTAACCTGTCTGTCTGTGTGCGTCCACCTCATCCTATACGTCCTAACCTCTCTGTCTGTGTCCTCCACCTCTGCTATACATCCTAACCTGTCTGTGTGTCCTCCACCTCTTCCTATACGTCCTAACCTGTCTGTCTGTGTCCTCCACCTCTTCCTATACGTCCTAACCTGTCTGTCTGTGTGTCCTCCACCTCTTCCTATACGTCCTAACCTGTCTGTCTGTGTCCTCCACCTCTTCCTATACGTCCTAACCTGTCTGTCTGTGTCCTCCACCTCTTCCTATACGTCCTAACCTGTCTGTCTGTGTCCTCCACCTCTTCCTATACGTCCTAACCTGTCTGTCTGTGTGCGTCCACCTCTTCCTATACGTCCTAACCTGTCTGTCTGTGTGCGTCCACCTCTTCCTATACGTCCTAACCTGTCTGTCTGTGTCCTCCACCTCTTCCTATACGTCCTAACCTGTCTGTCTGTGTCCTCCACCTCTTCCTATACGTCCTAACCTGTCTGTCTGTGTGTCCTCCACCTCTTCCTATACGTCCTAACCTGTCTGTCTGTCCTCCACCTCTTCCTATACGTCCTAACCTGTCTGTCTGTCCTCCACCTCTTCCTATACGTCCTAACCTGTCTGTCTGTGTGTCCTCCACCTCTTCCTATACGTCCTAACCTGTCTGTCTGTGTGTCCTCCACCTCTTCCTATACGTCCTAACCTGTCTGTCTGTCCTCCACCTCTTCCTATACATCCTAACCTGTCTGTGTGCGTCCACCTCTTCCTATACGTCCTAACCTGTCTGTCTGTGTGTCCTCCACCTCTTCCTATACGTCCTAACCTGTCTGTCTGTCCTCCACCTCTTCCTATACATCCTAACCTGTCTGTCTGTCCTCCACCTCTTCCTATACATCCTAACCTGTCTGTCTGTCCTCCACCTCTTCCTATACATCCTAACCTGTCTGTGTGCGTCCACCTCTTCCTATACGTCCTAACCTGTCTGTCTGTGTCCTCCACCTCTTCCTATACGTCCTAACCTGTCTGTCTGTGTTCCTCCACCTCTTCCTATACATCCTAACCTGTCTGTCTGTGTCCTCCACCTCATCCTATACGTCCTAACCTGTCTGTCTGTGTGCGTCCACCCCGCTGCTCTTCCTGTCTTCCTGCTGATCTCGGCCAGTTGTCTTGCTGCGTGTGCGACACGTGCATGGATTTGTCCTGCTGCCTATATGCCTGCTGCGCTGCCTCCCTGCCAAGAGCATGTTCCACCATCCTGGCACACGAGACGGTGCTCTATAGCCGTGTCCCATTTAACACACTGAAATACATAATTCATGCAGACTGTTTACACAAAAACGTGCTCTTTTGTGAAGGTGGTTCATATGAGCAGAAAGGTGATAGGAGCATATCACTCCAGCTTAGAGCAGACTTTCAGGTGCTGCTGCTGCTAATGAACTGCATCATCTCCAGGTACATTTCTGTCACCCACTGTGAACACAAAACGTACCTTAACCTTTTTGAAATCAGCATTTAGTGCTGTCAGTGCTGGCCAATACTGGTCCAGTGTACCACAAAAATACCTAAAATGATCACAAAACGGACTGAAAATGACTAAAAAAGAAACAGAATGATCACAGACACACAAAACAACCACAGAAAGACACAACATGACTCAAAGAGAGACAATTATCATATAAAGACACAAAAAGCAGAGAGACACACAAAATAACTACAAAAAATTACAAAATGACCACAAAGACACCTAAAATGACCACAAAACGGACTAAAAATGACCAAAACAAGAAACCAAAGGAGCAGGTCATGATCTGGAATGAACACACTTCCTGGAGAGGTGTTTCTGGAATGGAGAACTTAGTGAAAAGAGATTTAATTTGTTATTTTCCATATAAAATTTGATATATTGCCAAAAAAAAAAATATCTGTCATGATTATCTCAACTTAACAAAAGAACACAATCCAAACTATTTCTGAATAAACTCATTTTATTATTGTTTAGCTCATTAGAAGGTGGTTGGTGTTAAATTCAGACGCTTATTTAGTTGACATTTTAGTGATATCCATTTTTCATTAATAAGTGATTGTTTCCAGAATATATAATGATGGAATTTGTAAAGACATGATCATAATGAACATAAAAAACAAGATTTTTTTTTACTTTTAATAGAAATATATGCAGGATATATGCCATGGACTTCAAAAGTCCCTCAATTTTAGATTGACCTGGACAATTAAAGTCATTCTGGACAATTTTTGAGTCATTTTCAACAAGTTTTATATCAGCTTGGATCTTTTCTCATCATATTAGATCATTTTTGTGTCTTTGGGATAATTTTTGAGTCATTTAGGACAAATTTCATGTCATTCTGGACTACTTTTCCATAATTATGGATCATTTTCAAGTCATTCTGCACGGGTCAATATATAATTGTAGGACTTTCTGTATCATAGTTGACATTTTAGTGATATCCAGTCATTTTTTATGAATAAGTGATTGTTTCCATAACAAATAATTATGGAATTGATGAAAATGTATTCCCCCATTCATGCAACTCTAATATATACATGAAGCATCACTCTGTGTATCGATATCTGAAGTTTTGACTTTCGACTAAAGATCGATATCAACTCAGTCGGGCTTCAGTGTTTAACACGGGATTGCAAACCAACATGTGTGTCTCCCTGTCTTCTAAATACAGTGTGGTAACTCCTCATTTAACATTTCAATGATGTGTGGTTATTTTTGTTCCAAAATAGCACTTTAAGGGCTATCCTTATCTACAGTAATTTATACAAAACCGCAGAGATCCCAAAGAAAACCCACTTCAAAACGGGG
Source organism: Amphiprion clarkii (assembly GCA_027123335.1). NCBI lineage: Eukaryota > Metazoa > Chordata > Actinopteri > Pomacentridae > Amphiprion > Amphiprion clarkii. The sequence goes on along the minus strand of CM049580.1, from coordinate 34,193,479 downwards.
TTATTTTAAGCAGCACTGTGTTACAAAACCTAAACGTATGAGTAATGCCTCCCTGAGTGATTCAAACATCCAGAGACGTGCTGCCAGTTTGTCAACTCTCTGCCATATTGTGCTTCATTTACAAGGAACCCGACAACCTGAAGTTCAGAAAGTACATTTGGCCTGATGGCACACTGATTTAACCCTGCTGTCGTCCTGCGGGTCAAAATTGACCCGTTTGAAAGTTTGAAAATGTGGGGAAAAAAATATTTTCATAGTGAAACTTCTGATGTCCACATTTTCAACATTTCTGGGAAATCATTGAACGTTTTTTGGTGGAAAGAAAGAAATGTTAAAAATGTTTAAGAACATTCACATAAAAATCTACCAAAATCCAGCGAAATTCACTGGATTTTGGTTGATTTTTATGTGAAAAAGTTTGAAAATGTGGAGAAAAAAAAATCTATTTTCACAGTGAAACTTCTGATGTCCATATTTTCAACATTTTTGGGAAGTTTTTGGACATTTTTTGGTGGAAAAAAGAAATGTTTTTTAAAAAAATGTTTCTTTAAGAACATTCACAAAAATATCTAGATCTTTATGTGAAATATTAGAAGTTTTACTGACATTTATGGATTCACTTTAGATATTTTTAGGATTTTTTTGGAAGATTTTTACTCATTTTTTGAAAATATTTACAAGAATTTTCTTGCCAAGTTTGGGGGATTTCTAAAAATAAAACTTTTGAGGGAAACTTTTAAGGAATTATTGGAATTTTCTTCCTGAAGGTTTTACCAATTTTCAGAAATTTGTGGAACTTTTTTTGCAGATTTTTTGGATTTTTTTCAGACAAGGAAACAATATTTTTGGTGCCCATAAATGAGGACAACAGGAGGATTAACAGCACTTGGGATTTTTTGGAAAAAAAAAAAAAAAACACAAAAATTCCTTCAACTGTATGTACATGTGTCATTTTGTGTTATTTGACATTAAATGATAACGATTATTAAAATCTGAGCCTTAATTTCTGCCTTCCTTTACTACAGCATGTGCTTACAGTGTACCGTATATGAGTCTATCTCGCTGCTGTGCGCCTGACTTTCCTTTAAAGATTTAAAGATACAGCAGCTTCCTGCCAGGCAGCGAGTTCAACCAAACCCACCCATGAACACACACATGTGCACACACATGTGCACACACACATGTGCACACACACATGTGCACACACACATGCACCATCTTTCCTCACTCCATCCCTCCATCCATCCATCCATTCACTCCCTCCCTCCCTCCCTCTCTGGCAGTGCGTGGGCTGAAGCGTCTCTCTCAGAATAGCACTGCAGCATTGAAAGGACAGAAAGCAAAAAAAAACACAAAACAACACAACACAAAAGGACTAAAAATGGCTCAAAAAGACACAAAACGACCACAGAAAACACAAAATGACTCAATGAGGCACATAATTATTGTAGAAAGATACAAAATGATGAGAGAGACAATATAATTACAAAAAAATTGCAAAATGACCATAGAGACACACAAAACGACCACAAACGGACTAAAAATGGCCACAAAAACTCAAAATGACCACAAAAACACCTGAAATGGTCAGGAAACAGTCAGAAAAGGACCGAAAAAACAAAAACAAAATGAGCACAGACAAGCAAAACAACCACAAAAAGACACATGACCACAAAAATGTACAAAATGACAAAAAAATGACACAAAATGATTATATGATATATTGCCAAAAAAGGAAAGACGTTTGTTCCTGCTGCCATTACGTGGATTTTCTTTCGTGTATCCCGTCTTTGTCCATATCAGCGCCGTCGGTCCACTGTGATCTCACCCTGCTGTGTCTTTCTATCAATCTGCTCGTCTTCCTCCTTCGTCCCATCCTTCCTGTCTCCTCTGCATCCTCGACCCTTCCCTCATCTCCATTCCCCTCCCTGAAGCATGCTGGGAACAGAGCCAGTGCATGAGGCTGTGCAGCAGCGGCAGCATGGCTCTGTATTCTAATGTGGACTGGGGTTAGCGAAGCTGGCAGAGCCGTCACGGCGGTGAACTCTGTCCATAAAGGTCAATGCACTGCCCTTGGTCCTGACACACTGATGCGGTGGAATAAAACCGGTTTAAAAATAAAAATCCATTAATGCAGCCTAGTTTTCAGATGATAACGTGGAGCGAGGCATATTATAGCGGGCCCATGCGTCCATTAACTCTCATCAAAACGACACCACATAATGCTGTAACGATTTATTTCAGGCAGAGTTGAGGAACCTGGCGTTTGGTGGGCTGGACCGAGAATATTACGTCCTGACCGATACAAACAAAGCACACCAGAGCCGGCCACTTAGCGAGATTTAGGCGTTTTGTTTCGTTTCACGGTCCACACGAGCCTTTCAGAACGCATGAATAAACTTTTAAGAGCTACAGGAATCAGCTTTAAAGCCAGATAAAACCTAAAATAACGTGCAAAACAAAAACCTCCATTATTGCACTGTAGGAAAAAATGACCCTGGGTGAAATCAATCTGAAATACACAAAAAATACCTCAAGACTCATGGGTTTTTCTCAACAACACTCCAAAATTCTAAGCTATAACAGGAAACAATTAATCCTCATGAATCTTGGTCAAATTTTGCCTAATAAATGACACTAGCTGTCTTATTCCTTCTTCATTTATTGAAATCTGTAATTACTTTTTGTTAAATGTTAAGTTTGGAAAACATAAATCACAACAACCAAAGTCTTAAAGGACTCAAAGTATCTTGCTTTGTCTGGCAAATGGCACAAAACCAAAAGATACGTCTTTAACTATGAAGTGACATCAAGGAAAGATCTTGAGGTTGAAGCATTGTGGCATAAAAGCCGATTTAAGAGATTCATTGATTATCAAAATAGTTCCAGATTAATTTTCTGTAGTTTGACGGATGGATAGATAGATAGACAATAGACTAGATATAGATAGACTAGAGATATAGAAGATAGATAGACTATAGGTAGATAGATATAGACGATAGCTAGATAGACGGATAGATAGATAGGTTATAGATATAGATAGATATAGACTATAGACAGATAGACAGACAGATAGATACTTTATTAATCCCCAGGGAAATTCAAACACACGAAAGACACAATTGTTGGTGTGTTTGCTTGATCAACTATTTGATCAAACCATTTTTACAGAAATAAACGGCAGAAAATTAACGTCAATCCCTGCATCTTCAAGGAAAACCCAGCTAAAACCTGTAATTTCACTCACAAAGTGATCTCACTGTTATCCTGATGAAGTGACTCTCAGCTATTACACAATGATTTAAAGATGCTCTAAATGCAGATAAAAACAGTCCATTCATAGAGACCTTGAGTCTGGGAACATCCAACCAGAGGTCCTCATGATTCTGACTCCGTTTCCAAATAAATCTCCACTGTGGGCCGTTCTACAGTCAAGCATCCTAAACATGACTGTACTTTTGTGTAAAAACAGCCACACATTTAAACCTATTTTCCTCTGAGATCACGGTTCAACAATAAACATGCATAGTTTCTCAGATTTTTCAGTTTGAATCATATAACACTGGTGTACTTTCAGGTCTGAAGCTCCATTTATTGTCTCATTTTCAGTAACGATGGGTGAAATTAATACATTTCCAAGGTTCTCTGCTTCTGACTTGCTCTCTGGTCCATCTGTCCTACTTTCAGAGTGTCTCTCTGCGTAGCATCCTGCCCCAATTCCTGACAGCCACCATTAAAATGCCATTTCCTAGCATCCAGGGACTAACATGCAGTATTTAGGCTGCGGAAAACAAAAACTTATTCTAAGAAGTGGTAGAGAGCAGACAAACTGATGTGATTCCAGGTCAAAGCGGCCTGTAGGGTCCTCTGTAACCCCTGTGATACTGCAGAACAACTTATAAATCTAAGTCAGTTCTAGTTTACACAAAATCCTGCAAATGATGTTTGCTCTGACAATTATTGTTAATATATAGAGATAAATTATTTCGTGGAAAATATGAAAAATGAGTCCACAGTGAGGAAAAGATGGGATCAAAAAATGCTCAGAAACTGCTTGGAGTTTAGATCCATTTATCCATTTCATAGTAAGGTGATTATTTTCATGGATAGAACTTCTAATTCGGGAGCTTTGATACACAGAGATGAGTTTTTAGGGGTTTAATCGATGACTGGAGAGGGACTTTAGCAAAATCAATGCAGCAGAAGATGAGATTTACTGACTTTCTGACCAGTTAATGCTACTGCTAGTATTGGGCTATTTATCCCTCTGCTGGAATAAATAAGCATCTTGGTCACTTTCTACTGGGCTGAATTCAGAAATGGGAAATTTGTTTAAATAAAGAGAGTAAACAGAGACTAAAAGAAAGCTTGGTGGTTCAGTAAATTTGTCTGATGCTGATAAAACTCTGAGGAAAACATTCAGATTAAATAATTGCTGCATATTTGCTTCAGTTCCAAATTTCAGTCAAAGTGAAAGCTTAATAATATGAGTAAAAGGAATAATATGAATATGTTAAAGCAGAATATCTCTGTGTTCTGAGGAATAAGTCAATCAACGGGGGTTCAATCGATACTGAGAGGGTGAATCACTGTTATTATGAGCTATGTAAATGTTATTATTGATTGCATGATGCACTCTGAGCTTATTAAACCATATGCTGTTGTCGTAACTGTGAAGCCGATAGTGACAGCCGCTGCGAACGAGGACGACTGCGTGACATCTTTCGGAAATCACACGGATGTATTCGCTTGGCTGCGAAAACCCCGCTTTGAATATTTCTTTTAAAAGGATCATCAACTGTATAATTAGTCAATTCCATTTAGGTGATAATTATTCCCTTTTCCGCGGAGGTTTTTGTGTGCGACAGCTTCGGAAGGCGTAAATGAAACATCATCTTTGCTGTCATGTATGTGCAGGCAGGAGGACGTTTGCCACGCGGATCCATCTGTGGAAGGCGGTGGGAAAAAAATAATCATTGAAAAAGCTGCACCTCCCTCACAGCCAACTGGAAGGTGACGGTCCAGCGAGGGGCTTTTTCTGCTCTAATCGAGCCAGCCGCACACAACTCCGGGCCCAAGCGCGATGACTAACCTCTCGGCAAATAATTTCAGTTTGAGCAGTGGCACTCGGTGACACTGGCAAGCGGCATCGACAAAACAAGTCAACAAACACTCTCTGCAACAACAGTCAAGGCTGCCAAGTGTCTTCCCATGAAAAAATAACAGTTGTAGGAAGACACCAGATAAAGTCACTACATGAATACAACTGAGGGGTTTCACTGTCGTCAGGAATCTTTGGTTCAAGAAGCTGCTTCCAATGTTTCCATTGACAAATCTATGACACACAAGTCACCATGAAATGCTTTCACATGTAAGTTACAGAAGGAATTAGAAAGCTCGTTAAATCTTGTGTTGTCAAAAAGGACCGCCTCCACTGAGCCTCTACGATAGAGCAGCTTCATTGAATTTTCAACCCAAAATCTGTTTTCCATGAAGAACCAACCTGTCATGCATCACACACTTTATGAATGTCGGTATTTCATCAGCGGACACCACTCGTTTTATTACATCATACAGGTTATGACTGATTCCTTTACTAAAGTAGAGGTTTAGTATCAGTATTATTGCTGCCAAAGGTACTACATAGGTGTAAACATTACTTCAACCAAGAGATAGTACAGGGGTTCGTCGGTTTACGTCATCGACCTATGGCGTTTCGTTGTTTTATTTTTTATTAATACAGCAACAGTTAAATCTATGAAACTCACAGTGATTATCAGATTGAAATATCTCTTTGCAGCTACGGATACAGGTAATGTTTACTTCATATTGATAAATCTGTAGATGGTTTTTCGGCACAAAACTATGAAAGTGAGCCAAAGTTCATATAGATGGGGGGGGGTTCATCGTTAAGCTATAATGCCAATGACAGTGTTAGCATTAGCATGGATAGCTCCGTCGTCGGGATTTTGTCTTCCGTTTACAAACACAGGCGAAGTGAAGCGTTATGTCAGAGTTGGCAGGTTTCCGTGATACAGCCGGCTAACTGGCCAATCAATAGAAACGTTGACCCCAGAGGTCACTGCCAATGCTTTACTGTCATTTGTAAGCTACTCGGAATTAATATTCGGATACCACCACAATGACAGAATATTCGGGCCCAGCCCTAGAAATTACATATAATAAAACGCTCAAGTTGTAAAAACAGGGCAACATATTCTGTTATCTTCCAGTAAAATGATTCATACATGCATGAAAGTCGTTGGTATTCATGACTTTATGAAGAACTGATCGATATCATGAGGCACAGAATGGTTTTATTTGGAGTTTTGACTTACGGCGAATATCGACTCAAGTCAATCCATAGCACTGAAGCTCCCACGTAAGTCGAGGAACCCCTGTACTTGTATATCCTAAGAAGGTACCAGAAATTTGCAGAAAGTAGCTTGAAATGCATTTTTGAAGGGAAACAACAGTATACTGTATAAAGGAATGGAAAACTACAAAACTCAATGACAAAATACTCGTCTTCTCTCATCTTTTGAATCTTTGCTTCCACCCACAAGGGGCAAAACCTACAACAATCATGAGAATTTCATTTGAGGAAAAGTCATCGAACTTCAAGTTGAACAAAGGTCATTTAGGGGTTTTTTTTTGTGCTATTAAACATCGTGACCTGAAGACAACACAAGGGTTAAATCTCTCAACAAAGACCCTCTATTTACAACATCAACATCACATTCCCACAGAGAAACAGCTCAACATCAGCGAACACAGAGACTTTCTTTGTCCTTTTCATGCAGGAAAATATAGGACGAACTCATTACTGTTGAACAGAAATAGAGAAATAACTCATCTATCATAATAAATCCACACATCATCCTATTTGCTCATGTCTGATCTGCATGTCCTATTTTTGCATCGCTGCGACCAGTTCAGGATGTTAGACGTGGGAGCTGTGGGCACGTTGGCCAGTTGCATTTCTTGTTAGATAACAATGGCCGCCGCAGTTATTTTTATTTTAATTATATGACATTTGCGCAATATATTTATTCTTCTGCATTTCTTACTGACCTATATTTCTATGCACATCCCGACTCTTCATGCAGAAAATAAACTACAGGATACAACAAAATAAATGCTGTCGAATGCAGGCGGAGTAATGCGACCTAATGTTCCTGAGCGCTCAGGTCTAATTGGAGAGTCCAGAACGGTATGTTTTGTGGCTGAATTTCTGGTTAGACGTTATGTTTGGGTGACAAAATCTATATTCATGATTGATATTCAGGATCTATTTATGTTTAAAATGAAAGAAATGACAGAAAGGTGTGCGGTCCTGCTTTCCAAATCCAGGGGCACTGAATTTATTGTCACAGAAGACAAAGAATAGCAGGAAATTTTCTTCTAAAAGGCTGAAACAAGACAAGACAGTTGTCAAAATGCTTGCTTGTCGTTTACCTGTTGATTACTGTACATAGCAGCAACAACATGTGTTGTGATGTGTACAAGTTTCTAGAAAATGCTTTGAGATAAGACAGCCAGAAAGGAAAGTATTCTATCCAAATATTTCCATTGTTGACTAATCTGTCCATGGTTTTCTCTGTTGACTGATCAGCTGTAATGGTCACCAAGTGGTGAAATAAGGGCTAGAGGGTTTCCCAAACCCAATATGAAGTCCACATTCTAAAGATATTCAGTCTACTCTCATAGAGGATTAAAGGAAACCAGAAAATTTACACAGTTAAGAAGCTGCAATCAAAAACTGTTTGACTTTTCCATTAAAAAAATTACACACATTGACTAGTCGATTAATTTAACAGTTGGCAAATCAAATAATCATTGCAGCTCTATATCCAGTACCATTTTGAGTTAATTTTTTCCTCACTGTGGGCTCATTTCTCACTCCACTATAAAGCCTAGTACCTCTATGAATAAAGTACAACCATGACTAGAAGAAGAGAGGACTCCAACATGTCTTTCATGCAGTAGGACATCATTAGAACACCACAAAGCATAAAAAACTGGTCCAAAACAGAGCAGCTAGACTTCTTACCGGTTTTAACAGACGACATCACATCCCTCCTATCCTGGCTTCCATCCACTGGCTCTCTGTTGGTTTTAGAACTGATTTTAAGATTTTACTGATCAATTGTAAAGCTTGTCAAGTTACATTTATGATCTGTTGACCCCTCAGATCCTCAGGTGGATCCTTCTGGTTGTTCCAAAGTCGAGGTTTAAATCTAAAGGTGACCAAGCGTTCTCCATCAGGACCTCCACTCTGGAACAACCAGCCTGAGGAGATCAGACCTACAGACTCATTAACTTCTTCTAAATCACTTCTTAAAACCCACTTTTATAGACGTGCTTTTATGTGAGGTTTCCTTTTAGCTTTAACTAGTTTTAGTATATTGTTCTGTATTATGTCCTGTTTATTTTAGATGTTCTCTCTGGTTTTATTTGACTTTTAGCTGCCTGGTTTTGGTGTGACGTCGTCTCTCTAATTCTTTCTCTAATTTTAATCTCTTTTCCATGTGACTTGCCTGCAAAGTTGCACTCAGGAGCCCAGTGTTTTTGGAATATTTCTACAGAAAAAAACAGAAACGTTCCTTTCAAACTCAGATTCAGAGGATTATGCAACAAACAATTGAATAAAATGCACATCTGCAATAAAGCGGTTCTTCCAGCACTAATACACCCAGAGGTACTACAGTGATGGATACTACAGAACAAACAGTACGACAAAATCTTTGGATAACAGCTATGCCTGTTTTATCATACTGTCACCTTCCCCAACCTTATTAAACACCGGGGGGTTGCTGCTGCTATTCTCAGCTTCATAAAACAGAGAGTTTACTCAGTGAAATGTGTGATACACGTAAATATCATCTGCTCCAGTCCAACCACTACCATCTCATTGGGATCTGTTATATTAAAGATCAAAACAAGTCCCGCGTACTTCATGTAAAAATGTAAGAACAAGACCGGAGTCAGTCAAACTCCAAGACGTGAAGCCACCAAAGTGTGAATAACAGGCTATGTTCTACTTTGCCTTTGCATAAGGGATGAGATTGACTCTAAAGAGCCTCTGGGCTCCGAGTCTGCTCCATATCACCGTCTCCAATCCCAAACGACATGAGGACAGACAGCGCCGAGCCCCAACCAAGTCAGCCACATGTCACCGTTCCAAGTGGAGCTGCTAATAAAGACGTCTGCTCAAAATGGGTCATTCAATAATTAGACCAGGGGTGTCCAACATGCGGCCCGCGGGCCAAAAGCGGTCCTCCAGAGGGTCCAATCCGGCCCTCAAAGTGTAAAAATCCCAGAGAAGACATTAACTGCAGATTGTAAATTAGTAAAACTAGAAATTTAAAATCATTTCTAGACCATGACAAGTTGTTTGGATCATTTGTTACATTTTTGCCATTTTGTTTCTCGCTTTTGTTGTTTTACGTCTCGAATATTTTGTCTTTTTTTTGTTTTGTTTTACTTTTTTTGTCTGACTTTTGTTGTTTTGATCCAGTAAATCCTCTCTGGTTCAGTTCCAGATGACTAAATGTTGTGTTCCTTTGTCGACACTCTGTGATTTGGAAGTTGTAATGTGGAAATGATAAACTGAGGCTGAATGTTGTTGAATTTGTTTTTCTTCATAATTTTCAGGTTGTTCAGGATGTTTTGTAAAAAGATAATTCCTTAAATGTGAACTATTTGCACTAAAACAAAGGAACCATTAGGAGTTGTGGTTATTTATAGGTTACTATGCTGTGGTTTTACTGGTTTTACTGGTCCGGTCCACTGGAGATCAGACTGGACTGGATGTGGAACCTGGACTAAGATGAGTTTGACTCTCCTGAATGAGACCTTCATAAATACATGGACTTGTTTTCTGCAAACCAACAACAGTCATATGAGGCGTTGGGTAACACAGCAAAGGTGTGGGCATGAGTGTGCTTAAATTCTTGGAGATGGCTCAGTTAAAAACACACCTACAGGTGCTGGATCAGGTGGAGGAGTCGTAGTACAGCATAGCGATGTTTGTTCCTGAAGGTTGCTGAGAATACCATCACCGTCCGTTCGTACCCACGTCTCCGGTGATGACGCCGACACCTGAGACTCTCGGCGAGCCGCCGGTAAAATCCCCCAACATCCGGGGGCGCAGTCAAGGCCGTTAGTCTGCGCATGAAGCTCATTTCCAGCTTGTTCTCCAGGGGACACTGAAAGCCTGACCACCACCGATCAGATTAATCACCGCTGACTCACGGAAAACAACCATGATGGATGGAGAAGCAGCAGACGATCCTCCTCCACCACGCTGGGAACGAGCTGCCGAGCCCAACGTCCATAAGCAAGCTAAAGCCGCCTATCGTAAAGGGACGGCAAATCAAAATCCCTCTACTACGCTGCCTTTAAACACTGCAGCTGAGATGAATATCACCCAAAATACAGCACATCTGAAGGAGCAACCCTCCCTGTGCTGCTCTGACACCGTTATATCATCCATCTGTGATGCTGTCATCGGGCTGCTATACCTACTTTCTCACCTGCTTCCACTTCGCTCCGTGTTTCCCTGTGTTTCCCAGAATGCCTTTCAAAAAACAGCCCCCAGAGAGTGGGTGGGAACTTGTTGATTTCACTCAGAGGTAGGCGTACTGTATACAGGCGCACAAACAGCTTGAAGAGTGCAGGGTTATACGCATCCCCTCACTCAAACACAAGCCGTCCTGTGGTGGACGCAGGGCTCCGTTCTCATGGTAAACGTTAACGTAAATAATGTTAAACGCTCTCAGAACACGCCACAGTACCGCAATGGTGGGAAACAGACACACAAATGTAGCGTTTAAGGCTCAGGTTCTGTTTTATGAGGAGCTTTCCTGCTCAGAGCAGGTCTTAAGATCAGAATCAAATCAAACGTCTGATCATTAGATAACAAAAATGTTATGCCGAGTAAATTAAACCTCAACTAACAAAATTCTTATCGTTTTGGTAATTTACCTTTGGCACTGCCTGAAACCTTTTCAAATAATCCTCTGTGCAGAAAAACCCTTGATCAGCTCCATTCGCTTAATTAATTCCACCATTAAAGATCATTCAACAGCAATCTAGATAATCAATTATGTCACTGCTCAGGCCAAAAAGCAAACATATTAATCACTTTCCCTAATTGACATCGTCGCAAATTAAGTGTGCTTTTGAGTTTCGGACTAATGGTTTGATAGAATAAATACCTCATTAGCGCTTGGAAATGTAATTTTATAAACTAAATTATTATTATTCGACTAATCAAAAAGGTTAACTGCTGGGTTAATCAGTAAAGTAAGAACTGCTTCCAGATTTTAGTCTGTTTTACATCAGTATAAACTGGATATCAGTTTTAAAATTTCAACTAAACAAAACAAACATGGGCACAAATTGAGATTCATTTTTCGCTGTTATAACCCAAAAATACAAAGTTTACTGGAAAAAAAAACAAGAAATATTCACATTTATGAAGCTGCTATCAGGAGAATTTAGAATTTTTCTCTTACAAAATTCCTCAAACTGATTACTCAGGTATCAAAATAGTTATCAATGACTGCAGCAGCTGACAGCTAACCGACAATTCAATGAATCTTTACAGTTCCAGTTAAGACCCACCAGTAAGATTCAATCATTAGCTGCAGCCACGTTTCAATCACACAAACACTGGCACTAATCCTCAGAGCTCAACTCATCAGTCTGCTCAATATTTTAACATGATTCATCATTTATCAATCAAAAATGACCAAAAATGATTTTATCCAGCTCCTCAAATGTGAGAATTGGCTGTTTGTGTTTTACATGATAATCGATCGCTTGATTAGTCGTCAACTTTTAAATTACTTTTTGATAATCAATCAACTGATCGAAGTAATTTTAAGAAAACGGTCAAAATTCTTTCATTTTAGCTTCCTAAATGAAGATATTTTCTGGCTTCTTCCTCCGATTTGGCAGGAAACTGAACATCTTTGTGGGCAAAACGAGACATTTTAAGATGTCATCTTCACTATTTTCTGACATTTTATAGAAAACGTTCAACAGATTAATCGACAGTCGAAACAATAATGTAAAAGCAATTCCAAGACGTCATATCGAGGTCTGAGGAACGGCTGAAAGTGTTCTTTTGTGTCTTAAATTTCCGTTAGTCCCTGTGCTGCGGGTGAAGTGTCACCAATGGAAGTGTGCAAACGATGGAGGACGGGAAGCTCTTCACTTTAGTGACCCGGTGCAGGCAGGTGTAGGTGTGCTAAAACACATCCTCAACCACACATGGCCCTGCAACCATATGCACGGTGATATCATCCACAAACACGCACCTACACACACACACCTACACACACACACGCCCACACATTCACACGGTAAGTTCAGGTCGCTGGAGCACCTGTATTTCTGCATCCATGAGGCAGTTGCGCTCACTTGGAGATGTCGTGGCCGTGCGTATGGAAGTGTGTGATCGGCCTCTAACAGATGCACACATGCAGACGTGGAAAAAACACACAATCTCCCCCCTTTGTGAGCTGCTAGGTGACCGACTGCATGTGCGGCTGCTGCATCACACTGAGGCACAAAATGGGAGGGTTTGTGTTGCATTTAGCTGTATTGTATGCATGCATGGCAGCAGATGAGAGAAGAACAGCCTCATCATGATGAAACCTGTTCGTCTTCCACACTGCAGCAGCCAACAAAATGAAGGCAGCAGGGAAGGAGAAGAAGGGGGAAAAAATACCTGTTTTTCCTTTTACGCAGGGGCTCCACAGAGAGGATCCTATAGATGCAGCACCATTTCCCCTCCTTCATGGAGAGAAAACAGAGCATGGTGTGAAATGAAGTGAAATGCAGAGGAGATAACGCTTTTCTCTCCCCCTCCTTCCTCAATAAATAAACACAGCAAGGCTCTCCAATAAAGCGCAGTGGCACACATGCGCCCTGGCAGGGAAAATGTGGCATCACTGACGCCTTTACATCCATCCTAACCGTTAAGAATCACAATTAAAAGATGAAAAATAGACCCTACATGGCATGCTGAGGCTGCTGGGATGTAAACCACGACTCAATCCCCTTTTCTCTATTAACCAGCTTTGAAGTTACGCAGGGTTAAAACCATCACATGCCACTTTATACACATCCCGAAACAAGCTTTTTATTTACCTGCTTCCTTCCTTCCTCTATTCGCCGGGCTCCTTCTGTGATTCCTGGGCGGTGAGGGGAAATGTGTCGCCTACATTTTTCATTTTAATTCCCACGTCTGGAAACGCGAATTGATTAGCCGCAGTGAAGCTCTGTCTCTCGGTCGCTCGCTCCTCCAGTCGACAGAGAAAAAAAAGACAGAAACAACACAAAAGAAAGCGTATAAAACCACTACGAGGACGCGTTTTACAAAATTATCTCTCGACCGGTTCGGTTTTGTCGTTGCGGTGGACGCTCTTCCCTCCCGCGGTGCTCCGAGGCTCCTGCACGGCGCTGGGGTTGCTGTCTCTCCGCCTGCCCGACTCAAACTGCTCCCGGAGCTCCGCGCAGCGACTCGTTCATTGGACAATACGGCACTAGCCCACGTTCGCATGCTTAAAGTACTGCGAACGACCGACCAATCCCGGAGCGGACGGCCAGAACGCTCGCTTCTGATTGGCTGCTCCGCGTTCGAAACCGCTGGTAAATTCCCGGCACACGCGCACCTGTTAACTGATTACAGTTAACGTAAATATTAATGCGCTGAGCGGTAATGAGGCAGGAATATTAGACCCAAAGAAATTAGTCATCCCTGTTAGCGAAACAGCTGTATTTTTTACAAGAAGTGTATCATCAATGTTTATATTTTTACATACATGACCCACAACAAGTCCTGTATCATTGCCAGATAGGCATGGCGTCACTGTAACCATGACAACAAATGAACACTACATCAGCTGCCTGCTGATGATCACATGAATGTGATCCTACCATAAATCCACTGCTGAGGACTTATCAGGACTAATCCGTCAGAAATGATCCAAGGAACAGCTGATTAAATTGTGGGGGTGTTTCTGAATCCCATCAGTTCCCTCCGCCTGCTACATATTTAGGTCACGTGATCCGGTAACCGTACATAACGTACACATGCATTTTCTAGGATTCTAGGAAACATTAAACGTTTTCTACCAGCACTTTATTACTAGCGAGCTGAATTGCATTTGCATGACACTGACATACACAGAAATTAACACATTTATAATATTCAACAGCAGCACATGTTTTATAGCTACTCACGATTAGACTAAATTTCATCAGTGCTATTGTAAACAATGTCCATATGAAGCTTTAGGCAGCAGCATTTTTTGGTTCAAATCTATTGTATTGAGCAGGATATATAAATTTAGGCAAATAAAACCACACATGCATGTTTTTTTCCTTATCATTTCAGTGAAGTGTGCCTTTAAAGGAAAAGTGCAGAGATATGTGTGGTTCATGCAACCGTGGCCCACATTGTAATGTATAATCATCTATTTCGGTAATTGACTTTCCAAGATGAATGCCAGACTAATAAAGGTGTGTGAACTTGCCTCTGTGAATAAACATGAGCCTGATGTGCGTTTAGGTGGGGTTACCCTCCCCTTTCCTCCCCGCCAGGAGCTGCTCAATGCCTGCCTGATGAATGGGAGGAAAAAGAGGGAGGATGGAGGATGCAGAAGCGCCAAGTGATAATGCGGTGTCATCAGTTACCTTGACAACTGCAGCCTCTACATCCAACGTGTTAATTATGAATTTTTGCCAGGAAATTAGCAGAGGCTTGTTCCCTGCTCTTGGCCCAGCCTCTCGAAGCTCGGGCCTTTTGCCTCCATCACTCACTGCTGACTTCAACAACAAGGGGGAAAATATAAAATGCAAATCTCCCCAGCGCTCTGCCTTGAGCCCTGGCTTATATTCCTCAACAATAAAAAGGTAGTCTTGATGCAAATGCAAACGTTAGTAACCCTGCAAAAGCAACATCAGCTACAAACACACAGAATTATTGAAAACATTTGCTTATTTTTGCACAAATTGCGTGACTGAAAATAGAGTACAATAAAAACGTGCACACAGGCAAGTTAATGGAAAATAGCTGATTAAACGAGTGACCTCACAGTTCAACAAGCAGTAAATAAAGCAGAGTGTTTCTATGCCTTTGTTAGTGTTTCAGCCTCTTCAGGGCTGTGATCTTGTACATCCCATTTACACATTTGAATTAAGCATGTCTCACTTTCGTTTTAATTTATATTTCAAGCGTTATCCTTTAAGATTCAAATAGAAGAGTGTTTTGTCCTGAGTAGTTCCAGCTACTGCAAGGTTTACAAGCTCCAACATAAATCTGATAAATGATGTTTTCTGAGGCTGTTTTCATTCTGTTTATTTAGCAACGTGTTTTGATTGATGTATCCGTCACCACTGACCCTGTTGTGCTGTTCTCTTTTTGCATGACTACGTTTGCTCTCTAGCTGACACAAAGTTGAGCATTTTATTTATTCATATTTATGGAAATGAATGCTTTTTTTAGCGTCACAATGTGTCCTACGGTGTCTTTGATGGTTGAATAAATTCAACAAGAGAAGTGGCCAGGATTTTTCAGTACATTTAGACGGGCTGAAACACCGTCGCCTTGCAGCTAGAAGATCCCTGGTTCACGTTGTGGACTTCCTGGGATCTTTCTGCATGGAGTTTCCATGTTCTCCCTGGGCATGCATGGGTTTCTCCAGGTTCTCCAGTTTCCTCCCACAGTCCAAAAACATGCTGAGGTTAATTAGTGATTCTCAATTTTCCCTAAGTGTGAATGTGACTATGCTTGTTTGACTCTACATGTAGTCCTGTGATAGACTGTTACCTGTCCAGGTGTCCCCTGCCTTCATCCTAAGTCAGCTGGGATAGGCTCCACCCCCCATGTGACCCTAATGAGGATTCAGCAGAGTATAGATAATGGATGGATGGATGGATGGATGGATGGATGGATGGATGGATGGATGGATGGATGGATGGATGGATGGATGGATGGATGGATGGATGGGCTGACTGGCTAGTACAGTCCCACACTGATACATTTCCTATAAACGTCCCCTTCAAAGCAAGTTGATGATTAAATTTATTGCACCCTGTTAATTTTATGGTATTATATAAATGTGGCACCCATATTCTTGCAACAAAATAAAGAAACACAACATGGAAAGTCATACCTACCTTAGGCTATGACATACTACAAAAGATGAAGGAGATAGTGAACCATCCATCCGTCCGTCCGTCCATGTTCTTCCTCTTATCTGGGGTCGTGGAGGCAGCAGATGAAGCAGGTCATTCCAGACGTTCCTCCTCCCAGCGACACTTTCCAGCTCTTCCTGGAGGATCCCGAGGCGTTCCCAGGCCAGATGAGATATATAATCCTCCAGAGGATTCTGGATCTACCCCGGGGTCTCCTCTCAGGTGGATGTGTTCAGAAAACCTCCAGAGGAAGTCTCCCTGGAGGATCTGAATCAGATGTCCAAACCACCTCAACTGGTTCCTTTAGAGGTGAAGGATCAGCAGCTCTACTCTGAGCTCCCTCTAGATGTCTGATCTTCTCCCCCTATCTCTAAGGCTGAGTCCAGCCACCCTATGGAGGAAACTCATTTCAGACGCTTGGATCCATGATCTCATTCTTGTGAGGGTTGGAACGTAGATGGACTGTAAATGGACAGCTTTGCCTTGCGGCTCAGCTCCCTCTTCACCACGACGGTTTGGTACACCAATCCACCTGTCCATCTCTTGCTCCATTTTCATTAACAAGATCCTGAGATACTTGAACTCCTTTGCTTGGGGAAGCAACTTTCCCTAACCAGGATGGAACAACCCACTGGTTTCCAGCAGAGAACCATGGCCTCGGACTTGGAGCTGCTGAAGGTCACGCTCTGAGGAGGCCAACAGAACCACATCATCTGTAAAAAGCAGAGATGTGACAGATAGTGAACCATGATGGACTATTTTCACAGTCAGTTTTCACCAAATGTAGACGTTACAAACAGTAAGAACTTTCAAAAACCTCCACATTCTCTAAAAACCACTAAAACAAGATCAGACTGTTACTATTGCATGTAAATCTGCCCAGCAGTGCTACCCAGAGAGTGGGTCATTTTTGTGACCTATAGTCTGTTTTTATCTACAATCCTTTTTTTGGCATGAAAAACTTGGATTCTAAAATATTAAATAAGATAATTTCTGCTGCTGTTGTTAAATATTTACACTGTGCCATTAACTTTCAGAAAACCATGTCAGGCTGAAAAGTGGGCGACCTCAGTTAGCACAGTTTAGAATCACTGCGTCTTCACCGGATAAAATCGTGCGCCCACAATCTGCTGTTTGTTTACCGAGTCTCCTCGGTTCAGAGTCCTGCCAGCTGCCTTCAACTCATCGTCCATTTTCATGCGAATGAATATTTCATCTCTCAGTCTGTAGGCTTCAGCGGCGCTGACCTGGGTTCAGCAGAAACACTGTGGAGGAATCGCAGATGGAGAAGCTACATGTTGGTCTCTGCAGAAATAGCCAGAGGAGTTGGCTCACATCAACCCGACCGTTTGCCAGCTGTTCCCTCACCAAAGACAACTCTGGTAATCCGCTAATATGTATATTTTCAAAGCATTATACACATATCACAGCTCAGGCAGAAAAACACAAGGCGGATTAGGAGCGTCGCAGATAAATATGTTATTAATGTCACCGCTCCCTGCAGTTGTATTGTGAGGATGCCAGTGTTTTAGGTAACGAGAGCTTTGAGTTTCAGTGGATCAATACCTTCACTAAACTTGCAATCAATGCACTGCTGGAGATCAATTCTGTGCAGCACACTGAATTAAACATGTGGGCGGTTGTCTTTGTGTGTGTGTCTGCTATTAACTGCTCATGAGGAGGTTTGATTTCACACAATCACCCGGTGCCAGTCGTCATCATTAATCATTTATGGCACTCGTACATTATTAACGATGAGATATTCACTGGTCACGTTCTTTACACAAAATCTATTTTCATCAGTTGATCGTATCGAAACAAAGCTGCCACTAAACCACAACATGACAACTTTAAGAGAGTTTAAAACGTTTCAGGTCAGCGTGTGTCTGTTTGCTTCCAGAGGGAATAACACAACCGACAGGATGTGTTGGACAGAAACACTAAATACTGAAGGGACATCGATCATAAATCTCTGTTGCCTTTAAATGGTTAAATAGTGCACAGTGCACAGATTGCACACCAGATAGCAGAAAAAATATACAAATTCAACATTTGAGTCATGAAATGCTGTTGTAATGTGACGAAAAGTGATTATAAATCATTTCAAAGTACATTCGACAGCATTTTGGAGGATGTAGTTCCATCTCACAGCTTGAAAGAGCTTTTTTCTCATGTACTAATACATGCTTTTTTACTATTTTATTGTTGATTCCTCCTGATTTTAATGTTTGTAATGGGTTTTTCTAGTTCTTCTGGCGTTGGCTACGGTCCACAGTAGCCTGTATGAAGGTTCAATAAACCAGCAGAGAACCAGATAAAGTCTCACTCATTCATCACAGAGGGTCGCTACAATATGTTGACCTGTTTTTACAATGTGACCCATGTTGGTCGGTGTTTCTTCCTGTTCCCAGCGTTTTATTCTATCTAATTTCACTTCCATGGAGACGGCTTTCCTTTTCTTCCAAGCATCAGAAGAGTCTGACTTATGCTGGGATCCATAATGAAGGACAGAAAGTTAGTGAATGTAGCACAATCCAAGGCGGAGTACAACCAGAGAATGGAAACAAAGCCGTGTTGTATGACGACGTATTCATCTGCTACATTCGTCATCTAGTTCCACATAACCAGTTCTGATGTAACGATGAAACGCTGTAAGTAGAGGACGTCGTAAACCGAGGACCTTTAAATACAGCTGAGCGACTGCTGACTACACCCCCTTCAGGAAGAAGACCCTCTCTGCGTTTGTGATTGACAGGGCAGAACAGAAGCTGATACAGAAATCTGACAGCAGAAACAGAAAAATGCTTAAATGAAAATAGATTTAATGAGTTTAAGTTGCACTGAAGCACACAAGGTGACATGAAAGCATAATAATGTACCCAGTGCTGGTTTATTGGATTCATATTGAGGCTAGCATGGCTGCCTTTTGGCGTTTCTTTGCTCTGAGGCAGTTTGCTCTGCAACTAAAATATTATTAAAGCTTTCATTGCTGTGTAGCCTTGAGACAAGTAGTCTCAAAAATATATAAAAATGACTTGAATTCTTGTGTAATATGAGAAGAAATGATATCAGACATCATCAGAAAAACCAGCCGTTCATGTTTTTAGAGTAGAAGGAGAATATCTTAACAAATACTACAAATGTGACAGAGGGGATAATATATCTTCCTGTGTGTACCGTTGGACTAAATGTGTTGGAATCAAACACAGATCTGGGCTTGACTCCTTTTGGGTTTTTATTTTTCAGCTTTTCAAAGAAAGGAAGAATTCAAAATGCTCCATTATCAAGCACCAGATCAGTAACAGGTAGTCCAGCACTGAGCACAATACTAAATGTGAAGTAAAACGAGTCTCTTCAGCAGCAGAGTGAGCTTCAGTTTCTGCTGCATAACCAGCAAAGAAATTCAGATGCAGAGAATTATTTCAGCGAGCTCTGGATGAAAATGTCAGAACAGAAAGCTGGAAAATGAAAAAAAAAAAAAAAAAAAAAGCTGAACACAGAGAGATTTTTTTTTCAAGAGCAAAATTAGAGCATGTGGAGGAGGACGATATGAGCAGATATGATTCAGAGGGGCAGCGTGATGTGAGGTACTTCTTCTAGAAGCAAACCTTTAATGATCCCCTTGGGGATTCAGTCCGACCCACAGCAGGAGATGAGGAGGGACTCGGCTGTTCTGATTAGACGAGGAAGGTCAAACTCTCGAGTCTCAGGCAGCCGGCAACGCACGGCGATTGTGGACACCTGATTTGTTTTCTCTGGCCTTTCGCAACCTCCACCGCCTCCCCCTCTCTTTCCTCTCTTTCCTCTGGACAGGAAATCAGTAAGAGTCCCCAGAGGGCTTCTACACTCTGCTGTGGTGAGAGTGGGAGAAAGAACTCTGTCGTCTAAGAAACAAGTTTACAGATACGAGGATGTGATCTGGACTTTACATCAGGCTCATGTTAGACGTCAGCTAGCATCTGACCCAAAAACATGACAGGAAATAAGACTCTTTTTGAGGCTTTTTTGTAATTAGTATGGTATTGGATTTCCTTATTGACATTTTTGGCAGTTTATTTGTCAAGTTTCTAATGTTTTCCAATAACTCAATAGGGGCTGTGTAGAGCAGGACGACAGCAAGAACCTGTATTAGCTTCAGGTACAGATAACAAAATCAAAACAAAGCCGACAGCAGAACATACCTGGTCCCAATCATTCCCAGCTCTTCCATGACCTCTGCAATCACCACCACACCCAGACAGATTACAAAATCAGACGCAGGAGGGTTTTTACAGGCGTCACCGTGCAACAGATTGATAAAAAGACGTATACGAAGGACTGTGGGGTTCAGGATCGACCACATCTGCTCTATTCACGCTCCATTTCCTCCCTCATTGCCCCCCAAGTTAAAGACCTTTTGAAGGACTGTCTGAACTTGGATGTGAGTTCGAGCAATGAGTGGAAATCGAGTTGGTACTTTGGCTTGGAGAAAAACAGAAAAAACTGTAATTTCATGAATGTCGTCCTGCTTGGATCTAAGCAGACACACAGTATCCATGGTCTTCTATGAAAAGGAGAATGTTAAAAGATAGAAGCTATGCACTAATGTGGGGAAAAGACATCGAAGAATGTTTTTAATTGGTAATGTTAAGAATTTGAGGAAAGTTTTTAATCCTAGATTTTTTATTTAGTTTTTTCTTATGTTCTTTACATTTAATTTTTCATGTAACACCTTTCGGTGATTGTCATCTTGCATTTGTTGTACGTTTCAGTTATTTACTGTGTCCTTATTGTCACACTGGGAGAGTTTTCTTCCTGAAGGGGGCGGAGTCAGCAGCACCTCAACTGGATTTAAAGCTACAGACGCTGAAACAGCCCATATAAAACAGGGTCAAAATCTGATATTATATAGTCATATATAGACAGATATGGTGAAAAGATCAGTTTTTGAGCTAAAAAAATTCAAAAGACACATTCTGGAGACTTTCATTTGTTTGTTGAAAAGGGGAACAATATGGAACCTTAAGCAAAGAAGAGGAATGTAATGGATAATATGGCTCTGACAGCGTTGTACAGTTGCATGCAAAACGATTCAACCCCCCTGACATTTTTGACAAAATGCCACACACTTATACGTATATATTTTGAGGTGAATCCAATGGTGACACATGCTAAACACAAAATAATACTCATGTCTGTAAAATGGGCTCACTTTGGGTCAATACTCCCCATATGACCATAAGACCAGAGAGATGTCCCTGAAGTTTAGAGAGGAGATAGTTGCTTTACACAAGAAAGGAAATAGGCACAAGAAGATCTCCAAGCTCATGAATGTTCCCAGAGACTCTGTTGGACGCATCATTGGTAAGTTCAAAGCCACCGGACTTCACATGTGCGCTAAAAATGAAGATTTAGTTTAGGGTCCATAAAATCAACCATAATCCAGCAGATTTCACTGGATTTTGGTTGATTTTTTTTGTGTGAATGTTCTTAAAGAAAATATTAGAAGTTTTACTGATATATGTGGAATCAATTTAGATATTTTTAGGATTTTTTTTGGAAGATTTTTACTCATTTTTTGAAAATATTTACAAGAATTTTCTTGCCACATTTGGGGGATTAAAAAAAATCTTTTAAGGGAAACTTTTAAGGAATTATTGGAATTTTCTTCCTGAAGGTTTTGCAAATTTTCAGAAATTTGGGGAATATTTTTGCGGAATTTTTGGATTTTTTTCAGACAAGGAAACAATATTTTTGGTGCCCATAAATGAGGACAGCAGGAGGGTTAAATCAGCCCCACAAAGCTCAGCAGACACCATCTCGGATGCCTTTGCTGTTGTTATGAGGAAAATTCCAAACAGCTTCATTTTTTTAGACTCATTTTTAATTTTTTCCCACCCCAATCATTCTGGGGGGATTTATTCCTTTCAAACGGTACTAATCCCTGTATTTCTCACAGCACAGTGTCTGTTAGAGAGAAGCTAAACATCAGTGTCATTTTTTCCCCACATGTTTGATCCTTTGTGCTGCTACACCTGTTACTGGATGGAAGGAGTGTGTCTGCAGACGGCTGACTGTGGGACAGCTTGTTGCCTTCTCCTGCTGTCCTGCTCTGATGTGATGCTCTGTGATTGAGTCATAGTTTAGTTTCCCCTGCAGGTTATTTTCATGCCACACTCCAATCAGAGTCCAGAGACGGGAATAACGAGGTGCAGACTGACTCCAGACCTGTGTCAAATCTTATACGTCTCCTCCATCCCCGCTGTCTGATGAAGCTAAAAAGCTGCACCGAGGGTCTTTGTGGTTATTTTTTTCTCAGAGAGATTTCTGAAGCGTTTTTTTTTTTTTTTTTTTTTTTGCAGTGAGCAGCTGTTTCGTTGCCTCTGGCGCTGCAGAGTTTGATAGCACGGCTGGGAAACTTTCTCAGGGCATTTTCCAGAGCCTGCTTCAGCTTCACCACCTCCAACACTCGTCTCTATAGTAACATGTATGAACGGATAAGCATCAAGACGGAAGAATGTGGGTCAAAGCAAAGATGGCGTCCGCTGGAGCGCTGGGATCTGCAAGGTGGAACGTTCAGGAACCTGAGGAGCAGCTGGAGAGTTCAGGAGTTAAACTCAGGCTTCTCGGGGGAAATTTTCCACCGTTCAGATGTGGAACCAGTTTCCTCAAGAGTCAGAAAGAAATTTTCATTATCGGTTTATGTACATTTTTTAAAAATAGGACAGTTTGTATTAACCCTCCTGTTGTCTTCATTTACAGGCATCAAAAAATATTGTTTCCTTGTTGCAGAAGTCCAAAAAGTCAGCCAAAAAAATCCCCAAATATCTTAAAATTTGCAAAACCTTCAGGAAGAAAATTCCAATAATTCTCTAAAATTTTCCCTTCAAAATTTTATTTTAAAAAAAAAATCCCCCAAATGTGGCAAGAAAATTCGTGTAAATATTTGTAAAAAATGAGTAAAAATCTTCCAAAAAAATCCTAAAAATATCTAAAGTGATTCCATATATATCAGTAAAACTTCTAATATTTTCTGAAGAACATTCACATAAAAATCAACCAAAATCCAGCGAAATTCGCTGGATTTTGGTTGATTTTTATGTGAATGTTCTCAAGAAACATTTTTAACATTTCTTTTTTTCCACCAAAAAATGTTCAGCGATTTCCCAAAAATGCTGAAAATGCAAACATCAGAAGTTTCACTGTGAAAATATTTTTTTTCCACATTTTCAAACTTTAAAAACGAGGGTTAATGTACATTTCCACATAATTTCCATCTCGAGTCCCATCGGCAGATCAAAAATAAAGAAACTACAAATAACATAAAACCATAACTGAACAAAGACATGCAAAAAAAAACAAAACAAGCGACAACACGTAGTGCACAGAACAGACAAAAACTGGAGGACCAAGGCAGTTACCAAGAGTAATTAATGAACATTTATACATCATTATGTAGCACGTTGCTATACTACACTAACCCTCAGTCACTATGACATAAGATTCCACTACATGCAGGTCAATATATAACTGAGGGACTTCTGAAGTCCATGGGATATATCTGCATACATTTTTATTAAAAGTAAAAAAAAAGATGTTTTTATGTTCATTATGATCATGTCTTTACAAATTCCATAATTATTTATTATGGAAACAATCACTTATTAATAAAAAATGACTGGATATCACTAAAATATCAACTAAATAAGTGTCTGAATTTAATACCAACCACCTTCTAATGAGCTAAACAATAATAAAATGAGCTGATTCAGAAATAGTTTGGATTGTGTTCTTTTACTAAGTTGAGATAATCATGACAGATATTTCTTTTTTGGCAATAAATCAAATTTATATGGAAAGTTCCCCATTACAGAAACACCTCTCCAGGAAGTGTGTTCATTCCAGATCACATGACCTGCTCCACATTTTGTGTCTCGTTTTTGTCATTTTGTGTCACCCATGCATCCCTTTGACAGTCTTGCATATGATTGCGTTGCACATTTCCCATTGTCACTATTGCACATGCTAACAACAGTTGAAGTGGTCATCGGCTATTTTCCTGTAAATGCAGAGACAGAGTGAGTGACTCTCTGTCTTTGTGTCCATCCCTTTGTTTCCTGGTCTTTTTCCACCGTGTTCAGCCTTTCCATCACTTCCTCCGGGGCAGCAGCGAGGGCGGGGGGGTGTGTTTGACGCTGCTGTCGTCGCAGCGCTGCTCTCAGTGGTGGACCTGCCAGACCTCAGTACAGTCAACACACAGCGATGAGTCAAAGTGTCCTCTGGCCAGCAGAGAGTGCGTCACTCACACACATGAGCAAACACTGGGCCGTGCGCTCACGTACACAATCACTCATACTCACAAGGTGCCAGTGCTGTCCGGAATATTAGCTCGTCAGAGACCAAGAATGAGCTTTTCTGTTCAGCCTGACCACAAGAATATCGCGTTGGTTTGATGTTTTATTCAACCATCAGCCACAGCATTAAAACCACTGACAGGAACAAGTAAAGGAACTGGATTCTGGACTAGACAGTCATGTAGAGACGGATTTAACCTGGAGTTTCTGATTTATAAAACTGAATATTTCACTGTTTTCAAAAAACCAACAGTAATGCCATAAACCAAATCTAAAAATTAGATTCCAGTTTCCTGGAATCACCATGTCCAACATTTGTCTCCAGATATTTTACTTCTGACATTTAATTACATAAATTAGCTTCCATACCGCCCTACACAGCCTGCAGTCCATCCTAGATTAGCTGACTGTTGGTTGCAGCTCAATCATGGCTTCATGGTCATCAGAGAAGTACAGAATTTAGTGGTTTTTTTTTCATAGAATCTACTGAGAGCAAACAGTTAATCTGGGCATTTCTATAAAATCGAGCATGAAGCATAAAGAAACTTGGATGAAATCCTGATTTTAAGCTGACGTTTACCACTAAACTGCACATCAGATGACTGTTGGAAAGTTGAAATTCTGCTCTTCCAGTTTCTCGTGTCATTTTGGTGATTTAAAAAAAAGAAAAACAACAAGCCTTTTAAAAGTGCCTCCGGCTGTTGGTGTTCTGACCTAAAAATGTGTACCATTAAATATAGAACGTCAGCTACATTAACATATGGCTGCATACAATTAGTGACACGCCAACCGTGCACACGGTTAAAAGGCCGTGCACATCTACTCTGCTCCTCACACACATACTGGAATCCATTCATGCTCATGCGTCACAAAAACGTCCACATTTGAGACGTAACAACTTGTGCCAACGCCCCCTCCTCTTTAAAAAACAGAAATCTAAAAGCAGACGTCTCCAGGCGGTGACCTGGGTTAAGTCGTGTTATGATGTGGAGTCCATGCAGCCAGTCATCCAAGAAACACAAAGCCAGAGAGGCAGAGTCTGCAGCCGTCACACTGGCAAACAGCAAAACATGGCCATATGGCTGCACATCTCCATATGTCACGCTGCGGTTTACACGGGGTGAAGGCGTGTGACGAGTAAACAAGCATCGCTCAGGCACATGGAGGAGGCTGGAGTGTGAATAAGTGGTGGAGGCCCAGAGGTTAGGGACAGGACGAGACACAGTGTTAGGGTGGAGGGACAACACCAGAGACGTCAACAACACAGCTGATTCCATTTACCTGCTGGTGTTCAGGAACGGAACTGTGTGGAAATATAGTGACCGGAGCTGAGGCTGGAGCAGATGTTTGGGAACCAGAGACTGGAGCTGAGGAAGCTGGCTGTTCAGAGGAGGATCCAGGAAACTTGGAGCTGAGCTGAAGAGCAGCACAGATGAGGCAGGAGGTGTTGGAACAGGAGCTGAGTCATGCCAGGGAGCTGCTGATGGAGGAAAACAGGACTGTAGACGATAAACAAACGGCTGGAGCTGCAGCTGAGTGTGAACAGAGGCTGCATTGTGGCAGAGAGGATCTGAAGCTGGAGGCCTGATGGTTGTGAAGCTCTGCAGCTGGAGAGGCTCTGCTCCAATCACCAGCCTCCACTCCCATCAGACACTCAGAGATGCTCACAGATTCCTTCTCTTTCCTCTCGTCTTCCTCCAGAGATGTGAGTGGAGAGAGGAGTCAACAGGCAGTAAACTAAATGAGATATCTTTATCAACCGTGTCCAATATGCGGCCAAAAGCGGTCCTCCAGAGGGTCCAATCCGGTCCTCCAGAGCCAGAGGGTCCAATCCGGTCCTCCAGAGGATCCGATCCGGTCCTCCAGAGCCAGAGGGTCCAATCCGGTCCTCCAGAGGATCCGATCCGGTCCTCCAGAGCCAGAGGGTCCAATCCGGTCCTCCAGAAGGTCCAATCCGGTCCTCCAGAAGGTCCAATCTGGTCCTCCAGAGGGTCCAATCCGGTCCTCCAGAGGATCCGATCCGGTCCTCCAGAGCCAGAGGGTCCAATCCGGTCCTCCAGAGGGTCCAATCTGGTCCTCCAGAGCCAGAGGGTCCAATCCGGTCCTCCAGAGGGTCCGATCCGGTCCTCCAGAGGGTCCGATCCGGTCCTCCAGAGCCAGAGGATCCAATCTGGTCCTCCAGAGCCAGAAGGTCCAATCTGGTCCTCCAGAGCCAGAGGATCTGATCCGGTCCTCCAGAGCCAGAGGGTCCGATCCGGTCCTCCAGAGGGTCCAATCCGGTCCTCAAAGCGCAAAAATCCCAGAGAAGACATTAACTGCAGATTGTAAATTAGTAAAACTATAAATTTAAAATCATTTCTAGACCATGACAAGTTGTTTGGATCAGAAAGTAAAATACTAGATTGTTCATTGTTCTTTTGTTGTTTTGTGTCTCATTTTTGGTAATAATTTGTCTTCTTTATGTTTTTTTTTGTCTGAGTTTTGTCGTTTTGATCATAAAGTCAAATACTACATCGTTCAGTTCCAGATGACTGTGATTAAAATGTGGAGTTGTGGTTTTTTATAGATTACTATGCTGTGGTTTTACTGGTCCGGCTGCAAGATAACTGTAAAGAAATGTGACGCATTCAGTGTAAAAATGTATCTGAACAAAGTGACTGAAATATAAAAAGAGTGTGCAGAATCCTGTTTTAAAAAGTTCCATTAGTGCTGCGTGAAGACCAGCAGTGGGAGATAATTAGATCTGCTTTATATAGTGTTAGAATATAAATATTTCATTAACTTATCTGTAAAGCAGGTTGTGCTAACATCCATAAAACAACTCTACTTCGATGGAAACACTTTCTACTGCTGCTGACATGTGACCTCCGGCTGCAGAAACCAGCCAATGAGCAACAGAGACGGAGAATAAAAGGATTTTAACATCAACCTTGAAGCGAGCTCGGTGCTGCTAATGGCTTTCCTGAGAACAACGTTAATCCGACCTGCAGCGGTGCCGCTAAAGCTTCATTAAAGCTTTATTATTCCATACAGAGAAACATAAAGCAGCATATAGGGCTCTGCATTAGTCTGCAGTGACAGGTGGAGCAGTAATGGGATGCTGTTTGGAGTCTCGTTCTGGTCTAAATCCACCGTTTGTTCCACTTCAGAGAGGCGGGGGCTTTACTGGACCTCCTCACATGGTGGTCTGCAGTGAGCCGCCTGAGAAGAGACCTGGAAAGGACTTCTCACAGGAGATGCACCCATGTAGGGATTCATTTTGCTCCTTATTGTTGCTGCTGCTGCTGTGATTCTAAATGTTCTTTTTGATAATTCTGCATCCTGGAGTGATCGTTTTGTGTCTTTTTTCAAGTCATTGTGAATTTTTGCCTCTCTTTGCAGCTGGTTTGTATGTTTTGTCAACATTTTGCGGCTGTTTTTGGTTTCTGTATATGTTTTGAATGTTTCCACGCTCTAAAAAACACCTGAGTCTTGAACAAAATAAAACTATTTTAATTTCCACAGCAACAAATGTATAGATCTGGATTTCTATAGGCTTTTCAACAGTCCTTTGGGTCAATACACACATGGACAAAATTGTTGGTCCCCCTCGGTTAATGAAAGAAAAACCCACGATGGTCACAGAAATAATTTGAATCTGACAAAAGTAATAATAAATAAAAATTCTATGAAAATTAAACAATGAAAATCAGACATTGCTTTTGAACCGTGTTTCAACAGAATTATTTAAAAAAATAAACTCATGAAACAGGCCTGGATAAAAATGATGGAACCCTTAACTTAATATTTTGTTGCCCAACCTTTTGAGACAATCACTGCAATCAAACCATTTGTGTAACTGTCAGTGAGACTTCTGCATCTCTCAGCAGCTATTTTGAATGTTCTTAAAGAAACATTTTTTAAACACTTTTTTTTCCACCATAGAATGTTCAAAAATTTCCCAAAAAATGTTGAAAATGTGGAAGTTTTCACTGTGAAATATATATTTTTTTCCCACATTTTCAAACTTTAAAACGGGTCAATTTTGACCCACAGGACGACAGAAGGGTTAAAGTTGCTCTAAAATGAGTTAAAGTTGCTCTAAAATGAGCTAAAGTTGACCTACACTACTGTTTTCTAAGTGACCCCAAACCTTTAAACGGCAGTTTAACTGAATTCAAACAGAAATAGAATATTTTATGTCACAGAAATGACAACACAAACTGAAAACTGATCCTTTCCTGGTATTTTCGACCCTTTAATCATGATTTTTTCGTCCATTCTCCTCTTTAATCCTGACTGAAATCGTTCTAAAATGACAACAAACCACAGCCGCAGGTTTCTGAAAAGTAATTCTTTTATTAATATTTTACAATCCTTTATTCGTGGTTATGTCATTATTTACTTTTTCAGCGCCGCTTTTCGAGTGTCATTATTCCATGCTGTCTGACGACAACAAACGACAGAAGAAACAAAAGCCAGGAGGAGAGGTTTGGAGAGTGAGTCTGTACAACACTTTACCGTGGGGCAGAGAGAGATTCACATTTGGGCTCTCAGATCGACCTCTCATCAGAAAAACAACCCAGGAAACAGACCGGGTAAAAGCAGGACTGTGTAGAGTCTGGCCATAAAAACACCTCCTTTAAAAAGTCCTCGTTCTCCTCTGGGTTCAAAAAAAGAAAAAAAATCATCATCTACCATGAGAAATTCAACAAATACAAAATAGAAAGGTGGTCTCTTCCAGGTGCTGCTCCAAACATTGGAGGATATTTGTATTTGTTTGTTAAAAAAAGCTTTCTGTGAAATGAAAAGGGGCGCTGAGGAGGAAAGGAACTGAAAGCGATGAGTCTGGAGGCAGGAGGAGGAGATTATTGTTGTGCTGCTGCTGGCGGAAACATTTCCTCAATAAATGATCAATCAAATACTTCCTGAGAAATAAAGGAAATATCTACCTGGCATGGAGGAGGAGGAGGAAGAGGAGGAGGAGGAGGAGGAGGAAGAGGAGGAGGAGGAGGAGGAAGAGGAGGAGGAGGAGGAGGAGGAAGAGGAGGAGGAAGAGGAGGAGGAAGAGGAGGAGGAGGAAGAGGAGGAAGAGGAGGAAGAGGAGGAGGAAGAGGAAGAGGAAGAGGAAGAGGAGGAGGAGGAGGAGGAGGAGGAGGAGGAAGAGGAGGAAGAGGAGGAAGAGGAGGAAGAGGAGGAGGAAGAGGAAGAGGAAGAGGAAGAGGAGGAGGAGGAGGAGGAGAAGGAAGAGGAGGAGGAAGAGGAGGAGGAGGAGGAGGAAGAAGAGGAAGAGGAAGAGGAGGAGGAAGAGGAGGAAGAGGAGGAGGAGGAAGTGTTGTGTTTGTAAATAAAACAGGAGAAGCTGCTGTTCAGGGCAGTGAGTGTTTGATCAGAGTGTAAACGTGAAGGAGATAAAGGTGGAGGAGATGAAGACAGAACTGCTGGTGATGCTCAGAGAGGAGGGAGGAAAGGAAGGAAGGAAGGAAGCTGCTGGTAGCTTCCAGCACCGATCATTCCTCGTTCTCCTCCAGCAGCATCCAGTCCAGCAGACGTTTCTGGTTTTTATCTGCTGAGGTTCTGAGATGTTCAGAGAAGAATCCAGCTTTAATCTTCAGAGGAACAGTTTGTTGAGATGTTTAGATGTTTGATTCCACTCTGGGTAGATACAAACCAATCACTGTTTGGTGGAGCTAAGACTCAATGTAGCGACGGGTGGAAGATGAGCGTCCATAGAAGTGAGGACTGTCACCTTAACGGATGATTCACCAGCAGGGCTTCAGAATGTGAAGGTTGCTGTTATCTACCATCATCTAGGACATCTAGATGATGGTGGGGATTAGGAGCCTGTAGCTGGACCTGTTTAATTGGTGCTAGAAGAACGGTTTGTTGGTTTCTTGGTGGGGTGTCGTCATCAGGAAGCTGCCAGAGAACCAGAAAGGAAGCTTCCAGCCAAGAAACCGTCCAGAAGACGAGTTCCTCATGAAACCATGACTCAACGTTCAGCGCAAACTAAAACAGACGACATAAAACCAGCCAGGAAGAGGTGTTTCTGGTCCTTCCTATCGTCTCAGACATAGATATCTTTATAGATGTGTTTATAGTAGAAAACGTTGATTCATTTTCTCAGCTGGTTTCTTTAACTCTGAACATCTCGTGTCGACAACACAGTGGAGGTGACTGGAGTTTGGTTTGTGCACCGTAAAGCGTAAAAAAGTTTGATTTAAAAAGCTCATGAGGAGACGAACGCGCCTCTATCACCAACGTTTTAGAGTGTTTGAGACAAAAACGGTGAAAAAGTGAAGTTTCTGCTGTTAAACACGAACTACGTTCCAGTCTCCTCCACTCTGCTGAGTAAAGACCTGAAGAACCAGGCGGTGCTGGAGGAACATGACGAGATGAAGACCTGAAGAACCGGGCGGTGCTGGAGGAACATGAGGAGATAAAGACTTCTAGACCTGATCTGGGGCTGGAAGGCAGGATTGTAAAAAGTCTGAGGGATGATCTAAGTTTGATCCTATCCGTGACGTAACGCTGCCCACCAGGTAGAAGACGATCCTACAGTTGTCCCTCCTCCACCGAGGCTGGATGGTAGCCGGCAGGTCGGGGTATTTCTGGAGGATTCTTCAGTAGAGATGACAACAGGACCTCTGAGATGAACCTGCATGCCTCCTACCCAGCAGAGGACGGTTGACCGGCCAGGAGGTTTCTGAGGCGACAACCAGCAGCAGCAGGGCAGGAAGACGGAGATAGACGGGTTGATAAAAGGCTCTGGAACATTTAAACGCATGTTTTCTTTAGAGGGACAAATTCATGGAAATTTCAGTTCATATTTAGAACATCAGACACATTTCTACGTTCACTAAACGACCTCATCTAATCCAGCAGATCTTCCAGAACTTTTATCGTCTCAAAGCTCATAAAGTTTCGCTCCCAGTGATTCTGAACCAAAAGCAGATTCTTTGTTTTTCTCATTTCTTTCCCAGCTGTGTCTCATTTTTTCCCTGCAGTATAAATCCCTGCACCTCGATGCAAACTGTCCCCAGGTGACTTTAAAGAACGTTTAGAAGAATTAACGACTGTAGAATTGAAGAAAAATTTAAATTAGAATGAAAAAAAGACTTCTGAAATCTGTCTCCTGTGGCAAAGGCATCCCACATATTTCACTACTTTGATTTTTTATCTAATTTCATGCCTGTCTGCAGAAACACAGCCTGCAGTTCATCCCAAAACTCCCTGAGTTTTAGTTCTATGGTCACAGATGAATCACTAATGAGTCACTTTTATTCCGGAGAACTTTAGGATTAAATCTGGTGAAGTTCCCGACCAAACGGCGTGAGAGATCACGTTCAAAGAGCAGCGAAAAGTTCAAAATCTGAGGATTCTTCCTGTTTTTGAGTCTCCATGAAGACATACGACCAAGAGAGGAGAAAAATGCAGGGACTTCTGGGCTGAACTGCAGGCTGTGCTCCTAGAAACAAACGAAAACTGTAAATATGTGACGTAATGTGCAGTAGAATCCACCCAGCAGTGCTAACACCCGTGTGCACTTAGAACAATGTGGTACGAGTTAATCCGAGTGCTTTTTAAAAGTTTTGTAAAACAAATAACTCTAAAAAAAATTTTGGCGATTAAATCCATTATAATTGTGTCTTTTGAGTTCTCTTTACTTCTAATCTGAATCATTGGACTGTAAACTTTCCAACTGTTTCATTCCATTAGAAAAATCACCAAATCTAAGTTTAGAATCAGGATATTGGTTTTGTGGTGTTTCTCTCTTTAAAATTTGCCAAAAACAGACTAATTGCTGTAACCAGATTTGGTAGAAAGCAAAGAATTCTGTGCTTCCTGATGTAACTGTGAAGCTATGATTGACTCAGCTGTGATAAACAGTCGTCTAAGAGAAAAATTCAGTTTTTCAGCTGAACTGCAGGCAGTGTTTAAACATTGCAGAGACGAGACGAGTAGAGAAAAATTAAATCTGTAAGCAGCAAATTATATACAATGTCAATATTTTACAGTATTGGTTAGACCTGAGATGTCAGAAATGTAGATTTTTGCTATTTTCCAACAGTAAAAAAATCAAAGAAATTCAACTTTTGTTTTTATTTTTTATGCTTCATGATATTCTAACTGCACAGATGATATTTTGATTTTAGTTCTCTCTACTTCTAGTCAGGATTTTTCTGTTTCCATTGAGGCGCAGGACTTTATATTGGTGAGAAAAATGAGTCAGTAAAAAGGAAAAACATGACAGGAGCAGAAACTGAGTGGAGTTCTGATTTTTAAAAGGCTAAGTGAACATTTTCCAGCTGATTCCTGCCCTGCTGTGTCACTGAACGCCACTAGTTTGGGAGACGTTGCAGCACAGATTTAGGTTGTTCTCATCAGAAGAAGTGTTTTAGAGAGAGGATATATGATTAACCAGGTATCTTTGGTCCTCGAGGGGCGAATAAAAGCAACAGTTTTTAAAGCCAACAAAACAGGGAAACTCCGAGGGGCGGAAAGCTCATGATAGTCTCATAATTATACGTGTGATTTGTTTTCTCTCGTGTCTGGTTGACAAGGTCAGGAAAAGATGGAAATAAAAGGCTGGATGGTGGAGGGAGGGATGAGGAGGACAGGGTGGGAGGAGCTATCAGTGCCGGGGTGAGGAGGGTGAGGAGGAGGGAAGGGTTTCAGAATGAGTCTCTGCTGACCCTCCTCCATCCTCAGAGAGCTGAGGTCAGATCCAGGAATGTCAGCAGGAGGATCTCCTCTTCTTCACACGTCCGTCAGTCCGTCCCTCTCTCACGTCCTCGGCTGTCCGTCCGTCCGTCCGTCCGTCTGCGTCTCTCTGCAGGTCACTGGAGGTCTCGGTCTTCTAGGTACCGGTACTCAAACGTGAAACCCTCCTTCTTCCGCTGGCCCCATTTCTCATAGTCGAAGTAGATGTAGGTTCCCTGAAGAAGAGCAAAGAAGACGTTAAACCAGGAGAGTCCAACTCATCTTAGTCCAGGTTCCACATCCAGTCCAGTCTGATCTCCAGTAAAACCAGTAAAATAACCGATAAATAACCACAACTCCTAATGGTTCCTTTGTTTTAGTGCAAAAATGTTCACATTTAAGGAATTATCTTTCTACAAAACATTATGAACAACCTGAAATTTCTGCAGAAAAATAAATTCAGTTTCAGCCTCAGTTTATCGTTTCCACATTACAACTTCCAGGTCACAGAGTGTCGACAAAGGAACACAATATTTAGTCATCTGGAATTGAACCATAGAGGATTTTACTTTAAAAAAATAAAAAAAAAGACAAAAAAACAATAAAAACAAGACAAAATCTGACAAAAATGAGACACAAATCGACAAAAAAGTGACAAAAAATTTGACAAAAAAGTTACAAAGGGACAAAAAAGTGGACAAATGAGACAAAAAACACAAGCGAGACAAAAAGGAAACACAAAACAACAAAAACCAGAAACAAAATGACAAAAACAAGACAAAATATTACAACAAAGACACACGAACAACAAAGGTGAGAAACAAAATGACAAAAATGAGACAAGCGACACGAAACAAAACAAAAAACTACAAAAAAAGTTACAAAGTGACAAAAAAATGGACAGATGACAAAAAATGACAAAAGTGTGAAACAAAATGATGCACAAAACAACAAACAAAGCAAAACACAAAATGACATAAATGAGACAGAGAACACAAGTGAGACAAAGGAAACACAAAACAACAAAAACTTGAGACAAATGACAAAAATTAGACAAAAAAAGACAAGAAAACAACAAAAACTGGTCTCATTTTCGTAATATTTTGTCTTGTTTTTTTGTCTTTTTTTGTCTGACTTGTTTGTCTCAACTTTTTGTTGTTTTGTTTCTCGCTTTTGTCATTTTTTGTCTCATTTGTCCATTTTTTGTCGCTTTCTAACCCTTTTGTCTAATTTTTTGCATCTTTTTAGTTTTGATTCATGTCATTTGTCTCATTTTTTGTCATTTTGTGTCACATTTTTGTAGTATTTTGTCTTGTTTTTGGTCTTTTTTTGTCTGACTGGTGTGCCAGCTTGTGTAAATGGGTTGAAGCGTGTGAATGAATTTGTTTAGGATTAAATAAATGCAAGTAATACAGCTTGCCTACTAATTGTGCACACAGCGTATAACGACACACAACTCATAGAATCATAGAAGTTCTAGGACTCTAGATTTCCACAGAAATGAATGGAAACCAACCAGGAGGCCACTAAAACCCAGCAGGACGGTTTGCTAAACATTCAGCCGGTCTGTAAAGTGAAAGTAGGACGAGGCCGAAACTTTTTCAGGATCTCAGAAACTTCCTCCACCAGATTCTACAGACGCTGCTGACCTGCTCAAACTCATCGGTGATGGTCTTGGGCTCTTCGTGCCGCTGGAACCACATCATGTACTTGGTGTGGAACCTCCACGACTGCTTCTTCAGGGCTTTGGCTGCCAGATACTGGGCCTTAGTGCCCTGCAGAGGACAGAACGGAGGAAACAGAGCAGAAGAAGGTAGAAAACGGAGGAGGAGATGGGATGCAGGAGGAATGAAACATAGATCAGAAACTGTTCCAATGCAGACTTAAATAAATGTTAGTTTAGTGTGTAATTAACTCCAAAAGTCCCAATAAATGAGAACTAATTAAGTGCAGCAGATAAACAGAGCATAATACTGGTGTTTAATCAACCTTTAGACTACAACCTCGTGTTTACTGATCATCTTCTGGAACCATTTTTGAAAACAAATGCAGCGTCTTGTATTAACCTTCGTGTCGTCCTGCGGGTCAAATTAACTTGTTATAAAGTTTGAAAATATGGTAAAAAAATCCATTTTCACAGTGAAACTTCTGATGTCCACATTTTCAACATTTTTGGGAAATCTTTGAACATTTTTTGGTGGATAAAAGAAATGTTAAAAATGTTTCTTAAGAACATTCACATAAAAAAATTCACTGGATTTTGGTTGATTTTTATGCGAATGGGAGATTGGGAGATTTTTACTCATTTTTTGAAAATAGTTACAAGGATTTTCTGGCCAAATTTGGGGGATTTAAAAAAAAAAAAAAAAAAACTTTTAAGGGAAACTTTTAAGGAATTATTGGAATTTTCTTCCTGAAGGTTTTGCAAATTTTCAGAAATTTGGAAAATATTTTTGCAGAATTTTTGGATTTTTTTCAGACAAGGAAACAATATTTTTTGGTGGCTGTAAATGAGGACAACAGGAGGGTTGATGCAGCAGCAGCAGCAGCTTACCTCCAGGTAGTAAAAGATGAAGAAGAGGGTTTCCGTGGAAAGCCTCTGGTAGAACTCTACAGTGTCGGAGTGGGGTGGTGGCACCTGGTGGTGGAAAGGCAGGGTGGGGCAGGGGTTCCTCATCAGGTACTGCCTGTTGGAGACACAGAGGGAGGTTAGAGGGACAGAAATGAACGACCTGCAGAGTCAGAAACTTCTTCTAAATCACTTCTTAAAACCCACTTGCTTCGATGTGAGGTTTACTTTTAGTTTTAGTGTTTTATTCTGTATTATGTCTTGTTTATTTTAGATGTTCCCTCTGGTTTTATTTGATTTTTAGCTGCCTGTCGTCTCTATAATTCTTAAATTCTCTGACTTTTTGATTTTAAATTTCTAACTTTATTCCTCAATCTTGTTCTTAAATTTTCAAACTGCCTAGTTCCTTTGTTTGTTATGATTGTTGGGACTCGGACACAGGGAGAAAATGTTTGACACCACTGCTAAGTACGGACTCCTGAGAACGTGACAACGCATCGTTAATGTGTAATTGGAGCACCACCTCGGCTCATCTGCTCCCATTATCTATACCAGGGGTGTCCAACATGAGGCCCGCGGGCCAAAAGCGGTCCTCCAGAGGGTCCAATCCGGCCCTCAAAGTGGAAAAATTCCAGAGAAGACATTAACTGCAGATTGTAAATTAGTAAAACTATAAATTTAAGATAATTTCTAGACCATGACAAGTTATTTTTAATATAAAATACTGTATTGTTCATTGTTCTTTTGTCATTTTGTGTCTCATTTTTGTAATATTTTGTCTTGCTTTGGTTGTTTTTTTGTCTTTTTGTTTTGTTTCATGTCGTTTGTCTCATTTTTTGTCATTGTGTTTCTCACTTTTGTTGTTTTGTGTTTCCTTTTTGTCTCGCTTATGTTTTTTGTCTTATTTTCATAATTTTTTGTTTTGCTTTGATTGTTGTTTTGTGTGTTTTTTGTCTTTTTGTTTTTTCACTTGTACTGTTTGTTTACTTTTTTGTTGTTTTGTTTTGTCATTATTTGTCTTGTTTTTGTCATTTTGTGTCTTTTTTGTAATATTTTGTCTTGTTTTTTTTTTTTCCTTTTTTGGTCTGGCTTTTGATCATAAAGTAAAGTAAAACACTATATAATTCAGTTCCAGATGACTAAATGTTGTGTTCCTTTGTAGATGCTCTGTGATCTGGAAGCTGTGATGTGGAAATGAAAAACTGAGGCTGAATGTTGTTGAAATTAAAATCTGAAAAGTCAGTTTAAATCTCCAGTTCCTCGTGTTTCTAACGGCGTTTGGTCGGAGCTGTGGAGAGATCCAGCCTCCTGATAGATTCACAGAGTAGGAACATTCATCAGTGGGTCAAACACGCTGCCCAGATGCACTTTTCCATCCAAAGCCAGTATTTTTAGACGTGTGACAGACCCAGTTTGTCGTCTCCGTTTCCATTAGGCTTTTTGTGATGTCAGCGAGCATCCAAAATACCAACCGTGTCACAAAAAAACAGAGCAAACACAAAGTTTGGAGCGACAACACTCACGGCGTCTGACTAACACGAGCACTGAGACTCAAACATGGTGGAAATAAACGAGTGTTTAGGCAGAAAAACAACAGGAAGTGAAGTGGAGTTCATGCGTCTATTTCACTCGACAAAATCTAGCTTTAAATACAGAAAAAGAAATCCCTGCAGGCCGTGTGTGTGTGTGTGTGTGTGTGTGTGTGTGTGTGTGTGTGTGTGTGTGTGTGTGTGTGTGTGTGTGTGTGTGTGTGTGTGTGTGTGTAGAACACAACAGGTACTGTGTTGTGGCACAAGAGGGTTTGAGTGTTTGGATTTAAATGTCAATTGTAGCTGTGTGGGCTGACTGCATGGAACAATAGATAGTAACAGGATAATCTGTTCTGTGTGTGTCTGTGTGTGTCTGTGTGTGGTTACATTGCTACACACTGTAATACCGGAAGATAACTAATGAAACACAGTGGTCCCTCATCTATAGCGGAGGTTACGTTCCAGGTGAAATTCCGCAAAGAACCACACAACAGTTCAGTCATAGATCGGCTCTGCGATCGCTACGTTATTTTAGTTATTTTTGCGGCAAAATAAGCATTTTCTAGCCTAAAATATTGAAAACAAGCTAAAAAATATATAAAAAATAGTACCTAAAACATATTAAAAGAATTTTTGATGTAAATAAAATGTGTTCTTTCTGAAAATTTGCAAAACCTTCAGGAAGAAAAATCCAATAATTCCTTAAAAGTTTCCCTTAAAAGTTTTATTTCAAAAAATCCCCCAAATTTGGCAAGAAAATCCTTGTAAATATTTTCAAAAAATGAGTAAAAATCTTCCAAAAAAATCCTAAAAATATCTAGTGATTCCATATATATCAGTAAAACTTCTAATATTTTCTTTAAGAACATTCAGAAAAAATGTGAATGTTCTTAAAGAAACATTTTTCACATTTCTTTTTTTCCACCAAAAAAATGTTCAAAGTTTTCCCAAAAATGTTGAAAATGTGGACATCAAACGTTTCATTGTGAAAATAGATTTTTTCCACATTTTCAAACTTTAAAACGGGTCAGTTTTGACCCGCAGGACGACGTCAGGGTTAAACTTATTTTGAGTTTTCTTGTAAAATTGAACTCAAGACAAGATAATTTCAAGAGATGTTTGACTTAAGATGTTTATGATGCATTGTCTTAAAACAAGTCCCTCCATCTGCTGAAATGTCAGTTGTTAAGTGAATTTATCTTAAATCAAGTGGGATGAGACATTTTGACTGAAAATCAGACAAATAGACTTGGTAAGATTGTGAGTTTTTGCAGTGCAGTCTCCTCTGTCTCCTGTTTAGCAGCATTCAGCATCTGGCCTCCGTTCCACAGACGTCTGATCGCTGCATAGTGTAGCTCTGCAGTGTGTGGGGAGCTTTTATCAAGCTTTAAAATATATAGAAGTCATAAAATAACTATGGTGGCTACTTTGCAGAATCTCGTCTACCGTGGGGGTTACGTTCCAGACCCTCCCGCGATACACCACTGTGTAACACAGTAGAAGGTTGTTGGACACTTTAGCTACTTTCGTCAGTTTAGTTTGGTTTTGTTTGTTTACTTCTGACATTTTGCTAATAATACTTCTGTTCTTAACAACCTAACTTCCTAAACTTCAACCGTAATGGCATCACTAAACATGACACGTCAGAGATGCACTGCACCTGATCCTCTCAGAGTCGGACGGGTGAGGCATGTGCGTCCACGCCGCCTCCTCCATGGCCTGTTGGTAGAGCTGGTCTTTGGACAGGGGGACGGGCCCCAGAGGACAGACCCCCAACGAAGGGGGGATGCTGACCTCCGACAGCGAGGGCTGAGGTGCTGAGGGGGGACCCGAGGGGGCCGTAGTGCTGCTGGGGAAGATGTCTGGAGAGAGAGGGGGACAAGAGGACGGAGGGGTGAGGGAAGGTGAGGACGTCGGGGAGTGAGAGGTGATTCAGGATTGGAAGTTGGAGACAAAGAGCGAGAAGTTGAGTCAGGGACGATAATATCATCAGCAGTTTGTGTTGAGAGGAGGCTGAGAGTGGGAGGTGAGATGACATTTTGTTCCACTAAACTCCAGCTTTCCTGCTTCTGCTCCCTCGATCTGCTGCTGTTCAGGTGTATCTGTGAGTTACCTGGGGTGAGGTGCAGGGAGGGCACGTCTCCCTCGATCCCTGAGCTGAGTGCTGCTCGCTCGGCCATGGACTTCAGGCTGCTCAGAGGCTCCTGGGGCTGATGGGGACAGACAAGGAGACTCATGGGAAAACAGACTCTGCTGGACGTGTGCACACAGCTATCGTACCTGCACCGCTGGTAAAGACGTCACGGAAATCACTTTGACTTCCCTTTGTTTGTTGTGGTTGCTCCGGTGTCCTCCCCACCAAAGATGCATGTGACGTAACGTCAAACTAAATGACGAAGACCAGGAGAGGATGCTAGGAGGTCGTTCAGGGTTGGACTGGACGCATTAAACCAGGAGAGTCAAACTCATTTTAGTTCCACATTCATCCCAGTCTGATCTCCAGTGGACCGAACCAGTTAAACCACAGCAGAATAACCTAGAAATAACCACAACTCCTAATGGTTCCTTTGTTTTACTGCAAAAATGCTCACATTTAAGGAATTATCGTTCTACAAATCATTATAAACAACCTGAAATTTCTGAAGAAAAATAAATTCAGTTTCATCAACATTCAGTCTCAGTTTATCATTTCCACATTACAACTTCCAGATCACAGTGTCGACAAAGGAACACAACATTTAGCCACCTGGAACTGAACCAGAGAGGATTTACTGGAGGATCACAATGACAAAAGTCAGACAAAAAACAACACAAACAAGACAAAATTTTAGAAAAATGAGACACAAAACGACAAACAAAATGACAAAAAAAAGACAAATGGCACGAAACAAAACAAAAAAAAGAGACAAAAAATTTGACAAAAAGTTACAAAGCGACAAAAAAATGGACAAACGCCAAAAATGAGACAAAAAATGACAAAAGCAAGAAACAAAACAACAAAAAAATAGACTAACAACACAAACGAGACAAAAAGGAAACACAAAATGACAAAAACGAGAAACAAAACAACAAAAACATGACAAAATATTACAAAAATGAGACACAAAATGACACAAGTATTAGTCAAAAATCATTGACAAGTATTTTACTTTCTGATCTAAACAACTTGTCATGGTCTAGAAATGATTTTAAATTTATAGTTTCACTAATTTACAATCTGCAGTTAATGTCTTCTCTGGAATTTTTACACTTGAGGACCGGATTGGACCCTCTGGAGGACCGCTTTTGGCCCACGGGCCTCATGTTGGACACCCCTGCTGTAGACTGAGTTTGACATGGATTCATCTTCATATTTTGGCAATTAAATCCATACATAAAAACACGTTAACAGACTTTTCCCCTCCAGTTGGTGATTCTGAGAGGCTCACATCAGTCCAAGGAGTGAACAAAGTCCAAAAATGACTGCATGTTTAATGTATTATGAATTAAATGTACAGTAACAGCTGCAACTCTCAACATAAACACTGCAGGTTTCACACAAGATTTCATTCTCATTCATTTTTCATTCAAACACGTGACGCTGAGCTGTTAAATTTGATTTCCTCTCATTGTTCTCTCCAGTTTTGTTGAAGTTTGGTAACAACGGCTGAGACAGTAAACAGCAGTAATGAGACCGTAATCATCCCCCGATGGATTTAACTGTGGGCAGAATTAATTAAAGTGGAAGCTCGCTGTGTTTGCCAGTAAATTAATAGTCCACGGAGATTTGGGAGATTAAGTTGCTCTCTTTGTAAACGACAAACAATAAACCGTCTTTTAAAACCCACAGAGATCAAATCTGTGCTGGATGCTCACCTTTATGCTGTCGGAGGACTGAGAGTACGACAGCGGCCCGTTCAGCAGGCTGCCGCCGCTCACCGGTTTGGCCTCGCTGTAGGAGGCCGGCGACGGAGAGCTGGACGACAGACTCATAGAGCCCAGTAGACTGGGACCAGTGTCCTTACTGGGAAAGAGGAGGGACAGGAAAGAGGATGAGAGGATCGTACATACTAACATACACCTGTATATGGGTCCGTATATAACTGAAGGACTTGACACACAATCATAAACAATAATAAAATGAGCTTATTCAAAAATATTTGATTGTGTTGTTTTTATTAAGTTGACATGACTCAAAATTTATCCAAAATGATATGAAAATTGTCCAAAATGACTCAAAAATGACTCTAAAGACACAAAAATGATCCAAAATGACGAGAAAAGATCCAAGCTGACATAAAATTAGTTGAAAATGGTTCAAAATGACTCGAAAATTGTTCAAAATGACTTGAAAATGATCCGTAATTACTGAAAATGAGTCCAGAATGACATAAAATTTTTCCTAAATGACTCGAAAATTATCCCAAAGACACAAATATGACACAAAATGACAAAAAAAGATCCAACCTGACATAAAACTTCTTGAAAATGACAAGAAAACTGTTCAAAATGACTTGAAAATTGTCCAGAATGACTTAAAAATTGTCCTAAATGACTCGAAAATGATCCTGAAGACACAAAATTTATCCAGAATGATTAAAAAAAGGTCCAAGCTGACATAAAATTTGTGGAAAATGACCCGAAAATGGTCCAAAATGACTCAAAAACTGTTCCAAATGACTTGAAAAACGATCCATAATTACAGAAAATTATCCTAAAATCCCATGAACTTTGTCCTAAAGGACTTGAAAATTATCCTAAAGACATGAAAATGATCCAAAATGACGAGAAAAGATCCAAGCTGACATAAAATTTGTTGAAAATGACTCAAAAATGTCCAAAGTAAGTCGAAAATGGTCGAAAATGGGTCGAAAACGATCCATAATCACAGAAAGTTAGTCTAGAATGACATGAAATTTGTCCTAAGTGACTCAAAACTTGTCTGGATCAATCTATAATTGAAGGACTTCAGAAATCCATGGGATATATTTTGCATATATTTTTATTAAAAATTTAAAAAACTAATGTTTTTATGTCCATTATGATCATGTCTTTACAAATTCCATGATTATTTATAATGGAAACAATCACTTATTAATAAAAAAATGACTGGATATCACTAAAATGCCAACTATGATACAAAAGTCGCACAACTATATATTGACCCAGATGACTGAAAATAAATAACATAAACAATCAAACAGTCCTAAATAAGCTACTACAATATTTCCATGTTTGTGCTGCTTCATACTTACGGCTGATTGGCTGTGGAGGTCAAAGATGAAGGTTGGCTGCTTTGTGATTGGCTGGCACTGTTGAGGGCGGAGTCTGTTGTGCTGTCTGCTACTACAGCACTGTAACCTGTCAGGTGGAGGAGACAAACGCAGCATTAATGTCAAAATAAACGACAACTCAACTCATATTTACAAGCTTCAGATGCTGAAGAAGTGAAATACAAGAACCTGATCAGAAATAAGCCAATAAATCAAATGAAAGACTTTATTTTAGGAGAGTTCTCATAGAATTAATGGGCATAAATAACTTTTAAATGTAAGGAAGGCATTTTAAGGAGCTGGTGACACCTAGAGAATATCATATATATATGCCACTATTTGAGAGTGAAATGTGTGGATTCTGGGTTTTCATGTCAGAATTAGCCACATTAAAAGAACATCAAATACAGTGAAATTCAACCTGAACAATTTTAGACAAATTAGACCTTTTACAACACGTGGTGCTGCTAGAATGTTCCTACATCCCATGATACTATCACACACTGACGCTGACGTGTAAATACAGGCAAAATCATAGAATCGCTCTATAAAAAATCTTTAAAGGTCTTCGATAGAAAACTAATATCATATGTGTGAAATATGTTAGAGAAGTACAACTTAGTGAGCTTTGACGATATTAATGTTAAATGTGCTTGTTTGATCTATAAGGTGTTCCATGGACTCCCCCTGCCCCCCATGTCTGACTTTCTTAAAGAAGGGCTCACAGTGGGACCAGGACCTCCTCTAGAGGGGACCGTGAAGAACAGCCTCCTTCTGTTAAGGCCTGTAAGATCTGGACCAGTCTTCTGCTCTCCATCAGGGAGAGTCTCCCATTAAAATTCACCTTAAACAGCTGGAAGCCAACCAGTCTGGTGACCACTGACCTTTCACTTCTTTGTGCTTTTATTGTCATTTATTGTCTGATGTTTCACAGTTTTTTTTGTACCTGCTTAGGGACTGTGGATGTAAAATAACATGGTTTCTATAATCCTGCATATTTACGTCTATTGCTGTCTAAATATACGTTCATTAATGTGCACTGTCCCTATCAAATAAAGAAATGAGTAAAAAAGAATTTTAAACTTTCCCTAAAAGGACATTTCCCGTGGTTTTCAGCCTGCATATGTTCGTGGCTGCTGCAGACTTCAGATACTCACTAGTGCTACCGTTCTGCTTCTGTTGGCTCGGCGGTCGCACCGACAGCGACGAGTTTCCTCCCACGACTCCCACGCTCCCCGCTGATCCGGTGCCGCCTCCGTTGCTCCCGATAACCCCGACTCCGCTGCCTGGAGCTAAGCCTCCTACTGGGCTCAGCGACATCAGGGAAGACCCCTGCACCCCCGACTGACCGGAGCCCAGACCCAGAATCCCAGACCCGATGCTGCCCATCCCCGGCGACGCCCCCAGCAGACCTCCCGTGGAGGACGTCGGCCCGCCGACCGTGATGCTGCCGATGGAGCCCAAGGCGCTGTTGGTGGTCGTGGTGCTGACGCCGCCCAGAGAGCCCGGTAAGCCGGAGCCCACCGCACCCGAGGCGGCCGCCTGAGCGTAGGGCGCCGGGGTGGAGCCGGACAGAAGGCTCGCCATGGTGCTCAGGGACGCCGGCATCCCCGACAGGCCGAGGCCCCCGGACATGGGGCTGGTGGTGATGGAGCCGGACAGGCCGCCTTTCCCCAGAGACAGGCCCAGGCTGAGGCCCAGGCTGTTGGAGGTCGGCGTGGGCCCCAGGGGGCCCTGAGGCTGGGAGTTTGAAGTGAAGAGCCCCTGTGTGCTGGCGTTGGGTGGGGAGGAGGCGGAGGAGGCGGGGTGGCTGTTGGTGGAGGTGCTGGGGTTGGAGATGGGCGCCATGGAGGCGGAGCTGACGGAGTTTTTGGCCTGCTGCTGTGCTGACGGGTGCGGCGGCTGCTGGGTGGCGTTGCTGTAGCTGCCGGCGGAGGTGTTGGAGTGGAGAACCCCCGAGTTGCCGTGATGACTGTTGCCCGCGGAGCCGCCGCTTCCTCCCCCGGCGATGGTCGCCATAGAGACCAGTGAGGATGAGGTTAGTCCCGAGACGGAGGAGGAGGAGGAAGAGGAGGAGGAGGAGGAGGAGGAAGAAGAGGATAACGAGGAGGAGGGGTTTCCGTTCTTCACAGGTGACTGGGAAATAAATGAGACAGAAACTGATTTAATGTATGAAAACCTGCACAGCACACACCAGAAAAGACAGAATATCGAGCTAAATATGCAGCACTTCAAAACAGGAGC
Organism: Amphiprion clarkii; assembly: GCA_027123335.1. Lineage (NCBI taxonomy): Eukaryota > Metazoa > Chordata > Actinopteri > Pomacentridae > Amphiprion > Amphiprion clarkii. The sequence continues at coordinate 34,148,655 of CM049580.1, read as the reverse complement.
TTCATCAGGGAACTACAAGTTTCACTCACTAATGTCAGGAATGTTTTGGAGTTTTTCTTTGATTAAAACAAAGAAAACAAGAAAATTAAAGTCAATTCAACATGGAACCAACACTTCCTAGTAAACACATTATACCACTGCAGGATGCTAGGGCTTTCATGTTAGCAATATATCGAGACTTTTACTGTTAATCAATCTTTTAATTGTTCTGGAGAATGTCAGAGAATCTTCTAATAGCTTGTGAATGTTAAAAAATCTGAAAATAACTCACATATCCTGATATAAGCCCAAAAAATGAAGCAAAACTCTGACAGAAATGATAAACCGAATGGACTTTTTTCTACCTGTTGGCTAGTAAATAAGTTATTATTCAGTAATGTCGTCGTCATGATTGTAGTGGGTATTCCTGGAGCTGTTGGCATTAGTGGCTTTGAATGTATTTCTGACAGGTAAAACAGAACAGGAAGCTTCAGCGTCTTCAGACTAACCTGACTAACTTCGCTGTCTGTTGAACGTCCCCTCTTCTTGTCATCTTCTGAGTTCTCCTGAAAGACATTAAGGCCTCAGATCAACACAAACTTCACAGTCGTTGTGTTTAAAAAGCTGCAGCACAAACCATTGAAACTCTGAACTTCTTCAACTTCTCTTTACTAAAATATTTCATTATTTTTATCGGTGTACAGTTTATTACTTTATACTTCCATTGCTGCTTTACATCCGCTACCAGTCAAAAGTTTGGACACAAATTTCTTATTTAATGGTTTCATTATTTTTCTACATTGTAGATAAATTCTGAAAACATCAAAACTACAAAAGAATACATATGGAATTATTATTTTTATATCTTGAATTTCCCTCAGGATTAATCAAGTATCCATCCATCCATCCATCCATCCATCCATCCATCCATCCATCCATCCATGGTTAGAAACAAAAAAGTGTTAATCTTCAGTATGAATCTACAATGTAGAAAATAATATAATTAAATAAAGTTAATAGAAGTCAGTAATAAGTAAATATTGATATTTATTGAGTTTTTTTCCCCCATTTAACCATTTCAGTCTGTTTTTAGTCAATATCAGTAATTATTGATCACTTTTAATGGCCTATATTTTGTTATTAAGTCCAGGAGAAAAGGTGTTTTTCTTACTTTAACCACTTTAGTCTATTTATCAAGGTACACAGGTAATAATTTAATGCTAACACAGCTACGAAAAACACACAAATAAACACATTTACACTGAAACTCATAGAGAATTGACTGATTTCACTCTGGTGAAACATCAGTGCAGTGAAAATTTGTGTGTTCTGAGAATTTTGTGCATTTAAGAAAACATTTTTTTTCTAAATAGACAACATTGACTTCAATATCATTTTTGATTTTACTCGCATCAGTCTGTGCAACATCAGTATTTTCATCCATATAGAACAATCCTGTGCAGTATTCAGTGAAATCTGCAATATCTGTGTTTCCATATATGGAAGATTCTGTACAACACCAACAGGACTTGTGTGTATTCACTTGTTTATTTTTATTTTTAGACTCATGTCCCTACATTTTTGCACTGGAAGATTTCCCACACTGATTAATAAAAGCTTCTCTGATCTTAGATGAGGATAAACAGCAAAAAAAGAATGATCTCACCTTTACAGATATTAAATGAAGAATACAAATAAGAGAGCATGCTTTGTGTTTGTTCATGAAACTGAATGTTGCACATTTGTTTGCATCTGATGCAAGGAAGACTATTATACAAACGATTTGAAAAGTTCCTTATTGCTATTATGTGCCTATATATCGATACAGTTTGTCGCCCAGGCTTAAGGTCTTGTTTTGTATATTGATCATTTGTGTTTGGGTGAGTAAATCATAATCTTCCATCCTGCAGGACAATAACACTGTGTTCTATCCTAAGATCATAATCAATGTCAGCACATTTAGGAAGCAAAACCAAACTTTTGTCAGTTTTTAAGAATCCAAACTCACAACATTTTCCCCTGGAGAATTAAAAGTTAAACTCTGCTGAGTGAACTTCACGTTTTCATGCTCTACACCCAGTTCCTTTACGTTCCCTTTCAAAGTGCAGCTCCTCATCACTGAACAATACCACGCCTTCTATTCAGACGCATCAGACTTATAATAACTACTCTCACTGCATACTGCCTGTGGGTGGACAGGAAGAACTGACGATATAAAGGCGATATAGCAGAACAATAAGAGCAGATGGCAGGGAATTACGATAGCGGATACAAAGGCAATTATCTCACATTGACATTTCAGATATTGACCCGACTGGATTCCAGGTGACTGGAACAATCGACTTAATTACCTCTGATTGCTGATGTTAAATTCAGAGGTCAGCGAAGAGATAATAACACATCTGACTGATGATGTTTAATGCAAAAGCCATGGGTCAGGTTAAGCTTTTTTTGTCTGGTTTTTGACACGGCAAATCATTAGAGAGAGTAAAAAAAAAAAAAAAAAATGAATTCACTGAGGCCCAAATTACTCCTAATCTTTTCCGTCCACAGACAAAACTGCACTAAATGTATTTTTTTCTGTGCAGAGGACAAGTTTGAAGTAGTTTTCTCACTGTAGTGCAAGTTGCAGGCGACGGGGGAATGGGCGAGGACGAGGTCGTGGAGGTGGGTGTGCTGCTGGAGTGCTGGAAGATCTCGTCCTCCAAGTGCGAGTGACCCGGCGGGGAGGTGGCGAGATGAGCTGGAGGGAGCAGACACAGAGGGAGAAGAGTTCACCGATAGCTGCAAACCCGTATCGATTCACTGTACTTTGGTTTACTTCAAATTAAAGTTGAAAACTGTGGCGCTACTTTAGTTAAAGCGAGACAAATCCAAAGTTAGTCACGTTCTACACAGTCACATTCTACGGAGACCAAAAAAAAATCATGAACACTGATGTTAAAATGAAAATCAGCAGCGACGTAGCCATGATTCTGTAGAACTGGAAAGGAAATCTGAACTGTTGGAACAAACACAAACAGAAGGACAAGCATTTGATTCCATTAACTTCATGAATGAACTGCACATAAATGTAAAAAACACAGTAAAAGAAGATGGAAGCAAAGCCAGGAGTGCGTTCCAGCATCCATACTTTCAGATTACACAAATACCAGGTACGTTTCTTTATTTCCCCCATGTGAAAGGCATATATAGTCATGGAAAAACTTAATAGACCACCCTTGTTTTCTTCAATTTCTTGTCCACTTTAATGCCTGGTACAACTGAAGGTACACTACCTGAAGAACACAATGAACATGACAACAAATGCAGCTGATTCCATCATACTTTATGTCCTATTTGACATGCTGAAGCTTCACTGTATTCCCAGGGTATATAAGAGGACATTTCATGCCATCATCTGATAATTTTTCCATGACTGTATAGTCCTTATCACATCTTTATTCTGATCCCTATTACACAAATATTCCTAGTCGTGTTTTTTACGATGCTTATTTGTATGTAGCTGCTGTAACATCTCAACATCTCTGGTGAGGGATCAATAAAGCTCATCTTATCTTACATAGTATGTCAAACGTAGTAAGCCAAAAATACCAGGATATCTCCGGCTGTCGTATTTTGCAGTATGCAAGTCAGCATGTTTCCTCTGCAGCTACACCACATACCAGAATAAACAAGCTTGAGGTGCTCAGAGCGCACATACAGACATGTTTCGAATGCACAGATACTTCGTAGGTTCAATCGCAGCATGTACCTAAACTAAAAAGATGTGATTTGGAACCCAACCCAGTTGTTCACCAACTGCTGAAAGAATCCCAAAGAAGAAGGAGAAACAAACAAAACGTTTTCCATCATCAAGAGAAAAATGGAGCGAGGTCTTTAGGAAGTGTTTTCAGTTGGATAAGTCGCAATTATTCCTTCAACAAGGCAAAAAAACATCTGATCTGGATCCGTCATGCGAGTTGAATGTTTATTGAGTTAGAACAGACTCAGAAAAGGTGATTTCTCATTAACTGTTTTTAGGAAAAGTCTAGAATGATCCCAAGCGAAGTGAAAAAAGATTGTGATGACTGGACCTCTAGTCTTCACACCACTTTCTGAGGCTTTTTAAAAATGTGATAAGACACTCCTGACTGCCAACAGTTTGTGTATTTTTGTCAGATTTTGCATCCCTAACAGTCTTGCAAGGTCGAGTTTGAACAGGTTGCTTCCTGTAGATATTTCGCTCTTCAGTCGTGATATTTTCTCCTCAAAGGGAGCCACACAGAGCATCACTTCTTGTCTCCTTGAGTCTACATTTTACATTTCTATTCTGTGTTGTGCAAACAACCAATAAATAAGTGATGTGAAGTGAGGCCGGATGATCCCCGGCTCCTCGTCTACTCACGAATTTCCTCCAGATCCAGGTCATCGTACAGGAACTCATTCTCCTCAAAGTCTGGGTCCTGCGACGAGTCCAGGTAGTACTCCACATCATCCTGCGTAAAGACAACACAAAGAACGAGTTTAGAAAGATGCACTGCAAAAACTCAAAATCTTACCAAGTCTATTTGTCTTATTTTTAGTCAAAAAGTTTGAAAATGTGGGAAAAAATATATATTTTCACAGTGAAACTTCTGATGTCCACATTTTCAACATTTTGGGGAAATCTCTGAACATTTTTTGGTGGAAAAAAAAAGAAATGTTAAAAATGTTTCTGAAGAACATTCACAAAAATATCAACCAAAATCCAGCGAAATTCGCTGGATTTTGGTTGATTTTTATGTGAATGTTCTTCAAGAAAATATTACAAGTTTTACTGATATATATGGAATCACTTTAGATATTTTTAGGATTTTTTTGGAAGATTTTTATTAATTTTTAAAAAATATTTACAAGAATTTTCTTGTCAAATTTGGGGGGATTTTTTTAAAAAATAAAACTTTTAAGGGAAACTTTTAAGGAATTATTGGAATTTTCTTCCTGAAGGTTTTGCAAATTTTCAGAAAATTGAAGAATGCAGTGGAATTTCTTTTCTGAATTTTTGGATTTTTTTCTGACAAGGAAACAATATTTTTGGTGCCTGTAAATGAGGACAACAGGAGGATTAATACATCTCAAATTAGGAGGCTAAATGAAAGCAAAACTCTATTTTTGAGTGAAAAACAGTTTTTTTTTTTTAGCATGTCTGGCTTATTTTACGACACCTAAGCTTGACAATCCTGGTAAAATATAGTTTAAAATGAGTTTTCCAGCTAATTTTAAGATCTCAATATTCTAAATATCATATCTTATTTCTAGAAATCTTACCAAGCCATTTTTCACTTGTTCTATTGGCAGATTTGTTCACTTATTTCAAGGTAAAAGTTCCTTGAAATAAGTTTTTTATTTCCTTGTTTTGAGAGGGGCATTTTTTCCAGTGTGGGAAGGACATGAAAGGATGATGACTGTAGTCAGATACAGAAACAAACCTTGATTTTCCTGATGGCTTCGACTTGCACCGAGTCGTTGTCCAGCATCCTGAGTATCGTCTCCAGCATCCGGATGTGGTACCGATGCTTCTCGATGAACTTCTTGAGCTCTTCGATCCGGTCCTGCTTCTGCAGAGAGAAACGTGAACAAAGACCTTTGAGTTTTGATGTCAGAGTTCAAATCTGAAATGTCTGGACACATGTTAGGTATAAAAATGTCCGTATTTATTATGTTGGCATTAATGCAAAACACAAACTCAGATGAATTATTTATCGCAACGGCAGGAACAAAACCACGCTTACAAAGAAAAACAAGCGTCTGAATGTGAAAAAGCATGCTGAAAGTTTTACAAGCAAAACGAAAAAAAAGCACAGACGAGCGGAAACATCAGAGACGTATAACAGCATGTGCACTCATGGACCGCCACTTAATGCACCACTTCTGATTTCAATATTTAATTCTTCTACTCCTCCACAGTCGATTCATACATATTCTGATGCTCCTGGGCATTTCACGCATCGTATATTGTGTGTTTGTTCACCCTACAGACAGAGCTACACATATTCAGATGTTTCTGTTGGATGAAAACTTTACCAAAGAGTGAAAGTGTGGCTCCGCGGGTCACTGGCTGAGCTGATGCGATGGTAAAAACACAGACGCAACACTTGCAGATATACATTGTGTTGTTTAGCTGCTGGACTGTTTAAGTGGAGGCAGCGGAGTGGAACATATTAATGTGTTTTACTGTGGTACATATATATATATATTAATGCTGCACATGTCAGGAACGTGAACCAGACTCAGTGTTGCTGACTCGACAGATAAACTGTAAGGAACAGAACGGGAAGAAAAAGTCTGTTGTTGTCTTTTGTTGTCTCGCTTGTATTGTTTGCCTATTTTTTGTCATTTTGTTTCTCATTTTTTGTCAAGTTTTTGTCGTTTTGTGTCCATTTTTCTGTCGCTTTGTAACTTTTTTGTCCAAATTTTTGTCTGTTTTGTTTCGTGTCGTTTGTCTCATTTTTTGTCATTTTGTGTCTAATTTTCTGTAATATTTTGTCTTTTTTTTGTGGTTTTGAGCATCCAGTAAATCCTCTGTGTTTCAGTTCCAGGTGACTAAATGTTGTGTTCCTTTGTCGACACTCTGTGATCTGGAAGTTGTAATGTGGAAATGATAAACTGAAGCTGAATGTTGATGAAACTGAACTTATTTTTCTTCAAAAATTTCAGGTTGTTCATGATGTTTAGTAAAAAGATAATTCCTTAAATGTGAACATTTTTGCACTAAAACAAAGGAACCATTAGGAGTTGTGGTTATTTATAGGTTACTATGCTGTGGTTTTACTGGTTTTACTGGTCCGGTCCACTGGAGATCAGACTGGACTGAATGTGGAACCTGAACTAAAAGGAGTTTGACTCCTCTGAGCAAAAAGATTGAAACCAAACTCAACCATTTCCTATATTCTGCTCGGCTCCATCAGTTCACAGCGACAGGAGAAGGCTGCGTTGGTTAGAGGACATTTCCAGTCGCAGATTAACACACATTTGGTGCTCTAGTTAGTATTTGGGGCAGCGGCACAAAATAATGCAGGAAGATGTCACCCAGTGCAGGAGAGCAACACTGATGTGTTTTTAATTAAACAGTGGCGCTACGCGGCACAAAGGGAACAAACATATCAGAGGATACAAGCTGGTTTTGATTTCTCTACAGTTAAAAAAAAACAAAAAGAGATACTGACATCACCCAACTCATTCTTTAAATTATAAACTAAAAACAGCCGATCCCAAAAGCGAAAAAACACTTAAATGTTTCAGCTGTGAGCTTCTTTCATCTGAGCAAAAAGAGAGAACAGTGAGAAATATTCATACTGTGGATGATTCCTCCAGTTAAAACATGCAACACAGAAAATCAAACCAGATATAGGAGACAAGTCAGAGCAGGCAGTTAAAATAAACAGTAAAAATGACAATAAATGAAATGAATAATTAGCTAGATTAGCACGCAACTCAAACAAGGGAACTAGGCAGTTTGAAAATTAAAGAACAAGATTGAGGGTTAAAATTAAAAGTCCAAAAATTTGAGAATTAAAGAATTAGAGAGACGACATCACACCAAAGAACCAGGCAGCTAAAAGTCAAATAAGACCAGAGAGAAGATCTAAAATAAACAGGATATAATACAGAATAAAACACTAAAACTAAATGAAGCTAAAAGTAAACATCACATAAAAGCCATAAAAGTCTGGAAAGAATAAAGAAAGAAGCTGGGTTTTAACCTCAAAAACGTAATCAAAAATAACCCGACAAGTGCTTTTTTTGATGTGTTACATCAAACTGAACGGATCGATCTATATGAATTATATCGTATATTTAGGAATGACCTTAGATTCACAACTTCATTTCAAACAGCAGGCGGTTAAAATAACAAATAGAACGAAATTTAACCTGCATAATTTTACATTTATTCGGAATAATTTATCTGGAATCAGCTCAAGCATATTTTGATGTGATGATTCTGTCCCACATGTTGTTCTGTGTAACGAATTGAGCTGTAAAATGTTGCTTCTCCTTTTTGTCGTTTTCTGTTTCCTTTTTGTCTCGCTTGTGTTCTTTGTCTTTGTGTTTCTTTTCTTGTCAGTTTTTGTCATGTTTCTGTTTATGTCGCTTTGTAACTTTTTGTTAAATTTTCTGTCTCTTTTTTTGTTTTGTTTCGTGTCGTTTGTCTCATTTCTTGCTATTTTGCATCTCATTTATGTAATATTTTGCCTTCTATTTGTTTTTTGTCTTTTTTGTCTCCAGGTGGAAATTAACCGTACGGCTACAATCTCTCATATTTACATGGAAATAAACATTAATATGAACCGTCCCATTTAAAAAAATAAAACAAGCATATACATATCCACTGAGAGGCCGTTGGATTTGCAGTTAGACAAGAAAGAGTCAGGATTTATAGACGTGCAGCACCTTTATTTTTTATCCCTGTATGCACACTGATTCCTTTTTATCTCACCTTCTGCACCCTCAACAGGAAACAAATCAGTTGTGTTGTTTGGAAACTACGACTGAGTGCAGAAGGCGACACTTTGCCATGATTTTTCCATGAAACAGATTCTTATTTTTTGTTTTTTTGCCCTTGACATTTGCAGCTTGTGAGAAGCTGGAGACCAGAAACTCGTGTCTTTGCAACATTTCTCTGAAGATCTGCGCTGAGAGAGGCGAGTCCTACGCTTTTGGCCGGTGAAGGTAAACGCACAAGCAGCAGACAAAAATAAACCCCTCAGGGTCTCATTTAGAAAAACGTCTTTTGTGCAAAATTCAGACTCGGAGCCAAACATGAGGCGGATGCAGAGAAAGCCACATTTTCTGTGACATAACAGAATAGTAATTTTTCTGACACCGTGAGTTTGAAGTCTGAATGCCGAGCGACGGACCCGTGAGTTCTCCTGGTCTCTGTGTCATCTCTCTATAAATGAGGTCTCTGGAGAGGATTTCAAAGGGAAAGTGAGAGAGCAGCGGTCAGCAAGGTTCTCCTGAAGATGAATGGAGGACACACTATCTGACCTCTGGAGCCGAGAGGAGATAAAAGAGGAGAGGAGGGCTGGAGGCCGACCGACCCGTCAGCCGTAAACAGAGGAGGGAAAACGAGAAAGGAAACAGACGAGCAGAGAGGAAGGAATGAATGAATGAATGAATGAATGGGAGCTGAGAGCAGACCGACCTCCTTGTCTCCTTTCTTTTTCCTCGTCTGGACTGACAGAGACTCCACTTCGCTCTCGAACTGGTCCACCTGCATATTCAACGTGTCTATCGTGTTCTGGAAGAAGAGAAGAAGAGTTGGAAAGAGTTAACGGCACAACTGAAGAAGACGAGCCTCAAGAACTAAACGACTGAGCTGGTTGTTGGTGCTTTAATCCTCCTGTTGTCTTCATTTACAGCCACCAAAAAATATTGTTTCCTTGTCTGAAAAAAAATTCAAAAATTCAGCAAAAATATTCCCCAAATTTCTGAAAATTTGCAAAACCTTCAGGAAGAAAATTCCAATAATTCCTTAAAAGTTTCCCTTAAAAGTTTTATTTATAAAAAATTCCCCAAATTTGGCAAGAAAATTCTTGTAAATATTTTCAAAAAATTAGTAAAAATCTTCCAAAAAAATCCTAAAAATATCTAAAGTGATTACAGATATATCAGTAAAACTTCGAATATTTTCTTAAGAATATTCACAAAAAAATCAACCAAAATCCAGGGAAATTCGCTGGATTTTCGTAGATTTTTTTGGTTGAAATCTCAATCTCAATCATTGGCTGAAACAGTGATTGAGATTTGATGATTTTCACTCTTATGTGACAAAAAACTGAAAATTAAAAATAAGCAATTTGAAGATGTCATAATCAGCTTTACTGCCTGGTAGGTTTTCACATACGAGGATCTGAATTGGTGAATTTGGTACATTTTCATTACATTTTAAAGAACGATTCAAAGATTTAGAAAAGAAAGAAAAGTCAATTAAGTGTTAAATAAGAGGAAAGTGTAGCAGAGTTTTAGGTAACAGAAATATTTAATGTGCAGGAATGTGTAAAGTATTCACTTGAGAATGTAAATTCACACAGAATATAGTAGAAACAACTTGATTTTAATAGAGAAACTGATTTTCAAAGCAATTAAATAAGAAAAGTAATCACCCAGCTATAGTTAAATCTAAACTACAAAAGCAAAATCTATTTAAGAAACCCTAAAGCTTTAGTTTCTGGGTCGAATGGTTTGTTGATTTGCTCTCATCTGACCAAACCTGGTCGTTATCATTTCAGTATAAAATAACGAGGGTAAAATGATTTAATATACTGCAAATAGTAGCTTTTTATGTTGATTTAGAATTCCTCGAGGCCAATAAAGAATGTTATCTATGGAGCAGAGAGAGCGTCAAATTCCAAAAATTAATCTGTAAAAGAATAATAAAATAAAAGTGGAAATATGAAGAAGAGTAAATAAAATGAAAAATAAACAATGTTGCCATATAAAGCAATATTAATAAAAAATTTATCCACAAAAGAAAAGGCTAGTAAAAGCAGAAATATAAAGACAAATAAACAAAACAATTTTAAAAAATAATAAGAAGAAATGTGCTTTTCCTTTGCTTTTTTTTTAAAAGCTAAGGAAGTATGCGTGGAAAACTGTGCGCAGTAGGAATAAAGGCGCAGAAGGAATCCCCATCGAGGATAAAGATAAACATGTCAGGTGTTGTGCGTGGAAGAGTCTCGGGGTCATTTACAAACTCTTTCTGTCTGATTTATGGCATTATAACGGTCATTCAGCACAGAAGACATTTCTGAGTTCTCTCTACATCTAGTCATGGTTGTTCTGTTACTATGGAAGTGCAGGACTTTATATTACAGTGAAAAATTAACCCACAATGAGAAAAATGTGACAGGAGCAAAAAAAAAAAAAAAAAAAAACCAACAGCAAAAATAAACTGCTTGGAGCTTCAGAGGGATAATCAGTTATCTAACCAGATGAATTCTACTGCTAATAGTTTAACGAACTGATTAAATCAACTTTGCTCAGGAATGAAACATGGTAACATCTTTTTCAGAGAACTACATATACAGTGAGTCCGGTCTTTGTGGTCGCAGCTGTTGTGTATCAGTAAAACGCAGCAGCTGCTTCATGAAGTTTTTGTTTTTGGGAAAAGCTGAAATGTCTCCAGTCTGGTTTTGGTTCTGAGTAATTTCACTTTCAGCTCCACGTTCTGTTGAAGAAACAATCGCAGCACAAAAGCCACCTCTGATTTCTTCAAGTCTCTGCGATGGAAAATAATTTCTTGTTTTTGAGACGATGCACTGCAAATTAGGTTTTTCCCCAGTTAACTAATGAAATCTGAAGACATCTGTAGAAATTTAGAGAATCCTCTGTGTCGCTTTGGGTCCAGTTAAAGAAAACAAGTGGATGGAGGTTAAAGTCATCCAGGATGATTAAAATCCTGGATGACTAGAGCCTTTGATAGCAATGAGTTGCATAATTAGAATGTGGAACTGAGGGTAGAAACACAAATGACACACAATTCAGATTTTAGAGAAAAACCCCAAGATGTTCATGTTTTCAGTTGTACTTAGCTGCACATCATGGTCCTAATGTTTTATATTTACTTATATTTAACAAATTGATCTATAAGTTGCATCCTTTGTTGCTTGCTTTTATACTATTTTCTTTAGTTGTACCAACTGATTTTACCAGTTTGGTATATTTATTTATTCTATATTGTCCATCTTTTTTTAAACGTGCTGAACAGATAACCTTGATTTAATGAGAATAATATTTGAAAGTGCATCTGTTTCTTATTCTAAAGTTACCGTTAGCCACGTGCCGACCTCCTCCTTCTCCCTCTGGGCCGGGTCCACCTTCTGGGCGAGCCCTAGCCCTTCTTTCGAGTACGCTTTCGTCTTCGTTTCTCTCTCCACGATCTTGAACCGCTCCATTTGCTGCAACCACACGAACACACAGAGACAAAAAACAAACACGATTTATATTTTCTACAAACAAACAAAAAAAAACTACATTAATTGATACATTATTTCAAAACTTTTCCCGCTGCGGGATCAATAAAGGTCCTATCTGTCTGTCTGTCTATCTATGCCTACCTATCCATCCATCCATCCATCCATCCATCCATCCATCCATCCATCCATCCATCCATCCATCCATCCACCCATCCTACTTTTAAGGAGCTTTAATGCTCAGTTTTTGGTCATTATTGTCAAAAAAACACAACCAAATATTATCATTTAGACGCATTAGGACAGTGATCATCAACTGGCGGCCCGCGGGCCGAATCCGGCCCGCCGAACCGTCCAATCCGGCCCGCGACTGGATTCCAAAATTGTGAGGATCAAAGAGAAAATATCATGTGGTCCACACTATTAAAGCAACTGAAAACAACAATAACTGAGACTCTTAACTATCAGTAATCCCCACCATTTATGACTCTATTTAGGCTACATTCTGAAATGAGGACAGACTCGCTGCACTGTTTAACATTTATTGTTTCACACAGTTCTTTTTTTTTAACATAACTTTTCCTCATGCCCTTACTTAACATTTGGTTTTTATTTCAAAGTCTCAACAACAAGCTTCAAACTAGTAGACTTCTCAGGACAAAAAAGGAGGAAAAACCAACTGGCATAAGTTAAAATAGCATGGTAAATAAATACTAACCTGGTACCAGAACAAAACAGGTCACAAATAATGTTGGCACATCAAATAAAACGTTAAGTGGGCTACAGCGATTTCAGATCACAAGGCTGAAATGTGCTACTCACACTGCTTAATGGCTGAAGTTACATTTCCCCTCTGACACCAACTTTTCCACATCAGGCTTGGCCGCTGTCAGACTTATGAGCAAACAGTCCTCCAAAGACTGGTTTGACAGTCGGTTCCTCTCAGTGTTTTTATCGAGTTCATCTTGGAGAACGCAGCCTCGCAGGTGTAGGTTGAACCCAACATGGTGAGAACATACATAGCCAGCGTCTTCAATGTGCCATAGTCCTCGGGACAAGACACCCAGAATGCTCTGAGGCTTTCAGCACCATGGACAGCAGCCTGGATTTCAGCCAGCTCGCTCTGAATGGACGCCTCGTCCAACGGCATCATTTTCACCACGTTTGTGGAGAATTCTCCGCTTGGGCTGATGGTGAATGGGTCACGCACAAATCCAATGACATCCCTGGAAATGAAAAAGTCATGGAATCTAGCAGAGAAGTTGTCTTTTAATTGTGTGATGAATGTCTTCATCTTGTCTGTTACGTTGCTTTCTCCCACCGTCTTCAGTGTGTTGAAGTGCAGCAGCCTCTCTGACAACAAATCTGCATGGAACAGATCAAGTTTGTTCCCAAACGCATCAAGTTTTTCCACCAAATCCACCACTGATTTTTCTTTTCCTTGCAGCTGGAGATTAAGTGTATTCAAATGGGAGAAAATGTCTGTTAAAAACGCAACGTTGCACATGTATTCTCTGTCTTGCATGATGCGGAGATGGTCAGCTGCCGCTTTTGATTGACTTTGTTTCCAAAAGTCCACTACTTGGGCACGGAGTTCAACGAAGCGCTCCAGTGCTTTGCCCTTACTGAGCCAGAGCACGTCATTGTGGAGTAACAGGTCATCATGAGAAGCCTGGGATTCCAGAACAAATTTACGGAACAGGTGGTGCTGCGTGCTTGAATTTCCTCTGATGTGGTTAATAATTTTCATTGTTTTCTCCATCACCTCTTTGAGCTCCTGCTTAGCTTTGCACACAGCACGCTTTGATGGATAATACAGTGAAGTGTGTTAGTTTTAGGAGCGACAGTCTTTATTCTGCTCACCAGACCCTTGTTTTTGCCAATCATGGCAGGTGCACCATCTGTCACTGTCAGGTTGATTTTATCCAGGGACAATCCATGGCTTTTAAAAAAATCCTCCAGTTTTCCAAAGATGATGTCAGCAGTGGTGTTGTCCTCCAGCGGAAGCAATGCCAGCAGCTCCTCTCGGAAATCTTTGCCATCAAAGTATCTGACAAAAACGCACAACTGTGAAATATCCGTGTTGTCAGTGGACTCATCAATAGCCAGTGAAATGTATTTGGCTTCCTTGATCCCGTCAATGACAGCTTGCTGGACATGCTCTGCCAAGACGTGCAGCAGTTGAAGCAGAGAGAGGCATTTGTTGGACAGATGCAATAACTCTGTCCATGGATTTGTGGGGGTAAGTTCCTCCAGAATGGTGACCATGCTCTCCTTTAAAACCTCACTTTCCGTGAAAGGCCGGTTATGTTTGCAAAGCACCCAGGCAGCCTGCAGAGATGCACACGTTACTCTCTCTGGATCAGTTAAAGTTCCAGTAATAATGCCATTTGCACAGGAGTAGGCAGATTTCAATGTGGCCATTTTTCTCTGACGGGCCATTCAGCGAGAGCAGAAAGAAACAAAAATCAAAATTTAAGTCAGAATGTCCAACTCTGAAGAACAGTTGCTCATTTACACAGCTATATGAAGTCATCTAATGAATTTAAGTCAAGTATTTTGTGCATTTTAGTCCCGTCTTTACTCTCAAACACCTCCTGAGGGAAACATCCAGCTCCTCCGTCTGTGAAATGCTTCGTTATGTCCACCAGCTGATCTCTAACGGAGCTGAAAACGGTCACATCGAGAGTGAAACGAATCAGTAATGCTGCAGCTGGACAGTCCAACTATCAGCTCACACTTTCTGAAGCTCGTAAAAGCAGAGGGATTCAGGCGATAATTTTCAGTAGATTCGTCACTACAAGCGGCAGCTTTACATTAAAGTGTTAAAGATCGCTAGACGATAAAAAAAAATGAAATTAAAAAAAAGAAAGCTTTGGAGCAAAACCAGCAGGCACCTTTAGGTTCAACTGAATTATAGTTGAGCTTCAGTAGAATCCTTTGGAGATAATCCCATTTTAAAGACATAGTACGAAGGTTTCATGTGTGTTCTGATTAGTTTGAGATGTAAATGAAGCTTCTGTGACTTTCTTTAAGAGATAGCATGAAGCAGAAGCTGTGGATCTGATTAAAAATAACAGGCTGGAGTACATTGAGCCATAAAAGCTGTGAAACTTCATCATAATTAACTGAATGAATCTACACTTTATACACGAAGAAAAAAACTTTTTCGGCAATCTCTCACGTCTACAAGGGCTGAATTTTGATATGGAACAAATATTACTGCAAATTATATTAGTTAATTACTGCATTTATGAATGTTTTCATTATTAAACATTTTTAAAAAAAGACAGTTTTTGAGTTTTCTACCTATGTCTGCGATCGTTTTCTGTCTTCTATTTTTTGTGCAGAGATGAAAAATCAAACAGAATAATTGTTTGAGTCGTAATTAAACTATTAAAAACTAGTTTTACGCTGCGATAGAACTGGAAAAAACAGATTGGAGCACACTGAGGTTTAAGAGCTGTGAAATTTCGTCATAATTAACTGACTGAATCTACACTTTATACATGAAGAATGTAACTTTTTCGGTTATCTTTAAGGTCTACAAGGGCTGAATTTTGATACTGAATAATATTACTGCAAATTGTATTAGTGAATTACTGTATTTATGCCTCGTTTTCATTATTATATTTGGACTATGTGTGCGGACATATGTGTGCGATCGTTTTCTGTCTTCTATTTTTTGTGCAAAGACGAAAAATCAAATTAATCCTTTTTTTGAGTCTTCGCCGAACTATTAAAAACCAGTTTTACACTGCGATTGAAATGGAAAAAAATAAGAATGAAGAAATTCTTAAAAAGAATAAAAGAAGATTAAAAAAGTATTAACTTCCACATGATGAAGATAATATTTTTGTGTTGGAAAAATACCTCAGAGTTTTATGAGCTGGTAAATCACTGCTGATCGCTGTGGATAAACAGTTCCTTAACTGCATTAACTTGCAGAACCTTCTTTTCAAAGTGTGTTTCCTCTAAAACTCCACAGCAGTAGAATTGAAAACAAACAGAAGCCTCCAGAGTAAACAGGGGTCCTACTGGGAGAGCAGTAATCCTCACTCCCCTCCATTCCTACTCACCGTTTCTATGAGTTTGCGGTTCTCTACTAGCTGCCGTTTGTCTTTGATCTCGTTGGATGCCACCCACGTCTTGATCTGGTCTCGAAGACGCTGAGGGACCAGAAGAAGAGGAGAAGCAGAGCGGGGGAGGAAGGGAGGAAGGGAGGGAGAGATACAGAAACATCAGCGAACTCTGAGCTACAAGCAGAGACTCGACTTCAGCGGTCATAGACGGTGAACTTGATGAGCAGCAAACAGGCTTGGCTTGGAGTTTGGTCCTCATGACAACACGCAACGCTTCGATATCTAACACTCCACACACACCTCTACCTGAGGGAATCAGCAAAACACCTCAGCACCGTCATCCAATTTTCAGAGACCTCGGGTTGAGTCGATATCAGCAGTTTTCTGTCTCACCTGCTTGCAGGTGATTGGCTACAAATGAGACCCCATTTACACCTGGAGCTAAACACTGGCCTGTTTCTGGATAGTGAGAAATAACAAGTCGATTCTGGAGTAAATTCACACACTGAATGCCTGTCAAAGTCTGGCAGATTGGAAGCAGTAAAGCTCACACTCGTTAGATTCCAGTCAGATGGAAGATAGAACTGATCAACGCTAACATTTTGTTGGGAAAGCTTACTAAATCTCAGCTTAAAATCATATTTCACCCAAATCACTCTTTTTTAAAATAACAAAAAAAATGTAACCATTTACTTTAACCAAATTATGTAAAAAAACTAAAAATTCTGCACTCCTCAGTGCAACCAAGAGATTTGTTTATTTTTTACAGAATTGCCATTTTATTTTACTATAAGTTATTGATCTGTTCAAAATGCACACCGATGATTAGCAATCAATATGAAGAGGGTGTGCGTTATTATCCTGTATGTAGAACCATTATTATCCTGTATATAGGACCATTGTACATATTTGTGGGCTTTGAAGGATGCCCCGTTGGTTCCAGAGCTGTTAGACTTTCAGCGTTAGAGTCTCCTGATGCGTGAAAATAAAACGACAGCCATGAAACAAAAGTGTAATGAAACTGATATTAACTTGTGAATCTCTCTAATGGAGCCTTCCATGCTTTATTGAGTTCATTCCCAGTTTCCTCATTTACTGAACCAGTGAATTAAAAGAAAGCCGGCAGGTTTACTGGCTTCAGATGTTCCCATGAGGATGCATCTGCACTTTTTTATTCCCTCAGAGACCATCCAGCATTTGAGGACTCAGCTGGAGTGATGAAACTGGGTCAACTTTTTAGTCAGAAAGTGTTCAGGGGGACAGATATCTGCTGAGATCTCAGGATGGACGTCCCTTAAACTCCATTCCTTTTCTGTACTAAATCTAAACCCAGTAGAACTTAAGGAACACCAGTTCTTTCGGTAATTTAAAATTGGTCTGAAAAGTTATTATCTTAAAGTTATAAGTGCTGATTTGTCAACTCAAACCCTGAGAAGATTTAAACATTTTACTGAAGCCTTTAGTGAGAAACCTTTAACTGTCAGGTCTCTGCTGTCTCGCTGTTCTCACCTGAAGCTTTTTAATCTCTTTCTTGAGGTCTGCTTCATATTTCTCCTTCTGGTTTGCATTGGCTGCATTGTGAAGCTGCAAAGAAAAGGAGATAAATGGTTTAGATGAGATCTGATCCAGAATAGAACACCAACAGTACGAGAACGCATTAAGAAAAGGTTCAAAATACACACTAAAAACACTGAAAATGCAGAATTTGTTTATACTTTTAAAATCAAAATTTGGTGACTTGATTCGGATTGGTGCTACCAGCTGATCTTAGAGGGAAATATGTTTATTCTAGCAGCAAACGTTACATGAAAATGGGGGGAAAAAAGAGCTAAATAGGCTATAAAATAAGAAAACAATAAAATGAATCCAAATCCAACACGAGCCTTTAAGTGGCAAAACAAGCTTGTGAAGAGTGAAATGGAAACAGTAGAGAAAGCCACAGAAACACAATAAATACCGGATGAAATGACGGAAAAAGAGACACCTGGGATCTCAGCTAACTAAAGCGCTAATGACTTCGTGGCCCTTTATTAGGAGAACTGATCTCCACTCTGGGCCTCCGTGCTGCTGTTTGCTCCGGGCCAAACGCTGCTTTAATAACAGCTCATTTTATTACGGGTATCATGAGTATTGGGCGTCCTGTTGTGGTAACTGCAGCATTTATTAACTAGTATGAGGGCAGGAGAATATTTTCTCTTCTTGAACAATGAGAACAGCCAAAAACGACCCAAACTGACCAATCAAAACACAAATAATTACAATTTAGGGATGAAACAGTCAATACACTGATCAGTTTGTAGGCAGAGAATCAATGGATGTTAATACAGTTTGAAACCTATTAGTTTGAACTAACTCTTGAAGAAAAAAAATCTCTGGGGATGTTTACTGGATTCCACTGTCATCTACGAATGAATATCTTTGATTTTGGACCACTGGTTAATTAAAACAAAACCTCTGAAGGGATTTCTTGCACTTTGCAGACTTTTAATTCAACGGTCTGTACACTGTTTTACATGACAGTGGATTATAAATATAAACAAATGAGTGAATAGGAATATAGGAAGTTTTGACCACTAGTTTTGATTCTAAATGATATGATATGTGACCTGAGAGTAAAAATAATAATCAGTTTTTTATCTCACCTTTTGCCAGATGTCTTCGAACTGTTCCACTCCCTCCGCTACTTTTTTCAGACATCGATCTATTTCACCTGGATGAGGAAAAACAAGCAGAAAGTCAACGTAAACATTTCATAAAAGTGAAAATCTGAAGTAAAAAATCAGAACACATATCTTAAAGTTCCTGTGCTTGCACTAATGACTTATAAAAACTTATTTCTGCTCATCAAAACGACACTTTTACACATGAAAGTCATTCTTTTCGTGTATTAAAACCGCTTTGATGTAATTTAATAATGTCTCTTACAACTCCAACTTCTTGACAAATCGCTGCAGCTCAGTACACCTGTGATTGTAATATTGGAGTAATTCATCCACACGTTTGAACCAGAAACAGATTCTAAAGACGGATAATGATACAGAAAACCCAAAATAATGTAGTGATGGTAGAGTCGGTCTATGACTGAACTGTTGTGCTGCAATGTACCATGAGAGTTCGGGGTGTTAGGGGTCTAAATGTCATTATTGTGGTTTATGTTAGTGTTACAGTGTTACTAGCGTTTGTGTTTTATTGTGTTTTTGTGGTTTAGTCAGCCTAGTTAGATTGTTTCAGTGTTATGTTGTCAGGACCGTGAGTGTGTTTCATCACTTCCTGCCACATTTGCTATAATATTGCTCTCTGTTTTTCGAAATAAAAGTATCTGCCAGTTGGAGAGTCATAAAAGACAGATAACCTTTCTCCAGTGACATTCTTCAATGCAGTTCGCCACAATAATAAACACAAGAGGTCCTCCACTTCCATCAGAGTTCTGTTCCCACTGCTCTATGTGAGTCGATTTTCTCCGTAAGTTGGAACGCTGGTGAAAATGTAACCAAATCCGTTCCGTGCATCACGATATCGATCAGTTCTTCATAAAGTCATGAAAACCAACGACTTTCATGCATGTATGAATCATTTTACTAGAAGATAACAGAATATTGTTGTTGATGTTGAGGTTTCAATGTTTATTGTTCAGTTCCAGATTTACCTAATGTCAGTGAACGTGCCATGTTTAGTTAGCTCACCTCTGATTGGCTGAGAGTCAGCAGTAGAGAGAGCTGGGAACGGAGGCTAATTCTGGAGCTAAGTTATGGGGTTTTTCTAGTTATTCTGGCGTTGGCTACGGTCCACAGTAGCCTGTATGAAGGTTCAATAAACCAGCAGAGAACCAGATAAAGTCTCACTCATTCATCACAGAGGGTCGCTACAATATGTTGACCTGTTTTTACATCTTGACCCATGTTGGTCGGTGTTTCTTCCTGTTCCCAGCGTTTTATTCTATCTAATTTCACTTCCATGGAGACGGCTTTCCTTTTCTTCCAAGCATCAGAAGAGTCTGACTTACGCTGGGAGCCATAATGAAGGACAGAAAGTTAGTGAATGTAGCACAATCCAAGGTGGAGTCCAACCAGAGAATGGAAACAAAGCCGTCTGATAGCGCCGTGACGACGTATTCATCCACTCCGTCATCAACTAGTTCCACGTAACCAGTTCCGATGTAATGATGAAACGCTGTAGGTCGAGGATGTCGTAAACCGAGGACTTCCTGTATATCAAAACATCTATATACCGCAAAATCCTGTGATACAGTGAAAAATCCGTGATACAGTGAGACCACAAAAGTGAACCACGATATGGAGAAGGACCGCTGTACATGGACATGTTAACAAGGTACAAATGGCTTAATAGTCACTGCATTCGAGGCGGATTGATCAATCCTAATGTACCGATATAAGGGTCAAGGGGTTTGATATAAAAAGAAACGGATCCATCACATCCTGACAAACATTTTCTGCTCTGTTGTGTACATTTGCATATAAATGACCTCTTTAGAGCATATAAACATTTGCTATTTCCCACTGCAAACTGAGTGTGATTAAGTCATAAAAATGCCTCATATCAGGCTAAATATTTGGCATATCAGCATTTGTATTGTTCTCAGCCCTGGTATTACCCCACAAATGTTGTCCACTATGTTCCATGTTTGAGAGGTTTTGCTCAGCAGAGTGTTTGCTTTTCAAAAACAAGCCACTGAAGTGTTCTCTTTTATATCAGACACACAGAACGACAACAAACACCGTAGAACAGCAGGGAACTTACAAACCGTCGTCGACATCTCATGAAATATGCATATCCTAAAAGGCACATTATGCTCGTGTGCGAGAAGTGACACACATCTCCTCCACACACACGTATGTGATAAATCCCAAAATCTTAAAAACTGCAGCAGCTCCATGAATAGTGTATGGCTGATGGAAGATTAGGGAGTGACAGGAAGAGGCAAACCCGTCCAGATTTAGGCTTTGTTATCACCAACATGTCCCAGATTTATGTCTCCCTCCGTCGTGTGACACAGATTAGTAGCCTGCTGTTAAATGTAAACAGGAAGAAGATCATTTTAAGCCTAATTTTAGCATTTCTGACCTGGATTACATCACCAGGACATTTTATTTCCCTTCAACACGCTGCACAGCTGAAGGTTTTAGTCCAGACCAATGTCATTTTTTAATTCCTGGATTGGAAAACACTGATATGCCATCTGGTATCTCATCATAAAACTACAGAATGACCAGTAAAACTGCAAATGGCACTTTCCAAGATCAGGAAAAATCTAGGTAAGCATAAATTTGTGTTTATCGGAAGGAAAATCTGTGTATCAGCATCACGTCTCTGAAACTGGTTTATCACAGATAATACAAACTCTGAGTTGTGATATTTCCAACAGCACCAAGAAGGCAGCATGACCCTCATTTTTCTACTTTTACTTAGATTTACACTATTGTCACCTGTCTGTTAGAATCAACAGAAAGCAGATGGCATGTTTTGGACTGGTTTTGAGTGATTTTAAGCAAATTTCAAGTAAATCAGAATAAATTTTGAGTCATTTTGGACTAATTCTGACAAACAAACTTCAAGCCATTTTTGGACAAATTTTCGGTCAATTTGGATGAATGGGGTCTTTTTGAAGGAATTTTCTTCTGAGGGGGTTGGATCATTTGACAACCTGCTTTTGTAAAAAAGTTGAAATTTTGGATGAATAATGAATTAAATCTTGATTTTTGCTTTGGTATTTTGGGATTTAGGAATCGCCTGCAGCTGTCATGTTGCTCATTTTGCCAGAAATGTCAGGCGGTTGAATAATTTTATATGCAGCTGGATTATTCTACATGATTCTGATGTTCGCTTGATCAGCTGTGCGGCCACTAACGAACAAAGAGTGATGAGAAAGATGCAGCGAGAGGAGTAGCAGAGAATAGGCTGCAGCTCTAACTAAGTTGTCTGAACAAATTCCAGTTTGGCCTTAAACGGCCTTGATGTTACGATACTGCTGCGGGTGTTATTTTTAGATGAAAGTCTACCTCCTCTGTAATAATACATTACAATCTGACAGAGCCGGGGTAGCGCTGGTACTTCATCTGTTCCGTGAAGACATTTTGGGGAGATACGTGTGTGTGTGTTTTGTGTTAAATATGTCAGGATGAGCGACACCAAATCCTGTTGAAAAAGTGTGTTTTCAGCCCGTCAGTTGACAATAACATCAAAGTAAAGGAGTCAGAGGAGGATTTCTGTGGGACGGAGCAGAGTCCTGAGGTTTTCTGTCCTCACACAAAGGTCTGGGTCAGGTTGCTACGCTTGTTGTGGTGAGCGTCAGGCTTCGTATTATCATCTGAAGCGCTCCAGACATCAGTCAAACATCTGTCATAGCTGGTCACACTGAGGACATTTTTTAAAGCGAACGTCCCGAGAACAGACGAGACCGAAGCGATGCAGCAGTCAGGAGTTAGATCGTGGCCAGAAACAAAGCGTCTGTCTGGTGTCTGTGAAAGTGTGTCAGCATCATGAGCAGACTTTTGCACAGCTGTTTGCCAACGTGCACGACGGACGCAATGTCACCCTGTGCACAAAAACAGCCAGTGTCATATCTACCGAACCAAAACCAACAGAAAACTTTCAGCAGAGATGGGAGACACAGATATCAGCCACAACCAGGGAACTCCCAACGGAATATTTAATATTTTTATCAATGTTGATGATTAATTGTTAATTAACTAATTGATGTTACTAATTTATTCGCTTAAAAACGTGTTGACATTAGGGCTGCAGCTATCGATTATTTTAGTAATGAAGTACTCTATCAATCATTCTGGCGATGAATCGAGTATTCAGCTTCTGCTGCAGACTTATCAGTTGGAAATTATACAATGACTGAGAAGCCTTAGCGGAATACTGCGCTCTCTGCTGCCGGTATGGACTCACCTTCAGCTGGATCTCAACGTCTTTCTAAGACCTGACCCCACTCTCCTTCCCATTGGCTAGTGATATTAGTTTGGTTGAGAGCAAAAGCTGCCTTCCCCTCATGCCACTGGTAGATAAACCCGATTGGCAATGTAGTCTTATCTTTTTTTTTCTCCAGCCAAACGCCAGCGTTGCACACCGGAATTCCGACACGGTGCCTGAATACTTACAGAAAACATACAGTGAAGGTACGAGTCCACTAGATGCGTTTTTCCCGCATGTAAACGTGCAGAATCTGAAAATCGCACGCATGCTGGGCGGTCACTAGCGGGCCACAACATTGTCACATGACAGCGCTGGAGCTTCAGCGGGACACTATGTGGTCACGTGACCGAGCTTTCAGCCTGACAGTCCGGCAGATGTGTTGGACAAACACAGCGGCTCGGCCGCAAACTTTGTCTTTTATTTCAAAAACACTTCAGCGAAAAGTATTTCTGAAAACATTTGAAGCAAGAAATAATCTGTGCAGCAGCTGAATCTGTCCTGGTTTTAGTTCACCGACGGCTGGTTTAGACGACCGTTTAGACCATGGACTGGTTGGAAACTCCTGCTGTAAACAATAGAAAAGCTGCACTGGTTAAAATAGAAGTGTCCCGTCACATTTAAGGACCCGGTTTGTACTGAATGAAGTCTGGGTCTGGCCTCAGACCACGGTCTGTCATTTCATGACCTGAGGTCTAGCATGTAGTTCATTAAACGAAGCCTCGATTCAGAGAATTTTGCCTCAAGGAATTTTAGTAATTGAATTACTCGAGTAACTCGAGGAGTCGTTTCAGCCCTAGTTGATATTACAGGTTATTTAGTGTGGCAGCTTGTTTGCTGTGTTTAACAACTGGATTTTTCACTAAAGAGCAGTTAAAATGGAGTCTTTATGTTTTGTTTAACTATTTTATGTGTTTTACATGTTCCTGATGAGAAAACTCACTTCATTCTATTCATTTATAAATCAATTACTGACTGTCATTTAAGGAAATTGCTTAAAATCTGAAGCCCTACTGTGTTCTAAATTCTGTTTTCTCAAAAATCCATTTTAAAAAGTGTAGCATACGTGATGTAATGATTTTTTTAGAAACCCTTTTCCTTCAGGGGTTTACAACTATCTTTAAAGAAGCACATTTCAGAAGTTCTACCTCCTTATCAACAGAATTTCTGCCGATAACCAAGATGTTCTGACTCGTTTTGGTTGACATCTGCACACATTTTCCACCTCATTACAGAGAACACCAGGTCTCTACTGTTGTGAAATTAACAAATTATTACGTCCGCTTCTTTCATAACAGCCTCCTGGCAGCTGCAGATATAAAACACAACGTTTTTGGAACGGGCAAGATAAAAAACAAACGATTTCAAGTGACGTGTTAAATGTGCAATATTTGATTTTGTGCAACATCTTCAAACAAAACCGGAAACCTTTAGCCTGAAAGTTGTTTTCTTATCAACTGATTAATGCAGATTTTGGGCCAAAGCTGACATCATCCAGTATCCAGAAAACAAAAACACATGAAGTTTGGCTCGTAAAATGGTCAGGTGTGATGAAGCAAACAGATTTGTTCTTATATAATCCACAGACGGGTAGAACATTTTCTGATGCTTCTGCTCAGCTTCTTGCAACAGAACAGCTCAGGTAAATCCATCAACTTTTAGGCAAAGCTTCAGAAACCAAAACCAGATTTATTTCTGGCTGTTCTGGGAGCCAGTACCCTCTAACCTGGCAGGATAACAGATTACACAACTCCGTAAACAAGCTACTTGTGAGTGCATGTGACTTTTCTGTGTTTCCGAGCCAGTGACGACATTAACCCCATGTCGTCCTGCGGGTCAAAATTGACCCGTTTTAAAGTTTGAAAATGTGGAAAAAATATATTTCCACAGTGAAACTTCTGATGCCCACATTTTCAACATTTTTGGGAAATTTTTGAAAATTTTTTGGTGGAAAAAAGAAACGTTAAAACTGTTTCTTAAGAACATTCACAAAAGAATCAACTAAAATCCAGCAAATTTCACTGGATTTTAGTTGATTTTTATGTGAATGTTCTTGAACAAAACAGAAGTTTTACTGATATATATGGAATCACTTTAGATATTTTTAGGATTTTTCTGGAAGATTTTTATTCATTTTTTGAAAATATTTACAAGAACTTTCTTGCCAAATTTGGGGGATTTTTTTTTTTGTTTTTTTAAAATGAAACTTTTAAGGGAAACTTTTAAGGAATTATTGGAATTTTCTTCCTGAAGGTTTTGCAAATTTTCAGAAATTTGGGGAATTTTTTTGCAGAATTTTTGGATTTTTTTTCAGACAAGGAAACAATATTTTTTGGTGCCCGTAAATGAGGACAACAGGAGGGTTAAGCAAGCACCGTGAAACTAAATAAAGAAACACACCAAAGTCAAATTTTCCACTTTTGGTCACAGAACTAAACAGTAGCGGTGAGTGTGATCACGCTCTAATCACGGCTGTAAACAGAATGACACATGGGTCGGGTTTTGGGACTTTCCTATCACAGCAAAACAAACTACAATGACGCTAAAATGCTTTTCTGTGACTGCGGCGCACCCTGCGTTGTAATTTGTGGTAAACCTCGTCCACCTGGCTCCTGATCAGACCACAACAAACCCTCACACTCAGGCAGAAAGCTCACCTTGAAGTTTCCTTTTATCGGCCATGGCTGACGACTAGGATGATGTCTTCATGCCTTCTTTCACTGCGGGGAGAAAACGGAGATTAGGAGAGGTTGTGAACATTTAGAAAAGCTGCTGTGACTTTTCATTTGGACGGATTTCACACAGACTGACAAGAAATACTGAAACAGGATGGAGAGCGATGATGAAAAGAAGTCAGAAAAGCTGAGTGGGACTGATGGAAAGACAACTGTCCTCGTTTTAAGGTGGCAGCTCTGCACCTGATTGTGGCCTTTAAAATCCAGAATGTGCCTAAAGATACTAAACAGGAGGAAGGATGGATGGACGGACGGATGGATGGATGGACGGACGGATGGATGGATGAGGATTGTGGCTCTGAACAAGTGGACCAGGATTCAGTGCTGTACATCTTAAAGTTATACCCACGCTACGTTTATCCAGACTGCAGAAAAATTTCCAATATTCTGAAGCCCTACTCGACTCAAATTTGCACAACAAATCATTTTTGGTCTTTACCTCCCCTGAAGCTGAGCAGGTAGGACAGGTATGAGAGCATTCAAGGACATTGATGTCAAACACCTGGCAGATACCTGGGCTCCAAGCAAAACTAGAGTCTTTCTTCATATCTGATCAGTGTTTCATTGGAATGTAAATCTGATTGTTAATGGTGTTTTCTCTAGAGCACCTGAAGCCATATGTTTGCCACTCAGTGAGTGCAAAAACACCTGGGATTCATCATTTAGTTCAATGCAGATGTAAAGGGAGCACTCAGGTCATCTGCATTTTCATATCGCGATAGATTAGGCGTCTGATTGTCCCTCAGTCGGATGATCTCATTAACCAGCTTCTACCTAAACCAGCTCAGTAATAACTTCTGGTTAAGGTGGCATTTATGAAACATGATGCTCATGAGGTGGGACTGAACAGGTTTGTTCTTCTTCTCTCTAATTACAAGGAGGAAGTGAGTTAACTGTCAATAATTACAGGCATTTATATACATTCACAGGCTGGCGAGTCTCTCGGGGTAATTTGACAGCAATCATCATTATCGTTGTTTCTTCACATCAGCAGGAAAAAACATCAGCAATCAGCAGCAGTTTCTCTGATTGCAAATCGTCTCTGGGGCAACAGATCTCATGTCTATGTTTTAAATGTCAATTTGTCACTTATTTACCTGAAGGGACAGGTACTGCTTTGCTATTAATACTCCATGTCAGCGATGACAGAAACATTTTAGCAGGAAGCTTCTTCTTCTACTGAAATGTCTCCACAGTAACATCTTTCCCAATGAAAATAACGACAACATTACGTCATTTGTGGTAGTTTTTCACCTAGATATTGATACTTTAGGACAGCATTAAGCCATTGGCTGTTTCTTTACAGTTATTTTGTGCCTCTTTATGGTAGTTTTATTATAGATATTTTTCTTTTAAGTCCATTTTTAAGGTATTTTGTGTTGTTGTTATTTTGTGTACCTGCATCTATTGGAAGTCAATTTGTGCCTCTTTGTGGTACTTTTTCATCTAGCTATTGATATTTTAGGACAATATTAAACCATTTTTTGTGTCTTTGCAGTCATTTTGTCTCTCTCTTTGTGGTAGTTTTATTGTAAAGTTTTGGCTATTTTACGTGTCTTGTATATATTTTGTGTAACTGCATCGATTTGAAGTCATTTTGTGTGTAATATTAGAACACAGGAGTGATGGTTGCTGGAAATGTTCCTCTGTACCCCTATGGAGATATTCCATTAAAAATCAGCTGTTTCCAGCTACAATAGTCATTTAGCACATTAACAATGTCTAGACGGAATTTATCATTGACTTTATGTTATCCTCATTGAACAAAAACTGCTTTTCTTTCAACAATAAGGACATTTCTAAGTGACCCAAAACTTTTTAACAGTAGTGTACATGAATTAAAGTTGCTCTATATTAGTGAAAGTTAATCTAAAATGATTTAAAGTTAACCTACATTACAGTCAACATTTTTGTTGTATGTAAGCTGCAGAATACTTTAATTTCCCTTGGGATTAATAAAATATCTATCTATCTATCCATCCATCCATCGGAAGATGATAAACCATGATACCATCCATCAAAAACACAGTAGCAGACATGCATCAGTGTGAACTATCACTGTAAGTATCTTCCAGGGGCTAACAAGTCAAATAAATACCTTTAAGCATTGATTAAAAGTCATCATGTGGACATGATTCATGACCCTAACATATGTTTTAATTACACAGCAGAGAACAGCCTGACATGCTTAGCAGAATGCTAAAAACCAGACAGTTAAATATTTCCTTTCTCAGCAGTAAACATGTAAATATAGACCTTCTCTAAAGCCTTCTTCTCACCAAGCTGAGCTTTAAGTCATAATTTCACAGATATTCCTGCTGCCGGGCGGCTCGGACACCCGTCGAACTGAAAAGCTGATCCGTCTGACCCAGAAAAGGACCCACACTTCATCCCTAGACCATGTTTGTTGATGACAAAGGGAGAGCAGACATATTTCTAGGAGCCGTCTGAGGTGAGGAAAATATGCCGTGTTAGCTTTAAGACATAAACCAGTGATCAGGTTCAGATTTAGGTCGTTAAACAATAATAATTCTTGTAAATATTTTCAAAAAATGATTAAAAATCTTCCAAAAAACCCTAAAAATATATAAAGTGTTTCCATATATATCAGTAAAACTTCAAATATTATCTTGAAGAACATTCAGAAAAAAATCGACCAAAATCCAGCGAATTTTACTGGGTTTTGGTTGATTTTTATGTGAATGTTTTTAAGAAGTATTTTTAACATTTCTTTTTTCCACCAAAAAATGTTCAAAGATTTCCCAAAAATGTTGAAAATGTGGACATCAGAAGTTTCACTGTGAAAATATTTTTTCCCCACATTTTCAAAAAACCGGGTCAATTTTGACCCGCAGGACGACACGATGTTTATTAATGGACATTTGTGTTTCTAGTTTCCATATTCCAGGCTTTCTTAGATGAAAGTACTAGTAACTTTGATTTATTTTTGAGTCATAGCTTCATTTTCAGTTCTCGTTAGGAGTTTTTTCTCTGCGTTTGTAAAACAGCATCGTGCACAGAGCTCGACTGCAGCTCTGGTTAACGGCAAAAAGACAAATAAAATATGTGGCTACTGCGGGAACACTTCGTAGGGGGCAAAAAGTAGCCAAAAAGTAGGAGCCTAACCACACCTACAACCTAACGGCTTCTCTCATCGACTGTCACAACATGTATGATCATATGTAACTTCATAAACACAGACATTATTTAAATAGGTGTGTCCCAACAAGTTGCAAAAAAATAATTCTCTAAAGATTCAAGTGCTTTCATTTTGAGAAATATTATTATTATATTTGGTTAAACCAGGAGTGTCAAACTCATTTTAGTCCAGGTTCCACATTCAGCCCAGTTTGATCTCCAGTGGACCGGACCAGTAAAACCACAGCAGAATAACCTAGAAATAACCACAACTCCTAATGGTTCCTTTGTTTTAGTGCAAAAAAGTTCACATTCAAGGAATTATCTTTTTGCAAAACATCATGAACAACCTGAAATTTCTGAAGAAAAATAAATTCAATTTCAGCAACATTCATCCTCAGTTTATCATTCACATAAAATATACTACAAAAATGAGACACAAAATGACAAAAAATGAGAGAAACGATACGAAACAAAACAGAGATAAAAAATTTGACAAAAAAGCTACTAAGTGACAAAAAATGGACAAACAACAGAAATGAGACAAACAAATTACACAAATGACATAAACAAGATCAAAAATGACAAAAGCGAGAAACAAAACACCAAAAAAGTAGACAAACGGGCGGGTGGGCGGGCGGAGACCCTGCCGCCGCTGCTGGAAAAAAATCCTAGAGTCTTGTCTGTCTGTTATTTCTGTTGTTGTCCCCCACCCTCCTGCTCTGAAACAGAGACTCACTGATGGACAACAATCATTTTAATGTGTGAAAACCAATTCAAACCGAGAATTTTACTTGAATCAGACACTTTGAAGCAGACGTTGCACCTCCTTCCACTATCACGCTTTTACACTTTTTTTTAAATACTTGTTTCTATTTACTATTAGTCAGCCAAAATAATGTATACACACATCAGGAAAAGAAAAACTTGAATAAATATTTAATTTGTATAAGTACTTCTATACATATATATACCTCTGTCAAAGTTTGATCAAATCACGATAACATTGTGTCCTGTTGTACGATGTTTTCCCAACAGATGGCATTACCCTCATGAATGCAGCATCAACAAGCGACGTCTACAACAGAACAGAACAGAAATCTCTGGAAGCCAATGGCCACCACTTTGAGCATATATATATATATATATATATATATATATACACACATACATACATACATATATACATATATAGTGCTAATACAGTTTTGTTGCAGAAATGCAGTGACAATAAGCTGCTGAAGACTTGAATTTCACTTGGGTTTAATAAAATATCTATCCATCCATCCATCCATCCATCCATCCATCCATCCATCTATGCTCTAAAGGATTTTGACTTGCTTTACGTTAGTTAAAGTTGCTCTATATTAGTTAAAGTTGTTTCATAATAGTTAAAGTTGCTCTATATGAGTTCAAGTTGACCAACAATACTTTGAATTTCCCTTGGGATAATTAAAGCATCTATCTATCTAGACAGATGCACACATCTGGACACAGACCCCCTCTTGTCCCGCTAACACACATTCACACCGACCAGCTGACTTTGCTCCTTTTACTGCCTGATTCTGGACTATTTTACAGCCAAACATGAAAACTTGACATATCTGGACAAAGTTAACCAAACAGCCAAACGGTGTTTCCTCACCAGAGGGGAAGAGTCTGTTATCCCGGGATGTTGATCAACAATGCGGGCATCATGAGTGCCAACAGTGGGCACCAACACACACTCCACCAACATCCGAGCGCGCACACACACACACACTCCAGCACCAACATCCGAACACACACACACACACACACACTCCAGCACCAACATCCGAACACACACACTCCACCGCCAACTCCGAGCTCACACACCGCGGCTCTACCCTAGAAGTTGAGCTTTTCCTCCGTTTTGGGAGCACAAAGCCGGACAAGAAGTTGCTGTCAGTGTTGGAGCTGCAGCTTCCACCGGCTGCGCTGTTTGATGTGGGAGAGGAGACAGAAAAGGGGGGAAGACACACAAATAATGCATCACCTTTGGCTCCGAGGCCAACTTACCTGGATTTTGCCGAGTTACGATCGCTTTCCTCTGTCGTCGCTCTCCGTCAGATCTTCAGCGACTCACTATGAAGGCTTATTTTGTAAAAAAAAAATGTCAATTCTTCTCGCTAAACAATCACTCCGCACATCCAAGATGGCTACCAGGAACACCTCCTCCTCCGATGCCCTGTTGGACAGGAGCACCGCCCACCTCGCTTCTGATTGGCCCGCTCAGGCCGCTCCCGCACTCTTATTCGTGTAAAGCGGCTGTCCGTCATGACGGTCTGGTTTTACTACTTCCAGCGTGACTCCCGCTCTGATTGGAGGTCTCGGAAAGGTCAAAGGGTAGACTGAGTTTTCACTGTACTCCCACCCCCGCCCTTCCCGTTGGCCGCAGGGGGTTGTGGGAAAAGCAGTCCACTACTGCCTTAGGAGGAATGGATTTATTAATTGAGTCATTATTTGATTATTTGTTTAATCCACAAAGCCATTTTGTATTTTTTATATATATATGTACATATATTAATAATATGTGGTTATTATCATATACAAAATATGTATTTGTTATAATATAAATTTTATATATATAGTTTGTATATAAATAAATTATACATCTAATTTATTTATTTATAAACTATAAATAATTCTATTTTGTAAATACAAATAAATAATTTATGTATATTTTACTTTGTGTTTTCTTGTCATAAAACATTTAATTAAGGTCTAAATGTACAAGGTGAATGTAATTTTGTTAGTTTTCTTTATTGTTTTTTATTGTTTTTGTTTAAACTGTTCTTCTTTTCTTTTTTTACAATTATTAAAACATTTTAAACAGAAATGATTTGTATGTGTCTGTATATATATGATTTAAGTGATTTAAATTATAATCCTCATGGTTTTCATTATAAAAAATTATGAAAACAAACATAAAAAAGATTTCGTTTAGGTATTTTAAAAAAATATTTGTATGTTAATTTTTTCACTTTTTTTTACATTACTGCTGGTTGCATTTTGTTTTTTTAAGGTGATTACTGATTTTTTTTTGTTTAATTTCAATTTCTTTTTTTATTTTATTGAATTTTTCATGATATTGACTGTCACTTACACTGAAATCACTGAGATGTTCTTTTTTTTTCATGTCCTCTCATGTCATCACTCCCACATGGGGAAAGAATCTGGTGATTTAAGAGGATAAGAGTCATAATTGAGTGTTTTGTGTCGACCCTGCAGCATCTGACCCCTGTTGTGACTAATAAACCTCACCATTTATAGCCGACCTGTCAGTGAACAGTCAGGTATTGATCCGTCTTTAAAGGCTTCGTACCTCTGTAGTCGCTGCAGCTCCAGCGCTCCGTGCTGCTCAGAGTTCAAACCTTCACAGTTTTCATTTATCAGCCAGCATGTTTAGAGGCTGAAATCATCAAATCACAGGTTTAAGCACCAACCCACACATCTACATACTGTCCATACAAACAAACATTTCCACATTTACATTAACCAAGTCTTATTTCAACATTATTTACAGAACATGCCCCCCAAAATATGAAGATTTTACTTCTGACTGATGAACAGTTAAATTTAAAAACCCAAAGACATCAACCTGCTGCTATAAAAGCCTCCAGCTGCTGGAAACTGCACAGTGTAGTATCAAGATTTATCATTTTTAGAGCTGAAAAGCCTCAGCTAGTCATAATTCAGGTGTGTCAGAGGTGATCTACCTAAAATTTCCTTATTTCAAACATATTTATACGAGGTTTCCTGGAGTTTCACAATGCATTCTGTACATGTAGTTTAACATGTGGGCGTTTTAACACATGCATGACCTATAAAAACTCAAATTAAAACAGATTTTAAATGTGATCAGTCACAGAAATGTTCATGGTAATCTAATTCTTGTTTCCATGATGTTGGGGTGTTTTAATCGCATTTTCTGGTTTCTCTTCCTAAAGCTTGACCTGTTTTTTGTAAATCATCAATCAGATTGATTAAAATGCATTTAAATGGCTAAATTTATAACGCTGTGTTTGGTTTGTTGTTTCTGTTATTGTCCTCAGAAACATTCAGGTGTTTATATTTCCCCTGTATGATCATGATGTTGTGATTTTATGATGCTGTAACATTTTAATCTACATGTAAACTTATTTAAATTGTCATATGTTTAAGTATTAGACCTCCACTCTGGATCAACCTGCAGCGTCACTAACTTCTTTGAAATCACTTCTGAAAACCCACTTTTACAGACTTGCTTTTATGTGAGGTTTACATTTAGCTTTGTTTAGTTTTAGTGTTTTATTCTGTATTCTGTTGTGTTTATTTTAGATCTTCTCTCTGGTTTTATTTGACTTTTAGCTGCCTGGTTCTTTGGTGTGATGTCGGTTCTTTAATTCTCTCTCTCTCTTTTTTTTAAAAACGAATTGTCATATTTTCCACTTCTGGTGGTCCTTAAACTCCTCGTGTGTGATTCCATCTGGAAAAATAAACAAATCTGAGCTTAAAATGTTAATATTTCATTTAAATTATTTTGTCCTTCATGTCTCATTTAAATATTTGCCAAAAATCAAACATTTGCTCAAAAAAAGGAAGAAAATTCCGTAATACTTCAAGCAACTGTGTTGTTCACACAGAGAGGAGAGAAGGATGGAAATACCGTTTTAAAAAGTAAGCAGCAAAATATCTTTCGTGTTAAATCACTATTTTCTAGCGTTGGCAGCACCTGTGGGGAAAAATGATTGCAAGTTTTTCCATTTTTGCAAAGTCAGTAATTAAACAAACTCAACTTTTATTTATTGATGATTTATAGCAGAGTAATGGAGTCATTCTGCACAAAAACGTGTTCTCTCTACGGTTGTTCTGTTTCTACAGAGATGCAGGAAAAATGAGGGAGTAAAAAGTGACAGGAACAAAATGTGCTGAGAGATGATTCATAAAGGTTAGCTGCTGCTACTTGATATTGAATTTAGATGTTAAGAGCATTAATGAAGCTTTCTTGAGTCCCAGTTTGTAATTTCAGAAACAATTTAGACAATTAATGTAAGAGCAGCTTGTTTATGCTGCCTTACTATTTTCTCCCACTGGAGGGCGCTGCAGGCTGCAGTAAAGTGCATGATATGAACTCTGCTTCACTTTAATATAGTTTTTAAAATTATAAATCAGATATTTTCAGCAGTCTGTTTGCTTCTGCTCCTAAATGATGACTTCCACGTGTATAATTAGGATGTTTTTACTTTTAAAAAATGTCTAAATCCTTCTGAAAATTACAATTTAGCTGAAATCCTGGTCAAGCGAGAAGAAAGTCTGTGATATTATTTTTTAATATATTTTCCTTTGAATTCAGGACTCCCAAGGTTGAATTCACTCCCTAAGTTGAACTTCTCAAGAAGACGGACTGACTCTGAAGAAAAACTAACAATAATATCTGTAACAACATTTATTTTTTTGCATGACATGTTTTACATCTTCTGTTTTCAGTCATAATTCCAAACATTTCAGCAACATCAATACTTTGAAACTTAAATACTTTCATAATTAAGGCATGAAATACATAAATAAATAAACTTACTTTCTTGAATAATTGATAACAAATGTAAACGTTCACTTATATTTCTGTAACTCAAAAAATAAAGAAAATACACATTACTTTCTCATGTAAGAGAAAAAAAATGAAAGCAATTAGCTTAACAGACAAAGCAAAACAATCTTTCACAAATTAAAGACACATTTAGTCAAACTCTATCTGACTGTTTTGATACCTGATCTAAAGAAAAAAAAATCACGTCCAAAGACTTCACAGTTCATGAGCTTTAGTCGAAAAAACAGAAACACAAAACAGAAGTTACTTCAGTCTCTCCGCTGAAAACCAAAATCTGATCCAAAAAATAATAATTTCACCTCTACTGGCTGCACATGAAGCAAAAAGAAAAGTGTATTTATAGAAATCAAGTTGCTCATTGGAGAAACTCTTCTGAAACAGACATTTAATCTTCTCAGTCTCACATCTAACGAGCTGTAAAAGTCAGTGTGTGGTGTAGAAAACTCCCATTTAACTGCTGCTCAGTTTCTGAACCTGTAGGAGATCGGCAGCAACTTGTGAGTTTTCTTCATGGTCTGAACTTTGGAGTGCGTCGCCTCGTCCATCGTCTTGTAGCACCGCCGGGCATAATCCAGGAGCTTCTCCTTCGACGCCTCAAACTCCCCGACTTCTGTCACCTGCAGAACATCAGAACCCTTCATAGAAGCAGAAATCTGGACTTTCTATACTCTTTTTAAAGCTCAGTCTGATAACGACACAATGGAACATGGAGTGGTAACGCCATAGATCATAAAAACAGGAAAAAATATAAGATCAGTTTGTTTAATTTACAAAAATGGAAACAAAACTCAAAGTCAGACATGTCTCCAGTGGGTGTTGGACTCCTCCAGGGCTGTCCCTCGTCTCCGATCCTGTTTGTGGTCTTCATGGACAGGATGTCAAGACTCAGCTGGGGTAAGGAGGGTGTCTGGTTTGAGGACCTCAGGATCTTGGCTTCATCAGACCTTCAGCAGCTCCAAGTCTGAGGCCATGGTTCTCTGATGGAAAGCGGTGGATTGTTTCGTCTGGGTTGGAGGGGAGTTGCTTCCCCAAGCAAAAGAGTTCCAGTATCTCAGGATCTTGTTCACTAGTGATGGGAAAATGGAGCTAGAGATGGACAGGAGGATTGGTGCAGCGTCAACTCTCAATTTAAACTCTCGATTTACCGTCCATCTACGTTCCAACCCTCACCTATGGTCATGAGCTCTGGGTAGTGACCCAAAGAATGAAATCATGGATCCAAGCTGCTGAAATGAGCTTCCTCCATAGGGTGGCTGGACTCAGCCTTAGAGATAGGGGTAGAAGCTCAGACATCCAGAGGGAGCTCAGAGTAGAGCTGCTGATCCTTCACCTCTAAAGGAATCAGTTGAGGTGGTTTGGACATCTGATTCAGATCCTCCAGGGAGACTTCCTCTGGAGGTTTTCTGAACACGTCCACCTGGGAGGAGACCCCGGGGTAGATCCAGAACCCTCTGGAGGGATTATATATCTCATCTGGCCTGGGAACGCCTCGGGATCCCCCAAGCAGACAATGAATGGATGGATGGATGATGGATGGATGGATGATTGATGGACGGACGGACGGACGGATGATGGATGGACGGACGGATGATGGATGGATGGATGGACGGATGATGGATGGATACAAAACTGAAATTAACATTTAGAACATTTTTGAATTGCCTACCGGTGTTAGCCATACTGAAAAAAAAGCGACTCTACAAACTATTTCACGATATTTTTACATTTCTAGTTTGCGTCCAGATTCGTCTCCTATCTGCTTTGAGTAAACACTGAAAAACTCAGTGAATTTTGTCGCGTGACCGTCTGTCTCAGCTGAGTCAGTCATGGCTTCACAGCTGCAACAGGGAGAACAGAATTTTTTGTTTTTTAAATGACCTGCTTTGAGCAAATGGTTTACATTCAGCAGTATTTTGGGGGGATTTTAGTGAAATATCATAACTCATCAAAATCAAGCTTGAGCTCAGATTTTGTTGAGTTTTCTGAAGATGATGAGTTCAAGGACCGTCAGAAAGTTGAAAGTCTTATTATTCTTTCTGTTTGACTGATAAGTGTTGTCATTTTCTAAAGAGTTTAAATGAGTTCCCAAACCAAACTTTACAGGGAAATTATGTGTTGTTTTCACTATGAATATGACACATTTTGAACTGAATTCATTCCTTTATTCAGCGCACACTAAGTGCAGACCAGGAACTCTAAATTCTGACCTTCTCCGGAGCCACCAGCAGCAGCTCGGCGATCGGGGAGGTGGAGGCCATGGTGTTGCGGTCGACTCCGTGGATCTGGAAGGCTCTGGACATGCTCCTCACCCGCTGGTAGGTGGACAGGATCTTCTTATACCGAATCAAAACCCCGTCTGGGTCTTTAACTGGGGACGGAGCAGAAAACAGAAAAAATACTCTCAGTGAGGACGGACTCTGCTGTACAGAGCAGGTCTTTAGTCAACCAGTGGGTCTGTTTTAGTTGTTTTTGGACAATAAATAGGTTTGTGGCACAAAGGAATAATCTAAACACTAGTTAACCCTGTGGACCTCACATGTTTCCTCACTGTGGGCTCATTTTTCACTACAATCTGAAATCCTGCAGCTCCATGGAAACAGAACAACCACGAATAGAAGTAGAGAGAATCCAGCTATCTTACTAAAATGTATTCAGTGCAGCTATAATGTCAGAAACAATTAGAAAAATCTGATTTTCTTTCAATATTTATTTGACAAAAAATTTGGACATCTTATATGTAAACACTGCCTGCAGTTCAGCCTAAACACCTCTGAAATGTTGTCGTGTGACTGTTGGTCTCAGCTGAGTCAGTCAGAGCTTCACAGCTGCACCAATTTTTAGTTTTTTACCGATTCTGGTCAGCGCAAACGGTTTATTTAAGAGGAATTTTTAAATGTAAAATAAAGGGATTTTTGTTTTTTTGTTTTTTTTATATCACAATGTTAAGCTTAGAGTTGGATACGTTTTCCAATGGAACAACACATCACATGAGTGGAAAGTTGTGTTATCTAATTTTCTTTTCTTTATTTATTTCCGTTCTTTACACACTTAACCCTCCACTTATGGGCACCCAAAAAAAATATTGTTTCTTTGTCTGAAAAAAATCCAAAAATTCTGCAAAACAAATCCCCCAAATTTCTGAAAATTTGCAAAACCTTCAGGAAGAAAATTCCAATAATTCCTTAAAAGTTTCCCTTAAAAGCTTTATTTATTTATTTTTTTTTTTTAAAAATCCCCCAATTTTGGCCAGAAAATTCTTGTGAATATTTTCAAAAAATGAGTAAAAATCTTCCAAAAAAATCCTAAAAATATCTAAAGTGATTCCATATATATCAGTAAAACTTCTAATATTTTCTATAAGAACATTCATATAAAAATCAACCAAAATCCAGTGAATTTCACTGGATTTTGGTTGATTTTTTGTCAATGTTCTTAAGAAACACTTTAAACATTTCTTTTTTCCACCAAAAAGTGTTCAAAGATTTCCCAAAAATGTTGAAAAAGTGGACATCAGAAGTTTTGCTGTGAAAATATATATATTTTTCCCCACATTTTCAAACTTTAAAACGGGTCAATTTTGACCCGCAGGACGACACCAGGGTTAAAACATTTCACACAAAGACTTCTAGACACTTTGCATTGTTTGTTATTTCTATTTTACTATTTTATTTACTTTTACTTTCCTGTGTAATTGTGCATATTCCACTCATTTTTGTTTGTTTATTGTACTGAATTATTTACATATTTGGCACTTTCCACTTTTGTAAAGAAAACATATTGTTTTAATCTTAAATTTTCCCATCTTGTGTTTTTTGTTGTGTTGTTGGGTACATGAATTGTATGTACAGTCGACGCACAGATGCTCTGGCACAAATGAAGTGAATGGAAAAATAAAGTTCTTTGAATTGAATTGAATTGAATTCTGGCAAAATTATTCCCTCAGGGATGAATGAAGTAGATCTTATCTTAAGTTCAAAATCTGAGGATTTTTCTCTTATTATTTTTGTCTGATGGTAATTTTTGAGAGGAAAACACTCTTTCAAAACTACTGGTGGGTTTTGGTCTTCAGAGGGTAACAGGATGCATTTACTGCTGGTTTTACTGTCTTTAATGGCATCTGTTGATTCCAAGAAACATTGAAAAAGTCCCTCTCTCTTCTGTATGTTTTCTGCATCCTGTGTTGTTGTGTTAGCTGACCTCACCTCTTTGTCTCTCCCTGCTGTGGGTTATCCTGAAGATCCTCCTCATCTTCATCCTCGGCTCTCCGTTGGCTCGGCCTCTGCCCTTCTTCTTTGACCCCTTCTCCGCAGAAGAGTCCTCGTCTTCCTCCTCCTCTTCCTCCTCCTCCACGTACTCATCGTCGGTGAAGTATTTCTCCTCCTCCAGATGATACTCCTCCTTCACTACAGCCGAGGAAAAAAAACAAGAAAACCTCCTTCATTCCACTGTGAGACAGAGAAGTAAAACTCCCTCAGTAGTGCATCAATCCTCACCAGGGATGGGGGCGCTGCGGCGGGTCCGAGGCCCTGGTCCTGGTCCCTGGAGGCGTTTGAGGGTCATTCCAGACCTGGTGGTCATGGGGGAGGGAGGGGAGGGAGAGCTGGCCGGCTGGACCTTCACAGCATGCTGGACGTCTCCACACCACTCCGTCGCTGTGAGAAGAAAAACTACCAGAGTTAGGATTCATGTCAGCTGCAAAAAAGAACAAGAAGAAAAGGAGAAACGACATCAGGTCCATTAAAACCAGCCGGCAGATTAGAAAGACTTCCTGACTAAAAAAACTGTAAAAACAGAAAGAATCAGCAGGTTTCCAACTCTGTCATGGTCCTTGAACTGCTCATCTGTGACTTAACCCTCCTGTTGTCCTCATTTACGGACGCCAAAATTTTTTTTTCCTTGTTTGAAAAAAATCCAAGAATTCAGCAAAAAAATTCCACAAATTTCTGAAAATTTGCAAAACCTTGAGGAAGAAAATTCCAATAATTCCTTAAAAGTTTTATTTAAAAAAAAATCCCCCAAATTTGCCAAGAAAATTCTTGTAAATATTTTCAAAAAATGAGTAAAAATCTTCCAAAAAAATCCTAAAAATATCTAAAGCGATTCCATGTATATCAGTAGAACTTCTAATATTCTATAAACTGTTTTAACATTTATTCTTTTCCACCAAAAAATGTTCAAAGATTTCCCAAAAATGTTGAAAATGTGGACATCACAAGTTTCACTGTGAAAATATATTTTTTTCAAACTTTAAAACGGATCAATTTTGACCTGCAGGACGACACGAGGGTTAAACCAAATCTAAGTTTAAAATTCATAAAAAATCACTTCATTCTACATTTCTAAAAATTCACTAGAAAGAAACAGTTTGCAGAAACAAGATTCTGTAAAAAAAATTTAAATTCTGCACTAAACTGTGACACTTATTGAGTCAGCAGCAAATAAAAAGATAACTGACAATAATTCAGAAGACAAAGCATATCGGAGACAAGTGTGGAAACTATTATCGGCCTGATATCGGCATAAAAATGTAATATCTGTCAATATCGTTCTCGTTTTTTTGCCTATCATGAAAAGCATAAAAT
This sequence comes from Amphiprion clarkii, assembly GCA_027123335.1. Lineage (NCBI taxonomy): Eukaryota > Metazoa > Chordata > Actinopteri > Pomacentridae > Amphiprion > Amphiprion clarkii. The sequence goes on along the minus strand of CM049580.1, from coordinate 34,108,656 downwards.
AATGCCTGGATTTCACCAGCATTTATCGACTCAGAGAGGGACGGAGAGTGTGAACTGTTGTTTGAGATGATGTTGAAAAAAAAAGCATCAATATGGTATTTTTTTCCACAACTTAAGTTGAAGTAGTTTTCTTATTTTAGTTTACATCTGAGAATGCATGCAATAAAATGAGGCATGATGTGTTAATTCCACCACAGGAGATACGTGATGTTACCTAAAATTAGTTAAATAGCCCACAGATATTGGTATCGGTTGACATTGGAATCAAAAATTGAGAATTGGACAATAATGGCATATCGGTTATCGGCAAAAAAGCTGATACCGGACATCCCTAGTGGAAACAAATTAAAATGTAAGTAGTAAAATATCTATCCCATCAGAGGCACCCTGTTTCTTCGACAATCAAAGAACTTCCACTTCATTTTTTTTGTTTTTTAATTATTTATCTCATTGTAACTGTGTCATATTTCTGAGTTCTCTCTACTTCTAGTCGTGGTTCTTCTGGTTCCGTAGAGCTGCAGGACTTTATACTGCAGTGGAAATGAGCCCACAGTGGGTAAAAACGAGGCCCAGAAGCTGCTTTCAGACGCCTCACCCTCCGGACTCCTCATGCTGACAATGAAGCGGTCCAGCTGACAGCGCAGGAAGTTGCGTTCCTCCTCCAGCTCCTCGATGCGTTTCTGCAGCCAGGTGTTCTTCTCCAGGGAGACGTACAGGTGAGCCCGCAGGTTGGACACCAGGATGAAGGGACTGTACTGAGAGTAGGGCAGCTCCTGAACCACCGGCTCTGCAGGAGAAGAAAATCAGAGGAGGAACCAGTTTAAAGACGTGGAGGAGAAGAAATCAGTTAAAAAAAGACTAAATTACAGAAGAACAACTGCTTTGGATTTAGGATAGTAGATAGAATTTAACCCTGTAAGACAGAAAAAATAAATATTGATAAGACAGAAAAATAGATATATTCATATATTTATGTATATATTAATAAATAAATAAATTATTATATATATATATATATATATATATATATATATATATATATATATATATATAGCAGCTGTCAGATAATAAATCCAGTCCTGTGTAGCAGACGTGACGTACCGTCCATCATCTGCTGGCCCTGGTTCAGGTGGTAGGCAGGTGGTTGCTCCGTGCTCTCCTCCAGGGGAAAAGACACGGCATAGGCATCCAGATACAAACCTCCTCCTGCTGAGGATGACGATGATGCTGCTGCTGATGAAGACTGCGGCATGTAGTTGTCTATCACATGTAAAAGAAAATTAGTGGAAGACTCCGCACGTTATAAAAGATCAGTTTAAGCTGCTGGTTATAGCTGGGGTTTTCGGAACATTTTCAAATGGTGGAATTTCACACAACAAATGTTTGTCTCCTGTTAAAAACATCATCTGCTTATTCTTATTCTGTGAAGACAAGTAAGATCTGTAACAGTCTTCCAGTCTCCATAAGGGAGTGTCCCACATTAGCAACCTTCAAAACTCACCTTAAACAGCTGACAGTCAACCAGTCTGGTGACCACTGCCTTTAACTTCTTGTGTATTTTTTGTAATGTGCTTTTATATTGTGATTTATTGTCCTTGTATTGTGCCTGCCTAGGGATTGCAGATGCAAATTAGCATTGTTGCTATGATCCGGCATATTTACGTATATTGTTGTCTAAATAGACGTTCATTAATGTGCACTGTCCCAATCAAATAAAGAAATAAATAAAAATAAAATAAGTAAAATCTGTCATAACAGAAAATCTGATTTGTCCACTATCATTTAATACAGTAACACAATAGCTAGCAAGCAGTAAAACATGCATAATAATCTATATAAAAGGCTAACTACCTGCCTAAATGCTACACTAGCTTGCATTCGCTCTCGCTAGCTAGATCAAACTGTTAGCTACTGTAGGCTAACTAACCTGCTGATTCCACATTATTTTCACGTTGTGAATTTGAATATCAGTTATAATCAAATAAAGTAAAAATGATAACTATTCCCTAGTCCCCCCAGTTGTCATGCAATCGGTAATAATCAAATTGGTCAAAAGGAAAGAAAAAAAGTGTTTGCTAACATTTATGCTAACATCTATATAGCAGCTAAAGTTAGAACTACGTAAAAATTTGAGAATATAATTCATCTTATGTATCAGTAACACGTTTGTTTTACTCAAACTGAGGTTAAATATGATGAATGTAAGTCATGGTAAATGCTGAGTTAACTCATTTAAGTCATTTATCATGACTTATATTCATCACATTTAACTGTATAATAACAAAGCTGTAGCCTGGAACGATTTAATTACCCACTGGTTTGTTCACTTAAGCATACTTCCTTTGCACATATCATGCTTAAATACAAAAAAACAAAAGAATATAGGCATTGCTCTTGAAGGAGTAACAAAACAAGCAGTAGAAGATGTATTATAATCTACATAAATGGCTAACTAGCTGGCTAAATGCTACATTAGCTTGCAGTATCTCTCGCTAGCTAGCTTAAATTGTATGCTACTGTAGGCTAACTAGGCCTGCTGATTCCAGATCATTTTTAAACATTAATTAAAATCAAATTAAGTAAAATGGTAACTTCTCCCTAGGCTCCTCAACTGTTATGTAATTGGCAATAATCAAATTGTTATAAAGAAAAAGTAAACGCGTCATTTATGCTAACATTTATATAGCAGCTAAAGTTAGAACAATGCAAAAAATTGAGAATATAGTTCATCTTAGGCATAAATAACAGGTTTGCTTTACTCTGACTCTGAGGTGAAATATGATGAATATAAGTAATGATAAATGCTGAATTAACTCAGTATTTATCATGACTTATTAATCATACTTAGCTTTATAATAACAAAGCTGTAGCCTGGTACGATTTAATTACCCACTAGTTTGTTCGCTTGAGCATACTTCCTGTGTCCATATTAGTTTTGTATTTTTAAAAAAATAAATAAATAAAATAGACATTGTTCTTAAAGGCGGCAGTTTAGAAAACTAGATGAGGTATTAGTGTGTTAAAACGAAGCGTGTCGCTGATCATTACGGACTCATTTCCTTATGTTGAAAACCAAAACACCACCAGTTTCTCCAGCTTTTTAAAGACACTCCGAACAAACACACTAGTCTGTAAAAGCTGCGGACAGGAGGTTTAAACTTATTTAAAAGCCCTGAGTGGTTCTAGCTGCTGCTCTTGGAGGATGCGCCGCGTCGTGCTGCGGTTACCTGCCGGGTTTGAGTCGTCTCTGCCGGCTGCAGGGTTCATGGTTGGGGCTGTCTGCTGGTAATAACCGGATAAAGCTGCTGTTATCCGGCTCCTGTTGTTGTGTGCAGTTATACTTCAGTAATACGGCCTGAAACGAGCCACAGCTGCTCCTATGCAGCTCACTCTCTGTCCAGCAATTACCTGATTATAAGTGGCGTCTGCAGGTGTACTGGCGTGGCCGCTCGCACATGCGCAGAAGCGCTTCTGGCTTCTTCCAGAATTCAGAATAAAACATCTTCAGCCCAAAGGAATCTGGTTGGAATATATTTAGTTTTAGTGGCTACTCCGCTCTAGTTTGTCTCGTAAAAAGAAACGACAAAAAACTTAATAAAATTGAACAAACAAATAAATGCAATTCAAAAGTGACGACTGAAATATTTTCTAAATGGTGGTAATAACAGTAAATTCTGTTGCTTTTGCTTTTATAAAATTTAAATGAAAGAGTTCATGAAAGATATAAAATCCCCTAAATTAAATTAAACAGTAATAGACAGTTAGAATACAATCTCCAAAGTCCAAAAGAAAAATGTTTAAAGTGCAATTAGTTTTATTTGCCTAAAGAATAATTAGCAATGTGTGCAAACAAAGGTGCTCATGTCAGCATCAAAAATGGAATTAAATGCATTTTTAAAGTAATTCATATATCACAATGAAAATATATTCCCAAAGAAATTAGTTGAATATATTAGCTTTCAGTGTCCTTCCTGTCCTTGCTTGTCTTTTTAAAGAAAGAACAAGTTCAATGAAATAAAATCCAAATATTTTCTATTCACATTTCATCCTGTGAAGGGTTGCTGGAGTCGAGACTAGGACACACAATAAAGTAGAATAAGTGGATAAATGAATGCATTTGAAACAGAGGAGAACAACGTGGTTATACTGTTATATTGCAATGTTTTAGTTTTTATGAAATATCTTAGACTTTATGAAAGATGTCAAATGTATAAATGTGAAAAAGTTATGTATTCATTATTTATTATTAATTAATTGTTGTTTTGTACATTAACAGGTGGGCATGTCAGGGGCACATTAAAATACATATCAAAATGAAGAGAGGTGAGACATAAATCTGACTAATAAATCATCAGTTTATCTATAATTCACTGCCAATCTCTTCTTCAGGATGTGGAAATTAATCAACACTAAAATCAGCTAATGAAATTATCCCTGTCTTTGTCATAACCATAGACTGTCTATGGTCAGAACTGGATGAATAAGTTTTAAGAAGGGGAGCTGGTGAGGTCACGTGAGAGGGGGCGGGGCTCAGGTAAACGGTGAGCTGGAAGGTGAAGGCGGAAGTAGAGAAAGACGTAAATATCCGTGGAAAAAAAACGTCCATGAGGAGTTTTATGTCGCCGAAGTGACGAAAATAACAAGTAAGTGAACTTATGGATGGAGTAAAGTTAAGGTTTGAGGTTAAATTTGTTCTTTTTTAGTGAAATCCAACACGAAGCTCCTCCTTAAACAGATCCTGCAGAGACTCCAGATCATCTCCATACAGTGGAAGAACTGGTAGATTAGTCTGTGAGAAATTAAATCAGACTGTCCAGGAGGTGCAGTTTAGTCACGATGAAGTCTGAACTCCAAATAAACTAAATATGCATCATTAATAAAGCTAATTAAACTGAGAGATCTCCAGCTATCAGCACAGACTATTAATAATCATGTTTATGTGGACTGAGAACAGACAGAAAGGGATTTTACTTCGTCTAGAGCACAGAAAGATCATTTCAGATTAATTTGTCTTTGAAATAACTTCAGAATGTTGAAATTATCTGGATTATTTCTACAGACTGTTACACATATATACACATTTTTTTTGTTTATTTTACTTATTTTTTGCTCTTTTTTTCTATATTTGGGTTTATATATATTTGTTTATTTTACTTATTTCTGGGTCTTACAGGGTTAATGTTTGAAATGATCAGAACTGTGTTTAAACATGTAACAGTTCCAGCTGAATAAACTTGATTTGTTACTTTTCTCTAAACATTTTACATTAATTTTATTCATTAATTAGGTTTTTGACTGTTGGTTGGACAAATTAAAAACATTCTGTAGGTGTTCTGACTCATTACAAAGTCAACAATCATTCATTTAATTCAGAAAATAAATACATTAAACTCTGAAGGTTGTTCCACGATGGAAACTATCATCATTTGCAGTCACATCTAAATCAGTAATGATATTAATCTCAGAACTCTCCGTTATCACAGTACTTCACTATGATAATAGAAACCCCAGCAGAGGGGTGACAGCAGCTGACCTCTCAGCAGTTTTCTAGAGTTTTCCTGGATCTGCAGCTCCTCTTCCATCAGGTGTTAACGGTGTTTTGTGTCCTCCAGCTCAACCATGGCTCTATGTGACCGGCTGTCCCACTGTAAACTGGCGCTGGCCTTTGCTGTCCTGATGGACTTACTGGGAGGAACCATTCTGCTGGTGGGAGTCTTCGCCCATCTGGAGATTAAAGGACGAGACTACGGAGACTTACTGGTCTATACTGGTGTGTAACTCATAATCAGAGCTGGAGGTGTTGAAGAGACACGATGAGTAAACTGGGAGATGGTAGATGGAGGCAGATGTATTCCAGAATCCGTGAATCAGTGTCAGCCCACAATTATAACAGTTAATGAATGTGTCTCCATATTTTAACCATCAGAAACCCACAGTTGGCTTTAAATGTGTGTTACCCTGAAAAATGACCCAAAATGACAACATTTATCAGAACCAGAAACTGTCAAAAGAAGAAATGATCTTTAGACTTTCACCTTTTTGAATGCATGGGATATATCCTGCATACAATTTTATTAAAAGTCAAAAAAACTAATGTTTTTATGTTCATTATGATCATGTCTTTACAAATTCCATAATTCTGTATTATGGAAACAATCACTTATTAATAAAAAATGACTGGATATCACTAAAATGTCAACTAAATAACGTCTGAATTCAATACCAACCACCTTCTAATGAGCTGAAACAATAATAAAATGAGCTGATTCAGAAATAGTTTGGATTGTGTTCTTTTATTAAGTTGAGATAATCATGACAGATATTTGGCAATAAATCACATTTTATATGGAAAATAACAAATTAAATCTCTTTCCACTAAGTTCCCCGTTACAGAAACACCTCTCCAGGAAGTGTGTTAATTTCTCCAGGAAGTGTGTTGATTCCAGATCACATGACCTGCTCATTTGTTTTTGTTTTTTTTTCATTTTCAGTCCGTTATGTGGTCATTTTGTGCATTTTTGTAGTTATTTTGTGTGTCTCTCGTCATTTTGTGTCTTGATATGATAATTTTCTGTCTCACTGGGTCATTTTGTGGTCATGTTGTTTCTTTTTGTGGTTGTTTTGTGCGTCTTTGTGCTCAATTTGTTTCTTTTTTGGTCATTTTCTGTCCACTCTGTGGTGATTTTGCAACTTTTTTTTTAGTTATTTTGTGTGTCTCTCGTCATTTTGTATCTTTATATGATAATTATGTGTCTCTTTGAGTCTTTTTGTGTCTTTTTAAGCATTTTTTGGTCATTTTGTGTTTCTTTGTCAGTTTGTGTCTGTGTGCATTTTTGGTCATTATCAGTCTGTTTGTGGTCGTTTTGTCTCTTTTTATGATAATTTTGTGTCTCAGTAAGTCATTTTGTGTTTTTCTGTGGTCATTTGTGTTATTTTATAACACAAAATGACAAATTGTATCTGTTTTTTGTGTCACATTTTGAACACTCTTAATCATATTCTGACCTGTTTAGGAGCTCTGTTCGTGGTCATGTTTTATGAATTATTAATCATATTCTGACCTGTTTAGGAGCTCTGTTCGTGGTCATGTTTTTATGAGTTATTAATCATATTCTGACCTGTTTAGGAGCTCTGTTCGTGGTCATGTCTCTGGCCGGCTGGGTTCTGTGGTACAGCGGGAACATCGAGGGTCTGACGTCCAGGAAGGAGCTCGGACACATCAGCAGCGCCGTGGAGCGACTCGCCCGGAACCTCAGCCGCAAGATCCGGACGTACCGAACCCAACGCTGAGGAGGATGTTAGTGTTAGCGTTCCTTTCAGTGAAAAGCCTGTGTTTGTCAGTATTAACATGATCTAGAGACACAGAATCAAACTGAAGTGTTACAAGCAGCTGTAGATGTGGTTCTGTTACAGTCATTTCATTATTAATGCTAAAGTGTTGGATTATGACTGATATGTGGTAAAGCAGTGGTGTCTGGTTGCATTTCAATAAAATACATTTTTTAAATCATAGAAATGTCCGATTTTGTTGCATTTCAAAAAGAAAACTCTAAAGCAGACTTTACTACATTTACAAATTTAACCCCTGTGTCGTCCTGTGGGTCAAATTGACCCATTTTAAAGTTTGAAAATGTGGGAAAAAAATCTATTTTTCAACCAACCAACCAATTTTTATGTGAATGTTCTTAAAGAAAATATTAGAAGTTTTACTGATATATATGGAATCACTAGATATTTTTAGGATTTTTTGGAAGATTTTTACTCATTTTTGAAAATATTTACAGGAATTTTCTTGCCAAATTTGGGGGATTTGAAAAATAAAAACTTTTAAGGGAAGCTTTGAAGGAATTATTGGAATTTTATTCCTGAAGATTTTGCAAATTTTCAGAAATTTGGGGATTTTTTTGCTGAATTTTTTTCAGACAAGTAAATATTTTTTGGTGCCTGTAAGTGAGGACGACAGGAGGGTTAAAAAAGAGATATGATCAACTATTTAAACAACAAAAAATGAGAATATTAATGTTTACATTTATAGGACAGACATCAGTGAGTCTACAGCAGCATATTCCTGTTAATTTACTGTATATCTGCTAATATCAGAGTCATTATTTATTTCTCATGTAATACTATAAATAGTACGTCGTATATTTCTCTCGTGTCTGTTTGCACATATGTTGAGCTGAAACATTTGAGAAACACTTAAACAAGTATTACAATTGAATTTTTAAAACTGAGAAAAAATTATCAGCTAGATAAGATCAGTAATTTAAAAATCTAAATTTAAATGAAAGAGAATAGCTGAGCGTTGCATTAATGCATTGACCTGTTCATTTACAGTCGTATATTATTGTATCCACATTTTACAGAGAAACTGGACTTAACTGCTTTTAATGCTACTTTCTCCCTTCAGTCCACCACGTCCCAGAGGAAAATACTGGACTTTTTACTCCTATTCGTTTGTCTGACAGCGTTTTTTGGGGTTTTTTATTTTTGAAAAGGACACTGCAGATAAAAAAACAAACTTGAAATTACAACGCATTATTACAGATTAAACCTTTGTGGCTAATTGCAGAAACCAATGTGGGTTTCATGTTAATAACTTCTGCAATAATCAAATGTTTCAATGAATTTTTAGTGTATTTACAACAATAACAAGCTGCTGACACACTGTGAATGATCCAATGGCAGCACGTAATAGATTACATCACTGAGATCAGTCTAATCAATACTTTTACTGTAATTCTTGAACTGCATTTTTCTGCTATGGGACTCTGTTGCTAACTTTACCTCAGTGAAGGATCCAACACTGTCCTGGTTTTACAAAAGAAGGAACCACTGATCTCTGCTGGTCATAAGTGGGAACTACAGCATCAGAAGGCCATGATTCCATCAGCAGCTTGATCTACAAAGATGTGACATAAAGAGGAAACAGATATATCAGGATTTTAAATCACAATCATAATAATAATAAGGAATGTATTTATAAAGTGCTGTACATAGAGATAAAAACAATAAAACATCAGAAATCCACAAACATCCTGAAACAATAAAAAGGACATTTTCAGACTCATATGTGGCAGTAAACTAGTAGGTTTTCAGCTTAGTTTAAATCCATCAGTGGAAGATTCCTGCCTGATTTCAGCAGCTAGACTGTTCCGGAAAGAAAAAGCCGCTCCCCAACCGTCTTTCTACGGACCTTTGGATTCCCTGGGAACGTAGAACCCCAGTGGGAACGTACGGGTTCACCAGATTCAACAGGTACGACGGGACAATTCCATTTACAGTTTTATACGCTGGCAGCAGCACCTTAACCCTCCTGTTGTCCTCATTGACAGAAACCAAAAAATATTGTTTCCTTGTCTGAAAAAGAATCCAAAAATTCAGCAAAAAATTCCCCAAATTTCTGATAATTTGCAAAACCTTCAGGAAGAAAATTCCAACAATTCCTTAAAAGTTTCCCTTAAAAATTTTATTTTAAAAAAATAAAATAAAAATTCCCCCAAATTTGGCAAGAAAATTCTTGTAAATATTTTCAAAAAAAAATCCTAAAAATATCTAAAGTGATTCCATATATATCAGTAAAACTTCTAATATTTTCTTTAAGAACATTGACATAAAAATCAACCAAAATCCAGTGAAATCCAGTGGATTTTGGTTGATTTTTTTGTGAATGTTCTTCAGAAAAAATGAGGACAACAGGAGGGTTAAAGCAGAGGTGAGCTTTGAGAACCAGGAACCATCCCAGCAGAACTCCACCTGAACCCAGCAGCATCTATAAACAGACGAGAGGAACTGACTTCACTTCCACCAAGAAGGAAACTTATAATCTCATTCACCTCTGACTCTGACACAGATTGGCCTATAAAGTAATAGATTACTCTGGTCTGTGAGGAAGTCCTGACCTGTTAGTGTAAGGAGGGATCCCCTGTAGACGGGGACGTTCAGCCACTAATAGGCTTATCAGGACACTGAGCTTGTTTTCAATATTTCCTCTAACAAACAACCTCCTGCAGCTCTGCACACAAAAATGTATTCTTCCTCAGTAAAGTTTGTCATTAAAAAAAAATCTTATTTATGCAAATTTTTACTTTTTCGGATTTTTTCTAGATTTTTGAATACACAAAAATATAAATAAATTGCAAGAACAGACAAAAACACTGAAAACATGAAACTGAATAAACTTAAAATTATTCATTTGTTTTCATTAAGAAAATTACATTTTGTTTCAAAGTCTTCGTACAATCTTCAGTTTTTATAGAATAAATAAATCTGTTAATTTCAAGTTTCATACTGGAAAAATATTTCGAAAATTAGATTAGGTGAGATAATTATAATTTTTTTTTACATAGATTTCAATCTTGTTGTTTTTAAACATGTTAAACATGATCACAGGCAAAATTAAAGTTTAAAACTGTATTTTATTTATGAAAAATTCTGTAATTTTACAAGATGATTATTTTATGGGTTTTTTTGTAAATTCTGTAATTTTATATAATTTTTGATGTCACAGAAGAATGCAAGAATATTATGTTATACTATATTATATTAAATTATATATTATTATAATATAATATAATATATTTTATTATTTTCAAGTTTTTATTTTGCAGTGTAGCATGATACTCATTTTGTGTTTTTTTTTGTAATTTCTGTAGTTTTTTCACTATTGTTGATTCCACAGAAGAATGCAAGAATATTATATTATATTATATTATATTATATTATATTATATTATATTATATTATATTATATTATATTATATTATATTATATTATATTATATTATATTATATTATATTTTATTATATTATATTATATTATATTATATTTTATTATATTATATTATATTCATGTTTTTATTTTTGCAGTGTAGCATGATACTGTAGATTCAGTTCAAGTTTAAAACTGTGAATATATTCTAAAATTAAACACAATAATTGACAAAAGAAAAATAAACATTTGTTCTGTAATTTTACAGCTACTTATTATTTTTAATTATTATTTTTTTGCTAAATGACAAATATCTTGTATTAATCAAAGTCTTGCATAGCAGAATATTAATAGTTATTAGTTGCCTAAACAGCAGATCAGACTTCTCTGTTTGGAAGACACTGGATGTTTTTTGCTTCTTCACAATCTCTATATTTAATATTTTTCTATCAATAATGCATCAGATTACTGCGTGCTCTGGGAAATGTCCCTTTAGTTTGATACACTTGGTTTCCTACCAGTCCTCCAGTGCTGCAGACGGATAAACGTAACAACGTTTTAGAGCCTAAACAGTCCGATGTCATGATCTAATGGAGACTAAAACACTGGAGCCAGAAATAAAACCCGAAATGAACAGAAAACACATCACCACACATGAACGGACATGTAGAAAAGCTGTCACATGTTAGAGATAGGAGTGATTTTTATTCATTTTCTCAGTCCCGCCTCTTCACGTTTCCTTAAATCTTCTATCTTTATCTCCACTGTTGATCTGACCTCTTGCTGCTCTCTCGGCGAGCCATGATGCCCATTAAGGTGTCCAGCTTTAACTTTCTTTTTCGAGCCGCAGATTCCCAAAGGTCGAGCCAAAGAGCTTTGATATGACTTCTCAGCTGCACTCTGGTAGCCGCTGATTTTCCATCCCCTTCATCGACTCTGTGCCAAAGCCTCCTCAGCACCTCCAGCTCCTTCTGTTCCCCTCTAATCCCTCCCACTCCCTTCAATCAAGGGATTCTCTTTCCAAGAACTCAATCCAAACTAGGTTGTGGGTTAAAGGTGAGATTGCGAGAGGGAAAGGTTCGTCTGAAAAGTCAGGGGACAGAACTCGCTAATCCAGTAAATCCAGACTCTTTAGTATCTGTAGCCTGGAGGGAAAATCCTCCTTCTAAAAGAGGAAGGATGATAGATGGAGGAGAAGGTGAAACACACAGCGAATGAGATGGAAAAGCTGCAAGAACCTCCATCTATCTCTCATGTTGTCGCTCTACTGCATATAAAAGGGGAATACGTTCATAAATACACCTGATAGACAGATAAAAATACTAAATTTAGCACTAATTCTCCTGTTGGTGAAACAGTCTTCATGTTTATCAGAAGGCAAAAGAAGCTTGTGATCAAATCTAACAGGAAAAGAATACGGAAGAAATTAAAGAAAAAGAAAAGTAAATTTTCTCCAGCAGTTTTTGAAATAACCCCCCTCATTAACCCTCCTGTTGTCTTCATTTATGGGCACCAAAAAATATTGTTTCCTTGTCTGAAAAAAATCCAAAAATTCAGCAAAAAAATCCCTCAAATTTCTGAAAATTTGCAAAACCTTCAGGAAGAAAATTCCAATCATTCCTTCAAAGTTTATCTGAAAAGTTTTATTGTTTTTTTAAAAAAAATAAATAAATAAATAAATCCCCCAAATTTGGCAAGAAATAAAAACTTAAAAAATAGAAAAATTAAAAATTGTAAATATTTTTAAAAAGGTAAAAGTCTTCCCAAAAAATCCTAAAACTATCTAAAGTGATTACATATATATCATTAAAACCTGTAATATTTTCTTTAAGAACATTCAGAAAAAATCAACAATCAATTGAAAAATCTAAATGTATTTTTTCCGACATTTTCAAACTTTAAAACGGGTCAATTTTGACCCACAGGACGACACGAGGGTTAACTTAAACCAGGGGTGTCCAACATGAGGCCCGTGGGCCAAAAGCGGTCCTCCAGAGGATCCAATCCGGCCCTCAAAGTGTGAAAATTACAGAGAAGACATTAATTGCAGATTGTAAATTAGTAAAACTATAAATTTAAAATCATTTCTAGACCATGACAAGTTGTTTGGATCAGAAAGTAAAATATTGGATTGTTCATTGTTCTTTTGTCATTTTGTGTCTCATTTTTGTCTTGCTCGTGTTTTATGTGTATGTTTTTGCTCCTTTTCTGTCATTTTCTAACCCCATTTTCGTTTGGGTCCAATTTTTTGCTGCTTTTCAACTTTTTTGTCAAATTTTTTGCTCTGTTTCGTGTTGTTTGTCTCATTTTTTGTTATTTTGTGTCTCATTTTTGGAAGATTTTGTCTTGTTTTTGTCTTGTGTCGTTTGTCCATTTTTTTGTCACTCTGTGTCTCGTTTTTGGAATAATTTTGTCTTGGTTTTTGTTTTTTGCCTTTTTTTTGGTCTGACTTTCGTCAATTTGATCATAAAATATAATCCTCTGTGGTTCAGTTCCAGATGACTAAATGTTGTGTTCCTTTGTAGATACTCTGTGATCTGGAAGTTGTAATGTGGAAATGATAAACTGAGGCTGAATGTTGCTGAAATTGAGTTTATTTTTCTTCAGAAATGTCAGGTTGTTCATGATGTTTTGTTAAAAGATAATTCCTTAAATGTGAACATTTTCAGAATGTGCTTTTTAGCACTAAAAGAAAGGAACCATTAGGAGTTGTGGTTATTTATGGGTTGTTATGCTGTGGTTTAACTGGTCCGGTCCACTGGAGATCAGACTGGACTGAATGTGGATAAGTAAATTCAACAAATGAAACATGACCGACATGGAGAAAACAGTTTGACCGAAGTCCTCAAAAGTGTGGCAGCATTTCACGCTTCACAAAACAAAAAACATGCGTAGCATGCAAGCTTTACAAAAGTGATATGAGATGGAACAGGAGCACCACGATGATGATGCAGCACCTGAAACAGAAACACGTTGGAGTCTCTGATGAGGATGAAGGAGCTCAACAGCAGGTGAGTCACTACAGTATCCTACGTTTGTTCCGTTTTACAGTCAGGAAACGTAACTCTGGTAGCTCTCCTGATGCTAGCGTTTGTTTGTTAGCTCATTAATGACAGTGATACTTTTTATTTCACTTTAATCAGTTTAAGCAGGGTTTGAATATGATTTATAAATAAACATAACTTGCCCACAATGGTGATAATAATTTAAAGATTAAGCCTCAAGTTTTAATTTTCTCACAAAGTCTGAGTGAAGACGCTGGTCTGTGTTGGAGTGAAGCAGGATGAACTGCATTTAGACCAAACAGGGGTTAAAGGAACTTATTACATCTCAATTTATGTAGTGAAGCATTTTTTATGGTGCTTGTATGTATATATATATATATATATATATATATATATATATATATATATATATATATATATATATATATATATATATATATATATATATATATAAAAGATAACTACTGAGTTGTTGTAAACTGTGCTGTAATTCATACTCTACTATCTTTCTCATTTCATGAACAGCAAACAATGACAGGCTTCATGATGAGAAAGACATCATGTCCACCACAGCCAGCAGCTGTCCTGACTGAGAGCATCCTCAACATGATGGTCACTGACATGAGGCTTCTGTTGATGGTTGAAGACGAAGGCTTCACTACAATCATCTTTTTTACGCTGTCAGTCCAAATCTTCTCTTTCTGAATAAAGCGGCGGAAATTAAAAAATGTGTTGGTTTTTTTATCCGATTCATCGATTAATCGAGAAAAAAAAATAATCGACCGATTAATCGATTATTAAAATAATCGTTAGTTGCAGCCCTAGTTCTGTGTGTCCTCTCCTGCCTCTCTGGCAGAACTCTGCAAAGCCTCAACGGCCAGATGGCAAAATCCAAATCACCTGTGGAGCCGTGGTGCCAGGAAGGAGGCGGGGTCTGGAGTTAAGAACGTCGACGCAGGAATTAAGTTGTTGTATTTAATACAGAGGAGAGATCAGCACCTGGCCAAGAGGGCTTACTGCAGACCAGGTTCTGGAAAAAACCCCAACGTGGCTTCATCTGTCATGAAGTGTGGCTGAAGACGGCGTCTGCCAGGACTTATGTCATCTTAATCCAGCAGAATGCACATAAAATACAGGTTGTTGTTGTCGATGGTGGTGAGGTTACGTAATGATTGGAAATCTGCATCGGAAACTTCCATTAGTGTTTCAGCTGCTGTTGACTTAAGTTAGCTCAGTTAGTGGTTAAAAAATAACAGAATTGAGAGCAAAATACATGAAAAAAATGCCCAATCATGAGTTTATGCTGCTGAATTTACATGTTATATATTGAAGAGATTCCACAGGGTGGGCCATACGTTTCCATACATCAGTTTTTATTTATATAATGTGCCCTATAGGATTACCATTGTTTTGAAAACACATATTCATGTGTGTTTTGCACTGTTGATGAACTTGCATTAGCACAGTAGAAATTCTGCTCGTGATGGCGTTGGTGAAACGTTCCTGGAGATGATTTATGTCTCGTATCTCCACCTGATGCACCATGGCCTTCAGGTGCCCCCAAAGATAGCATCAAACGCATCTTCTAGGATATCTGAAACATAAAAAATATACATTATACATGTTCCTATGTATGGAGACTTACAGCCCACCCTGTAATTATATACTATCTATCATTTTTAGAAACTGGGATATCATTGTAGTACCGTCGCCTTGCAGCTAGAAAATCCTCGGTTCACGTCCTGGTCTTCCTGGGATCTTCCTGCATGGAGTCTCCATGTTCTCCTGTACATGTGTGGGTTTTCTCCAGGTTCTCCAGCTTCCTCCCACAGTCCAAAAAAATGCTGAGCTTAATTAGTGATTCTAAATTGTCCATAGGTGCGAATGTGAGTGTAACTGTCCAGGTGAACCTCCACCCTCAGTCAGGTGATAGACTCCAGCCCCCATGACCCTGATGAGGATAAAGTGGTGTATAGATAATGGATGGATGGATATCATTGAGAATGACACTTTATTATCGGGCATATTCACTGAACTCACAGGAATCAACAATAAAGGATAAACTATCCAGGAGTTTCCTTTCTACTCCCTCAGCATTCACTTTGATGACTTACTTAGAATACGGTCAAAACTGACAGTTTCAAAGATGTAACTAAACCTGTCCTATCACTGGCTTCATGACCTGCAGTACTGACCAGGATGTGGCTGTTTGTATGAACGTAGACGCAACACAGATCAGCTGCTCTCACTGCTATATGACCAAAACACTTAATGGAAGCACGACATGGTAGTAAATCAACATTATTGAAGATATTAGCTTTGATGGCGCCTTAAACAACCAGATCTATGTTCCACTGCTTTCATTGACCTTTCTTCTGGTCACCACCTGTTTTTGTTTTTTTGTCTCCTTGAGTTGATATTCCTGAAAGTTTTTCCTTTAAAAGGTCCTTTAAGTGTGTTCAAGCCAAATTTCTCCATTGAAGATGACATCAGCAGTGCTATTGCTAATGATTGTCTAAGTTCCTCATGCGTTTGAGAGGACTTGGTTGAGTATTCCCTGTGTTTTATTTGTTGCCCCTAGAGGCCACAGAGAGAACCTGATGCCACTATATTTACTCTGTTTCATTGTGTCTCCACACCCCAGAGGAGGTACAAGTCGACGTGTTGGTGTTTGATCTATCTATCTATGAGCAGACAGTAAAAATGTGCTTTTTCTGCCACATCTATGGTTTCATTTAGTCATAAAAAGCCCTTAGTGGAGGAAACAATACTGAACCAGATGAGAAAATATTTGTCTCCACACAAACTGGAACACAACGTTCAGGTTTTTTGGTAAAGCACCAATTCACATTCAACATCTCAGAACACTTGACACAGTAAAGTGAAGACTTCAGGATTATATTATAGAGAGAAACTCAATGAATCCAAAGTTTCCCTTTGAGCAGCTCTTTGGTGACAGTAGGGAAGATAAAAAGGTAGAAATACTCAGACCAGACTGGTAGATTCCTCCAATGAAGGACAGATAGATAGATAGATAGATAGATAGATTGATAGATAGATAGATAGATAGATAGATGGATGGATGGATGGATGGATGGATGGATGGATGGATGGATGGATGGATGGATGGATGGACGGACGGACGGACGGACGGACGGACGGACGGACGGAGGGAGGGAGGGAGGGAGGGAGGGAGGGATAGATAGATAGATAGATAGATAGATAGATAGATAGATAGATAGATAGATGATTATTTTGTCCCACCAACAGTCCAAACCTCAAATTTAATCACAAATATTAAAGTCAATAAAGCGTCAGATCCTGGAACTATAAAATGTTCTTTGCACCTGTTGATATGTTTTGTGTGTGAAAAGTCATCAGATAACTGCAGTGGAGTGAAAAGTACTTGAGTAAATCTACTTAGCTACTCTCCATGACACAGGTACCCTCTATGGCTTCTAGCTTATTAAAACCATATAGTAATCTGGTGGAGGTGATGGAGGGAGTCTTCAGGTCAGTGTGGTTAACAGTCTGACTCTGGGGTCGTGGCCTCGGTGGAGTCCAGACGCTTTTCTTCAGGTCCAGGTGCTCTGGGCTGGACGGTGTTTCTGTGCAGACTGGTTTACGACGGAGCAGATGGTGGATCAGAAGTCAACACTCAGCTAAGCGCCTCTAAATCCCACGCCCAAGGCCCGCCACCCGCCCAGTACGTGTTGACCTGGCTCATGGTCCCAGGTAGCGCTGCTTTTACTTTGTCACGTCCCTTGATCGGGTTTATTTTTACGTTTCGGTGCCAGGTCGGGTCAGCTGACTTGTTTTCAGCTGGAGGCCAAGGCAGGACACAAGCTGCAGGGCATGCCTGTAGTCCGCAGATTAAAGCCAACCTTTACCCCGCAGTCACATGTCAGGCCTCCATTTTCACCGTAACGCTGACTAGATCCTATCTCATGACAGCAAAAGTCCAAAATGAAACACTAAAATAACCAAATAATCGCACTACATCTACAGGTTTATTCATGCAAAGGTGTGAAAGTCATCCTTTCATGACATCAAACCAGAAAAAAACAAACTGTTTTGGTAGTTCTCACAGACTGCAATAAAAGACATGGGAAAAAAACAAAACTGACTGTATATCTGCAATAATCCTGGAGAAAAGCAGCTTGCATCACTGTCAACTTTAGCGAAACAAATATAATTTAGAGATTTTCTCCTTAACCAACTAGACAGCAACAACAGCAAAGGATCCAGTGCAGATTTTCAGGAAAGTATGTCCAAAAATAATAAATATAGTTGATATATGGGTGCTCCAGGAGTCTTTTTAAAAATATATCTCATCGGTTTTGTTAAATCAGAGAAAATAAACATCTATTTATCATCTTAAACTGATGGAATTGCAGGTTTTTGGTCATCTTTTTGAGGTTTTCGTGTTGTTTTTTGTAGTGTACTTGTTGCTCTGTGGTTGTTTATTGTGTTCTTGCTCTGTGAGTTACCTGCTAGCCAACTGTTCCTGCAAAAATAAACTATAAAATAACAACTTCTTTTGATTAAAAAAGTATGTAATCATCAAATTTTTGATTTTTTTCCCAAAGCCCAAATTTCAGAAGAGGTCTGAGAGACAATAAGAATCCATTCCTTTAAAATATTCTTTAAAAAAAGATGCAAATTCATAAAAATTTCCAGTAAACTTCCATTAAACTGATCATGCAGTTATGACCATTCAGTGATTCAATGATTCAGCCTTTAATTTCTCAGATAATCGTCTCGTTGGGTTCAAATTGAAGGTGTTTTTGTTTGCCTATCCGTCTCTCCTGCTTGTGAAAAACACTTTATAAATAAATGAGACTGATGTGACCCCATTTGTACTGTGTGAGGCAGAAAAAAAAGAAAAAGCCAGCAGCAGCAGCAGCAGCAGCAGCAGAAGCAGCAGCTCAGGGAGCTCAGGGGTTCACATTGGTGCTGCCATGGCTCCGCCTCAGGGTGATCCACTTTAATTGACTTATCTCAGCAGGTAGAGGCTGATTTCCTCGGCTGCTCACAGACTGAGCATCACTGTTTGTCCTGGACTCCTGAGCGGATCACACAGGTAGGACACACATTGCTGGTTATAGTAAATGTCACCATCATAAGGACCTGAGAAACTCCATGAAACTAGTGTGGGAGGGAATTCATTTGAACTAGGTTTACACGTACGTTATGTGAATATGGAATAAGTAGAGGCATTGTGAAGGAGGAGAACATTTTTAATTGATTAAAAAGTTGTTTACAGTCATTTTTTGTTGTTTTTGTTGGAAAAATGAGTGCAGAAAGTGATGGTTCACACCAGTCTGGAACTTTTTACAGCTCTGATGATGCCGCCTTGATAATCTTAATCCCCTGTTTCTGAATTTACATGAAAATTCAAATTTCATCGTATATATTTACAGTAAAACTCATTCAGAATCATGTGGTTTTAAGCTCACAGAACTGTGCTGAACTTTGTAGGGAAATGTATTTCATATTTAATTGTTATTTAAGTCTATTTAGTGAATTTTTAAGATCATTTTGTTGTGGTTTTCAGCGATGGATTGATAATGTTCCAAATTACAAATTGCTTCAATTGGAAAGACTCTTCTGTGCATTTGTGCTGTGAGTTTGTCTGTTGTGTAACAAGGATGACAAAGACTCATCTTTTAATGTAATGACGTTAGGGATGCAAAAGGTCTTGATTTATCCTTCAATATAAACTGCGCTGGACTTGAACCTTTTGAAGACTTTCAGCCGTGTGGACGCTTGTAGATGTGAAATGTGAAGTTGTAATTTTGGATTTGCTTGAAAATCAAAACCTTGCAAGACGACTCTGAAAATGGATGCAAAGAAGTCCATAGCAAAGTTCATTCTGGGTAAGCGGTCGGTAAATAGAGGATGAAATGGCTCATCCATTGGTGCATAGAAAGCAGGGTTGACTCTAGATGAAACTACAAACAGACTCATGAAGATTTTAAAATTTCTAATTTCAGAAACACTGAACCTTCAATATGCTCATATGTTTGGAAGACAAATCTGCAAAGATGTAGCAGTAACTAAAAAGTAATTCTATGGATCAATCCCAAAAGCCTAATTACATCCATGACTGCAACAAAACAAAAAAAAGAATTTATGAATTTTGACAACTCTTTTAAGGGATGTTGGTAATTTGGCATAAACTTAATATTGTGAATAATTTAAAGTTTCATTTTTGTGTTCGTTGATTTAAAACCAAATTCAAGTTGAGGCAACTTAATGAACGTGGCTTGTCAACTTTTCTTCAACATGACTGGAGAATGGTAAATAAAAACTATTTCACCTAACTTGAGCATAACTTTATTAGAAGTTGTCACAACTCTAGAAACCATGCAAAATTGGTGAGTTGTTTTTTTTTGCTGTATTTTTTAGAGTGTAGCTGATGCTTGAAATATGTATGTCGCTGCAAAGAAGCTACAAATTCTAAAAGCTTCAGACAGAACAGGAGATCTATGCAACCAGCACAATGACGAAGTTAAATACCAAGATCACCGAGTCAGCATCCAACCTAATGTGTCAAATGTTCACAATCTGTCTGTTTCTGAGTTATGTTGTTGGACAATGACCAGGGAAGTGTTATTTTGCAGAAAATTACGGTGATATTTGGCACTTTGGATATTTGACATCATCAATTCATTGTTTCCGACATTTGTTAGAAAGTTTTGTCATTATCACCGTATCAATTTTTGAGTTATTGCCAAAAGACATCTTTTGTGAGGCGACTCTTGAACACCAATCTCCAAGAAGTTCATTGTTGAGTCCAACTGAATGTTTGTGAGATTCTCTCCAGGCATTCTTTGTCTCTGGCAGCCATTAGCTGCCAGGATGCCTGCAAATATTTGCTGGCATTAAAAAGAAATCCAGATCAAATCCAATCCAGAGTTAAAAGCAAATTAACCCTTCAAAGAGGGGGTCAGGAGATACCCATTTTCCATTTTATTTAGGTCACATTTGACCCATGTTGTGCAACAAAATGTTAAAAATAACATTATAAAAGAGAAACTGAATAAGTCTGTAATGATCCATACTTTCAAGGCTTCAATTCTGGACTGCCAGCAGATTGTTTTCTTCTCATTTTTGATGTTAGTTTGATGTTAGGTAACATCATCTAAGAGCTTCCAGAAGTTGCTCCATCAGTACCTTAGCACCGACCTCTGTATAACACAACCGTAAAATGTAATTACCTAATTACAGGAGAAGAGCTCATGTGTTGCTTGTACCAATCACGCTCTGGCTCTGTGCTGAATTTAAAACAGTTGGTAGTGAGTTGCTAAAGCCGTCTGCAGCCCAACACTCTAAATGTGGTTAAACAAACATGTCAGCTTTAACTGAGATGAACCCAGTCCGTGACACGTCTTGCTGGTATTACTGATGGTTGATTGGCTTAATGAGCTCACCAAGCGGCTTCTGCTCTTTTCACAGCATTTGCTTCTGTAGGCTGAATTTTGGGCTGGGACCAGGATCAAGAAGGAATAGTCCGGTGTGACAGAGTAGAGGAACTCCCTAAGTTGTATCATATTTGGCCTAGAAGAGCCAAGAGTTTGATATAACTCTAAAACATCACCAACACCACCAGCAATGGGTAACACCAAGAGTGGCGCCGTGTCCAAGGAGATCCTGGAGGACCTGAAGCTCAATACCAAGTTCTCAGAGACTGAGATTGTCCAGTGGTACGAAAACTTCAAGAGGCAGTGTCCAACGGGCCGCATCTCAAAAGAGGAGTTTCAGACCATCTACAGCAAGTTCTTCCCAGAAAGCGATGCCAATACGTATGCCCAACATGTCTTCCGCTCCTTCGACACAAACGACGACGGTACGCTGGATTTCAAAGAGTACATCATTGCCCTCCACATGACATCAACAGGGAAGACCACCAGGAAGCTGGAATGGGCCTTCTCTCTGTTCGATGTGGACAAGAATGGATACATCACCAAGGCAGAGGTCAAGGAGATCTGTTCGGTGAGTGGTGGGAAAACGATGGTGATATAACTCCATAGAAAGCCACCAATCAGGGTAGTTTTTACAAACTGTCTGGATTCCAGATGCTTTGGGATTGTCTAAAGGGGCAATTAAGTACTTTAAAGTTGGAAACATTGTGCTAAGTGGCTCTACATTGGCAGGAGCAAACTATTGTAGACAACAGTATCATCTGCATAAAAGCGAATATTAGACAATTAAGTAGGGTACCACATGATGGCATGAAAACTATTTAAGACTCAACTGTGAAAGTAAAATCAATGTACTGACTGTTCCAAATTCTGCATTACCAGGAGCAAAATGAATTATAGAAAGCTACATAGAAGTTAACACCAGACACTGGCAGCATCACAGAAGTGCCTAAAATGGTTTGAAATTGAGCTTAGTTTCCTCTTTCAACCTATTTTTTTTTGTTAGCATAACAGGATAAATGGATGAATGGATCAAAGTTTAGATCTTTGTTCGGTATTCAAGTATATTTATTGAGCAGTAAAAATCAAAGGAAACCAGTATTTGTGGATAATTCAAAATGCACGTGTCCAGACTTGTGAACATAGTGTCAGAAAACAACACCGTAATTTTCTATTTTCTCACCCCTGATAACAGTTCTGTTACCAAATTTAACTGAAACATTTTAAGCTATTGTACCTGTGCCTTATCCCTTGTTAGGTAACTTTTTGTTCTTTTTTAAATACGGGATTAGACTTTAATTGCTGCTGATAAACAGTTTAGGATAAATTAAGGCCTAAGCCAGTAGAGAGCTTTGGCATGAGGATAGGAGGATATATAGAGAGAACTAAATCAGAATGTGGTTGGTTTTAAAAATAAAGGTAACATCAAAACCTGTCATGTGTCACTCTTACACAAAACTCTGAAGATGAGTAGAATTTAATAGTCGGATTCTATCAGACTGAAAAAATAAAATTACATACCGTATTTCCCAAGTCATCCTATATGCAGATGACACAGTTGTATAGATGTATCTGCATACAGGATGATTTGGGAGATACGGTAACTAGGCTTATAGGAGTACATTTTCATTTTAGCAGAAATGTATAAAAATGTAGTCAACATTTTCCATCTTTATTTTTTGATTCTGTATAATGTTAGTTTATAATGACTAGTAATGGCCTGTTGTACCTTCTTAAACATACCAGATGTTTTGATATCTTAGAGTGGAAAGAGCTACAGAATACATTTTTGAAGTTTTTATTTTTGTTGTGAACCCCCAAAATAACCACAAAAGACTACGTTACAGTGGGAGGCACTGAGAAGTAGGGTTTTAAAAAACCAAATCCTTTACGGTCTCTTAATTCGTCACCCTTTTGGTGGCCTTGCAAGGTTTTTTTTTTCTTTTTTTTCCTTCACTAATCTGTTTTTAAGCCCTGCAATTGCAGTGAAATGTGAGCTTGTAGTTTCAGTGTTCACAGCATGGTCAAATCATTCCCTGTATTTTAAAAATATGAGATTATTCCGTGTCTTTACAGAAAAATCAGTGCTTCAGGTGTTTGTCCAACCTGTTGGGGTTCCACAGTTAGAACAAGGTTTAGAAAAACCAACAGGAATCCAACTGATCACTGCTATCAAAGAGCTATCTGATGTTTATGTGTGAACTCTAGTGGATTACTGAGTGACAACAAACTGATTACATCCCGTTCATGCTGGTTTGCTGCTGCTTTAAAATTTTCCTCTCCTTGCAAGCCTATTCATAGCAACCGCATTTCAGTTTAGTGGATTAGAGTTCATATAATCACAGAACAAAGCCAGAGAGGCCAAAAGAGGCGCTTGGTTAATCCATGGCACCACACCAGTTTGTTGCTGTTTCAGTCAAAAGGCAGATGATCAGATCAGAGATGTGACAAAACGGTGGAGATTAAAGGAGGATTTGGGAGCAGTGTTTCCACTCCTCTAAGCAGTCATGAAAGCACAAGCGATTGCTGCTGAATTCATATTAATTTCATCTACCTGAAGCAACAGAAGTCAATTGTTTTTTTCTGTTTGACCAAACTTTGTCTTCTGTTTTTTTTTTGACAGTCAATTTTCAAGCTGATTCCTAAAGATGAATTAGCTGATCTGCCTGACGATGAAAACACAGCCGAGAAGAGGGCAGATAAACTCTGGAAGTTCTTCGACAAGGGCGACGATGGTGAGATGAAAGAGTGTGACACAATTACATAAGTAGATTAGACTCAGAATAACCGTTGTGCTCTAAATAAATGAAAAAGTCCTGATCTGAACAGCTCTGCCTCTCAGAAACTGAAACTACTACCACCTATACATAGTTTCAGATAGACAAAAGGATCTGACACCGAAGCTCTGAGGCAAATGGCAAAGTTTTTAGGTTAGACATCCAGGTCTAGATAATCCGAGGTGAGAGGTATTTATTTAAAGCCACCTGTGGCTGATTGCTCACCTGTAAAGCTCACATTAATCAAGCCTCTGGTTTGTAATCGACTCATTCAGACAAGAGGAAAATAAAAACTTATATGACACATGCCTATTTTGGTAACTATCTGTAACATCTGGTTAAGGTTGCAAGAGTATGGAAAGACACGTTTACATCTGTGTTTCTGTCCAAGTAAATCTCCACACACTCAACACACTTAAACAATGGGATGTCAAAAGTCCAACACAAGTAATGTTTAACCCTTTGATACACAACATGGGTCAGGGAAGTTTTTGCAAACTGTCAGAACTCCAGCTGTTTAGGGATTGTCTAAAGGGACAATTGAGTACTTTAAAGTTGGAAATGTTGTGTTAAGTGGCTCAGGCATTTTTTAAGTGGGAAAAATGCCTCAGTAATAATTGTATTTGATACTGAATTGTTGAAAACCTCCATCTTTTCTGTCTCTTTTCACCGTGCAGCACGAGTTGCGGAAGGCGAGTTCATCCAGGGCGTGTTGGACAATGAAGAAGCTCTCCGTCTGATTCAGTATCAGCCTTCAAAGTAAAATGTTCCGTCAAACAGATCCATGTCTCTCCAGCCCCGTCTTCTTCCACTTCATCCTTCATTCTGCTGCTGCAACGACACCTGACAGCGCCTTCACAACACGTGAGCACATAGCAGGTGTGACGAAAGCGCCCCATTGCTCCAAATTAAATAACGAACAACATGTCCTGCTGGGTTTTATAACGTTTGCTGCCTGTGTTATGTCTGAGCTGTTTGCTGAGAATGAAAGTAGGAGAAAATGTCCCTCAGGTTTCCTCATATTGCAGTTATCATAACAACCATTTCATCGCTTCACCAGTTAACTGATACCCGTCTACCATGATGTAGGCAGCGAGTCCCTCATAAACGCCTGACCCAATCGACACTTTCACAGTTATTTTGCTTTTTCTGCTAAGATTAGCTTCTGCATTGAAACTGCATTATATTATTCTGAAACTGTCAGTATTTAGCCTGCATTTCTTAAGAAAAGTAAACTATGAAGATCTGTTTTAGCGACTGAAGCACTCATTTTAATATGATAACATGTCATGTGCGTTAGTTTAATTACCCTGACCATGGAATATGTATCTTTCTCCACTGGACAGTCACGGCTGTTCTCTGTCGATTTTATCACTCCCCTTGCACTAAATGAAGGGGGTATTCATTATTCTGATTTAATGTTGTGTCTTTTACAGTCCTCACTTCATCCACGTGGCACAATCTTACATGTTTGATGTTCTAGTTAAGTGGTGAATATTGGAGCATAGGTTTTATTCATGTACAACGACATGTAAAACTGTTGTAAAAGTGTTTATCCTGGATTCCCCTTTAAAATGAATTAAATAAAACAATTAAATTGTAAAAGTGAAAGTTGTCTCTAGTATTTTTTTACTCGTTGATGGTAACATAAATTAAAATCTGTGATGTGTTACTGAAGAGCTGCTGAAAAAGAACAATTCCACATCTGCTAATTAAATCTGAATCCTTCAGAATCCTTTTATGAATCTGTTAAAGGAGATGTCTGATCTACGGATGGATTCCTGCTTTTCTGCATTACCTTTGCATCACGAACCACTGCTAATGTTGCCAAAAAAGGGACACATTTCAAAACTGGGTCATTCAGTGACTAGTTCAGGAGAGTCAAACTGATCTTAGTCCAGGTTTCACATTCAGTCCAGTCTGATCTCCAGTGGATCAGATCAGTAAAACCACAGCATAATAACCTATAAATAACCACAACTCCTAATGTATCCTTTGTTTTAGTGCAAAAAACTATGTTCTGAAAATGTTCATACTTAAAGAATTACCATTTAACAAAACGTCATGAACAACCTGAAGTTTCTGCAGAAAAATAAATTAAATTTCAGCAATATTATTCCTCACTTTATCATTTCCACATTACAACTTCCAGATCACAGAGTGTCTACAAAGGAACACAACATTTAGATCTAAATTTAGATCTAAACGAGAAGTCAGACAAAAAAAAGGCAAAAAAAACAAGACAAAATGTTACAAAAATGAGATACAAGACGACAAAAACGAAGAAAAAAAAGACAAAAAAAATGACAAATGACACCAAACAAACCAAAAAAAGACAAAAAAGTTACAAAGCACTAAAAAAATGGACAAACGAGAAAACCGAGACAAAAAATTACATCAATAAAATCAGAAAACATGCTGAGGTGTGTAGCAACTAAACCTTTTACAATGATTGTGTCCTCGTTACCAACACCTCATTTTCTCAAGTGCAAAATTTCCGGTTTAAATGCTCGACCTACTTTTTTCATGTGGAACAAACCTGTTGTCCAAAGTTAATCTCTAATTGACTCCAAGTTTAATTCCATTGCTGCTAAAAGCTGAGTAATTACATTTGCAAACCTTCTAAAAAAAACAAAAAAATCTATAGGATAATCCTCATATTCCACTCTGAACAGTTCTGATCAGGAATCAGTTCCTAAACTCAGTGAGGTCTGTGGATTATCCAAACTAACCAGGATGCTGTTTATAGACAGAAGTGTTGCTGTTTAGATTTTTATAAAGTCTATGAGCACTATAAATACATTTTCCTCTAATACAGCGACTATGACAAGTAGCTACCCCTCTGGCAGGTGTTCCTCTCTTACTGATGTTGTAATGTCAATTAATTAAAAATTACACAGGGAGTACTCGACTTACGTCAGAGTTCCGTTCCTACTGATGTATGAAAATCGATTTTTGCCGTAAGTCTGAACTCTGGTGAAAATGTAACCCGGTTACCACGGTGATCTCTGTGTGATGAATCTTATAAATGCCTGTATTTCAGAACTTCTGCTGCTAGGACCTCTTGTTCTTCGGCCATGTTTTCATATAGACTGTGAGTTTTCCACGCGTCTCCGTCCACGTTGTTAGAAACATTTGGAGGTGCACGACACGGAAATTTTCCGCTTGAGAATGTCTGTGTGAGGGGGCGTGGCTGCTACAATGATGTAATTCGTCGGACCGCGCAGCCACATCAAGCTTAAAACAAGCTTAAGTCAGCTGGACAGACTCCAGCCCCCCCGCGACCCTAATGAGGATTAAGCGGTATGTAGATAATGGATGGATGGATTACAAAATTATACATTACATAAATCTCCTTAGAACAGGACATCCTCGAAAGCTGAACAGAACAAGAGTTGTCCCCTGCCTTCACTCCCTCCCGCTCACTACGCTCGGCCAACAAAAGGCACGATACAATCACAACAACAGGGCCGGTCCATAGCTGGACTCTTCTCTTCTGAGTGAGGGAGGCCACCAAGACACCTATGACTCCTCTGAGGGAGTTACAAGCTTCAGCAGCTGAGATGGGAAAGACTGTTCATACAACAACTAAAGAAAACAACACAAAGTCAAGTGAAAGAAGTTTCTTTGGTCTGATGAGACCAAAACTTAACTTTCAGGTCATCAGACTAGACACCAAATACTGAGCATCATCACAAACACACCATCCCGACCGTGAAGCATGGTGGTGGCAGTATCATGATGTGGGGATGCTTCTCAACAGCAGGTCCTTAAACACTTGTCAAGGTAGAGGATTAAATGACTAAGTATAAGGACAAAGTGAAGGACATCCATCCAGATTCTCCAGATGTCCTGATTAATGAAGGCTGCTTTTTTCAGTTAGATGAACACATGACATCTGTACGTTAAAGATTAACGTTGCTTCATTGTAAGACCTGGTTTGCTTTCTTGCTCCACTTTCTGTCTGTCTTGTATTTGTGAAAACACATATGCTGCATATTCCATCATGAACACCCTTTAACCCTGGTGTCGTCCTGCGGGTCAAAATTGACCCGTTTTAAAGTTTGAAAATGTGGGGAAAACATATTTTCATACTGAAACTTCTGATGTCCACATTTTCAACATTTTTGGGAAATATTTGAAAATTTTTTGGTGGAAAAAAAAAAATTTTCAAAATGTTTCTTTTAGAACATTCGCTAGATTTTGGTTTATTTTTTGTGAATGCTCTTAAAGAAAATATTAGAAGTTTAGCTGATATATATGGAATCACTTTAGATATTTTCAGAATTTTTTTTGGAAGATTTTTACTATTTTTTTGAAAATATTAACAAGAATTTTCTTGCCAAATTTGGGGGATTTTTTTAAAAAATAAAACTTTTAAGAGAAACTTTTAAGGAATTATTGGGACTTTCCTCCTGAAGGTTTTGCAAATTTTCTGAAATGTGGTAAATTTTTAGCAGATTTTTTGGATTTTTTTCAGACAAAGAAACAATATTTCTTGGTGCCCGTAAATGAGGACAACAGGAGGGTTAATTCACCAAAAAGGACATTTATTTTGGAGGGTTCCTTGCAAAAAAAAGTATTTACCTCTTTAGAAAATCACTGGACTGCAAAATCATGGACACTCACTTTGTAGTTTTTCAATGGAGTGAGTAGAAACTGCTATTTTTTTGGCAAATTAGAACCTCTAACATCCTTAAAATATTTAAAAATTAGATGTAAAGTGAAAACACATACATGTGGTGGCTTCAGTTAAAAGCACAGCGACAGACACTGCTCAGCTTATGAGTAATAAACTAATCAAACCCGTCACTTTGCATATGTTGACAGTTGTGTAACGGTTGTATAATTCCGATTTAATTTACATTTTTAATTACTCTTCACATACTGTTCAGTGACCCGGAGGTCTGCTTTATCTCTGCTTCACTGCCTATATTATGTCAGGCTCTCTCTCTCTTATTCCCCTGACAGGGGAGATTATTGACATAATCTTCTGTCCAGCATTTGAAAGCATCTGTCTTAACCTCCAAATCTCTCTGTTGATGTAATCTTTGATCCCTGCGTCTTCTTTCGTTCCCAGATGTGTCGTCTGTCATGCCCCAGGCGTCCATGTCAGGTATTTGGTCGGAATTATTGGACGACTATGAACGATGTGGTGGAGCTAAAGGAAAAATGAGGAGATCATCATTAGGATTCATCTTCTGGTAACCATGAACGTCTGTAACAGTTCATGGAAATGTACAGTTGTAGAAGAATCTTAGCACCCTAATCTTAGCACCCTAAGACACACTACTCTCTAGACTAAACCATCAATTAAACATCTATCTTGAAAAACTCAATCACCAAAAATTTAACGCACTATAACTGATAATTTAAACACTATAAATGATGACTGAGGCACAGACAAGAACCAAATGAGGTCTGTGTTTATTTATCTGCTTACTAGAGGAGAAGGGTTTCATTCATACATGTAAACACAAACTAGAAACAACAAAAAACACAAATGCAAATAATATTTCAACACGTTTTTTGTTTTTTTTACACCTTTTCAATTGCCTTTTGCACACAATCACAGCCCAAACATTTCATAAAATTACATGCAATCCCTGAATAAGTCACTGTAAGGCTGGATTTAGGTAATTTATTGGTTGTTGTGATTGTGAAGTAGAACAAAGCAATGTTGTTTTGCTCCCGAAAGTTCTATGTACATCCACCCTTGAATAGCTGTTCGGAAATTCTTTGTGAAACCTGTAGAAGTGCCGGTTGTGAAAGTCAAAACGTCCCCATACAAATATTAACAGAATTTCAACAAATTATAAAATGTTATTAGGAGATAAACAAATATAATCTTACAAATATTTGATGTACCTACAGGGTTCGATCTCCCTGAATTTTCAGCTACTGGCAACAAGTTGAAAAGTTGAGTTTGAACATGTCAACGGTTCAGATGGGTGAAAAACTCTGGGGTTTGAGTGTGCTATTGTAAGAAAGCAAGTTATGAAGGAAGTATACCTTTTAAATGTCAGTAAGAAGTCAGTAAGAGTACCAGCAGCATAGGAGAGGTTATAGAAACATGCCAGTTCTGCAGCTCTGTGAAGCTTTTAGCCTCGTTGACTTCATCTTCTGGTGCATAAAGACTCCCTACACACCAACACTCAGTAGAAAGGTTTGGTTCTTGGATATACATTCTTCAGGTTGTCAGAAACATGGATGCAATGGGGCAACGATGCTGCTATGCTAACTTGTTCGGCGAGACCCTGTAATAAATCAACAGAGTGGTCAAAAAATGGGACAATACATGATTAAACTGTCATTGTGTAACCTGTGGTTGTACTAAATGTCCACAAGATGCGGCGCCATCCAATACCATCCTTTGTAATCAATGAAAGTGGCTTTACCACGCATGACAGGAGCGCGTATGCATCACTGAGATCCGCTCTGCAGACAAGAATTTACCAGTTCTGTATTTAAATTTACACAGAAATGAGTCATAAAGTGACCGATATACGGCAAAGAACATCTTTGTATGTAACAGGAAGTCCACTTCTCGATCTTGACCACTTGATGACTTGGTCAACTTTCTTGTGTAAGGAGTCTACTGTAGTCTGCAGATGATACCTCATCTATATTGCGCAAACTCTGTGCTACACTTTAAATTTCCCATTGCTGTGTTGGATCCAGAAACTGATGACACAATCCCAGGTCACCGTCTTGCTTTGCCACAACCCTACACCTTTGGTTTGCTGCAGTCGTGGCCTGTATAAAGATACATTCGACGACACATCTGCTCTGTGAACAGTCCACAGCATGCAGGCCTAAAAAGAGTCTAGAAATGCGCTCGAATGATCCCTTGGAGCTGCCTATTTATGACAAACCGACAAAGACTTATGAAGATGCGTGTGTCCAAATCTTGTAGGTTCAGTCAGATGACTAAAATCAAAGCTGACCAGATGTTTGTCTCAGTCCTCTGGTCTTCAAAGTCTCAGCAGAGTGAGTCCTCTCTGTCCTCCTGTAGAGCGTAATCGATCTCGTCCATTTCCCGTTCACAGTCCTCACATCCTTCAGCGCCACATCCCTCCACCACCACCACACCATGAGGGTCCACCAGCCGTCCACCTCCCACTCCAACTCCTCCCATTGCTCCCATTCCCCCAACTCCTCCCATTGTTCCCATTCCCCCAACTCCTCCCATTGTTCCCATTCCCCCAACTCCTCCCATTGCTCCCATTGTTCCCATTCCCCCAACTCCTCCCATTGCTCCCATTGTTCCCATTCCCCCAACTCCTCCCATTGTTCCCATTCCCCCAACTCCTCCCATTGTTCCCATTCCCCCAACTCCTCCCATTGTTCCCATTCCACCAACTCCTGCCATTGCTCCAACTCCCATCCCTCCCATTCCAACTCCATTCCCTCCAACTCCACCCATGACTCCCATCCCTCCCATTCCAACTCCATTCCCTCCAACTCCGCCCATTCCCATCCCAACGCCAACATTCCCGATGCCTCCAACTCCAATTCCTCCACCTCCAACAAGCAGCGCCCCACCAGCGCCACATGCCAGAGGTCCCACAGCAGGTCCCACTCCTCTGGGCCACATCGGATCCATGAGCACTCCCTGCTGGCCGAGCTGAATGAGCTGGCTGACAGAGTAAACTCCTCCCCCTCCAGCTCGAACCACTTCCTCGTAGGATGGAGCGCTGGTGGCAGCTCGGGCCTCCTCCAGCCTCACCCGGGCCCGGTGCTTCATCTCGATGATGGTCTTGGTGTAGGAGTTGAGTGTAGCCACAGCAGCAGCCATGCAGCAGCTGAATGAAAGCCATGCCATGCTGAGGAGGAAAGATAAGGGAGAAAGATCTTAGCTTTGTCATCATATGACTGGCCAATTTGTTCTTTAACCCTCTAAACCCCAAAACCTTCTAGCAGGTTTGAAATACATTCATCTTAAAAAAAAATCACCAAAATGACACCGTTTATCAGAGCCAGATACCATGAAGACAGAAAGTATTGTCAAATGTGAAACTTTACAAGTGTCAAATTTAACATATGACATTAACTCTGAGAGTTTTCGACTGAACTACAGGCTGTTTACATGGATCAAAGAGGAGACAAGCAAGGAAACAAACAAAATATCTTCAGTATGTGGTGACCCATTTTTTTGAGTACTGGTATCACTTGGGGGGAACTTGGAAAAATGTACATTCTGTTTCCACGTTTCTTCTGTTTTTGTAGCAAGGAAGACAGATTCAGCATGTTGAAATATCTTTCTAGACTTGATGTCCACATACGTCATATGAATAGCTAAGCTGGTAGGTCAAGCTGTTGATTTACCAGTTCTATGTTCCAACATTCATCTGTAGTCATTAGCTGTGGGTAATGACCACAAGAATGAGATAGTAGCACCCAAAATGAATGGATGGATGAATGGATGGATGGATGGATGGTGTGATGCATGGATGGATGGATGAATGGATGGATGTGTGATGCATGGATGTATGGATGAATGAATGGATGGATGGTGTGATGCATGCATGGTGGGATGCATGCATGGATGGATGGATGGATGGATGGTGGATGGATGGAATAAAAACTTTCGTTTCCTTACGCAAAAGACCATCCATAGTCCCAGGTCTGTGGCCTCCAGTCCTTTGGTCCGATGCTTACAGTCATTTGAAACACTGTGGTGTACATCATATGAGCTACCATTCCCATCATACCTGTTAGTGGAAAGGAAGACAGAAGCAGAGTGAAAATTCAAAAACAGTCAGAGAAAAGGTGGGATAATTTTGGAGAAAAGTACTGTAGAAATACAGGGAAAAAGAACTCTTGAACCTATTTAGATCAAGTGGATAGTTTGACAAACTACAACCATTTGGAACCAAGTGACCAATCATAAACGTGTAATACTAATTGAGTCCAAATGTAGTTGAGTCTTGGAAGCCACACAGAATTGAAGTCACAAAAAATTGAGAAGAATAAACTTTTAAAGTCAACAAAAATAAACTGAAGCTTTCACAAAGTCAGAATCAACACATTTTTCATCCAAAGTAAACTCTGGCATTGATATCCTGGTATGCTGGAACAACAGTCCTTTAAACTTCCTGTTTCTTTTCAAGATTCCATATGGTGAAAATATATTTTTATTGTGTTTTCCTGGTTGTAATAAACTTGGAAGTATACAATAAAGGCTGTTAAAGACATTTATGTCTACCATTCCTCAAGATCCCTGACAACTAGTTAGCCTCCCAGCTTTACAAGCCAGTAAGCATTCGACCCATGTGCTAAGTAGCACGCAACTAACCAATGCACTCATGGTTAAAGTACCACTGTATACTGACGTTTTACTTCCTTTACTGGGAGTTCAATGGCTTTAAATTAGTCCACTTAGTTCAGTTGATGTTTTCATGCAAGTAGATGGTTTGTGGACATGCAAGGGTTGCAAGAAACAAGATGAAAGAGCAACATTTTGTGCATCCTCACCTGAGAGGACGGTGCACATGGCGGCGAAGGCGTTGATCTTGAGGGCGTTCATCTCCCTCTTGGCACAGAGGCACAGAGCTTCCACACACATCAGCAGGAAGCCCATGGCCAGGAGGCCAATGTACATGAACTCACTGATGACCGACAGCCACAGCACACCTGGAAGACCATTAAATATACGGTGCTTCCTTAAAAAACTTCCTGTCAAACTGGAAATGTTGACAGGTTGCATCGTCTACATTTTCTGCTTTGTGGGACGTGAGGAACCAACCTTGTGTCTCTCCTGGTGTCAACTCAATGAAGCTGCGACACTTTTCCTCCTGATCATCACCTAATAACAAGAAAACAAGACAAATCATCAAGACCTTGCAGTCTGACAGTGAGGGATTGAGATGCTCCTTTGTTTTCAATGGTACCGTCTTTCTCTTACTGCATCAGCAGTTTTTATAGAGAATGGAGTATATAATCTTTTGCTTACTATAAATCCTGAAAACACAATAGAAAGAAGTGCTTTAAGCCCACAAGCTGATGTTCCAATGGGAGGATGAATGCTGGGTCGTACTTAAGGCGGAAAATCTGCTTTGACCTGCTAGCTATCAACCAATCGCAGGACGCCAGCCACTGATTACTTTTTGTTGACAGGTTACCTCAGCTTACGCTGTGGTGCTTTCATGACATGTTGTTGTGTTTCTCACCTGACATTTAACAGTAAAAACTTGTTGTAAACAGCATTATTCACGTGTTAACTCAAAGACAGATTTCTGAGACTGAGAGAAAAATAAAACACACTTGAATGAAATAAATAGCTCAAGGATGGTCTGCAGAGGAGGGAGTTGCAGGGAGATACATTCTGCACGGTGAAATACCTTCACTAGTGAGAAATATGCAGAATTTGTAGGGAAATTTACTGGATTTTGGTTGATTTTTTTGTGAATGTTTTTAAAGAAAATCTTAGAAGTTTTACTGATACATATGTAATCACTTTAGATATTTTTAGGATTTTTTAGAAAAGTTTTACTCATTTTTTGAAAATATTTACAATAATTTTCTTGACAAATTTGGGGGATTTTTTAAAATAAAATTTTTAAGGGAAACTTTTAAGGAATTATTGGAATTTTCTTCCTGAAGGTTTTGCAAATTTTCAGAGATTTGGGGAATTTTTTTTGGTGAATTTTCAGATTTTTTGGTGCCCGTAAATGAGGACAACAGGAGGGTTAAGTAAATTCACAATGCCAATCATGTCTCCCCTGGAAACACTTGTTTAACATGTGCTGTAATCGTTTTTGTTTTAACTTTACCTTGTTTTGTTACTCTCCCTTCTGGGTATCCTGCTTTTGCATTGTCTGTCAGAGCACGTTGTTTTTAGTTGTTAAGTGTTTAAGCCCTGTTTGTTTGTTTTTTTCAATGAGAGATTTAAGTTGTTTCCTATCGTGTTCTCTCGGGGCCACCATGTAAATGATGGAGCACAAAATCCACAAAAATCTGAAGGTAGTCTAGGTGGTCTGAGTTATATTGATCCAAAAAATACAACCTTTCTCTTATGTTTTTGGCCACACAGCTGCTGAACTGCACTGAATGGAGACCAGAAGCTTCTCCGTTTACAGCCGACTAGCAGCATCTACTGTAGCCTGTCTACGAGGCGTTTAGGGAACATTGGTAAACTGTAGTGTCTATTGATGAGCAGATGTTCATCCAGTGGGGATTTTGGGATCAGTTTTATTGATATTGAGCTTTAGGAGATGCTCTGAATTGAGGCGATGATTATTTTGATGCAGATTTGTACATTAGCAGGAACGTAGCACAACACAGAAGTGAAGCTCAGTTTATTCCTCAGATCACCGACCTTCATTGTGTTTCTCACAGGACAGCCAGAAGCCGGTGTGGAAGTATCGCAGCATGTACTTGTCCTCGCCCGTCTCCCAGAGGTAGTGGACGGCGTTGGCCAGCTGCTTCCTCTTTATCCGGGCCAGCTCCTCCTTCTGCATCGGGGAGAGCGTAATGTTGGGCGTGGGGTTCTTGGGGTCCGGGGTCGGCGCCTCTGGACGAAGAAAGAGCGACATAAAAGAGAGAAAAGGTGAGGTTCAGACCAAACACAGAGATTAATGTGGAGTTCAAGATGAAGGAGGTACAACGGGAGTTTTAGGAAACAAAATAAGGCGGTTTTTTGTTAGTGGTACTATTTCTATTGTGATTTCAATAGATTTTATCAATAGCTGAAAATGTGTTACCGCCTTAAGTGCAATTTTATGGTCAAATGTAAATTATCAAATTATCATTTATATAAAAAAATTTACTTGTGGAGATTTTATACATAGCTTTGGCCTAATGTTACAGAGTAAAATGTAAATTAATAAAACAAAAATTCTGTGATTTTGCTCGTTATTTTCTGTAATTTTAATAAAACTGTGAAAATCTGCAAAATAATAGCAAATTGCTCAAAAATCCTAAAGTTAAAAACTGTGAAGCAACTTTCTATTTAATTGTATTTTGGCATTTATGTGTTTAAGGTGGAAAATGTGCTTTGTTTATTGATTATGTTGTTATATTTTCTTGTTATATGTACATTTCACTGCTCATATGAAGCTCATGCTGTGTGAAGTGGTTTGATTTTAGCTGAATTTTTGAGTTCATTATTAACAGAATATTTCTGCTGGGCAGTTTTTCCAGATCTGAACAGAGCTGCAGGATAAAAATGTTCCAATAAACGCTGACATGAATCCCGACATGCTGCATCTCCTCCGGGTCACGGCGTGTAACACAATCCGGCCGTGGAACACAGTGTCTTGAGGTCTTACTGTGATTTTCCATGTAGTGAAAATGAATAGAACATGAAGACAAATAGGCTTAAAGACGGACGATGACAGTTGGAGAATCCAGATGACATGCAGCTGCTGACACACAGCGCTGAGATTAGCAACAAAGCTGGGATTATGTGAGTCTCTGCCAGTCCAGTGGAAAATACTTTAAACCAAGAAAAATATATATAAAATATTGTGGTGCCAAAACATCTTCAAAACAAAGGACATATGCATCGGAGGAGCTCGTCACGATGAAATATCTGATATTTAACTCACAGCGTTGATCTTGTGTTGCGTTACAGATGGTGTCACATTTTATACTTTAATGCTGCTTCGCTTTGGATTAAAGACCTGAACGTCTTCACAAAACCAACCAACAGTTTGAGTGTAATCTCATTTGGTCGCCTGAACATTAAAAACCTGTTAAACCAGGAGAGTCAAACTGATCTTAGTCCAGGTTCCACATTCAGTCCAGTCTGATCTCCAGTGGACCGAATCAGTAGAACCACAGCAGAATAACCTAGAAATAACCACAACTCCTAATGGTTCAGCATTCAACATTCAGCCTCAGTTCATCATTCGTACATTACAACTTCCAGATTACAGTGTCTACAAAGGAACACAACATTTAGTCACAGCTATCTGGAACTGAATGATAAAGTAATTTATTTTATGATCCAAGCAACTTGTCACAGTCTAGAAATAATTTTAAATTTATAGTTTTACTAATTTACAATCTGCAGTTAATGTCTTCTCTGGAATTTTTACACTTTGAGGGCCGGATTGGACCCTCTGGAGGACCGCTTTTGGCCCACGGGCCGTATGTTGGACACCCCTGTGTTAATTACCTTTTTAAATAGGAGATATCAATATAAATTAATATGGCTGCTTGGAGTCTCGCTGCATTTTAGACATCCAAAATTCAAAATGCAACACTCAAATTAAAGATATTATTAATGAAAATATGACTAGTAATAGTTTAATATCTCAATTATTCTTGCAAAGATAGAACTAGTAGAATTAGATTATAGATAGCCTGAATGTAAACCCCTAGAAAGACATAGTTATAGACATTATTAACGTTTGATCCTGAACTAAATATTAATTTCAGTGATGACAATTATAAAGAAAATCTTCAAAAACTCTGAAAATCTGGCAGAAAAATTATGCTAAACAACAGTGAAATACTGTAAAAATCATAAAAATGGTGACAATAATGGAAAATATCTGTAAAACAATGATGCTTTGGCTGATTCAGTTCTGCAAAACTGTGTTTTTAGAGTCACACACTGAAATAGAACAAATTACTTTATGTGCAAATGCAGATTTTTGATGTAGATGTTTAATTTTTTATTTTTTTTTACAGTTAATACTTAAGTAGTA
Organism: Amphiprion clarkii; assembly: GCA_027123335.1. Lineage (NCBI taxonomy): Eukaryota > Metazoa > Chordata > Actinopteri > Pomacentridae > Amphiprion > Amphiprion clarkii. The sequence continues at coordinate 34,071,080 of CM049580.1, read as the reverse complement.
GTTAGTGATTTTAATTGATTTAGAAATGTATTACCTCTTTAAGATGCATCGTTTTTTCCTTTCAGATAACAGCAACTGATTAAAATACAGTTAAAAAGTGCAATTTTATGATCAAATGTTAAAAGATCTAACTACCATTTATAAAAATATAACTTGACATTATTTACAGCTTTACCTAATTTAACATGAGTCACTCTAATTAATACATTTATTTTGGGATTTTACTATAAATAAATATTACAGTAAAAAAAAATCAATGTTGCGACATGTTTTGTGGGTTTTTTAATTTCAAAAGTGTATTTGTATATTTGTGGTGAAAAATGAGCTTTGCTTTTTAATAGGTTCTAATTATATTTCGAATATCCTAAATACTAATTAACTAATTAACATTCAAATTAAAGATACCATTAATGGAATTATGACGAGGTATACTTTAATCTTGGATCTAAAAAACTAAGATATTACTGCTCAAAATGAAATTGAAGAAATAGAATTGTATGTTTAAGTTATCGCTAGTTCAGATTCTTGTAGAAAAGAGTTCGAGGCATTTTGTCGTCAAACGTTTGAGCCCTTAAATTTAAATCAAGATTTAAGAAACTGATTGTTGAGGTCTTTAATTAGGGCCTCCTAATAGAACTCAGTGAGCATTTCTTAACCCTGGTGTCGTCCTGCAGGTCAAAACTGACCCGTTTTAAAGTTTGAAAATGTGGAAAAAAATATATTTCCACAGTGAAACTTCTGATGTCCACATTTTCAACATTTTTGGGAAATCTTTGAACATTTTTGGTGGAAAAAAAGAAATGTTAAACATGTTTCTTAAGAACATTCACAAAAAAATCAACTTCACTGGATTTTGGTTGATTTTTATGTGAATGTTCTTAAAGAAAATATTAGAAGTTTTACTGATATATATGTAATTACTTTAGATATTTTTAGGACTTTTTTTGGAAGATTTTATTCATTTTTTGAAAATATTTACAATTTTAATATTTATTTTTTTAAAATTTTATTTCTTGCCAAATTCGGGGATTTAAAAAAAATAAAACCTTTAAGGGAAACTTTTAAAGAATTTTCTTCCTGAAGATTTTGCAAATTTTTATAAATTTAGGGAATTTTTTTTACTGAATTTTTGGATTTTTTTCACAGTACTTTTTGCTGCGGACAACAGGAAGGTTAATTTGGGCCTCCTAATAGAACTCGGTGAGCATTTCTTAATTGTTTAATCTGTATTTAGAGATATCTCAGCTTCTCGTGTGACCTCATTTTTCGGGCGTCTGAAGCGACTAAACCTGTGGCTGACTGTGTTTACCCTCACCCTCACCTGTGGTGTACGGCTGGCTGTTGTTCTGTCCACAGTTCTTCATCTTGACCGGCGACAGGCACAGCGGCTTCACCACCTTATGGGTCCCTTCGCACCAGTAGGAGGTGCAGAAGGCCGAGACGGACAGCGTGAGGGCTAAAGAGGTGAGGGACAGGGACAGCAGGGAGCGGTTACGTCTGGACATGTTCTCCAACATGGCTGCAGCTCGACTCGGAGACAGCCAAAGGAGAAAGATAAGATTTGGTTCAACAATGGCTCGACTGGTTCCTGGGGGATCGAGATCGCTTTATGGAAGATGTTGGAGAAGAGTGAGGCAGCGAGGAGAGAGGATTAGTAGCGTTTGAGAAGTGGAGCGAAGGTCAGAGGGGAGAATGAAACAGGGTCGGCGGTGGCATGAAGGAAGGCGGAGTTTCACGGAGGAGATGGGTCAGCTGGCGGAGGTCAGAGGACAGTGGAGTGGAGAGAGATGAAGCGCTGGGATTTAATCACTTCCAGCAAGAAGAGAAAGCAGAGAAGACAGATGTGAAGGCCAGAGGTTGCAGGAGGAACTTTCCTCCTCCGGCTGCAGAATCAGTCACAGCATCATGACGAACGAGTGGAGCAGATGAGCAGATTTAAATCTCCACTTCTGTTCTTCTGGACGTCACCAGGCGAAGTGTTTGGTTTACCCCATGTTTCCCGTCTCATGTCCTGCCTCCCTGATGGCTTCTCCTTCGCTTTGCGATGAAGATAAACGTCTAAATCGTGTCCAGTGGATTTTGCCACTAATCGTCCGGGCTCTTCAACCTGTTCCTCCACCTCTGCCGGAGGGACTGGGCTCGCCAAGGAGTGATTAGTCCGGTATCTCAGGCCTACCTCCGGCCTGCTAATCCGTGTTAATCCAGCAGGGTTAGGTGGATGAGATTAATGCCAGTCTCTGGACCACCACCTAAGAGGAAGAAAAAAAGAGAAAAACATGGGAAACAGAGACAAACATCTGGATTAAGATTCATCTGGAAAGTCGTGTCTGAGTTCAAGTGGTTTATGTAGCACGTCATTCATGCCAGGTGTTGGGTTTTATCGTCGCTACACCGGACTGTTTGGACTAAACAACCAAACATGACCTCGGCTCAGGGAAATTTAAATTTTGAAGTCTTGTTTCTGTTCGTTCTCTGTCTGGTTTTTGTGTTTTTTCCAAGGATGCTAAAGAAATCGGGAGAAGTTTTCACTAAGGGACAGAAAAAGTTAATTTGTTGCCTTTGTTAATAAAGTTTCTGCCACTAAACATTTTCTTGGTTTGCATGTGGATTTAGGTCATCAAAGAATTTTCCTTTAAATTCTAGCAGGGAAAGTTTCCAAAGTTACTGAGTTGAATTTTGGGTAAAATTGTACAAAAAACACCAAAGTGTTGCTGGTGTTGAAGCATCCAAACTGTTCAAATATGATTCTGTTCCCTCAAATTTTTGTAGGAATAAATGAAACTAAACTAAGCAAAGAAACGACTCCAGAATATACACATATTTACATATTTACCAATCAGTGACGACATTAACCCTCCTGTCGTTCTGCGGGTCAAAATTGACCTGTTTTAAAGTTTGAAAATTTGGAAAAAAATATTTTCACAGTCAAACTTCTGATGTCCACATTTTCAACATTTTTGGGAAATCTTTAAACATTTTTTGGTGGAATAAAAGAAATGTTAAAAATGTTTCTTAAAAACATTCACAAAAAATCAACCAAAATCCAGCAAAATTCACTGGATTTTGGTTGATTTTTATGTGAATGTTCTGAAAAAAACATTTTTAACATTTCTTTTTTTCCACCAAAAAATGTTCAAAGATTTCCCAAAAATGTTGAAAATGTGGACATAAAGATATGTTTTTTTTCCACATTTTCAAACCTTAAAACGGATCAACTTTGACCTGCAGGACGACAGGAGGGTTAATGCTTTCCAAATGTGAGATACCTCTCTGTCATCTCATCACGATAATCTGGAATCTTTCCCCTCATGCATGTGATTGGAAAATCCAATGGCGCTCAACTTTCAGTTTACACTCTGACAACAAAATACAAATGTCAAAAAACAAGTGGACTCACCGTGTTCGGGTCCACAGGACACTTTCTTTCACCTCCTCTTCACATGCAGATTCCTCCACCTTTCCCTCTGCGCTCCCTCATCACGCCCTCCTCCGTCTTGGGTGAGTTTCTGATGGAAACTCACCCAGATTTCCCTCTAATCCTCCGAGTCCATCTGTTCCTTTCCCTCCCCTTCGCTCCCTATACTGTGTCTCTCCCCTTCTCTTTTGCTTTCCTCATCTCTGCTCCTCTCTCGGTGATAACCTCCTTGACCTACCCGCCTATAGTGATTAATTTGATGGCGTGCTATAGAACAGCTTGGAGTGAGATGAGTGTGATGGTGTTGTCATCTCATGGTTCACGCTGCGTCTTAAACTTCGACCCTTCTTAAGGCAAACTGACACAGATGTATGCACAGAGGTCGGCTTTAATGAGCAGAAAGACGCCGGCTGGGAATCTGTGATTGGAAAATTAGTGAAGCTGGAGCAGCTCATTTAGAAGAGTTGGCACATGATGGTGGAAGCGCAAATCTCTGCTGCTGCAGTCCAAATAAACACATACAATGGCCAAAATGCATCTCCATCATCCATGCATTGATGTTCTTTGGCTTATCCGGGGTTAATCTGAGGGAACAACAATCCAAGCAGGTCATTCCCAACATCCCTCTACCCAGCAGTGTTCCAGTTCAACCTAAGGAATCCCAGACCAGATGAGACATGTAACCCCTCCAGAAAGTTCCAGGTCTACCCCAGGTTCTTCTCCCAGGTTGACATGCTTGAAAACTCCACTAAGAAAGGCATCACTACAACACTCTGGTTTGTTAGTATTTCTGCTACCCAAAATGCTTTCCAGTTCCTTTTGGGGAATCTTGAGGTGTTCCCAGGCCAGATAAGATGTGCAATCTCTTGAGAGAGTTCCTGGTCTACCCAAGGGTCTTCTCCCTGTTGGACATGCTTGAAAAACCTCCAAAGAAAGGTTCCCAGGAGCCACTGTAATCCTCAACCACCTCAGCTGGCTCCGTTTGATGTGAAGTCTGACCTAATAAACCCTACCTCTAAGGCTGAGCCCAGCCATGCTATGAAGGAAGCCTACTTTGGCCACTTGTATTTGCATTTTTTGTGTCCCCTACCCAAAGCTCATGACCATAGGCGAGGCTTGACTTGTGGAACGACTGGCAGTGTTGCTTAGCCAGCTAATTCTGGAGTACGTAATGGTCTGACTGCTCCTTATTGGGAAAAAAAACCCTCTGGTCTGTTTGTATTTCTGCTACCCAACATGTTTTCCAGTTGCTCTGAGGGAATCTTGAGGTGTTCCCAGGTCGGATAAGATAAGTATTCCCTCCAGAGAGTTCCAGGACTACCCAAGGGTGTCTCCCAAGTGGACATGCTTGTAAAACCTCCAAAGGAGGGTCCCCAGGAGCCATTCTGACCCTGTATCTTCCAACAACTTGCTCCTCTGTACACCATTTTTGAGCCATTTGATTAACTGACCCAGTATGTTTTTTTCTCCTCTATGTTCTGGTCACAGCCTAGTCAGCTGTAGCTTTTCAGCTGTGCTAAGGAGTGCAGGTTTCTTTAGTTTTTTACAGAATCTGGGGCAAAAATGTTCACGTTTAAGGGATTATTTTGTCAGTGTTTTTAAAATTGAAACATGTATAATAAAGCGATTTTATTGAAATACCACAATTGTAGGCTTAGATTTGGTTAGTTCACTGACAGAACAGCAAGTCACACATGATAGATTCGAAGAAAACTGAAGACTTGTTGATTCTTTCTGTTTTTACAGTTTCTTGCATTTATTGCCAGCAGGTTTTGGGTTTCAGAAAACCTGAAATCTCTCATTTCCAGCAGTATTCACATCTCTAGAAGCCCCTTCAGTAGCTCCAGCCCACAGTCATGTGGGGTCAGTCTCTACATGCTAAGTTCACCTGGATCTTTGCTGTTTATCCTATTTCTTCTGACAGATCCTCTCAGCCTTCATCAGATCAGATGGTAGTGTGTTGAACCGCCGTCTTCAGGTCTTTCCACAGAAGCTCTGTGGGGTTTAAGCTTCGGTCGGGTCACTCGGGGACAGTCAGAGACGTGACCTGAAGCCACTCCAGAGTCGTCTCGGGTCATCGTGGTCCTGAAAGCTCAATCATCATCCCGGTCTCACACCTCCCTCTGACCAGGTTCTCTGTAACTGCTGCCGAGAAGCATCCCATAGCATGATGCTGCCTCCACCGTGCTTCACTGTGATGAGCAGTGCCTTGTCTGAAAAAAATCCAAAAAATTCAGCAAAAAAAATTCCCCAAATTTCGGAAAATTTACAAAACCTTCAGGAAGAAAATTCCAATAATTCCTTAAAAGTTTCCCTTAAAAGTTTAAGAAAAAATCCCCCAAATTTGACAAGAAAATTCTTGTAAATATTTTCAAAAAATGAGTAAAAATCTTCCCAAAAAAAATCTCAAAAATATCTAAAGTATATATCAGTAAAACTTCTAATATTTTCTTTCAGAACATTCACAAAAAAGCGAAATTCGCTGGGTTTTGGTTGATTTTTATGTGAATGTTCTTAAAGAAACATTTTTTTTTCCACCAAAAAATGTCTACAGCAGGGTTGTCCAACATGAGGCCCGTGGGCCAAAAGCGGTCCTCCAGAGGGTCCACTTTTTGTCATGTTTTTGTTGCTTTGAAACTTTTTTGCCTCATTTTTTCTCTATTTTTGTTTTGTTGCGTGCTGTTTGTCTCATGTTTTTGTTTTTCTCATTTCCTTTTTGTAATAGTTTGTCTTTTTTGGGGTTGTCTTTTTGATCATAAATTATTATTCTGTTGTCATTTTGTGTCTCATTTTTGTAATATTTTGTCTTTTGTGTCGTTTGTCTCATGCTTTTGTTTTGTTTCTGTAAAATTTTGCCATTTTTATGTTTTGTCAGAATTTTGTCGTTTTGATCCTCCAGTAAATCCTCTCTGGTTCAGTTCCAGATAGTTGTGACTAAATGTTGTGTTTCTTTGTCGACACTCTGTGATCTGGAAGTTGTAATGTGGAAATGATAAACTGAGGCTGAATGTTGATGATATTGAATTTATTTTCTTCAGAAATTTCAGGTTGTTCATGATATTTTGTAAAAAGATAATTCCTTAAATGTGAACATTTTTGCACTAAACCAAAGGAACCATCAGGAGTTGTGGTTATTTCTAGGTTATTCTGCTGTGGTTTTACTGGTTTTACTGGAGATCAGACTGGGATGAATGTGGAACCTGGACTAAGATGAGTGTGACTCTCCTGCTGTAAGGTTTGCTCTGGATTTGTGAGGTTTTATGCCCCTCTTGTGGTGAAAGTAAGCAAGTTCTAACTGGATGGAAAATAAAGTTGGACTCGCTGAAATCAGGAATTAAACTAATTAACGCAATTCACTTGAATAAAATACAGAAAATGTGCGGAACAGATGGCGGCTTTGTGTATCATTTTATTTCTCAAACGTACTGTATACTGTCACAGTTTACAACACAGCTTTAAATTTAAATACATGGCAAAATAATTTCATACAAAATTAAATCTGAGAAATAATAACATTAAGAGTCATTCTGATCCTTTTTCACTGTAATCCAGTGAAGCTACACTGTTCTTTCAGTCTATTTTCTTCACTTTTTAACTGAAAACACGAGTACAGGCCCATGAACTTTGGTCTTCTCTGCTTCCAGTGTGGCTTTGATTTACTTACGTTTTCACAACTAATCAACTACAGTTAGTCCTGCTACCGTCAAAACCTTGGGAGACCTTTTGTTTACCTTTCACTTCTCATTTTATTAGTCACAAACCAAATAAACGAGGGGCAGCTACACTCACATCCGGGATCCGCTCAGACAGCATGCACATGAAAGAAGTTATGTTCAAATTCGGTTTTTATTTAGCCGACACCGCAGCTAAGCAGAATACAGTAATACGTTTGTGTTTTCTGTCTAATGCCGGGATATACACAGGAGACGATTCCACAACGAATCCAGAACGACTACAAACCCTAACAGGGGAGATAAAGCCACTGTCGGTTACTGAGTTGATCCTTGAAGCGGTTTTTGAATCCGATTAACCCTCGTGTCGTCCTGCAGGTCAAAATTGACCCGTTTTAAAATTCGAAAATGTGGGGAAAAAAATATTTTCAAAGTGAAACTTCTGATGTCCACATTTTCAACATTTTTGGGAAATCTTTGAACATTTTTGGTGGAAAAAAAGAAATGTTAAAAATGTTTCTTAAGAACATTCACCAAAAAATCAAATAAAAATTCAACGAAATTGGCTGGATTTTGGTAGATTTTTATGCGAATGTTCTTAAAGAAAATATTAGATGTTTTACTGATATATATGGAATGACTCCAGATATTTTTAGGATTTTTGGGGAATTTTTTTGAAAATGTTTACAAGAACTTTCTTGCCAAATTTGGGGGATTTTTAAAAAAATAAAACATTAAGCAATTATTGGAATTTTCTTCCTGAAGGTTTTGCAAATTTTCAGAAATTTGTGGAATTTTTTTGCTGTTTTTTTGAATTTTTTTTTCAGACAAGGAAACAATATTTTTGGTACCTGTAAACGAGGACAACGGGAGGGTTAATCGCCTTTCACTTCACATGTGATTGATGCCATCAGGCCGACCGCCTGAGAGCGACGCTGTCATCAAAGTTCTCCTGGATTTGTCTGTTGGAGGCCGATATTTACTCAAGCAGGAAATAAATCAATCAATAAATAGATCAATAAATAGTTACTGGTGATTGTAACACTCTGATATACAGTATATTTCAAGGTTTATCTGTTAAGTACTTCCACTATTTACATCAGCACAATATATATACTGTATATATACTGCACACTGTGCACACACAGTCCGCCTTGTACAAACACATGCACACGTAATGAAAACCTACAGCGACGTGTTTTCCTTCACAGAGTCACACAACACTCACATACACAGTAATTCCTCAGGGTTTCCACAGACACTCACACTTAGGTGCTCTCTGCTTCTCAGATGGAAAAACCCCATAAATTTTTGCGCGTATATCTGTTAACATATATTAAGCTGTATACATGTCATTTATGGGTATTTTATTAGATGCACGTTTCTGCATTTCAAGGGCTGGTGGGGGGACGAGCTCAGGGTGCTGGACGGTTTGATTCAAAGATCATCAGGCGGTTTTTGCATGTTTTGGCCCTTAAATCAACATGCAAAAACCACACACATACAACTGCTCATTACCTGAAGTGTATCACATTATTTAAAATGCTTCCAGATTTGCAGGCAGCTGCTGATTCAAGTCCATCCTGCCAACATTTAGACTGCTTCATAGGAAAAAGAAGAGGAATTGTTGTAGTTTCAAGCAGACATTCTTGCTGCAGTATTTTAAACTGTCCCTTCTTGGTGCTTTGAAGGAAACTTTGACAACTGGCAAGAAAAAGAAAACTTGCTAAATGCAGTCAATCCTTCATCCAGATTCTAACATGTCCTTGTGAAACTGAAGAAAACTAAAATATGTCTTGCGTTAAGCCTCCCTCTCCTGGTTTTCATGATGTGATGAACCGAAACCAGCGGCTACCTGTGAGCTACAGTGGTAGAAATCTGGAATCTTATTGCTGTTTTGTTAAAGTCAGGATGGTTATCATTTATACACAAGAGAGCTAAAACATGTGAAGCTTCCTTGTGTGGTGCTTTATATGACCTTGTCTAACTCGTAAAGATACATCGCAGATAGTGCCTGATGAAGATCGAGCACCAAAATGTTGCACTAAAAAACGGATCTCTGCAAGTCAGACACACACCTGCCTCATGAAACTGTTGCTGCTTTAATTACCTTCCCCCAAATCCTAATTAAATTTCTATTTGGATTTTTGAAAGAAACATTGCATGTCTAGATGTCAGAGCAGGAATGGATTGCTGTTTTTGTTCTCCTCTGGCTTGCTGCCTGAGAAGACTCCAGTTTGTAGAGGGGAACTTCCAACATCACCCTCGAATAAACTGGACTGAACTATTCCTGGATATCCAGACTGCACCATCCCCACTCCTCCACAGGGGGAGCTCATGTTAAGTCCCATCTGTAGACTCCCTGTGACAGAAGTGGGTTGTACTGGAGCCACCTGAAGCGTACGGACGGCAGAACGAGACCCTCCCAGGTTATGTTCACTGGCAGCTCCAAAAGAAGGGAAGTGTGCACCATGGGAGGGCACCAGAGGGGAACCAAAAAGGTTGTAGTGTGGGGTGGATGTGGATGAAACGCCCCTCGCTTTGAGAGCGCCTGGGAAACGAGGACGGAGAGATGAGGGGAAGGAGGGAGGGAGGGATTCGAAGTATTCCAGTAAAGAGAAAATGCACCAAAGCAGAGCAGAGAGAGGAGTGAGAGGAGTTATAATCTGCTAGTTAATATACACTAATCTGCACAGAGTAACTTCAGTAATGCTCACACACACGACAACATCTAAACACTACAGCGAGACCACAGGGGAGGAACACGATCACAGGAAGCTTTTCCATACAAACCTATTGATAGATATTTATCAGTCACACCGTCTCCACCCCTCTCTCTCTCTAAACTCCTGCTGATCGGCGGTGGAATGAAACATCTCCAGGAGCGACTAACGTTTGGCATCTTTCAGGTTGAACATGCATCCGAGTCACCGCAAATAATTCCACGTGTAGCCTCTGTCAAAAGCGTTAATTGTCACCCAGAACCGAGCGTTTTTTCTGTCCTTACCGATGGATTGTGTTTGGGGGGCGATTGTGTTGACAGGGGGCCGCTGTCGGGGTTTGGGGTTGGAGGAAATCAGGTCGTCTAGGTCAACCAGCGACGCCCCTGCAGAGCCCAAGAATGAAGCAGTCTTTCTGTACATCTCCTCTTCCCACACTGTTCGCTTTCCTGCAATAAAATAAAGGTCCAGTTCTACTCTAAAAGGTGTTTTCTTTTGGGGACACGTCAGGGAGGAAGAGAGAGCAAAGCGGAAGAGAAGGTTAATTGATTAAGACTGTTAGGCTGCGGCAGAACGACGGGAAGATGGAGGTGAAATGGAAGAAAATGATCTTTCATGTTCACGTAAACACAGGCGTAGAGACAGTTTAGCTTTGGAAATCACCATATCCAGCATTCCAACATGTTTTTAGCTACTCAGAACACAGATTTAGTCGATTTAATAAGAGCAGGGAATGGTACTGCTGATTGCTAATGAGGGTTTGTGCTGATGAATAATGGAATGGAAACAGGCAGAGCATTTCACGTGATTTACCTGTGCCGTTACCACTCGTGTGGCTTGGTGCCCCCCAGGGATCACTGCTTTTAGACGTTCCATCTCCAAAGGGGTCACTGGACGGGGAGGAGTCTGAGGGAGGAGCAGGTGAACCCCACGCATCGTCGGTGTTGGCCGGAGCTGAAGCTGAGTGGGGAAATAAAACAGTAATGCACAGGTAAAAGACAATATTTATGTCAAATGCCCTATTTCAAAGATAAAATAACCTAACCGTCAAAACATGAGCTTTACTCCCCAGCTTTTTTTCTTGCCCATTTCACAAAAAATTCATCTGAAAATAGAATTAATTGTCTTGATGTGATCTAAGTATGGAAACTCAATCAGTCCAAAGGTTATTCTTCATTTGATCAGTATATTTAATGAGTTACTCATGCCGGAAGTCCGAATTTGTGAATATCTTTCAGATTTTACCGAACTGTGTTTTGTTTCCTGATGTCGCCGTAGTTCTCTGGCTTCATGCTGTCATTTACGAGCATTTCACTACAAATAACACAATTCTGTCTTGTCCTTTAATAAAACCAAATTTAAGGTAACTCTCGAGGTATAGCCGGAGTTTTTAGGTACTGATGAATCTTCACCCGCTTTGCGGTTTTCAGACACCGTTTCCGTCAGTAATTTTCTAACTGCACACAAATTAATAAATCTGGATGAACTAGAAGCCAACCTGAAGAAAGCGTGGAGAGAAGTTGAAAGGCCAAGGAGGTGTGGCCATCCAAGTAGCAAAGGATTTTTGAAGAAAGACCAAATAAATGTGTTTTAAAAATGTTTTATAGGTAGACTTGTGATGACACAGTGAGTCTATTACTCTGATTTTATCCAGAATGTAAAAATCAATTTTTTTATAACATCACAGCCTCAGAGCAGACAAAGCTCCCCCCCCCCGCTAAACTCCCACAATGCCAACATGGAAGTACTTGCCACTTTGGATCCCCTACAGTATGAAACAGTACAATGTTCTACCCAATGATACTACAAAGTACTACAGCTAATCTACAACAATCAAGGAAAGCAGTACTGGGTTACAGGTATGGGGTATCAGATATTGGTAGATAGTAAATATCAAATTATTCAGATTGGGAGGAGGAAAAATACTTGATTGGGACATTCCTAATACAAATCTATTCTTCAGCGAGTGTCAGGTTTCAACAATGACCATCCATGCTCCCTGGTTTGTTTCTTACCTGGGGCACCCCATGGGTCATCGTCTGTTTTGGACGCATCGCCAAAAGGATCAGCATTATCAGCATGTGAGGAGGCACTTGCCCCACTCCCCCAGGGATCTCCACCTTTTGTCTCATTTGGAGCAGATGGTGCCCCCCAGGGATCTGACCCAGTGCCAGGTGGAGAACTGGCAGGTGCCCCCCATGTATCTGCCCCACCTTGAGGTGAGCTCACTGGAGGGGCATTGAAGGGATCTGAGGCATCATCTTTTGGAGGACTGGATGGCACTGCAAATGGGTCCTCTTTCGGGGGTGTTGCTGGTGCAGCAAAGGGATCATCCTTTGTAGGTTTGGGTGGTGAAGAGAAAGGGTCTTCTTTTGGAGGCGTTGTCGGTGCCGCAAAAGGGTCATCTTGTGAGGGTTTGGTTGGTGCTGAGAAAGGATCCTCTTTAGGGGGACTTGTTGGGGCAGCAAAAGGATCGTCCTTTGTAGGTTTAGATGGTGTAGAGAAAGGATCCTCTTTAGGGGGACTTGTTGGGGCAGCAAAGGGGTCGTCTTGTGCAAGTTTGGTTGGTGCTGAGAAAGGATCTTCTTTAGGTGGTGTTGTTGGAGCAATGAAGGGGTCATCTTTTGCGGTACTGAATGGGTCATCCTTTGGTGCACTGAAAGGATCGTCTTTCGGGGTGTTAAATGGGTCATCTTTTGGGGCGCTGAAAGGGTCATCTTTTGGAGCATTAAATGGATCATCTTTTGGAGCATTAAATGGATCATCTTTTGGAGCATTAAATGGATCATCTTTTGGAGCATTAAACGGATCATCTTTCGGGGCATTAAATGGATCATCTTTTGGAGTTTTAAATGGGTCATCTTTGGGTGTATTAAACGGATCATTATTAGAAGAACTGAATGGATCTGGTCCATCTTTTGGAGCAGCAAATGGATCCTCTTTGTCTTTGGGTGCATTGAAGGAATCATCTTTCGATGCAGCAAAAGGATCAGGTTCAGCAAAAGGATCTTCTCCATTCTTTGGTGGTGAAAACTGATCTTCATCAGTTTGTTTCGCTGCAAACGGATCTTCATCAGTTTTAGTTGGAGCCCCCCATGGATCACTGCTAGCTGCCGTTTCAGTTTTGTCAGGGCTTGTGGGTGCACCCCATGGACCTGTGGCCTCTTTCGGTTCTTTTTGTGACCCCCATGGGTCTGGTTTTGCTTCCTCCTCTGCTTTATCTCCGCTCCAAACATCAGCTTTAACGTTATTGGCTTTGCCTGCATCCTCCCATTGCAGCTCATCTTCACTCAACTTGGCCTAAGATATAAATATTGCAAACTAGTAAACACAAGCACTTGTTCAGGATTTCTTTCCTGGTGTAATAAAATCAATCCTATTTACATATAAGATTGAACTGATATGTTTAAGTAAATTAATCCAGCATGCTATGGTGTAATAGTTCAGCAATTGTAGTTAGATATCAGTCCGAATATGTCTACATTTTTTTTTACACCACCAAAATCTGATTTTACACTAACATTACTTCTGAGGCAGCCTCTTGTAGTGTTCTTGTAACAGATAGGATTATATCAGTGTGGTGTTGATGCTGCTATGGCCACTTACTATAGCAGTTAATAACAGATGCTGGCACTCACCCTTCTCTCAGCTTCTTTTTTCTCAAATTCCTGCTTAAGTCGCTCCTCTTTGCGGGCAGCAAAGGAAGCAGTCAAGTCAGCTACTGAAGGTATGTTGTCCAAGGATGGAAGCCCGGAGGCTCCGGGAACGTAGCATGGCTTGTAACTGGGATCCTTGATGCTGTCCGCAGATGAGGCTGGTTGGAAGGGATCAAATAAATGATTAAACATATTTGAGTGGGAGAGGCAAACAGGTAAAGATGACGGAACAAAAACTAGTGAAACAAAGGGTATTTGAACAGACGATCTCACCTGCAGAACTTTTTGATGTCTTTTCTCTGGTTTTAACAGCAAAGTCTCTCTCTTCCTTCAGTTTGTCATCATCCTCCATAAGAACGAGGACAACTTTGGCCTTTTCTCTCACGTTCACACCCTAGGACACATATAGCTCCATTAGATTCCTATTATTTGAGCAAAGTTACCTATAAAACAAAACCTAGATTGTCTTAAAACACAAGGCCAATCAAAAGTTAAGCCTTAATTTAGATAAGTAAATCATAAAAACTATAAAAATATATTGATAATGTTGATGAAGTAAGTCTTAATTAAAGCCTGTAAATGTAGTAGACAACCTAGACTGACTGTTTTCATTCTAGTTGTGAGCCTAAAGGAGTATGGCAACATGAACATTATGGAAGCTAAAAAGAAGCAACCTTTGGACATCATCGAGAAGCATCACCTGATCTTTGCCATCCTTCTCTACGAAGCGGTACTCTGTGAGGGCTTTGACGATGTAGATGTTGTCTTTCATTTTCAGAAGCACACGATCATCACCGGTCTTTAACAGGTACTCCAGGAGTGTCAGCGACTGGGATGAAAAACACAACCATAGAAAGAGGTTTGTGAGAAAGAAAATTGTGTAAAGCTGGACCAAATAAACCGTAAATCCTTATAGCTTTCAGAAAAACTACTGGACTGTTGCTTTTTGGTTTGTATCTTATTGGGGAATTCAACAGCAAGTAAAATGAACAAAACAAAAGGCTTGTGTTAAGTCATGATGCGAGTAGGAAAGGATCAATGATATGCCCAAGATCCACTGATGAACCCATAAAAAGTAACATAACCTCCTGGCAAAGCTGCAACCATCTGTGATGTTATGGAGCAGTAACAGCACAGCGTACGTCATTACTTCGGATCACATAAATAAATCATGGCATAAAATGGAACACCGAGTGCTTTAATGCAGTCTCTGCTAAATGGCAGGGCAGTTTACGTCAGCTATTAAAACTCCTGTGCTTCACCAAGTTAAGATTTCAGTTTTTATTGCAGTGAAAAATTAACCCACAGTGAGGAAAAATGAGGCAGGAACAAAAAACAGTCAAAAACTGCTTGGGGGTTCAGAGGGTTAACTGAATACAGTGGTTACTAAAAACATCTATTGTGGCAAAGCAAGGTAATATTGTTTTTTTTTTTTTTTTTTTTTAATATTTTGTTAGATATTGGTCATGCAGCATTCTGCACCTGAAGGGCACATGTCCATAAAGAATGTTTCATCAGGTGGGAAAGCACAGAGAGCACCTCCCACCGATGCTTCTGAAATAAACAACAAAAACAACAGTGGGATGAGGTGTTTGGGTTTTGTTACTATGACGATATCAAGACATCAATTCCCTACTTAAAGTGCCATTGTAGTGTAGGTTAGCATCTTATCTTGGCACTGGTCAGGGTCACAAATGACCTTTTGATGGCGGCGGATGCTGGCTCTCTTCCACTCCTTATCTTCCTGGACCTAACAGCAGCTTTTAACACTATTGATCACCTTATCGTCCTCAATCGCCTCCACTTTGACTTTCTGGTCCTGCCTTGGACTTCTTTATGCCCTACTTCTCTGGAAGGACCAAATATGTCAGCCGGGGAGGTGAGAAGTCCCAGACACTTCCTGCCCCCCAAGGGTCTGTCCTCGGTCCTACCCTGTTTGTTCTATATATGCTCCCCTTTATTAGAAGTTTTACTGATATATATAGAATCACTTTAGATATTTTTCAGATTTTTACTCATTTTTTGAAAATATTTGCAAGAAATTTCATGCTAAATTTGGGTGATTTTTTTTTAAATAAAACTTTTAAGGAATTACTTTAATTTTCTTTCTGAAGGTTTTACAAATTTTCAGAAATTTTGGCAATTTTTTTTGGGCTGAATTTCTGGATTTTTTTAGACAAGGAAACAATATTTTTTGGTGCCTATAAATGAAGACAACAAGAGGGTTTTTTTCTTCTTTTTTGGGGGGAGATTTTCCCTAAATGAAAAGTGCATTACAAATCAAATTGATTGTTATTATTTTTATTGTTGTGATATGTGGCCGACAGCCAGAACAAGCGCCTCCTCCAGAGGCCTGCAGTGACAGTTACTCCGCCTTTCTGAAAAGTTGAGAGATTTTCAACTAGAAGTGCTTGGAGCGGCTGAATGAAAAAGCAGAGCTGCTGGATGCATCAGTTTTTCTGTAGGTGGGCAGTTATCCTCTATCCTCATCAGAAAAATGGCCCTGTGGACGCTCAGCCACATCTCCACTGCTACTCCATCTGTCCTTCACCTTGTGTATGTGTCTCCAGTTCTTGTCGTCTTTCAGCCGTTTCCAGAGCATCGTCATGATCTCGTTGCAGGCCACCACGTTGTAGGTCAGGTCAGAGATGTCGGCCATCTGGGTGCTGGAGGGGCCCCAGGGGTCGTTGGACGTCGCCTCTCTGACCTGTAAAAAGTGAGAAGTGCTGGTGTGAAAAGCAGCTACGGGAAGTAGAAGGTGGAGGGAACCTAAAAGTTGGAGACGCCAGCTGACGAACAGAAAACTGACTTCAGTGCATAATCTCCTGTCACTGTAAGTTATCAGTTCTACCAGGATATTATTGACCATGTGCCACCAGATCAGGATTTTAACAACCACACTGACTGAAGAGAAATAAAACTCAACCTCAGAACTCATAACTGTGATCTCATAGTTATCAAAGATAGCCCAAGTTGAATTGAAGTGAAGTAAAAACAAAATGCAGTTTGTAAATGATGATTTTATTTATTAAGGGAAAAAAACTAGGGGGCAATTACTTTTTCCACACAGGAACAGGTAGGTTTGGAGAGCTTTTATCCCTTAAAACATGACATCATCATTTAAAAACTGCATTTTGTTTACTTTGGTTATCTTTGTCTAATATTTAAATTTGTGTGATGATCTTAAACATCTAAGTGGGGGAAATATTTTAAAAAATAAGAATTCGAGAAGGAGGCAAATACTTTCTCACAGCACTGTATGTTTAAGTGTTGTGGAAATATTAAATCATTGGTTTATCTTTAACCTCCTCATACAGCTGATGTTTAGAAAGATGCACCACATGCACTGTTCAAGGAAATGTGCAGAAAATGATCCACAAACAGTTTTTGCCTTAGTTACAATATATTGCCATGGCAAAAACTCAAACAAATGCTTTCACTGCCACCTTAAAATGACTTACAGAATACGATAAAATATTTAAGTCTCTCTTTCACTGTCTTACCTTGACCTCAGCCTCAGAGTAGTTCTGGACCAGGTTCTTCAGCTGTCGGCGGAGCATGGAGGACGTCATGGTGTCTGGCAGGGAGGTGGAGATTCAAACCACCGAGACCTGATGTGGAGAAAACAGAGAAGAAGAGTTGGCAGACAGAATCTGACGGAATTAAATGATGTGTTTACGGCTGCCATCATCATCGATGATGACGCTGACTAATCGTGGCAGCCGTAAACACGTCATTTAATTCTGAAAATGCATCTGCATCAAGATTTAGAACCCAAACTTCAATCTACTGTGACAAACCTCCTTCCTTGGTATCATTCTGTTAATGATGTACCACGGCAGTCATTTTTGGCTCTACAGGTTTATAAAATGGTGGCAGAAAAGTCAGTGGGAAAATCTCCAAAACCCTGAGGTTTCTAAAGTCAGGTCGTACCTCCAGTGATCCCAGAACAGAAAGGTGGTTTGAACACAATGCAGAGTCTGGATGTAGAGCTGTAGAGCTTGCTGTCTGTGCTCAGATATACTGTATATTAATGCGGCT
The DNA here is from genome assembly GCA_027123335.1 of Amphiprion clarkii. Classification (NCBI taxonomy): domain Eukaryota; kingdom Metazoa; phylum Chordata; class Actinopteri; family Pomacentridae; genus Amphiprion; species Amphiprion clarkii. Next base: position 34,053,577 of record CM049580.1, on the reverse strand, counting down.
GAATTTCCAATAAAGATGTTCTCAGTTACATGTATTTCTGTCTATTTTTTCAGACCATGCAACAAGTATGAAACAGGGATGGAAATGAGGCTCATTATGACTACATGCTAACCAGCAGTTACGATCAAACGGCTGCTTTGCACCGCTAAAATTTTGATTTTAGAACCACAATGTCGTCTGACAACCTCCCCATATACATTAGTTCACAGCATAGCCGTCATCTTTAACTAAACTTTACTTTCATAGACTCTGAAGCTAGTAAAAAGTCAGAGAACATTTATTCGGTGATGACAACAAGCTGCTGCTTTAGCGGCTTGTAAAATACCCAGAAAGAACTTTGTTAAGCGCTTTAAGAGAAACTTGCACTTCTTTTGGAGCTGCATAATTGTAATTAGTACGGAGCCCTCTTTTCTATTTATTTTCATCACGTCTGAGTTTGCAGTTTAATTCAGTTTAATATGTAAACCATTGTTTATATTTTACACAACAACATACAATCTGTCAAAAACTAAATGAACCAACATAAAATGATCATTTTGCTTTTTTGGAGGAAAATTAATCATTAATGGAGTAACTGTTAAAATAGCAGATAGATTAATCAAGAGTTAAGGGAGTTGTGAGTGCCAATCTGAATGTGGACCGTTTTAAAATCTGCCTCTATATGAGTTCAACTTTCTGTTCTCTTTCATCCTGCTGATCTCCCTTCTGCCTGCCTGCTCTGGTTTGTCTCAGGATGTCAGAAACCAGATCCTCAGTGGACATGAAAACAGCTGAAGTGATGGTTGGACAATAGCAAGCAGACAAATACAAACATGACTGGAAACTCCACCTGCTGTAGATGACAGCTTTCATCCGTCATTTTTTCATAACTGCTGCTACAAAAACAAACCCTGGAGCCAGGCAGCTGCTAATTTGTAAGTTTAGGTAAAGTTGAGGAAACTAACTTTAGGTAAACCCTTCATGCTGTCTTTTTAAGTTTAAATCATTATTATATCTGTAAAAATGTCCTAATCAAAGGTCCAGTCTGGGCCTGGCCAAAGGTGTCTAGACACTGAAAAAAGCAATGAAATCTTCTTTTTGTTGCAGCTTCACACATTGAATGAAGGTTTCACACATCTGGAACTATGTTTTAAAGACTCTTTATCCCATGCAGGACCATTTAGTGATCTGATCAGTCTATATGTGGTGATTTTTAACCTGGACCACATCTAATCTGGTCTACATGCAAAAAAGACAGTGAAATCTCTTTTAGTTTGGACATTTACAAATAGAATAAAGGTCACACATATATATGTGTGTGTGTGTGTGTGTGTGTGTGTAGTGGTTTTATATGTGAGCCAGTTTCAATGTGGTCTTTTTTTTTATTCCACAAGTAGAAAAAAGGTCTCACGAATCAGAAACTGTCCTACAGAACTAAAGACTCTTTAAATAATAATTTAGTCCAGATTTGACTAACTTTATGTCATAACTTTCTGGATCTAGGCCATATCTAATGTGGTCGAAATGTGACAAACAGTGAGATCTCCTTATTTTAGAGTTTAGATTTCACCAATGAGTAACTAACTGTGTTTTAATGAGCTGCTGGTGTTTCTGGTCTGGATCTGACCCTCAATATATTGTGGTTTTATATGTGGACCAGGTCTAATGTGGTCTAAATACGGAAACAAACTGAAATTTCTCAAATAGATAAAAAGCTTCCACAGTTTAGAGTCTGTGTTTACGTCTCTTCAGCCTCCATTCAGGTCCAGATCTCAGTCTATATATAGTGGTTTAGATCTGGACCTGGTCCTCAGGTCTACATGCAGCTAAAGCAGTGATATCTCTCCTTTACACTACCACCAATAAATAAACAGAAAACTATGAATAGGTGACTGCAGAGCTGAACTGGTCCTGCTGCAGGGGAGTTTCTGTCAGAATCACTGCGACAAACACAGATCAGCTAACTGACCGGCTAAGCTAAAGCTAGTTAGCATCCTGAGGTTACAAATAATCAGTCAAAGCCTCATTTACAGAGCAGCAGAGAGATTAATCTGAGCTGGATCCGTTGCAGCTCGTCCTTCTCATGTTTATCAAGTCCGTCTGCGTCTTTCAGCACCTCGGAGAGCGACTGGAGCCGTTAACATGCTAACTAGCTAACAGCTAGCTGACGGCCAGCTAACGGCTAGGTGACGGCCAGCTAACGGCGAGGTGACGGCCAGCTAACGGCTAGCCTCCAGCTTAGCAGCCGACATTAGCGAGCTAAGGAGCGGCTACACTCCCAGAAACCTCCCGCTGCGTTCAGTTCGCAATGACCCCCGCTAACTGCGCGTTATTTGGTGCAATAAATGCGCATAATTAGGCCGAAATAACGCACTGACCAGAGCAGATATCCAGGAATCTTCCAGGAGGGGGGAGGAGGACACGACGCCGCGTTTCCGCTTCCGCAGTTTTCAGCACCTGCCAGGCCACGCCCCCTCAGCCTTTATTTATTTACCTCTTTTTTTTGCTGTTGTTGTTCTTCAGTTAACCTCCTGAAACCCGAGCTTTGGTTGGGCTTGTATTTCAGATTTATTCTAGTTATTTGGGATAAGGAGTAACCAATAAATATAATAATTGAATAATATCTATTATCAGATTATTATTTTTATTATATTTTATTATATTTATGTTATATTCATATTACATTCTATTACTATCATTATTATTGTTGTTATTTTTATTACTATAATTTTTATTATTTTATTATTATCATTATTATGAACAATACACTCTTTTTAAATAAAAAAATAGATGTCCACATATGTAGACTCCAGCTCTTAGGAGGTTAAATCACCAACTATGAAACGATTCTGCATCTTTTATTCTTAAAATTATAACGCAAACTTAAATTAATCAATTGTCAAAATACCTGCTAATTGCTTGATTAATTATTGCAGCTCTACTCAGTAGATGCCTCAAAATTGCCAGTATAGTCTGTCAACACATTAATGCCATAATTCAAGCTAACGTAGAGGCATCTAGTTAATACTGGAGACGAAAATGAAAACAGTGATTCTTAGTTAGGAAACAGTCAAGCTAATATTGTGCACAGAAAACATGTCAAACTGAAAATGCTTAATATATATATTTAATTTTATATATTTTCATGTTTGCCATAATGAATGTAACAGTGGACAGTGGTGTTGTGCTTCTAAAGATATGCAGAAATGTAATTTAAAGACTAATAATCAGTGTTTATAGCTGCTAATGGATCTACAGAACATCTGTCCCATGCTCAACACCCCACAGATCACTGGATATGGTTTGAAGTTTTCATGGTGATATAAATACACACATATGGCACTAAAATAGGAACTTGTGGCAGGTGGATTTCTGGATGTTTTTTGTTCCTAAAATGAAGAAATTAGTCCTTTTGCAGTTATCCTAGAAGCTTTTATCTCCAAAATGTAACATGAGGACTGTAATCAGTCATTGTCACAACTTGGTAAATTTAAAATTGCATCATATGAGTTGATTTGGTCATTTTAGTTGTTTCAGCAGCAAACTCCCCTGTAGCAGGACCATAGATATAGAGAGAGGAAAAACAAAAACAAAAAAACAAACAAAACCAGGAAAAAAAAAATCTACTCACATTGAAGAAGCTGAAATCGAGGAATGTTGATTTTGTTCTTCTTTGGGAAATAATTGGCATTTAATCTAATATCAGACCACATTAGTTAATTTTGCCAGAGGCTGAAAAATTCATTGAGACCTTTATTCTATATTTGTAAATGTCCAAACTAAAAGAGATTTCACTGTCTTTTTTGCATGTAGACCAGATTAGATGTGGTCCAGGTTAAAAATCACCACATATAGACTGATCAGATCAACACTAAATGGTCCTGCATGGGATAAAGAGTCTTTAAAACACAGTTCCATTGATGTGAAAACTGGAAAACTTAAACTTTAAAATGGGTTTCAGACAGCATGAAGGGTTTACCTAAAATGACTTTCCTTAACTTTACCTAAACTTACAGATTATCCTTGTAGTTGAGCCAGATAGTTATCTAACCTGGTCCAGGGGTTGTTAGTTCTGAAAAAGTGACGGCTGAAAGTGAAAGCTGTCATCTACAGCAGGTGGAGTTCAGCTTCATGTATATGAACCCTTACAATTAAGACAACTGAATAAATGAATAAAGCTATGCCTGCAGCACCGGGCTGAGCCCCCCGGTGTGTTCCGGTCTACCGGCGGCCCTGCAGCCCGTAGCTGAGTCCCTCCGGTCCTCACGGCCCCCCCTCCCACATCAGTCGGATCAAGATGGCGGCAGAGGCAGAGTACGAGTCCATCCTGTGCGTTAAACCGGACGTTAACGTTTACCGGATCCCGCCGCGAGCCTCCAACCGAGCATACAGGTAAACCGACACCTGCCGGTTCCGTCAAACGCGCTTCAACGGCGCGGCTCGGTGTCTCCCGGTGCCGGTGAGGCTGTCCGCTCTCAGCCCGGTTTTAACGGACCGTCGGTTAGTCCAGATGTTCTGTCCGTTAACGGCTCCGTGTGTCCGTCAGAGAGGTGACCGGGAGGGTTGTCATCGTACCGGGTAGAGAACCGGAGTCCTCCTCCGCTGGGTGATGAGGGCTGGGACTCACCGTTACCGTCTTTAAACCGGTTTATTTGGCCTTAAAATGTAGAAAAATGCAGATTAATGTTCAACAAAACCCAGGAGCCAGAAAATAAATACAAAATACTCACAATCAGGAAGCTAACATCTGAGAGTGTGTTTTCTAAAATAAAACAAAATAAATAATAATAATGAAAGTATTTGACAGCAGCTGAGATCAGGGCTGCTCCTAACCGTTATTTTCATTAAATCAATTTATTTGGTCGAAAATGTGGAAGTGTAGATCAGAGTTTAACGTCCTCAGATGACTGGTCTTTGTCACAGAGGAACCTGAAAATACTGAAAATGCTCACATTCAGGAAGCTAACGTCTGAGAAATTCTGGGGTTTTGTTTTGTCAATTAAAAATAAACAAATTCAAATAATCCTTCCAGGAATTCTTTACTGTCTAATTCTGTCTCAGAGGAACTAGAGTGAAAAAAACAAAACAAAACCAGGATAAAAACAGGAAATACTAACATTTAAGAAGCAGAATCAGAGAATGTTGATTTGTTTTCTCTTTAAGGGAATAGTTGGTTAATTAATTTAATATTAGACCCCATTAGGTGACTGTTATTTTCAATAAATCGATTTATTTGGTCTAAAAAATGTCCACCGGTGTTTCCTAAAGCTCAGTCTGATGTCCTCAGTGTCATAAGAGGAGTCAAAAAATCTATTGTCTAAACTCCTACAGATTAATTTAATAGTTGACAACTAATTGATGAACTGCTGCAGTCATAGCAGTAAATGCTCCAAAGCTGCAGATATTATATGTAAATATTTAACCCTGCTGTCGTCCTGCAGGTCAAATTCACCCGTTTTAAAGTTTCAAAATGTGGGGAAAAAATATATTTTCACAGTGAAACTTCTGATGTCCACATTTTCAATGTTTTTGGGAAATCTTTGAACATTTTTTGGTGGAAAAAAAGAAATATTAAAAATGTTTCAGTACATTCACAAAAAAAGTTGATTTTTCAAAAATAAAGCTTTTAAGGGAAACTTTTAATTATTGGAATTTTCTTCGTGAAGGTTTCACAAATTTTCAGAAATTCTGGGAATTTTTTGCTGAATTTTTGGATTTTTTTTCAGACAACAAAACAGTATTTTTTGGTGCCTGTAAACGAGGACAACAGGAGGGTTAAAGCCATAATTAAGCCCAATGGAGAGGCTCCTAAAATGAACACACTGACTGAAATGTAGTTTAAAGACCAATAATCAGTATTTCTGTCCTGGTTAGCTGCTGATGGATCCTAAACATCTGTCTCATGCTCTAGATCCCTGCATATGGTTTGGTGTTTTAGTGGTGATATAAACACACAAATGGCACCAATATTTAGAGATAATCCCAATAAAAAATACCCTTGATCTTAGTTTTCAGCATTTTAAAATCTTGTTTGACGGTAAATGCATCATGTTGGACTGTTGATTGAACTAAACAGACTGTTTAAAGACATTTATTTGGGTTTTAGGAACTTTAGAGACCAAACAGTTAGCAGAGGTAATAACTGGTGTTTCTAATGAGATTATTGTGAGGAATCGTTGCTGAACGTTGGTGTGTTCAGGGCAGCTGACTGGAAGCTGGACGCTCCTGACTGGTCTGGTCGAATGAGGATCACAGCGAAGGGCAAAGTGGCGTTCATCAAACTGGAGGACAAAGTCTCAGGTAGGACGTTTCTGGCTCAGTGGCGAGCACTGTAGCCTTGGAGCTAGAAGCTCCCTGGTTAGAGACAGAGACAACCAATCACATTCACCCCTACGGACAACTCAGAATCACCAGTTAACCTCAGCATGTTTGTGGACTGTGGGAGGAAGCTGGAGAACCTGGAGGAAAGCCACACATGTACAGGAGAACATGGAGACTCCATGCAGGAAGATCCCAGGAAGACCAGGACATGAACCAGGGATCTTCTAGCTGTAAGGAGGCAGTACTAACCACTGAGCCACTGTGCAGCCGAGAAGAAGAAGAAAACCATAACCGTAAAAGATCACGAAAAGAGTCTTAAACACTCATTTAAAGTTCCGAAAGACGGAGCAGAACCTGTTAAATCTTTTTTGTTTTTATGTGATTGTTCTTAAAGAAAATATTAGAAGTTTCACTGATGTATATGGAATCACAGATTTTTACTCATTTTAAAAAAATATTTACAGGAATTTTCTTGCCAAATTTGGGGAATTTTTTGCTGAATTTTTGGATTTTTTTTTCAGACAAGGAAACAATATTTTTTGGTACCTGTAAATGAAGACAACAGGAGGGTTAAATATGCAGCTAAATGCATTTAAACTGAAGATGGAGGCTCTGAAATCACTCTCTGCTTGTTGTTCTTCTCTCATTTCCCTTCCTCTGGTCCTGCAGGTGAGCTGTTTGCTCAGGCTCCGGTTAAAGAATATCCCGGCGTCGCCGTGGAGACCGTCAGCGACTCCAGCCGCTACTTTGTTCTGCGGATACAAGATGATAACGGTGAGGTGGGAATGTCAAGAAGACGCCAGCAGATTAATGTTTTGGGTCCCAGGAGTCCAAACCGATGATTAATCTGATGATCCTGAAGCTTTGTTCTGAGTTCATGTCGGTTTTCCTGCTCTCTCTGCAGGTCGCAGCGCTTTCATCGGAGTCGGCTTCGGGGATCGAGGCGACGCCTTCGACTTCAACGTGGCTCTGCAGGATCACTTCAAGTAAGCAGGAGGAGCTTCAGGTGTAGAATAGGAACTAGTTTCTCCTCCTGGAAAAGACGATAATGACAGCAGATTGTTTCTGTGAACCATCACTTGGTTCAGGAAATCACTACGATTAATTACATATTCAATTCAGATGCACACTTTACCCTGTAAACCTCAAATTTGTCACAGTTTTGAAAAGTTGAAATGTTATATTTAAAAAAAAAAAAAAAAAATCCAAATTCACACCAGAAAAGCAAAAAGAGAAAGAATCATATGATTTTCACCTTCTGACAGTCCTTTAATATGCATGCTGTGTTGTCAGAAAACTTAAATAAATCTGAGTTGACTTTCCAAAATGTCTGATTTAAAAATGAACCAAAATCAAACTCTGCTCTAAATAAATTCTGTAAGAAACAGAAAATTCTGCACACTTCAGCAAGCTGATAAGCCATTTAGTAATTAAGCTCTAAACAATAACCACATGACAAAAAATGTGAAACTGTTGAGCTGAACTCGTTACGAGGGAAGCAGGAGAACCCAAGCACAGGCACACAGTAAACTGGCAGACAGGTGAACTACAGAAAAAGATTTGTTCAACCAAATAACTAACCCAGTACAGAAAAGGAAAAACAAACCAGGAGATAAATTAATCCAAAGAAACTACACTACTAAACCTACAAAAACCACAAAAGCAAACAGGAATAAACTGAACCAAACAACACAGCAATGTACTTACAAAAACCAGGAGAAAACAGAACTAAGGGCTCGGCAGGCTCAGGGAATCAGAAGCTAGTGGGGAACAAAACCTGAAGACTGGGGAGCATCCAAGAACCTACAGGAGTTAAACAGAGTCCATGAGAGGGAAATCCAGGATGGAGGAATCAGCTGAGTCCAAGGGTTGAAGCTGACAGGAAGTAGAAGGCTTGGTGGGGAGAAACTGAATCCAGGACTGCAGCAGAAACCATGGAGGGATGTGAATCTATGATCCAGAGGAGAGAGAATGGAAGGACAGAAGCTTAAATACTGGAGGTGGAGAACAGGTGGAGAACAGGTGGAGAACAGGTGGAGAACAGGTGGAGAACAGGTGGAGAACAGGTGAATGGACTGAACTAATTACTGCAGCTGACACTCATTGCAGTAATCAGCAAATAGAATGCAGGCAGGTGAAGCAGGGAGGGAGAGACAGGAGGGAGAGAGAGACAGGAGGGAGAGACAGGAGGGAGGGAGAGACAGGAGGGAGAGACAGGAGGGAGAGAGAGACAGGAGGGAGAGACAGGAGGGAGAGAGAGACAGGAGGGAGAGACAGGAGGGAGAGAGAGACAGGAGGGAGAGACAGGAGGGAGAGAGAGGAGGGAGAGAGAGACAGGAGGGAGAGAGAGACAGGAGGGAGGGAGAGACAGGAGGGAGAGAGAGACAGGAAGGAGAGAGAGACAGGAGGGAGAGACAGGAGGGAGAGAGAGACAGGAGGGAGAGACAGGAGGGAGAGACAGGAGGGAGAGAGAGACAGGAGGGAGAGAGAGACAGGAGGGAGGGAGAGACAGCAGGGAGAGACAGGAGGGAGAGAGAGACAGGAGGGAGAGACAGGAGGGAGAGAGAGACAGGAGGGAGAGAGAGACAGGAGGGAGAGAGAGACAGCAGGGAGAGAGAGACAGGAGGGAGAGAGAGACAGGAGGGAGAGAGAGACAGCAGGGAGAGACAGGAGGGAGAGAGAGACAGGAGGGAGAGACAGGAGGGAGAGAGAGACAGGAGGGAGAGAGAGACAGGAGGGAGAGAGAGACAGCAGGGAGAGAGAGACAGGAGGGAGAGAGAGACAGCAGGGAGAGAGAGGAGGGAGAGAGAGACAGGAGGGAGAGAGAGACAGGAGGGAGAGACAGGAGGGAGAGAGAGACAGGAGGGAGAGACAGGAGGGAGAGACAGGAGGGAGAGAGAGACAGCAGGGAGAGAGAGACAGCAGGGAGAGAGAGGAGGGAGAGACAGGAGGGAGGGAGAGAGAGACAGGAGGGAGAGACAGGAGGGAGAGACAGGAGGGAGAGACAGGAGGGAGAGAGAGACAGGAGGGAGAGAGAGACAGCAGGGAGAGAGAGGAGGGAGAGACAGGAGGGAGGGAGAGAGAGACAGGAGGGAGAGACAGGAGGGAGAGACAGGAGGGAGAGAGAGACAGCAGGGAGAGATGACAGACAGACAGGGGGAGCCAGAGAGAGAGAGACAGGTCAATACAAACAGATGAGGAACGATGGGAGAAAGAAGGAAAGAGAGAAAAGGAGGAAGAGGCTGGAGCAGGATCATACCAGAACTGCAGCAGTGTTTACATAAAAGAGAGAACAAATTAAAATTATAGTGTCTATAGTATGTAGAGCCACATTTGTTTTTGTTTTTTTACAGTTTTGGTAACATCTGCAGGCATTTGGAAAAAACATTCTACATGTAAAATCCATTTATTTCTTCAATTTTGTAAAATAGATCAAATAAATTTAGCATTTGATTTTTCTTTTTTAGGATTTCTGGCATTATAACTGTGTCATCCTGCACAGAGGAGCAGAAACATACTGAAAATACTCACATTCAGGGAGCTACAATCTGAGAATTTCTGGGGGTTTTTGTTAATTAAACATAAAAATAAATAATACAAATAAATAATCCTTCCAGAAATTGATTTGTTGTAACATTGTTAATCCTACTAAATCAATTAATTTGGTCTTTAAAAAGTGAAAAATGTCTTTTAGTGTTTCCCAAAGCTCAATATGACGTCTTCAGATGACTTGTTTAGTCACAGAAGAGCAAAAAAAACCTGGAAATACTCAAATTCAGGAAGCTGGAATCTGAGAAAACACACACAAAATGAATTTAGCATTAAAGAACCTACAAGGTGACACCAGCTGAGTTTTGTTTTGATTACATTTATGAATTTTTCAGAAAAAAATGTCAGAAATGTTGAAAAATATCCAATATATGATTCTTAAATGTCTTGTTCTGTCTCAGAGGGAAAAAAAACAAACAAAATACAAAAACAGGAAATACTCATATTTAAGAAGCTGAAATCAGAGAATGTAGATTTTTTTTCTCCTTAAGGAAGTAGTTGGCAACCCTAACCCATTAATTGAATAGTTGACCACATTAGTTGACCATTATTTTCAACAAATCGATTAATTTGGTCTGAAAAATATTGAAAAATATCCAATAAACCATTCTTTAATGTCTTGTTCTGTCTCAGAGGAGCTAAAAAACAAACAAACAACAGAACTAGTCGTGGTTGTTCTGTTTCCATAGAGGTTCAGGATTTTATACTGCAGGAAAAATGAAGAGAAATCATTCAGTAACAGCTTGGAGTTCACAGGGTTGAATAAATCTGACTATATTGTGAGCTTTTTTCCAGTTTCCATGGATCCAGTAAGCCGTTCTTTTGACTTCCATGCTGTCAGTAATTATCTGCAGCCCGTATTGACTCGTCGTATTTCTGTTTACTGTATCTGCACGGTTGTTTTTTGGAATCAGCTTGCAGGAAGAAGTGCTGAGCTGCGTCGTTTATTCCTGTATCAGTGCTGATGTTGAGTGTTTGTCTCTGCAGATGGGTGAAACAGGAGAACGAACTCAGTAAAAGTGCTCAGCTGGGAGATTCAGGACCCAAGCTGGACCTGGGCTTCAAGGAGGGACAGACCATCACACTCAACATAGGGGTGAGGACACACATGCAAACATCAAGTTTCTCCTCAAAATGTCTTCTGAATGATGGAGCGTTGAAGGTAACGGTGTTTTAATAAGAGGTTAGCTTGCAGTTAGCATATGTGAGGTAAAAAATGTGATTAAAATGTGTTATTCTAAATATTTACTCCCTATGCAGCAAGGGAAGAAGAGGGATAAGCCCCGCCCCCAAGGCTCAGGTGGGTTTGGACTCCTCCCACCACCACCTGGAGGCAAGATAGCCCCTCCCCCTTCGTCAGGCTCGTCCAATCACAACATAGTTCAGCAGACGGGAGGCACGGCGACAGGTAGGACTGTTTTCCCCTGATTTAGTTCACCTCTTCATCAGTAGCTCTTCAGTCAACATGGAGGTAAATGAAGCTGGTCTGAGAGGCTGGATGTTCTTCTGTGTTTCCAGCTAAGATCTGGCCTCATTTCATCGTTACTGTGTTAATTAGTGGCTGTTAAACGACTCGTCTGAGCTTCAGGCTGCAGGAAACAAGTGAAATGTGTGTCAGCGGTTAATGAGGTGTGTGTTTTTATCTGTCAGGATGCCTGCTGGAGCTGGACAGCAGTAACTCCAACACCGTGGTCCAGTCGAACCCTAGTTCAGATCTGTGGGGAGATTTCTCTGCTCCTGCAAGGTAGGAGACGATTTTACTGTAAAACACAAAACTGACACAGTTATGATTCCTTCTCCACCATCATGAAGGAACTTTTAATCCCTCAAATGAAACACATTCACTGTAATAAACAAACAGCAAACCAATAAAGTGCTGTAAAATACACAGATTTTCCATAGTTAACCCTCCTGTTGTCCTCATTTACAGGCACCAAAAAATATTGTTTCCTTGTCTGAAAAAAATCCAAAAATGCAGCAAAAAAATTCCACAAATTTCTGAAAATTTGCAAAACCTTCAGGAAGAAAATTCCAATAATTCCCTTAAAAGTTTGATTTTAAAAAATCCCCCAAACTTGGCAAGAAAATTCTTGTAAATATTTTCAAAAAATGAGTAAAAATCTCCCAACAAAATCCTAAAAATATCTGAAGTGATTCCATATATATCAGTAAAACTTCTGATATTTTCTTTAAGAACGTTCACATAAAAATCAACCAAAATCCAGCGAAATTCACTGGATTTAGATTTTTTTTGTGAATGTTCTTAAGAAACATTTTTAACATTTCTTTTTTTCCACCAAAAAAATTTCAAAAATTTCCCAAAAATGTTGAAAATGTGGACATCAGAAGTTTCACTGTGAAAATATTTTTTTTGATCACATTTTCAAACTTTAAAACGGGTCAATTTTGACCCGCAGGACGACACCAGGGTTAAAAAAAAATACATTCTGATTTTCTTTTTTTTTTTGGTTTATGCCTCTTTAACTCTGAGTTCTCTCCTTCTAGTCCTGTTTGTTCTGTTCCTGTAGAACCTGATAGGTTCTGTAGAAAACCTCTAAGTTCTGTTTGTGCTTCCAGCTCCGTTCCGCCTCCGTCTCGACCACAGAACTCCACTAACTGGATCCAGTTCTGAGCCGTCGATCACGTCGGTCGTGATTTCTCATCTCACCTGCATCTGTGTCCGTCGCTTCCCGTGCATCACGCTGAGAGTAACTCCGCCTCACCGACCCCTCAGAAACAGAAAGACCGCAGAGCTGCAGAATCATCCTCCTGTCCAGCATCCCCACAGGAGACCAAGCATCAACCAGTCGAAGCCATCAACACCAAACGAGCCATTCTGACCACATCTAAGGGCTACGAGCAGCAGCTGTTCCTCCCCTGAAGGTGGCGCTCTGAGCAGAGGGTTGTTTTTGTCTCTGCAGCAGCTCCCCCTGCAGGCCCAGCAGAGAACTACACCTGCTGCTTTCTGTCTGGACACATTAGAGGAAGGAGATTCTCAACGTTCTAAAATGCTCTAGGATTGGAGTTTAAATGTGATTCTTGTCTTAAAGCCTCATTAGATGGATGAGTTTCAGATCACAGCACCGATTGGAATAGAAACATTTTATGACTGAATTAAGGATCATGTCTTAAAATTGCATAAGTAGCTGCAAACCTCATCATGTCTAATGTCCAATTTGATGCCAAATTCATATTTAACCCTCCTGTTGTCTTCACTTACGGGCACCCAAAAAAATAGTGTTTGTCTGAAAAAAATCCCAAAATTCAGCAAAAAGTTCCCCAAATTTTTAAAAATCTGCAAAACCTTCAAGAAGAAAATTCCCATAATTCCTTCAAAGTTTCCCTTAAAAGTTTTATTTTAAAAAATCCCCCAAATTTGGCAAGAAAAATCTTGTAAATATTTTCAAAAATTAAATAAAAATCTTCCTAAAAATATCTAAAGTGATTCCATATATATCAGTAAAACTTCTAATATTTTCTTTAAGAACATTCTCATAAAAATCAACCAAAATCCAGTGAAATTCGCTGGATTTTGGTTGATTTTTATGTGGATGTTCTTAAGAAACATTTTTAACATTTCTTTTTTCCACTAAAAAATGTAAAAAAAATTTCCCGAAAATGTGGACATCAGAAGTTTCACTGTGAAATAATTTTTTCCCCCCACATTTTCAAACTTTCAAACGGGTCAATTATGACCCTCAGGACAAGAGGAGGGTTAAATCAGTTCATAGATGCAATTTCCAAGCATTAGTTCAAATCCTGTCCTTAAATCACCTTTATTAGATGATCAGGAATTACCCCCAGTGGAGCATTTAGTGTGGCTGGATGAGATATTGCAGGTAAAATGTGTTCATAAAAATATATATCTATATACGAGGTCACGCTGCTTAAATCTTGAGAATTTATGTTTACAATCTAAAATCATGTGTTTTTGTTTACTTCTGGGTGCTTTTTTGTTGTTGCAGAGCTGAAATCAGACACGGATTCTTTACTGTCGTATATTTACATTTTTAAATAAGCTAAAAAGAATTAAATGTTGCATATCTTTCTGCTGTTTGTCAGCTGGCAGTAAATGTAAAACTACTGAAATACTTCTTTACCCCAAACATGCAGTTAATTTGCCTGTTTGATCGTCTAGTTGGAATGAGAAATGGGAAAGGTTCTGTCTGCAGAGCTGCACTTTATGCATTAAATATGCAGTTTGTAATTAACGTCACCCAGATTTAAAGTTAAACGCTGAGGAAGCTTCTAAACCAGGGGTGTTCAACATGAGGCCCGTGGGCCAAAAGCGGTCCTCCAGAGGGTCCAATCCGGCCCTCAAAGTGTAAAAATTCCAGAGAAGACATTAACTGCAGATTGTAAATTAGTAAAACTATAAATTTAAAATCATTTCTAGACCATGACAAGTTGTTTGGATCAGAAAGTAAAATACTAGATTGTTCATTGTTCTTTTGTTTTGTGTCTCATTTTTGCAATATTTTGTCTTGTTTTTATTGTTTTTTGACTTTTTGTTGTTTTGTTTCTCGGTTTTGTCGTTTTGTTTCCTTTTTGTCTCACTTGTGTTTTTTTCTTATTTTTGTCCTTTTGTGTTTTGCTTTATTCGTTGTTTTGTGTGTCATTTGTCTACTTTTTTGTCATTTTGTTTCCTTTTTGTAATAGTTTGTCCTGTTTTTGTCATTTTTGTCTCTTTTTTGTAATTTTTTTTATCTCGTTTGTCCATTTTTTTTGTTGCTTTCTAACTTTTTTGTCACGTTTGTGTTGTTTGTCTACTTTTTTGTCTTTCTCGTTTTTGTCATTTGTCCACTTTGTGAACATTTTCAGAATTAACTTTTTTGCACCAAAACAAAGGAACCATGTGGTTATTTATCGGTTATTCTGCTGTGGTTTTACTGGTTTTACTGGAGATCAGACTGGGCTGGATGTGGAACCTGGATAAGATGAGTTGGACTCTCCTGGTCTAAACAGTTCCTCTCAGTGAGTTATGATGATGAGAAAACAGACGTCTGCAGGGCTTGAATTCAGTTTCCTGCTTTTTTTGTGTTCGTGAAACGACCATGCAGACGTCTTTTACTGGAAAAATGTTTATCTAGCTGCAGTTTAAATGCAAAGAGTCCTGTGGTGGATTCATGACTGGTTTAATGCAGCAGCTCCAGATGCAGGAGCGACAGACGAGTCGGACAATCTGAGGAAAGCATCTGGAATTTAAAAGCTTCAGAGTCAGAGAAGATCAACAAACTGGAGCTAGCCGCTACTTAGCTTAGCTTAGCTCTGCACCTGTGAACACATTATTTTGTGTTTAATGTCTGTTTCTTTCAGTCCTGATGACGCTGAGTTAAAGAATGATGTGCTATAATCCTCTCGTGGCCTGAAAAAAGAAACAAAAAGTTCCTTTATCGAGCTTCGAGTGAAAACCTAAAATGATTGTTTCCTCCTGAATGTCTTCTTGGCAGCAGATGAAATGTTCGGATTGTGTTTACAGGACCTTTGGCTTCTGAAGCTGTTTTTGACTGTGAATTAATTTGCATAGAGTTTTGAGATTCGCTGTATTTAAAGTGGCATTGAGCTGTAGGGCTGGTGGATAAATCATACGTGTGTTGTGTTTACATCGCTCCCACTGCTGGCTGAGATTTAAAAAGACAAACGCCTCCCATTCCTCACTCATTCCACCGACTAACACTTTGATTTATGACCAATTTAATGAGAAAGAGGCAATAAATCCTTTCAAAGGATGTGTGGTGTCCTTATTTCTGCACTCAGACGTTGTTTTCATTCCATTATTGTCCTTTTATTAGTTTTAGTAAACTGTTCTGTGACTCCTCCAGCAGTGAAAACATGAAGGCTGAACAGGACAGGAGCTGTTAGATAACAGTAGATGAGCCTCCAACACCACAACAGTCTGAGATCAGAGTGATCCAGCCAGAAAATGTTGCTGGAAAGAGAGATGACTGGAATGTCCTGCTTCTATCACCACGACTCGACCCCAGGAAAGTGAAAGAAAGTGGACTGATAACACTCTACACTGTATTTTAGCTGCTCTGACATGAATAAAGAGTTTAAATACGTCCTCCACCTCTCCATTTCAGGAGTCAGACTCTATAAGAAGCTAAGTGGGGAAGAAAGACAGACGGTCCATAGTGGAGGTGAGAAATCTTACATAAGGTCAGGTTGTGAGCTCAGTGACCAGCAGCTTTTAGCTCTGCTGACAGACAGAAAGAGAGAGCGATGGACAGCTGGTTCTCTCTGAACTTCATCTGGAACTCCATTTATCTTCCTCTGATTGTGTCATCGCCTCTGAGGACACTTCAGCCTTTTGATATCTGTCTAAACTGAAGTTAAGACACCACTGAGCATGTTTGGTCACAGGTCTGCAGGGTTAAAATCTTTAAAAACAGAAAGAATAGGTACATACCTCATTGAGAAGGTTTCCCAAGAATTAAGCGTTTGCACCCAATTCTGTAAAAATAACCAAAAAAAACAATCATGTGACAAATATTCAGCTGAATACAGATCTATCCACACCTTAATCCTCATCAGGGTCACGGGGGGCGGAGTCTATCTCAGCTGACTGAGGGTGAAGGTTCACCTGGACAGGTAACAGTCTATCACAGGTTCACCTGGACAGGTAACAGTCTATCACAGGTTCACCTGGACAGGTAACAGTCTATCACAGGTTCACCTGGACAGGTAACAGTCTATCACAGGTTCACCTGGACAGGTAACAGTCTATCACAGGTTCACCTGGACAGGTAACAGTCTATCACAGGTTCACCTGGACAGGTAACAGTCTGTCACAGGGCTACACATAGAGACAAAATCACATTCACACCTACGGACAGTTTAGAATCACCAGTTAACCTCAGCATGTTCCTGGACTGTGGGAGGAAGCTGGAGAACCTGGAGAAAACCCCCCATGAACAGGAGAACATGGAGACTCCATGCAGGAAGATCCCAGGAAGGCCAGGACACAAACTGGAAATCTTCTAGCTGCAAGGCGACGGTGCTAACCACTACGCTGCTGTACAGCCCTGGAGAAAAAGAAACCAAAATATATTAGAGAGACCAAAATAAAACACATCTGACCAATAAAACAACAGGACAGGGACTGTGTTTAGAAGATACATTCTGCACAGTGAAACATCTTTCTGAAGCTGATGAGTGGACCAGTGTAAAAAAAACAAAATGTAAATGAGGAAACAGCTGTAGCTATTGATTAAATAATCATTTTTTAAAGTATTAGTAACACCAGTGGACACTTGAAAAATCTTGGACATGTTGACTTTGAGTTTTTTCCAAGTTTTGCAAAATAAGTAATTAAAGAAATTCAATATTTTTCTCTCTTTTTAGTTGGATGTAAGGCATTACATCTGTGAATGATGGACATTTTTGAGTTCTTCTCGTGCTCGTTCCATAGAGGGGCTTTAAATTGTAATGTGCAATACTGTAATTTAAATTGTACTCTTATTATCCTGGTTAAGCAAATTTATGTCTTTTTTTTATTCATTACTTTGTTTCCACTGACTTTTACACAGTACTTCTTATGCTTCTAGCATTTTTACTTAGAATTTCTCAGATTTAGATTTGTATATTTATTCTTTTACTGTCTGTTGTTGAGTACTGCAACTCTATACACCATGTCAAATTCTTTGTGTGTGCGAACTCACTTGGCATTAAAGGCTTTTCTGATTCTGAAAAATGAGCCTACAGTGAGTAAAAATGTGATAAATAATGCAGGTTTGTGGGGTTTAAAGGTGAGGGGAACACCATGTCCATGTGTGAGGATGTCTAATCTTCACTCCTGTCCCAACAGCTGGAGCTTTTGGCATTTTGGTTTTAATATCTGAAGCTTTTGTAAGGCAGATAGAAACTTTAGATCCTCAAACATTTATGAAGTTTCAATACAGTCCTTCCAGTTTTGTCATTTCTATGCCTCATCTGGAATCTGAGCCTCACAGATTAATGAAAACTGATCTGCTGCTGATGCTAAAGGGAATCACACAAGTCATTCTGATGACTATATGTGCCAAATACCTACAGCTATTCCAGTACCGCACCACTAGCACGGCTTTAGATTAACCTGATTCATGTATTTGACATAAAAAATACGCAACAAACTGTCATCTGTGCACCGACAGCTGCAAAATAAAGGGTTGTGTGGTTTCCTCATAGAGCCAGTCCGTCTGTCCAGACAGTCTGGTACCGGTCAGACAGACAGACTGAGGTCACTGAGGGAAACCTGAGCCTCACATCGCCTTCATCAGCACTTCGTAAAATAAATAGACAAGTAAATTTTAACTTGGCTGGGAGCTGTGATGAGAAGAATTTGCGGTCGGTGCCCAGCGACGGTGTCTGAAAACGAGGTGTACCCGTTACAGGACATCAGTTCACGCCACATGCAGCTCTGGACCTCCAACACCAACACAACTAAAGTCAAATACAAACTCCTATTTAAGGCCAAAAGATGCTAACCGTGTACACAACCATTTTAACTTTATTGCTTGGCGCTTTTGCACATTTTGACATCTGTGTTGTGTTTTGTCATGAATCTGTCCGTCTGTAACTCAGTGTTTTATTGTCTAGTTCAGGTCCCTTAGCGCTGTTTGTCAAAGACTCAGTACTGTTTTGTTGTGTTATTTGAGGACAGGTCTCTCTTTAGAAAGAGACCCCGTGTCTCAGTGAGATTACCTGTATAAATAAAGGTTAAATGAAAAAAAGAATCTATAAGGGTACACTGAATGTAGATCCCACCATTGACTCAAGTACACAAGTGTTTGCACAGACTGAAAGTCCTGTATCTCTATGGAAACACTACAACCATAGCTAGAGGGTGTATTCTGTGCACTGAAACAGATATAAAACCCTACAATCATAGTCAAAGTGTTCCGATCCGACCTCAGCTGGATCAGCTGGGTGTAACAAAGATCACCAAATGTTCTTGGTTCAGGTAAAGAACTTACTGTTCAGTAGCAAATTTAACATAAAAGTGGTCGAACAAAGACAACAAGGCTGGTTGGTTTTCAAAATCAAAGAACAAAATAAAACCAAACGAAGGCTAACAGAGTTCACAAACTATCTAAACACAAACAAAACAACTAAACTGCCTAGACAAACTTAAACCCAGCAGTAACACACACCACAAACAGAAACTAATAGTCAGTGCACAGAACAAACTAAACAGAACTGGTGCCTCCAAACACACACATTAAACACACAGTATACAAAGACTGACGCTACAAACAGCTTCTCCCCAAAGTTAGCGGACTGCTAACAGTCTCCACACCAACTTATCAGCTGCTAACAGAAGCGCTAAATGTCCATAATCACCCCAACACACCACAGATACCTGATACAGAACCAACGGATCATACAGGAACACAAACAAAACACAAAGAGGCACCAGCCTGAACTGGTTACAACTACCAGCTACCCAGACTGAAAGTTCTGGTTGTACATATACTCATGTGTGGTGATTGCTGGGGTCTTCTGGGAGGAGGAGTTGTGGTGGTGGACCAATCCGACGGGTCAGGAGGTGTGGAGGACCAGGGCTGGAGGAGGTCTGGAGCTCCAGGATCATCACTCCTCATGAGGACCAGGTGGGACCTGGAGCTCCGTCTTCATCCAGCTGGAATCAATCACAGTTCCAAACACAGACACCGGCAGCCAAAACACCAAGAATAGATAGATAGATAGATAGATAGATAGATAGATAGATAGATAGATAGATAGATAGATAGATAGATAGATAGATAGATAGATAGATAGATAGATAGATAGATAGATAGATAGATAGATAGATAGATAGTTAGATAGATAGATAGATAGATAGATAGATAGATAGATAGATAGATAGATAGATAGATAGATAGATAGATAGATAGATAGATAGATAGATAGATAGATAGATAGATAGATAGATAGATAGATAGATAGACTATAGATAGATAGATAGATAGATAGATAGATAGATAGATAGATAGATAGATAGATAGATAGATAGATAGATAGACTATAGATAGATAGATAGATAGATAGATAGATAGACTATAGATAGATAGATAGATAGATAGATAGATAGATAGATAGATAGATAGATAGATAGATAGATAGATAGATAGATAGATAGATAGATAGATAGATAGATAGATAGATAGATAGATAGATAGATACTACTGAGATTATTTTTTTTTTATAGTATATCTCCACAAATTCTGCGTCGGTTGGAGTGCATTTTGGTTAAGTTTGGACAACTAAATCTCTAAATGAGTCATTTTTCTTCTATTTAAAATCATTAATTTGTTTACCTGGTTTCAGTTTGACCTCTAATTCACCAACATGGACCCAAACTGCAGAAAGTTTCTACTATTTGGTGACTTTCTGCTTTTTTCCCCTAAACAATGTCAAATTTTTATTGCTTCCTAAAAATGATAAGATATATTTATAACATCACACAAATCTATGCAGTCACAGTTGCTGTTAGGAAGTCCTGGGATGCTAACGGAGCGTAGCTTTAATACAACATATCAGGTGAAATGTCAGGACAGGATGGGGATAGTTCTCAGGTCAGCAGCCAGCGTCTCCTCGGTGTGATGATCAAACTGTCTCCCTTAACAAGCTCGCTAATTCATGACTTCTGGCTCAGAGTGGTTTATTAAATAACCTGGAGGTGTTTCTGCTCACAGTCTGCCTTTAACCACGCGTCTTTATCAAGTCCAGAAGGAGTCGTTCATTCAGACCTGTAGCTGGTGGACTGCAGGACGATGAATGTCGGGATGATTTAGGTGCTGAAAGGTCAGAGGTTAGAGTCACTGATGATCATGTTTTAGTTGGAAGTTTTCAGGGTAACATGAACCTTAACGGGACGACTTCAGCGTCATAGCAAAGACTCTATTAGTGTCCTTTTTAAACCCAGTTCTGGATTTTACAAATATGTTTAGATGTGTGATTGTAATTAAAGAAACAAGTCTTATTTTTAGCTTGATTGACTCAACTGATGTGGAGAAGGTTTCACAAGCAAACTTTCATCTGAATTGAAGATACGATAGTGGCTAAGAATGGATTTACAGGGTATCATGTGGTGAAAGGTGATCTGTGTCAGTGTGGAGGCCTCAGAAACAGGAACAGATCAGGAAAACAAGGCCCGTCTATCTTCCACACCACGTTTAACTGCTGTGTTTCAGACTTCGGCTCGTTTTCATTGCCGCCATAAATTACAGTCAAAATAAACTGTGAAATTTAACACAGTGGTATTTTTTAGCTTTGAATAACTCTGTAGAAACCCAACGTCACCACAGGCCTCTGTTCTACTAACTTATGAAACTCAGTACAATACCTTTCTACTTGGGTTTACTTTACATATTTAAGTAATTACGTATTTTTTCCAATTAATTTGTTGTAATCCACCATCTAAACATTATCTGAACTAAACACAGATGCTCAGTTAGCCCATATATGTATCATTTTACCAAAACAGTGGAGTTAAAATCATGGTAGTCAGTGGTTTATGTAGAATGCTGTTAGCAATATCAACTGGAAAACTATTAAAAAATAAATAAAATTAATCTTTGATCCTTGAACTATTCATCTGGGAAACCTGGTTCCTTCAGAAAACTGCAATATTTCTCAAAATGTCTTTATTCTACATGTCTTGTATAATAAATTCTTGAACAAATGAACCATTTACAGGAATCAGATGTAAAAAACTAAAAATTCTGTCCTGCACGGTGCAACCTAGAAATCACATGGCTTTTAGGCTGTGTTTATATGTCTCTTTGTGGTAGTTTTTTGTCTCTTTGTGGTTGTTTTGTGTCTCTTTGTGGTTGTTTTGTGTCTCTTTGTGGTTGTTTTGTGTCTTTTTGTGGTTGTTTTGTGTCTCTTTGTGGTAGTTTTTTGTCTCTTTGTGGTTGTTTTGCGTCTCTTTGTGGTTGTTTTGTGTCGCTTTGTGGTTGTTTTGTGTCTTTTTGTGGTTGTTTTGTGTCTCTTTGTGGTTGTTTTGAGTCTCTTTGTGGTCCTTTTGTGTGTCTTTGTATAATAATCAAAGAAATTCAACCTTACTTTTTCCATTTTTCTGATTTATGTCAGTATAACTGTGTCATGCTGCACAGAAGACATTTAGATGTTTTAATGCTGTTATTGTGTATTTGGTTTGTAGCGTAAAGGTGATCCCAGTTGGTAGTTTGTACATCCGTAGACCGGCTGTTATCCTGCAGCAGGTTTTTTTATTTTTGTTTTCACCTCTGCTTGTTATTTACGACTCCTGCAGTTTTATTAGCCCGGGCAGCGTTTCAACATTCTGCCTTCCCCCTGACCTCACCCTCCTCTCACCCTCCTCTCACCCTTAACGCTGCTGACTTTCCCTTTTCCACACAAGTGTCAAGGATCAAATATTTTCGGGCAAACAAATCATACAGTAGCCGGCTCTGTCACCTTCTCAGCCGAGAGCAGAAGTCTGAGTGTGAACAAACAGACCTGGGAAAATAAAGAATGTGATTTGAAAGCAGCTGCTATGAAAACTTTACATACGCTTGTAAAGGCTGTGTTTGTCATGACTGTATTGAGTTTCCAGTGAGTCCATCATGTCATATTTATCTAGGATGGAACGATTGAAGCTCTTGCATCTTTCTCAGAATACAGTCTGGAACCAGTTTTAGAAACTGTCCAAAACCAGTCCTAAAAAATGTCAAAAATCAGGATTCAGCTACTCCTAAAAAAAGTCCAAGACCTGCCAAACACCGTCTGAAACCAGTCCTCATCCAGGACCAGATTCAGAATAAAATAAATCCTAAACCAACTTTAAATCACATCCAAAACCAGGAGAACCAAGACTGGAACCCAACATAAACCAGTCCCAGGAAAGTCCAGAACCAGTCCCAGGAAAGTCCAGAACCAGTCCAACAAACGTCCAGAACCAGTCCAGAAGCTCTTCTAGAAAACCCCAGAGCATGATACTGCCACCTCCATGCTTGTGTTAGGTTTGGTGTTCTTGGGGTTAAAAAGACCTGCCCAACACAGTCTGAAACCATCCTGACTGACGGTCTCTCAGCAGGAGGTGATCGTTTGTCTTCCTTCATGATAATTGCAGTGACACAACTGGACCGTGGACCTACAAAGGTAGTTGGGACAGATGATTTTTGGATCTGTAGCTGCTTTGAAATGACTCAAAGTGACTTTGTTGACTCTTTCAGATTTTTCCTGAGCTCCTCAGACTCTGTTTGCTGCAGAATCTAATGAGTGGATCAAATGAGCCATAATTAAAGGAGTCAGCAGCTGTAGTCGATTGTAATCACTCACAAGAAATTAAGCTACAGATTTTAAAAGATATTTTACTTTTGACATGTAATTTCACAGAACATTTTGCCAATTTATTGATATTTTTGTGTATTTCAACACAAATTATTATTTTCATTCAGCAAAATGTGCTTTTTGACAGTCTAATTGTGGATATTCAATCATTTTTGAACAGATAAGCCTTTAAAGTATTACTGCTTTTCATATTTTGTGTATAATCTTCTTTTCTATGCTTGGAGCAGCACTGAGCTTCCTGTAAACGTGTTTATCCGTCGGTGTTGGTTATCGATCCATGTTTGGAGTCGATGTGTTTCCTCCTCTGCAGAACGAATCCAGCAGGTTACACTTGCAGGAGAAAATGTGTCCGGTGTGACTTGGCTGGACTCGGAGGGTCAGAAGCTGAGAAACGGTGCTGAAAGGTTGTAGTGTCAAATTTACGACCACGAGTCTATTTCTAAATAAAACCCGGGAAGCTCTGCAGAGAGTCCTCGTATGTGTGAATGTGATTCATTTGCTCTGATGTATGATTTTATGTGGACATTACAGAGTTATGATCAAGCCAAGGCATCTCTTTCACAATTACTTCTAATCCTTTCTTTTAAAAAATTTTATGAAAAAAATATTTTGTATCTGAATAGCAAAAGATTGTCAAACAGGCTGCTGTTGCATAAAACTGTGTGAAATGATCGATCATTCAGCCCTAATATATACAATAAGACATAGTGTGCTTGTGTCAGTAACTCTTCTATGGGTATTACAGTATCACCGCTATGTGTCCTCAGGACAGTAATCACAGAAATCACAATGTAATACATCGAATTTAACTTAGCTTATAAGAAACATTTAATTATACAAAAATAAGAGAAGATACATTTTTGTAGCTATGTGCAAAATGTAAAAGCTAACAGCTCAGTGCTAATATGATAAAATACAAAAAAGGGTTAAAAGTTGCATGCTTGGAGCTACTTTCACATTGCTGACAAAGTTTTATTTTAGAAAAGCTTTTTAGTTTTTAAATCCAAGTAAAACAACCCTGCTGTGGTTACATCTAAACTGGAGCTCTGACATGTTTATTGCTTAACTCTACTGCAGTCTATATACAGTTCACAGCCTACTATGACGTCCTTACACTCTGAAAGCCTAAATATAGCAGCGATGTGCTAAAGTCGGTATCTTTTACAAGGACATGATAGCATTACAGCACTACTAAACACACATAATCCGCAGAGGAGCAGCTGTTGTTACACCCCTTCCATGTCTTTCTCAGTCTGATATTTACACTCAGCGCTGTAGTAAATGCTTTCAATTATCTAAAGCAATGGAAGCAGCTGTCGGCGTCCCGCAGGTCAACAGTTTGCCAAACACTAGATTTCCCATAAACCGTGCTGCTTTCATTTAACAAGGGGGGTTTTTCCAAAGTTTCTCTGCTGATGTTTGAAGAGGTTAAAAGTGTGGGAGGTGATTTTTTTTCCTTTTATTTTACACTCCATCCACCATTTCCCATCACTGTTTATTTCACCAACAAAACCCGATGGTTCACTGAGGAACTGAAGGAGCTCAATGCAACAGAAGTCACAAAGATGGTTACAAAGTTCACCAGCAGTCAACAGACCATCACTGTTTCTTCATCATTCTAATAAAGTCTTTACTCATCGCTCCCCTCTCCCCTCCATCTCTTTCATGTTTCTGATTGCACTTTTCCCTCTACTCTTCTTCCTCTCCTCCTCCAGCCTCATCCTCTCCTTCTCCATCATCCAGTCTCCTCCGAGGAAACTCAATGCATCCTCCGGTCGTCCACGAAGCCTCGGCCTCGGGTCGAGGAGCGACTGGAAGAAGGAGTGGGCCAGCGGGGTGAAGCAAGCAAACTGGGGCGCAATGGGAAGATGGTCCTTCTTTCCTAGTCCTTCTTCTTCTAAATCTGTGGCCTCCTGCATGTTGTCTGATTGTGGTTCCATCCAAACATCCAGCTCATCATCGGGGCTTTTCACTCTGTCAAACCATTCTTGATATTTTAGGTATGAGCGGCAGTCGCTGGTGGTTTCAGCCCAGGGGTGGCTGCCGGTGAGCATCGCGTACGTCAGGATTCCCAGCGCCCAGCTGTCAGTACTGGGCTCCACCGACACCCACACTCTGGTCTTCTTCTTCTCTTCAGCCCCCTTAAAGCCATCCTTCCCATCATTTATGCTGTTCCAACTGTCCTCATTTCCTCGAGCGATCTCAGCCTCAGGGGTGCAGTAAGGAGAGCTGTACCAGACCTCCGGGACCCTGGTTCCTCTGGCCTTCACCTGGGGGAGATATTTAGTGATTTACCGCCTTCACAGACCAACTGATAACAATGACGTGAAACAATGCGCAGAAACTCATTTCAAACGTACTGTCGTTGCTGTGTTTCTAAGCCTACAGCCTTGCCAATATATAGGACATACTTGAACTTGTGTAAAGTGATCTGGGGTAGATTTCTTCCACATTTCAGCATTAATATTGATCAAAAAACATCACAGAGACACAGTTTGTTGCTCAAATCACTGAACCTTTTTTTTTGGTCCCTTTGTCTTACAGTTTCACATCTATTACAGACTGATATGTTCATTAAAATCTAACTTTGTTGAAATGAAAACAGTCTGTTCCAGGTCAAAATAATGAAACTCACCAATAATTAACGTAATCTGGGTTTTGGTAAAACATTAACAGGAAATGGAGTTCAGTTTGTTGCTTCCAGTTGTTTGCAGAAGTCTTTCCTTTGAGTTTATTGAATACCTGCAGCAATTAGCCAGTTCAATGTCATTTGTGTCTTAATACTGACCATGCCGAAGTCTCCCAGTTTGACCCATCGGCAGGCAGAGTCGCACAGGAAGACGTTCTCTGGTTTGAGGTCTCTGTGGACAAAACCAAGGGAGTGCAGGTGGGACAGAGCTCCACAGAGCTGGGACACCACCCGCTGACAGCAGTCGTCCTCCATCCCCACCTGGAGAACAAGGGGACGATTCTTAGTCTGATGAGGATGAATTCTTTACACTTCAAAATCCACTAAGTACAGTATTGGCGCTTTTCCACCAGCACCTACTCGGCTCGACTCTACTGGGTTCGTGAGGTTTTCCATCAGGACGTAGTACCAGGTACTATTATACTACCTACTGGGCCAGAGTTCCCAGTGAGCTGAGTGAAGCCGATAATGTGACGTCTACAGAGTGCAGGCCACTGATTGGACAGGGAGTAACGACACACCAGACCTGTACCGTGGACGAATGAAGAGGTCGAGACTTTTCTGTCTTTGGTGGTGGACCAAAGAATACAGAGGGAGCGACTCACAACCAGAAAGTTTATCAGGAGGTCTCTGAGCGGACGGTCGTCCACGAATACAGCAGGACAATGAAGCAGTGTCAGGAGAAGCTGGAAAAGCTCAGAAGTGACTATCGGTCCATCAAGGACCACAACGGAGGTGCTGGAAGTGGTTTATCCAAATGGACGGCATTTACAGCACTGACCGGCGAGCAACGGGAGGGAGAGTGACCTCGACTCCACCGCTGCATTTGGAGACCATGTTGGAGGACGGTGAGTGTTTTGTGACTCCACCCACAATGAGGTGGTGCTCAGCTGTAATGGAAAACCACCTAAACCGAGCCGAGTCGAGTAGGTGCTAGTGGAAAAGTGCCTTATGTGGAGCACTATTGGAAAGACCTTGTACCTCGGGTATGATGACATCGTAGAGATCACCGAAGAGGCTGGCCTGCTGAGCAAAGACATAGTGTGAAGGTGTGGAGTAGGCGATTCCCAGAGCTCTGGTCAGGGATGGATGGGTGCAGAACGACAGCGAGAGGTTATACTCCCTCAGGAAGGAGAAGAGAGACGTGGACTCACGAGGAAAGAACTTCAGAGCCATGGGAGTGCCTGGATTAGTCAAAAGGAATTATGTTTTTATACAGTTCTGGTGTTTTTCAGGCTGTAATGAACATGCTAGTTTCCCTCCTCACCTCTCTTCCTGTGTACGGCCAGCATGACCTTCCCATACGAGCCTTCACCCAGCAGCTTCAGGACCTTGAAGTGCTCCGATGTGTCCATTGGTGTGAGAGACTGAGCCGTCAGGTGGCACATCTCATCCAGAAGCTTTGTGGCTGCCTGGACACAGAAACAGGAAGTACATGACTGGTTAATATGAACCCTGGTGGCTGGTCCACAAAGCCTGCTAGGAAAAGTGGGAATTTAAAACCTGACTTGAATGAACCAAACGTTCTCTAAAGTTAAGGTCAAGTTTAATCAGACTAGTTTGATCCAGGTTCAAGAAGTCGAGATAACACCACGTGCATGTGATTTTGAAGAAACCTGAGAGGTTAAGCAGAGAGCTGGTTCACTTCATGGTGCTAACATTTCTGTAAATAGAGCTGAAGTTGCATTTTGTGGAGCTCAAGGTTGAGTGGACAGATTTCTTAGATCTGAGACCAAATCTCACAATTCTGGTTCTTAGACAGGTCTTAACCATATCATTATCTGTCTAAGTTTTCAAACAGATTTCATCGTAGCCAGAAAAAAGATGCTCGTGATGTTTGGACACCAGTTTGAGATGAGATCCACACACAATGAAGCACAGCGTGGGACTTCTCAGGTGTTTTTGTTGCTCCTGTTACAGATCTGTTACAGTTTGTGGTCCTTCAGAGATAAAAAAAGACAAATTGTTTCAGCAGGTTTGGTGGTTAGTACTATCGCCTTGCAGTTAGAAGATCGCCAGTGAGCGTCCCGGCCTTCCTGGTCTTTCTGCATGGAGTCTGCATGTTCTCTCTGTACATATGTGGGTTTTCTCCAGGTTCTCCGGCTTCCTCCCACAGTCCAAGGATAGACTTCAGCCCCCCGTGACCCCAATGAGGATTGAGCGGTGTATAGATAATGGATGGATGGAAGTGGTCTGAGCAGCATGGAAACTGTCTTATAGCTTCATTTACTGTAAGTGGACAGTACATGTTATTAAATGGTTCCATCGGTTTGAGCATGATGTCTTTCTGGTCACCAGATGGCCAGAAGATCGTCTATGTAACTGCATTTCTGGATCATAGCTGTTTTTTGATTAATAAACTGCGTGTCAGGATTAAAATCCAACCTTTTATTTTGTAAAAACCCGTCTTCTTGACTATAAGGTAGCACCGTTTTAAAACATACGACCAACTCAGTGTGTTAGCTGGGCTCCAGAAAAACTTTACATGGTACGGTTAGTTTAGACACAATGTTTTAACTTAGAAACCCAAAGTCTATCATGATAATAAGATGAAAACAACTCATGACTCATCACAAGTTCAAGTCTTTCACCTCCACAGCTGTTTTTGTCTGACTGGTGCTAATGCTATTAAGACAAAACACTTGAGAATTTGCTTTTTGTGTTTTCTCTGGTTCTACTTTCCTCTCATTTGATAGTTATTTCCTGCTCCAGCCACAACGGAACCCTATTTTGGGTGATTATAAAATAAAACACGTGTGAAGATAACAGTGCATCTGGGAACCACTTATAATAAGTAAGTCGCTTCAGATCTCATGCTAAGGGTTTTCATACAGACCTGCATTTCCAGGAACCAAATAATGTCACTATTTAAAGTTAAAATCAGGTGGTAGGCTTCATGATCATTCTCTTTCTTTCAGTGTTTTGGCTTCACTAAGGTTTCACTAAGTTTAATGTTGGTTCTCGGTTGTGGTCTTTGTGGTTGTCTGTCTTTTCAGCTTGTTTTCACTCAACGTTAGCAGGAAAATTACTTCCTGTGAAACTCGTATTAGTGATGGTTTAGTTCCACTGAAGTGACTCAGGAAGACACAGTGACTGAAAGCAAAGCCACTGGTGGTATAATGGGTTCTCCCTGGAAAGACATGACAAAGACTTTACATGTGAAATGTCTAATAACTGGTAGCTGACACTCACTGAGTTACTAAAACTAGAATTGGTCAATCAAGACAGAAACTGCATTAATCTGGTTGGAAGTATTTGTCAATAAAAGTTTGGTGTCCTGGTCCAAATACATTCTTCTCTTTCCTGACATTTTGTAAATAAGCATCTTAAAGAGAAACTAGAACCCTCCTTTCCCACCAAGGTTTCTGTTGGAACAACAACTAAATTTGAAGTGCTTTCTCACTAGTATCCTGGTTCTGATTTAGATTTTGGAGTGTCTTTGTTATATAGTGGTTTCAGATTTAGTATATATTTTGGCACTTGCACTCTATTGATGGTGCTATTATCATTCTCTTGGGGTTTAGACTCATTAATGTAGCATAAACTTAACATGGTGATTGATTTTACATGCCAGGTAATTGAACAAATATACAGGTCTGCATCTCTTGGACTTTTGGAGTGAAACTGGACAATAAAGTCCAAAAATATGGCAGAGCACTCAGTTATAAAGTCTTGGCTTTCCTGTCAGGTCAGTGTTAGAGGAAACCTGTTTAAACAACAAGTCAGGCTAACAGCTAGTTTAACGTTAGCCTTCCCTGGAGCAGGTTAGTTTCCCAGCATTAGTTTCCAGAGTAACTGAACTTAAACTATAGTACATTTTCTTCATGGAACCGAAATAACCTCAGAGTCAGAATAAATTAATTAAAGCTCGCTGATT
Source organism: Amphiprion clarkii (assembly GCA_027123335.1). Taxonomy (NCBI): domain Eukaryota; kingdom Metazoa; phylum Chordata; class Actinopteri; family Pomacentridae; genus Amphiprion; species Amphiprion clarkii. The sequence goes on along the minus strand of CM049580.1, from coordinate 34,023,866 downwards.
TGATAAAGTTGCTTTATCGAACCTAAATAACCAGAATGTAAGTCAAGCTAACTGAAAAGAATCCTGCTTTATTTGGTAGAGACGCTTTAGGGAACTAAAATCATCTTATAAGTACATCCTACCTGAAAGTAAGTAAGACTAACTGAACTAAGTCTGGTTTATTTGGTAAAGTGGCTTTATGAAACCAAAATAATCTTAAAAGTAAATAAGTCTATCTGAAAATAAGTTTGTTTTTTTTGGTAAACTCTTCTTAATGGAACCAAAATGACTCTGTAAGTCAGACTAACTGAACTAAGTCTGGTTTATTTGGTAGAGTGTCTTTATGAAGCCGGTCTCTGGGTGATGTGATGACTCTGAATGCAGCGATCTATAATCAGGTTCCTCATGTTCCACCAAACCAGAACACGATGGAAGGACTAAACCCGGGACACCGATACTGTTTTCATTGATTAAAGAGTCTCTTTTCCTTTTACTGGAATGAAACCCGACCGTTGGGGTGATGATGGTCGTCATGGTGACGCTGGCAGCGCTGATCCACGGAGATAAACATGTCTGTTAATAGACTCTCACTGATCTTTGTCTGGTCTGGTGGAACGTTGATGTTTCCACCACAGCTGGCCTCCCTGGGCTCCGCTGGGGTCTGGTGTCGGTCCGGACCCGGTGCAGCTCATTACTGCTCATTAGTGGAGCTCCAGAGGCGTGAACGAGCCACACACACACTCCATGAATCACCCCGACACACACAAAGACACACCAGCACTCACTGGGATCTCATCAGTTAGCAGGTTTCCCTTCATCTTACGCGTCTGTGGCTTTCTAAAGGGATTCCAGGAATTAATTAGAAAGTAGATTTAACTTATTATTGAATTTATCCACCTGCATGTTCAGCAGTTAATTGGAACGGATTGATTACAAGAGAACCGACTGAACACTGTCCTTCAGTTTTCTTTATAAATAGCACTGAATTATGTCTTTATTATTAATAGATGCATAAACAGCCTTTGCAAAAGTTGAAAATAATAAAGATTACCGGATTGGTTTCATACCTTATATATAATGATTGTTAAATGTACACTTTATGATAGTTTTCTAAAGAAATCCAACTATTCTGGCAGCAGTGTGCCGTGTTCTACTGTCCAGTCTGAGCGTTAATCCTCCTCTACTTGGTCTGGGAACGTTTTTAGAGAGAGGAAACTCAACTCTAACCCTGCCAACATCACTGTCCTGCCATAAAAACAAGCTATTCACATTCCTGGGCTGCCAAAAATACTTCAGAATAACATAAAATATCTCATAAAAATAATTTGAATACATTTTCTAGAGTTCTTTGGCTCTTAAATGTTCAAAGTTTAAAAATTACATGTGTAAAAACAACAAAATAATCTACAATTAATAGGAAATTACCAGTGCTTACAGATATTATAGTGATGAAAACATGTTTTTTTCAACGTTATTATGTAATTATACAGATATCTTTAACTTAACAAACAGATCTATGTAAAATTACAGCAAATAGCTCTTTTTCTGTTAATTGTCAGTAATTGTTTATGATTTTATAAATGTATACCATTTATTTACAGTATTGAACTTATATAATGTAACATTTCCTATTAAATAAAGAAGAAATATTTGTAAAATTATGCTAAATTTGTTTATTTTCTTAGAACTTATGTCAAAAATCTGTTTTTTAAAATGTCATTCACTTACAGATGTTTGAATTTTTTTGATTGTTTTGACATTACACATGGATTTTCACAGTTTATTTTTATATATTTATATATTTTTTTGGTCTTTTTCAAAAATGTTGAAGAAAAAAGTAAAATAAGAATGAAAAATTCAGTAAAATTACAGATTTTTTGACAGCTTCACTCAAATCTGACTTTTTTTCCCCATCACTTTGCGTTACTTTTTTAATATTGTGAAATAAACTAATAATAATAATTATAATAATAATAACAATAATGATAAATGAAAGCACACAGTAGCTAGTAGTAGTCAGACTGGTGGATTAAGGTGATTAATGTGAACATACAGGATCTTAAATGACGTGTTTGTGAACAGTGAGAATAAAAACACGGAGGCATGCTGAGTGGAGGATCAGGGTGAGGAGGGGATTCAGAGAGCAGCATATCTGACGAGCTCAGAGCTGCTCAGGTTCAGAGGAGGTTCAGAGGAGGTTCAGAGGAGGTTCAGAGGAGGTTCAGAGGAGGTTCACTGGTCTCAGCCGGACCAGTAGAGCTGCAGCGGTGGGAATCCTGAACGTAACTAAAAACCAGACCATAATATCTGCACATAAACGTCCTGCTGATGTCCTCTACGTGGAAAATGATCTCTGAGGACCACAAACACCGCTGTGATGAACGACAAGATGTCTATGCATGTGTGTGTGTGTGTGTGTGTGTGTGTGTGTGTGTGTGTGTGTGTGTGTGTGTGTGTGTGTGTGTGTGTGTGTGTGTGTGTGTGTGTGTGTGTGTGTGTGTGTGTGTGTGTGTGTGTTCAGACACTCCTGTCAGCGCTGGCACACATCCAGTCCTCCTAAAATGGGTCTAAGCCTGACAGCTAGCAGCTAAACGGGGTCTTAAATGTCATCAGGAACACGCGTGTTCTAATCATGTGAAAACATTACATAATGCATGATTAAAAAAAAACATTTTCTGACCCAATTTCAGCAGCTGTCGGAAATATAATGATCATTTTGCACTACTGTGTTTATATACTCCTTTCTCGCTTGTAAATATCTGTATATATTGTGTTAGATTTATTTTATTATTATTATTTTCTTACCCTGCTTCTCTTTCTACAGTTTCTTTTATTTTAATTATTCTCTTTCCTTATTCCTAGAGTGACACCAACAGCCGAAACCAAATTGCTTGTATGTTGTGTGGCCATTAAAGCTGATTCTGATTCTGATAATCGGTGCACTTGCAGCCATAAAGGTAAATTTTGTGCAGAACTAGAGGTAGGAGATGAATCAACTGAAATAAAGTCTATTTAAATGCTCTATCAGCTACTGCAGAACATAAATCACATTTAAGGATTTGTTTGCAACTATATTAAATTATCAAACTGAAATAAAAGCTGAAATTGTGTGGTTTCTAGATGGAAAAAAATGTTTCACTGAGAACAAATGAAGGTCAGTGACAGCAGAGTCGGGCTGCACTGTGCAAATAAATGAAACAGCTTCATGTTCTAATGGTTACATGCTAAAAAAGAATTCCCTTCAGATTATTTTGAAGAAAAAGTCAGTGTGCGCCTGTAAAGTGTGCTTGACGTCTGCTGGATGATGCAATCTGAGCAAAGCTCTAAAGCACCTTTGACTGGTTATCAATGAATTCTCAGAACATTTGTCCATCTAACTTGTGGTTTCTCTCAAAGCATTCAGAATCGTTTTATGACAGCTGTATCTCACACTCCTGTTTCCACATCTTCTGGTTGATCCACTCTGAACACTTTTCTTTTTGGAGGAAAGAAGCTTCTCTGTGCTGAATAGAACCTGTGGACGTAAAATCTAACTGGTTGCATCCCTGATTACAAAAACCACCCATTTTGTTTTCCTAAAACGGTGAAATGAGCCTTTAATCTACTTCCTGCTGCTGGTTTTAGAGGGAATCCCTACGGCGGCTCTGACTTACAGTCATTCTGCTGCTGTGGTTCTGTTCAGCGCCGTCGATCCTCCGTCTGAAATCTGTCCCACATGGATTTAGCTTCAGCAGCTGCACCTGTCAGCAGAACGTCTCTCTTCTCTCTGACTCTACAAACTGCTGCTTCGCTGGAGGTTTTCAGGTCTGCTGCTGCAACTTTTATCCCAAAGTGATCCGTCCTCACCTCCCCCATCCTCCCCCGTCCTCCCTCTGCTCAGGGCGGATCCCCAACACTGGCATGCATGCTGGTGTGTAGTAGAGAGTGTGTTACCCCACGCCTGCTTCAATCTGGGTTCAAGTTCATTTAGCAGCCTGTGGTGGATGTGAGGCAAACACATGCATTTGTTTTTCACATACTTTCTTTGACAAATTGATTTTCCAAATGTGATTCTGGTTTGGAAGTGGACATAAACTTTAACTTCCAAGTCAGCGTTGTGTCAAAAACAGATGTGGGACCAGATATCCTCACATCTGTGTCTTTTTGTTGGCTGAAATAGCTTTAAAAGACCAATTCAATTCATACTCTGCTGTCTTCCATTTCTTTCCAACACTGTGATTGAAATGTTAAAGCATCAAGATGAGTTCATGAGTGTTGCATTTTAAAGATGATTGCCAAGATGATCATTTCCTGATTTTATATACACTGCACGGCCAAAATAAAAGTCACACACTCTAATCTTTCATTGGACCGCCTTTAGCTTTGAGAACGGCACTCAGTCACTGTGTCATTAAGCTTCAGCAGCATTTAGTTCTGTCCAGAGATGCATTAATTTTCAACCAAGATCTTCTCTTGATGATGGGAGAGTCAGACCAAAGTCTTCTCCAGAACATCCCAAAGATTCTCAGTCAGGCTGAGGTCTGGACTCTGTGGAGGACAATCCATCTCATGCTCCCTGATCCACTCATTCTCAATGTGAACCCATGAATCCTCATCGTCATCTTGGAACATGAAGGAAAGACCTGGTCCTTCAGTATCTTCAGGTAGTCAGCTGACCTCATTCTTTGGGAACATAACGGTGCTGAACCTGACCAACCCCAGATCATCACCCTAACGCCACCCTGGTGGCAGCAGAGAGAACAGTCTGTGGCTGGGGTGGGTGGCCCTTAACCTGCATTGTTTGTTGTAAATGTGCTGCAGGTTGGGGAGGATGGTTCTGATGGTTCTCAGCCCAGTGGACCACCCTCCTCAGGACCAACATGAATGTGGAACCTGGACTAAAATGACTCGCCTGCTCTAAACCCAGTCAAAGTTTCTTCCTCTAACCCCCAGAACTCCTGCTCTCAGCTGCTACCATCGACCACAATCCACACCAACAGCAGCCCAGCGGCCCGGGAGGCCTGCATTAGTTAAAGTCTGTCTGAGTGTGAGATCATCTGTCTGCAGCCTCATGTCAACACGCCGGCGTTATGCAAGGCGCTCTCTGAGACTTCTGTACATTCCCTTTATGTGTCACCCGGACTTCTGTGGACGCTTTTAACTCCAGCGCTTTACAAGTGTTTGAATCTCAGCGACAGATGTGGGAGTCGTAGTATTACTACAACATTTGTCAGAGGCAGAGACACAGTTCCTGTCATCAGTTCAACATCAATGGAAAGTAACCGCAGAGGGCAAAACCACCAGAGGGTTGCTTTATGAGTCGGTTACTAACAGCAGCAGCTGCAGCATCTGGGTCAGTGTACACTTGATGGACTTTTGAAGACTTACAGTTTTATTTAAAGTTAAAAAAAAAAAGTAATGTTTTTTATGTTCATTATGATCATGTCTTTACAAATTCCATAATTATTTATTGTGGAAACAATCACTTATTAATAAAAAATGACTGGATATCACTAAAATGTCAACTATGATACAAAAAGTCTCGCAATTCTGTATTGACTCGTCCAGAATGACTTGAAAATGACCCATAATTACAGAAAATTAGTCCAGAATGACATGAAATTTGTCCTAAATGACTCGAAAGTTATCCCAAAGACACAAACATGATCCAAAATGACGAGAAAAGACCCAAGCTGACATAAAAGTTGTTGAAAATGACTCAAACTTTGAACTGATGTGATTATGGGTGATTCTCTGAGCTTCTCTGTTGTTTCACTGTAAACATTTAAAAGTTCATAAATGTTATACAATCAGAGTGGATCTTTTTTTCTAACTGAGATGGTACTTGTTTATTTTTGTAGCTTAAGAGCAACTTTAATTTATTAAGAGAACCTTTGTATGATTGCATGTGCTGCTGCACCACAGACCAATCACATTTCATTTTCTGTAAAATTTTATTAAGAACCTCAAACATAAAAAACAAACAAAAAAAGTACAAAATGTATAAATAGTACGGCAACAGTCACTATGACAATACCTTATTATTATTATTATTATTATTAAATAACACATAACCCATAGAAAACAGTGAGATGCCTGCATCTCAAACTAAACACTGTCAAATACATAACATAAAAAGCTCATAAATAGCATTCTAAATAGGTTAAAAATAAAAAAAAGAACAGCAATAAAAAAATATGAATCATTCCACAATGTTTTGTCGTGGTTTAGCTCAGTGAGTAGATTGAACCCAGAGCAGGCACTGAGTGTAAACAGTCTGAGGTCGATAACAGTAGAAAAGGCTACATGGAAACACATGGAAGAAACCTACATTCTGGTTGGCTTTTAGGTGTTAATATGACCACAAAGGGAGCACTGAAGTGTCCTAATGCAAGGGTTGGTCAAGAAGTCCAGAGTTGTTTTTGTGACCACTAGGGGGCGCATGTTTGGGATTATGACCACAGCAGCTCATTGTGGCTCTCTAAATGCCCCAGTTACCAAATCTAACTCTCGTGACTTCTTCCTTTTCCCAAAATGAATTGCAGTTGAAGGGTTGAACCCCACATGTTTACATAAATGGACTTTAAAGGAGCTTTTCAGACGTTGCAGGAGCACTGGGAGCAGAGTCTCGCTGCACAGAGAAACTACTTTGCATGTATGTTTTTTGTTGGTTTTTTAAAGGCGCTGTCTTAGAACTTTTTGATCAACCCCCATAATGCATCAGGAACTCTGAAACTCCTGAATTTTCATCTTATTTGTTTCCTGCTGAACTTTTGTGTGTCAGATCAGAGTGTGCACATCGCTACATGGGTGCTAGATTAGCATGTTGGCATGCTAACACTGGCTGATTTGAACAGTAAACCTTAGCCATCACTGAATGCCGGTTCTGCAGGTATTTGGTGATGAACTCAGGTGTTGGACTGATTAAAACTGATAATGGTTCTGGATGGAACATCAGAGGATCATTGGGGTTATTTCAGTTCATTCTGAGGAGAATTTCTTCAGTGTTTCAGGGGAATCCACCCAACAGTTGTTGAGATATTTCACTCAGGACCGTAAACGTAACGGTGCTACAGAGGAACCAGGTTTGTTCCAGTCCATCACTGAGATGTTTCACAAAAAGAGCAAAGATTTAGACGTACAGGCAGCATCACAGAACAAATCAAAGGGTCATCAGAATGATTCAAAAGCATCCTGTGGACACTGTGGATGTCTGCATCGACCTTCATGGAGAATCCTCCTTCACCAGCAGCATGGCTTGTTAAAAACATCAGAAGTGGTTTGTAGGAAGACATCAGGAGCTGCTGGAGGTTCTTCTTAATGTCTGGGGCAGCGGGAGAGTCTCTGGAGATGCCGTAAAACTCTCTTTGACCAGTTACAGAAGGCTTCCAGCCGCTCTGAGAGCTCCACAGAGAACTTCAGAGCATCGAAGGCCGTGGAGACGTCAGGGAGGGATGGAGGCGTCGACTGAGGAACATCTGCACCGATCTGAAGACAGAAAACCAACAGGATGAACTCACAGGAAGCTGCTTTATTCTTCTGAGACAGCAGTGTTTGCATGAACCTCATGTGTTTCTCTATAAAGACGGTTCATTTTAATGAGGAAATTCACAACCAAACAAAAAGTTTTATCACTTTAAACATGCTGTGTATGAATGTAAACTTTTAGTAAAGCAAAATGTCAATAAAAAAACTTAACTTTCTTTCTCTATAATTTATGGAGAGAAAATAAATTTAATTGTTATTTTACATTAAGCATGCAAATTCTGAGTATTTTTGTGATTTTATTGATATCTTGGTGGATTTTGATTTATTTAAATGAATAGAAAAAAATCTGCAAAATTACGGATCTTTTTTTTTGTTTTTACAGAGTGAAAAAATAAATGATTTAATGGATTCTAAAGTGTTTGATGCTGCAATGTTTATTTTTCTCTTCTATAATCGTAACAACTGTAAAATTAATTTATGTAACTGTCAAAGAAAGTCATCAAAGTGAAAATAATGAAAGGTATTTTTGTGCTGATCCTTGAAGGCTTTCTAACTATTTCTTTTTAATTAAATTTGGAGCGTTATCCTTTCATTCTGCTTTAGTTTTTTGTTGCAGGCAGTAAAAAGTCTCTCTCAGTTTTAACATTTCCGTTTCAGTCTGATTTCTGTGACAGAATCCCTGTGAATGAATGAAGCCCGCTGGTTTCCTGGTTTCCTCACCTGGTGCAGCGACGTGTTGACGAGGTTGGACAGCTGCTGGAGGTGGATGCTGCTGCTCTCAGCCGACTGAACCGACAAACTCACGTTTTCTTTTGCAGTTTTCAGCCAGTCGACGTGCAGCTTGAAGGACTGAGAGTAAGAAAAGAGCTGGGAGAGCGACTCGTTGACCTGCAGGGACGATAAATACACAATTTAAACACTAAAGAAGAATTCAGACGGAGGATTTCCAACATGAACCAGAGCTGACATCTTAATTCCTTGATCCTCTGCTGACCTTTAATGAGCTGAAGTAGGCAGCAGTGTGTTGGATGTGAGGAAGACTGTGGAGTCTGTGTTCTACTGCAGCAAAGTTCACCAGCTCCTCTTTAGTCTGATGGAGAGAGGAAATGGTTCAAACACACCAATATTTAAATATAGTGCCGTAAATGAAAGTGGAAACCAGATAAGACGTATTCAGTCAATAACTTAGATGAATAAACTGATTATGCATTGAAAATCCATTTCAGATTTTGTTCACTTTCAGTTTAAATAAACCATTTCATAAATTTTGTGACAGGAAAGTATACCGTACATGTTCTTTTAATATTTAGTTAGTATAAAACTGTATAAAACAACTATTTACTGCAGCAATGAATGACTTTTGTCTGCTTATGTTTGTTTTCTATCTACTCGGCGTCTTTTCATCCTCTTTTTTCACAGTAGAATTACATTTAAAAGCATAAAATCTTGCCAGAAGTAAACCTTTAGAAAACCCATCATGACAAAGTGAAAACAGGTTTCATTTTATTGACTAAAAGTCAGAACTAACTGACTAACTAAAGCTGTCAGACTCTTTGCTGCGGCTCCAAACTGTGACCAGGTGTTTCCAGTTTGCTTTCATTAACTGTGAGGAGGTTCTGCAATGTGAGCAGCTGCAGCAGGTTTATCTCGATTTATTCCCTGCAACGCTGTAGAGATGCATGTTTTTCTCAAATGCATTTTGGTCTTGTGGGGTTTTAAACATTCACATCGTAGTACTTTTGCTGATTTAGAGTCTTTTTTCTAACTTTTCTGACTGCATGTTATTAAAAACTGAGCGATGATTTGTAATTCATGTCTTCCTAACAGACCTGGTGAAGGCTGAGTGACTGCAGTTCCTATTGAAGATGGATTTTCTTTCTAACAAACTGTTTGCCTACAAAAAGTTAGAAAAATATATTCTGGCAAATTTTGCAGTGTGCAAGAATTTGTTTGAAACTTTCCTCCCTCGTCTATGCACCTGTTTCATGACATAAATGTGCCAAACAACATCTCTATGGTCCTTTTTTTCACCCTTATATGAAATTTTCATACTTCTTGTGCTGAACTGATGCAATACAGCAAAGATAATAAGAAAAAATGAACATATAATCACAGAAACAGTATGAAGTGAGTCCTTACTAAGTCATGCAGCTGTTTGGATGAGTTCATCAGTCTGTCCACCTGAGGGATCATTGATCCAAACATGCCACAGAGGGGGGAAATGTGGGCGGGACGGCCTGACGAATGGACGAGCAGCTCAGCCAATAGCAGCAGGTGGAGCAGAAAAGAGGCGGAGCCGTTAATCACTGCAGAGACAAGAAACAGATGCAAAGAAAATGAACTAAAGTGATGATTTTTCCCCCTTATTTGCTTCTGTTCTACATTTCCTCTGAAGCTGTGGAGCATTTTTACCACAGAGATCCATCAGAATGGAATCTGTCACATTAAAGAAGCTCCAAACTGTTGATTTCAAAGGGAGTTACTGAGAGTTTACAGCCGACAGGTGGCTGCTGGAAAGGAACACAACTCACATTTCCTCCCCTGTCTTTGACCCGGGTCGGCTGAGTGTGAATCAGAAAGAAAACCGCAGAGCTGCACGGAAACTCGTTTATATTTCCAACCCCAAATCTAAACCACACGACCCGAGGATTAATCCTGAGGAGGCCTGTGTTTGTCACGGCAGAAAGGAAACAGTTTATCTGACAGAAGTGGTTTAATTGTAGGCGGCTGCCGGTGGAGCATCAACACAAAACAACAACAGAACGCTGAAGCAACCATTTGGTCCAAAGCTCGCTCCATGCACTAGAAAACATGCCCCTCTCAGAACAGGAAAAAGGAACTTTTACCTTGAAATAAGTGAAAACATCTGCCAATAGAACATGTGGAAAATGGCTTGGTCAGATTTCTTGAAATAAGATGGGATATTTAGAATATTGAGGTCTTAAAGTTTTTGCAGTGTGAAACACATTCCCAGCATCCTTCACTTGATTTTGATTTCAGATACATTTCCATCCTGAGATCCAGACGTAAACAGAAATCAGATAAGATATTACTGGATGAAGGTTTATGAAGCAAAAACAGGTCAGATGTGTTGAGTGTGGGCGTCTGAACGGAGGAAACACATTCATTTCTGTGCAACGAGAGCTTCTATTTCTGAGAAACAAAGCCGAGGTTAGCAGGTCAGCTCACACATCACACAATATATTCCATCATTAATATTCATGTGACCACGACCTGCATACAGACGGGTTGTTTCAGGTTCATTCATGCATCAGTTCAGGTGAAAATGCAACTCCAAAGTGCCAAAGCAGCAAACTTCTAAAAACGATCACAACGAATCTGACTGAGGAGGACAGATGGCGATATTTAAGATATATTTAAGGGTAATTCTGCCTTCTAGTTTATTTTTTATAGTATATTAACAAGTAAACTGCAGAGAGCTGGGGATGCAGTGACACTCATATCCTTATCTGGACGACAAAACAAAAGCAAATTATTCCTGACATTAAGATTTCTCAGAATTTACTGACTTTTTGCATCAACTTTGACTCATGAGAGTGTTCAGTTAACTCCTAAAATAAAATCACATGTGAATAATCTGAAATGTTGGTTTGTTTGTCAGATTGGCCTTCATTGCTGCAATTTTCTGAGTCACCTCTATGAATCTAATAAACATAACTGCTAGTAATGAGGAACAAACTACAAAATAAGCGTGTCTGAATGTAAGAATGAAGACTTGCATCCTCTCTCTTAACCCTTCAAACCTACATCATTGTTAAGTTGCATTGTTTGGGCCACTTGGAGGCAGAAGCTGAAAACATGAAGCTGAGGGAGTTCACAGCTGACTCTCTGTGGGTTTGTGACGGTGATAAGTCATCACAACGTTTTAGAAATGCAGCAGCAAAGCATTTCAGTGGCTTCTGTACTTTAATGTTTTGGTTTCTTCAGTCAGATGAATAAATGTGTCTGAATTCCTCCTCAGGATCCTCGAGCTGTTCGTCTTTAATTCCCTCCAATCCTCTGAACTTTGTTTTGTCTCGGCGTCTTAATCTCCCTCCATCACTGATGATCTCGGCTCAGGAAACAACTCTTTAATCAAGATTACTTCATGTCTGTAAATCTATCCGCTGCTTTATGCAACTTCAGAAATCCCGTATCCGTGGCAACAAAGCAGCGAGCTGTCCGTTGGTGAGGTCATGGAGGAGGAATGAGAGGTATGCTGTGGGTTTCTCTGCTCCGGTTGGAAAAGGGAAGGGGAGCAGGTCTGAGTCACGTTAATCTCCGGGTGGTGACGCCTCCGGCTGCAACATTTACAGAAAACATTCACTTTGTCTGAGTGTCCGAGCTCTTTAGACGACCCAACGGGACTCTGGGGGATTCTTTAGAGGTCGCAGGTCAACAAAAGATGTTAAAAAAAAACCCCAAACCTCTGGTTCTAGTGTGTTTGAATGTTTCTAACCATAAATACAACCTTTGACAGGTCATTGTTAGAAGCTGATATCAATTAAATGAACACATTTAATGTATGAGCTTAAAATGAATAGCGGATTTTTTCAGAACTACTTGTTTAATATTAATGTTTTGAGGTTTTTTCAAAGGTAAATATTACTTGATATGTTCTAGAAAATAGCATTATATTATACTGATTATATAGATATATATACGTGTTATGCTACTGCATTTTTTTTTACATGTTATACTATTGTGCCTTTTTTTTATTACATTCTATATATCTATGCTGTATTATTGACATGGTATACTAGGTTTTTACCAACATATACATTCACTATATAACTGCATGCTTCATAACATGTACTACTATTGCATATTTTATCTTATATATCTTATACTGCTGCATTTTTTACAACAGGCTATTTTTAGTTTTTTTTTACAACATATAGTAATATAACACTTTTATGACATTTTTTAAAGACATGCTACACTATGACGTTTTTTACTAGATACTACTGCATTTTTTAAATGTCATACTAATGCCTTTTTAAAAACAAACTATACTACTGCATTTTATTACATGTTGTACTATTGTGCTTTTTTCCAACATACTATACAACTGCATGTTTTATGACTGATCACACTAGTGTGCTTTTTCCAACATGCTATAGTGTGACTGCAGTGTGACCTCTTTCAGGACATGTCCCCTCTGCTGTAGCTGGATATTACCACATCAGACCCTCAGAGTACTGCGATTACCAGCAGGTTTACTCAACAACACGAACATGTAGGAACCCCTTGACTTACTGCACCAGAGAAATAACTGGTTTAAGAGGCGTATTGACCCTTAATGCCACCTTATACCACCCAGATCCCCCACACTGCACAGCGATATGAAACATCCCAAATCAAAGAATAAAAAGTCTGCTGACTGGGCAACACAAATCTGACAGTTGTCTTTAAATAGAGCCGGACAGCTTCGTACTTTCCCTCGTTATCGTTTGAATTCATTCAGCCGAGTTCCAGGGGAGGAAAGTGTCAACATGTGGCCACGAACCGGTCCAAGCAAAACATCCAGAACCTCAGAGCCGCATTGATTCATGAGAAAAAGGAGGAGGACACTGGAGTAGATTTCATACGCTAGAAAAAATAAAAACAGCAGCTGCTCTGGGAAAGTCCAGCTGCAGTAATGAGGAAAAGCTCCAGCAGCTCGTTATTGTCTCTCCATCGGCCACCCAGATATCAGAAAGTGTTTACAGCACAGTAAACATGAAGTACGACAGTGAACAGGAGAAGGTTTCTACTCATCCTGCTGTGTTTCTCTGGTGGTGCTGCCAACTTAAACAGGCCTATATTATTATTATTAGTACTAATATTGCTCAACATGCTGCACTCTGACATGTTTACGACATTTTAAACAACATGATGACTTTTACGACACACTGTTTCAGCTCATATTACACCATGTTTCTGTACAACGAGCTACACTATGATGCCATTTTTAACAACATGCTGCACATTTTGTGCTAAATACTGTCCTATAACATTATTATATGTGACTTTGTGCATCACAGCAGACTCCTGCCGTTGCTAAAAGTTGAATTTTTAAGAGACCTTTAGCGTGCAATCCTTCCCAAACTGTCAGATTTAACATCAGAAACTTGCAAGCAGGACATTATTATGGCATCATCTCAGCTAATCACCACTCCTCCCAGTAATGAGATAGTGGTTTGAGCTCCAGCGGTTTGATGGAATATTCTGTCTTCACTCATAAAACTAATCAGGACTAAAAACACCCCCAAAACAAATCACAACTTGCTGAATCACCTCGTAAACACCCAGCAGGAGTCAATGGTACTAACTGCTATCCAGCTGACACATTTCTAAACGAATGTCAGCTGATTCGACTAAATTACGTTCACCTGAGTGTGTTTTTCAGGCTCATAGTAAGGAGGCGACACCTGACACTTTAGAAGCTAATCTGTCCTCATTCATTCTGTCCCAGGAGACGGATCATGAACCGGACTTCTGCAGAACAAACCACTTTGTGTTGAACAACCCAGAAACTCTGTAAAACTTCCAATAAATCTCTCCATTGCGTCTCCGACTTCTCGTCCAGAGAAGTTTTCTGGGTTCAGGTCTTTCCTGGTACCTGACACCAGGACTTCCTGGTGTTCTCAGAGGGTTTTTCTCCCTCTTCAGTCTTATTTCCTCCCCACGGCTCTGTCTTTTATTACTACACATAAAATGTTGCAGAAACAATTCCCTGATTGAGAGTAGAATTGATGTGTGAGTCAGACGCTGAAGCGTCTAGACGGGTCGACGGCGTTTCCGGAGCAGACAGTTGTGGTGAGTTTAGGTGGAACCTTTCACTGATTTCAACCTGATAACATCAAATAACTGAGGTTTAATCACAGCAACTAAACTGTGTCTGAATCCAAGGAAGGTTTAAACCTCCAATCCCATTAACAGATGTTCTCTATTCTCTGTTCAGGCATCCAGATGTTGAATCAGTTATTTGTTATCAGCTGTTGCATCATTGGTTTGAACTCATGCAATAAGAGGCTTGGTGCTGAAATCGTTTCCACTCAGCCAAAGACACCGAATCTGGAAAATTACCGAAGAAAACATCAGCAGAAAAGCCGTCCTGTCGAAGTGAAAAACACGGAGCGGCGTCCAGTCATCATCTGGCAGAATAAACAGCTGTGACAGCGTTACAGCTCTCATGTGTTTGAGTCGTGTCGTCAGCACACGCCAACACACGGGGTCGCACATCATCACACGCTTCCTCCGTTTCCGTTCCACTTCATGCCTCCCTTCTGCTGAGTCAGACAAACAAACAGAGGAGTTTCCTGTTTGCTCCGAGACACAGAGCGGCTCTCAGTCCACCTCAACAGGTGCTCTGTTCGCCCAGAAGGAAGCCGCCGAGCCTCAGGATCAAAGACGGACGCATAAACTTCATGTGTTTTCATGTGTCTGGCTTATGTAACGCTTTTTTTACAGTGTAAAAAAAAAGAAGATAATATTTGGGCAGCTGGGGCACCAAAAAATACTGAAAAATGACCGTCTATTAAAAAAATTGTAATATTCTGTAATTTAAATGTATTTTCTCATCTTCACTTTACTTAAAAACCATGTTTAGTTAACCTCCTAGCACCTGGCCTCCACATATATGGACATGTTTTGTTTTTTTCAAAAAGAGCGTATTGTTCATAATAATGTTAATAATAAAAAATAACAACAATAATTGGTAGCAATTTTTATGCCATAAAATTTTCATTTTCTTTCTTTAAAAAAAGAAAAAAATGTGTTTATTTCACAGCTACTGGTTTTAAATATTTATTTATTGATTGATTAATTTTTTTACACCAGATATGTAAATTTACTGTGTATTTTTGTAACTTTATCTATTTTTTGTGTATCAAAAATGCATAAAAAAAAGTCTATAAAATTTCAGATATGTACACGTGTAAAAAGAATGAATTGACCTACACTGTGCATTAATATTATATGAATTAAAGAATATATTTGAATAGATTAGTGTTTGCATATGTCTGGCTTATGTAATTTTTTTAAGGTGTTAAAAATTTTTTTTAAAAAAACAACAAAAAAAACAATAATATTTGTGCAGCTGGGGCACCAAAAATTACTGGAAAATACTGAAAAATATATTTTTAAAAACTATAATTTTCTGTAATTGAAATAGATTTTCCCAACTTATTTACTTTTCCTGGTTTTATATTGTAGTTATACTTTAATTAACAGAAAATGTTCTGCTTTTTTCCCCTATAGTTAATTAATAGACATGTCCACTAATAAAAAGCGGAAAATGCTTTGTCTTTTTAAATTTTTTTTATTGTTTTTATTTACTGTGGACACTAACAGATTTTTTCATGTAATGAGCTGCCAGTACTTTTTCTGTTATTTTATTTTTTAGAGTGCACCTTTACATCCTGTTAAACCTCCCTGTGATTTTACTGTGGGCACATTTTCTCACCCTTTATATTCATTTTACTTTGAAATCTCCTAAAGCGGTGCAGCTATCGGTTCAGACTCAGACTTATCCGTCCTGTTAAATCATCCGTGTGTCCTGCAGCAGCATCACGTGTCTCCTCGTCCCGTTTCCTGATATTTCATCAAGCTCTCTGCAGACGGAGTGACATCATCCAGGAAGCCGCCGTATCAGCTCCATTCCCAGGAATTAACCCCTGATCCGCCTCTGTTTGCACCCAGCTGGTGTTTTTGTCAGAGGAAGTGGACTCCAGATACCCTGAAGCCATCATTACACTGAGATCAGGACACGCCCGTGAAGATGTCTGCTGGGAAAGTTGTTCAAACAGGAACTTTAACGGGTTAAAGATTCACAGCAGCAGCAGCAGCAGCAGGCGTGTGAGTAATAAGGAGCAGTTTGGAGTTCAAAGAGCCAACAGTTGTGGAGATTAAAGGTTTACAAGGCGGTGAACACGCTGTTAAGCTGCTGCTTTCCGCCTCATAGGGCCGGTTGGTGATGTGACATAAATGCTGAGTCGCTGCGTGTCCTCAGAGATGTGAGCTCATACAGTGAGTGTGCAGATTACGTTACAGTAAGTGATGTGCGATGACGACATCACCGTCTGCTTCACCTCCAGACAAACACGCTCTCTGTTGCTCCGTGTTGCTCATCACATGTTTTCAACCGTCAGTTAATAATCAGCAGCTTGTTCAGGGTGTTTTGGACGGAGATCGAAGCAGATTCACCCCAAAAACAGACAATAAAATGAGCTTCAAGAGAAAGAAACACACAACTCCAGATGTTCTTCTGTCAGTAGCTGATCAACCTTTCCTCCTCCTTCACCTCACAGCGACCACAAACGCTTCCAGCGTCGCTTTCGCTTAATAAACCGTTTGTTTTTCACAGCTGGAGAAAGGAAGTCTGAGGTTCAGTCTGTCTGTGAAACACCAAGAATCTCTGACTGTTTGACCTCAGGATGACCCCGTGACGAACACCAAGAGCAACAAAATGATGTCTGCTCTGATACTTGTTCTGAAAAATGCTGCAAAGAACTCACAGTAATCCAGCCGGTAGTCGGGCAGTTTATCTAAGTCAGGTTAACGAGGAACTTAAATGTGCTAAAATCATTTAATTAACAGCTGCAACAACAGAATTTAAAGAGTCAACCTCAAGTTTCCTATTTTTCCAGCTTTTTTTTACCCAGAAGTAAAAAGTAAAGCATCATTTTGTCATTAGATTCGCTGCTATTTACTTTTCTTTACTCTCTAATCCCACTGAAAGAAAACTGCAGCTCTAAAATTTGAAGAATTTGAAAGTCGTGACGTCAGATCAAGGTAATATTTCAATTTTCGCACTCGAACTGAAGCTAAAACAGTGATTTTGAAGCGGAAAAGTGTCATTTTCAAGCTGATAGAATCCACAAACTTAAGATGCCATCACCAAAACAAAATGTTCTCAGCTTAAATACGCTTTTAACAGTGTAGAAATGCAAAATATTCAAGTTAGGATGCTTTAACTAGAGCCCAAAACAACTCAAATACACTTTTTCTATTGTAAAATGATCATATATTTAAGTGAAGATACTTTTACTACAATCTGAAACTGTATAAATACAATATATTTAAGTTATGATGCTTTATGTACAGTCTAAAACTGCTTAAATACGCTTTTTACATTGTAAAGTGCTAAAATATTTAAGTTAAGATACTTTAACTACAATCTCAAACTGCCTAAATACATTTTTTACATTGTAGAAATTCCAAATATTCAAGTTAGGATGCTTTGATGATAAATGATAAAATATTTAACTTTAACTGCAGTCTGATGTTACATAACACATTTTCATTTTTCATCTAACTAAACACATCTACTCACTAATTAGAGGTACTTTACTCAAGCATTTTAATTTTTTCTCCCTTAAACGTCTCCTTTACTTCACATGTCGTCACTAATTGGTGATTAAACTCAGAGTGTTTCTCAGCTTTTGTTTTGAGCCCCTCTGGTTGGAAACCCCCACATTAAACCGTACAGAAAGTAGCTTGGATCGGCTCCAGCGTGACTCAGGATCATGCATCAGCGTTAGAGACGATCAATCACAGAAAGGATCCGATAAACTGATCAATAACTTCTAATACTCTGAGTGAGTCCAGCTGAAAACACTCCACAAGTTTCTCATTTTAAACGCTTGTTCTGGAGCTTTTATCTGAGAATGTAAACGCTGCTGAGGGGGAAATCCCTCACACACACACACACACACACACACACACACACACACACACACACACACACACACACACACACACACACACACACACACACACACACACACACACACACACACACACACACACACACACGAGCAGCCAATCACAGCTCAAACTGAAGCCGAGCAGCAGCTTATTTGTAGAAGTCAAACTAAACGGATTAAACCCTGAAATCACAGCTGATGTTGATGTTTGAGCCTCAAAGTGCCTCGAATTCATTCATTCATTCATTCATTCATTCATTCATTCGTTCATTCGTTCAGTGAGTCTGAAACCCTCTCAGGCTGAAGCACATGTAGTAACCTTCCTCCTCCTCCTCCTCCTCCTCCTCCTCTCACCTTCCTCTGTCTGTAAAAGGAACATGAACAAACTTACATTTCATCTTTGTGCTGCTGCTGCTGCTCCGTAGTAAACAAACCTCCTCCGAGCTCCGCTGTGTGTGTGTGTGCCGTCGGTGTGTGTGATTGTGTTTGTGTGGACAAAATGTAAAAGTTCCCTTTTATAGCAAAGTGTATGACACATCACCTGAGTCATCAGCCATCGACGCCGGCCGGCCGGCCTCTCCCCCCTCCACCCTCTCACCCCCATCAGCTCCACTTTCTCTGTTGGAGCTCAAATATAAAGAAGCACAACAGGCAGAAAACACCAAATTGAGCAATTCTTCTTTGATTTTTTCTTCTTCCTCCTCCCTCCCTCCCATCCTGATGACATCGCTGCTCTGTCTTCTTTTGTTCAAGTGAATTTAGCTGAGAAACTTCCTAAAACCAAGAGAAAAACAAGGGAAATGTCAGTTTCTCCTCTATATATCTTTGAAATTCTTCTTTTTAAAGTTCTGCTAAAACAGAGACTGGCAGGAGGAAGATTAAAAATGTGAAAACTCCTCTCATTTTAATGTTATGACTTCACTTTCTTCTTTTGTTTTCAAGTGAAATTAGTTGAGAAACTTCCTAAAACTAAGAGAAATAAAAGGAAAATATCAGCTTTTCCTCTATATTTCTTTACAAATTTGCTTAGTTATGTGTCTTCTGCTAAAACTTGTCATTTTGATGTTATAACTTTAATTTCTACTTTTGTTTTCAAATGAATTTTGGGCTAAGAATCTTCCTCTTTCTGCTGTTTACACACTAAACTGTAAGAAAGAAGAAGAAAATATAATGTTTTTCTGATATCTATCTGCACATTTCTTCTTTTTAAGGTTTTGTACCTTCAACAGAAACAGATAAAAACCTGAAACTGGCAGGAGGAATATGAAATGTGAAAGTTCCTTTCATCTTTCCTCAATTTCTACGTTTGTTTAAGTGAAGTTAGTGCTGTTTACGGACTAAACTAAGAGAAAGAAGATGAAAATGGCAGTTTTTCCTTTATATATCTTTGAAAATCTTCTTTTTAAGGTTATGTTTCTTCTGCTAAAACAGACTCAAAATCAAAAATGTGAAAATTCTTCTCATTTTTATGTTATCAGTTTATGTTCTACTTTTGTTTTCAAATGAAATTAGCTGAAAAACTCCTTCTGCCTGCTGTTTATGGAAGAAAATATCAGTTTTTCTGATACGTATCCTTCACATTTGGTCTTTTTGAGGTTTTATGTTCTCAGCTGAAACAGATTAAAAGAGACAGAGACAGTCAGAAGGTAAATAAAATGTGAAAGTTTGCTGAGAAACATCCTCTGCCTTCTGTTCGCAAACTAAACTGACAGAAGAAACGAGAAAATATTAGTTTTTCCTACATATATCGTAATATCCTTAATCCTATATAAAGGTTCTTCCTAGAACCTTTTCTTTATACACCTTCTGCTAAAACATAAAATAATAAAGTTGTAAACATCCTAACATACTGATTATTAATAATAAATGCCAGACTTTTACCCAATAATCCTGATTTATGGAACAGAAACTAAAACTCAAAGAGGAAATCTCACTTCTGTTTCCTCTGACGTGTTTGTTTTGGTGGGATTTCTAGAATGTGGAATAACGGTGGGTTTTTCTTTACTTTTATAACTTCCTGAGTGGATAAAATCACAAGAGACGAGGAAAACTGCACGGATTCCATCGTCTGTCTGTGGAAGATGAGGTCACAGAGTTCTGTAGAGTTTGTTTTCTGTGATGCGTCTTCGTCACTTCCTCATCTGTGCAGCACGATGACGAAAAAACTTCTGTTTTCGTTGGTCAAAGGTCGACTGAAGCAGCTGTAGTAAATATTTATTTTAAATACGCGAATGAGGAAGAGTTTGTTGTGATGAACCGATGCAGAATGGCCGCCTTGATCTGCAGCTTTATGTTGCCTTTAGGTCACTTCCACCTCCCACATCACTCCTCTTAGCCAAATAAGTTATAAAATCTGACACCAAATGATGCATAAATGCAGGTAAAGATGAGCTGCTGTAGCTAGCAGGGGCATTAGAGGTGGTTGAGACCAAAAACGGAGCAAAAAAGACGTCCCAGCATGCATCGTTGGACGCTTAAAACTCCCCTCAAACTCTTCTTTTTTTAGTTTAACCCGCGTGTCGCCAGTTTACAATTTTTAAAAAATATTTTTTTTAACATTTTATTTCTTACCAAATTATTCTTTTAAAAAATGAAGCATTTAAGGGAAACTTTTAAGGAATTTTGGGAATTTCCTTCCTGAAGATTTTGCAAATTTTTATACATTTGGGGAAATTTTTTGCTGAATTTTTGGATTTTTTTCAGACAAGGAAACAGTATTTTGTAGTGCCTGTAAATGAAGACAACAGGAGGGTTAATAACGGACACATGCTTTAATATTTATGACAGCTTTAACCACAATTTTTGCTATAAATCCACATATTTAATGTTAAATCCGCTAAATGTTGTGCTATTAATGGAAAAATGTCATAATTATGTAAGTTTTCAGATTTTAAAAGTTAAAACTTTTCTCTAACAATAAAATATGGAATGAAGCACATTTTTAACCCTAAAATGAACATTATCAATACATTTCTATCCCATAAATGCAGAAAATGTTTTACCATGATTTTACAGTAGCGTTCTGGTGGAATTTTACTGTAAAACAACTATTTTTTACAGTGTACATTTCTGAGGCAGCAGATAAACTCATATTTCAAAGTTGAACAAACTTTGACGCCAGCAAAGTTCCATTTTTGGACCTCCGACAGTCTGAGGCATCCAGAAATCATTTTTCCTGCGTATTATTAATATTTATCTAATCTGTTCCTCTCAGTGATTTCCTGAACTTCGTAATTATCTCAGAGAAGCGTCATGAACAGCGTGGTGTGTAAATTCTACTGGAGTGTAATCTCTGAATGTTTCTCAACCTCTGGGAACCAAATCAACTCGTTTCTGAGATGATCTGAGCTTTTCTGCAAACTTTCCTCCAACGCCAGAACTTCCACCAACATCAACACTTTCCTTCTCAACATGTTTCATACACTTGATCTGTTAAATTTAGGTCTGGAATCTTATTTTTTTAATCGTTCAGATGCTATTTGAGTCGTTTTGTTCCTGATTCTCTTAAAGTTTGCATGTAGAAATCCTGTGTACACTGTAAAAACAAGAAAATAAAAAAGGAAGAGTTTTTAACTGCAGTTGTTTAAATATTTTTGTACCTGTTTTGTTAAATTGCAGATGAATAATTCATAAAATCATAAAAAACAGCAGATTTATTTCTTTTCCATTTATTTAAAGTCTCAGAGTATTTTCTTTTACAGTAGATGTATAAAAACATGAAAAGTTAATAATATTTTAGTTTAAATAAAGATGTTTTACATGTAAATCTTGACACAGATAGGAAAAGTTTCCATTTTGTACAGAACGTAGATTGTTTTTCACATCAAAGCAAAGTAAAATTTATCATAATTTTACGAACATTTTGTAATTTTATTTTCCAGAGAGAACTGTTAAATTCAAGTTTATTGCAGTAAACATATTTCTAAAATTAGATTAAAAATTTGTGACCATCTGAAAAAATATATTGATTCTGTATTTTTTCAAAAAAATTTTATTCTATGAGGAATATGTCATTTAGCTACAGAATATTTCACAATAAGGCTGATGAATGAATCATTATCCATACAGGTAATTCATTTTTCCACACATAATTATGAAACACTTTTATCCTAAACATTAAAAATCCCCCAAAAATACATAAAATCTCGTAAAATTCAGACAATATTTTATTTTGGATTTATTTAGGGATTTTTTTGTATTATTTTGTCATAAATTTTGTCTTAAATGGTTATTTTCTCATATTTAACTCTCTCTTTTTTAACAAGAAATTTACATTTTTTAAAACCTTTTTTCTTTTTTGTATTATTTTGTCAAAAATTTAGTTTTAAATGATTATTTTCCTATATTTAACTCTTTTTTTGCAAGAAAATAAATTTTCTAAAACCTTTTTCTTCTTTTTTTGTATTATTAGGCCATACATTTTTGTCTTAAATTTCTATTTGACCATATTTAACTCTCTTTTTTGCAATTACTTTCTTAAAACCTTTTTATTATTTTATTATTTTGTCATGTGGTTATTTTCCTCTATTGAACTCTTTTTTGTTGCAAGAAAATTACTTTTTTTTACACCTTTGTTCTTCTTTTTTTGTATTACTTTGTCATGAATTTTATTTTAAATGGTTATTTTCATATATTTAACTTTTTTTTTGCAATAAAATTACTTTTTTAAAACCTTTTTTTTTTTTTTTTAAACTGGAAATGATTGGTACAAATGGAAATTCCAGAATAAGAGCGGGTTAAACTCAGGTTAATAAGTCACGACCGACTTGACTCAGGTCCAGTCATCCTGAACCAGAGAGTCAGCTGAATAAAAGGTAAACTGTCAGTAATCAGAGCTTTATTAGCTCATTTAATGCAGTCAACAGGCGTCAGAACTGCACCGTCAGGGTGGATGAAAACTGCAGAGTTTCCAAGAAGCCGCCGAGTTTCCTGCTTCTTGGGAAACGTTTTTTTTTTTTTTTTATGTTAAATCTCCACCCAACGTACCACCTCCCAAAACCCAACCCCCCAAAAAACCACGTCTGATCACAGATGGTGTTTTTCCTCTAACGTGAAGTGCTGACAGTGAAAGTGGAAACTCGGGGAAACACGTCATGACGGTTCATCACAGATAACGCCATATGGGGCAACGGAGAGGCTGCTTTTCACACTCAGCCCCACTCGTTTCATCATTTCCCCAACAACCCACGTTCCGGATATTTCTTGTCCCTCCCTCTCCGGCCGGACCTCTGCTGAATGGAGGAATGAGAGGAATGCAGCAGTGAATGGAGAGAGTGGGGGAGGCCTTCAGTGACTGACGGCTTCTTTTCTCCTCCTTTGGTTCATTGACTCTGATATAAAAACACACACGGGGCTTTAAAAACTCACTGAGGGTGTGTTATTTCATTTATTACTGGAAACAATGGACCGTGTTCAGACTCAGAAATAAAAAAAGATCAA
Organism: Amphiprion clarkii; assembly: GCA_027123335.1. Lineage (NCBI taxonomy): Eukaryota > Metazoa > Chordata > Actinopteri > Pomacentridae > Amphiprion > Amphiprion clarkii. The sequence continues at coordinate 34,000,290 of CM049580.1, read as the reverse complement.
ACATGACGTGATGCAAGCCAGCACCTGCACGAAAACACTCAGCAAACACATGAAAGACTCAGTTTGGTTTCTAACGCACCACTTTAACCCTCTCACTTCCAAGCAGTTCCTTTATATCCGCCACATTTTTCCCCCCTGTGGGCTCATTTTTCTCCTCTACAGAAACAGAACAACCACAACTAGTAGTGTAGAAAACTCCAACACATCCTCAGTGCAGCATATCAAAGTTCCATCAATTATAAATAAGTAGATTTTAGTGTTGAAAACTGAAAACACCTGGAGTCAAATGTGCAACATTTTTCTCAAGTGTCCACATGTGTTAGAAATACTGACAACATACAATAAAAACTCTTGGAAATGTTCTCTTTTTATTGCTTCTTAACACTGAATTACAGTCAGTTTAATCGGCCTTTTTTTGGACAAGAATTTACCCCCAAAAAAGTCTTTGACCCTTCTGTTGTCTTCATTAACAGGCACCAAAAATATTTTTCCTTGTCTGAAAAAATCCGAAAATTCAGCAAAAAAATTCCCCAAATTTCTGAAAATTTGCAAAATTAAAAGTTTGATTTAAAAAAAAATCCCCAAATTTGGCAAGAAATAAAAATTTAAAAAAATTAAAAAAATAAAAATTGTAAATATTTTCAAAAAAATGCATAAAAATCTTCCCAAAAAATCCTAAAAATATCTGAAGTGATTCCATATATATCAGTAAAAGTTCTAATATTTTCTATCAGAACATTTACAAACAAATCAAGCAAAATCCAGGGAAATTCGTTGGATTTTGGTTGATTTTTTTGTGTGAATGTTCTGAAGAAACATTTTTAAGATTTCTTTTTTTCCACCAAAAAATGTTGAAAAATTTCCCCAAAAATGTTGAAAATGTGGACATCAGAAGTTTCACTGCGAAAATATTTTTTTTCCACATTTTCAAACTTTAAAACGGGTTAATTTTGACTCGCAGGACGACGCGAGGGTTAAACTTAGGATGAATTAGCTAATGGACCATCGCATTGTTCAAAATCTGGGAAGTCTTTGTGTTTCCTCTGAGAATAGTATAATGTTGGTAATTTTAGATAAAAAGCCTTCGGGGTTCAGATGGATACAGCATCATGAGGCTGGAATTCAGCGCAGCAGCCAGATGACAGCCAGATATCCCTTTAGACACCAACTGAAGCGTGACATCAAAGCACAGATAGAAATATCCAGCGAGTCGGAGCTTCCTGTGGAATTTTCTGGAGGCTGTGGAAATGTGGAGTTCTGTCTGAGACCCCAACACGACACTGATCTCACTGCAGGGTCTGATCCAGAGGGTTTAGATCATCACATGTGGATGCTTCATGTCTTGTGAAGTTGTTACGCTTTTTCCAGAAGAATGTTATGTTTTCACCCGTCTGTGTCTGTTTCAGAGCCCAAAAATGTACAAATCCGGCTTATCTGTCATCTATTTTCCCCCTTGCTGAAAGATGTTATGGTCTTAGACACTCATGTGGTTATGGAAGTCAAAAATAGCCCAAAGGTTAAGTCGCGTCTGATGGGTCCCAGTGGGTGAAATCTGCAGCAAATGATTAGCAGAGAATGATCTGTAGATGCAGGAACAGAAAGAATTCCTGCACATGTTGTGAACCCTGAAGACACTTGAGTTTACAATTACAGCTGAAGTTTACAAATCTGGCTCATCTTTGGACTCTTTTTCATCAGGTTTTATAGTCTTGGACACACAGCTAGTAATGGAGGCCAATTTTAGCAGGAAAACTTCTAGATGCCAGGAGCAGCGTTTAATCACACTTCAGATTCAAACGCTGCCCTGGAAAAAGACAAATCTCCCCTCAGAATACAGAAAACATGAAATAAACTCAACATAGAGGCCACTTACTGCACGTTTAAAGAGGTCAGTTGTGCATTTCTGCATAGCTGAAGATAATCGTTTTTTCTCTGAATGCTTTCTTAATCATTCTGTATTTCAACCTGAGTTGCACTTTTCATATAGGTCAGGAACACTTCAGTGAATCAGTGCATCCTGTTAGCATCCGTGCTATTTCTGCTGACTGGTTAACACGACTGCGACAGCCGCTGAAAAGTTTAAAAAGTTCCAGCAGCCATTATTCAGACCGGTACATTCACCAGAACGGTGTCACGGCTCAGATCAAAGGATGGTTTCAGCTTTAATGAGGCCAAAGTGACATCAGTGCTGTTTGTCACTCCGCTGCCTCTGAAGCAGTTTGACGGGAAGCCGGCGAGAAATGAAAGTGGTCCAAGTCTCTGAGCTTCAGGGTTTTCAAAAGTGCGTCTCTTGGTTTAAAACCGCTGCCAGCTGAAGGTAACGATGGTAATTATCTGGTTTTAATGTCACCTGTCAGTGGGAGGAAACATCAGGTAGCAGGTGAACAGTCACTTCTAGGAGTTGATGGAAAAAGCTTTAAAAATGGGTCTGAGAGACTTTTACAAACTACAGAACAACCAGTGTTGCAGTGTTACAGTGAAAAATAGTAAAACTACAGTAAAAATATGGCAAAATATACTAACATATAGTAAAAATACAACAAAAATGTGGTAAAATATAGTAAAAAATACAGTAAAAATAGTCATAAATACAGTAAAATATTGAAAAAATATTTTAAAATACAGTAGAAATATAGTGAAAATACAATACAAATATAATTAAAATACAGTAAAAATATAGTAAAAATACAGTAAAGATGTAGCAAAAATACTGTACAGTAAAGATGTAGGAAAAATATGGTAAAAATATAGTAAAAATACTGTAAAATATAATAAAAAAATACAGGAAAAATATAGTAAAAATACTGTAAAAAATATAGTAAAAACACAGTAAAATTTCATTAAAAATACAGTAAAATACAGTAAAATATAGTAAAAATGCTGTAAAATATAATAAAAATACAGTAAAAATACAGTAAAAATATAGTAAAAATACTGTAAAATATAATGAAAAATACAGTAAAAATATAGTAAAAATACAGTAAAAATATAGTAAAAATACAGTAAAATATCATAAAAATACAGTAAAAATACATTAAAAATATAGTAAAAATGCTGCAAAATATAATAAAAATACAGTAAAAATATAGTAAAAATACTGTAAAATATAATGAAAAATACAGTAAAAATATGGTAAAAATACAGTAAAAATATAGTAAAAATACAGTAAAATATCATAAAAATACAGTAAAAATACATTAAAAATATAGTAAAAATACTGCAAAATATAATAAAAATACAGTAAAAATACAGTAAAATATAGTGAAAATACTGTAAAATATAATAAAAAATACAGTAAAATATAGTAAAAAATACTGTAAAAATACTGTAAAATATCATAAAAATATAGTAAAAATACAGTAAAATATAGTAAAAATACTGTAAAAATATAGTAAAGATACTGTAAAATATCATAAAAATTACACTATAAATATAGTAAAAATGCAGTAAAGATGTAGTAAAAATATGGTAAAAATATAGTAAAAAATACAGTAAAAATGTAGTAAAAATACAGTAAAAATATAGTAAAAAATACTGTAAAAATATAGCAAAAATGCAGTAAAATATAATAAAAATACAGTAAAAATATAGTAAAAAATACAGTAAAAATATAGTAAAAAATAGTGAAAATATTGTAAAAATATAGTTAAAATGTAGTAAAAATACTGGCTTATTATACTGCACATAGAACAGAATGGTACAAAAATAAACTTTAAAGTACAAAAATAAACAAATACCATCTCAATGTGAGAAAAAGATCCACTGTGATCGTATAAAATCTATAGACCTTTAACTATTTAGTGAACCAACATAGAGAAGCTCAGAGAATCACTCATATTAAAATCAGTTCAGTCGTTAACATGTTTTATTTGAATGTTGTGACTGATCTGTGTTTAAACTCAAATAGATTCTTCAGTTTTACACATTAGGCTTTAAATGAACGTGTTTATCTCTTTGTGACAGAACAAACTTACATTAAAGTTTAAACTGCTCTTCCATTGGGTGTGACGGCTGCTTAGAGAAGTGAATCTCTCAGTTTTCTGTCCCTCATGATCAAATGCATTCTTCAGCTGCCATTTAACTTCTACTACTTCTTAACATATCTGAACCACTGCCAGCCAATCAGAACACTCTCTCCTATGTGGTGCCAAATTTTTAAAATTCCTCTCTTCTCTACAAGTTCGCACCACCTAGAAGATGTTCCACCATGTCTGAACATGAGCAGCAGATCTGTTAAACCATTCTGCTTCTGATGGGTCTCTAACTTTTCTCATCAAACCCATCAGGAGTGCAGGACCACAACATTTAGATACTCAGATAGTTGGACGTCACTATTCAATCGCTGATTTTATTCAGGTTTTCAGATTCAGTTGTTTCTGGTCAGAGGAGGCTGCAGGTCCTCAGATTATCGCAGGTCAGTTTGTTCTTCAACTCCATCTGCTGACGGAGTAGAAAAAAGCAATCCTGATAGTTCAAGACCAACCCCAAAACCTGAATGACACCAATGAGATGGAGACGGAATAAACCAGTCCCTCCAGAAATTCAACAATCAACGCAAATTCAACCAATCTCTGTGAATTCTGTGCAACCACGCAATCTTGTCCCGCCTCCCACAAGTTCCACCAATCATCGCGGTCCCCAAACGTAATGCACGTATGTCACCAAGTTCACTTCCTGTTTCTGGTCTGAAGATGCAGACATGTCCCATTCTAATGTCTCTCATTTACCAACAGAAATTACTGCTAAAGATGGTGAAAAACAATTAATTAATTCCCTGATGTTCTTCACCAAAGCGGAGCTGAACTGTTTTACAAATGTGTAATACTGTGGTGGAAAACAAACGAAAACCATCCACTGGATGCCAAAGGGACTGACTAAAGTAAGGTGAAAAACAAAGAAAAGAACTATTATTACAGATAAGATTTCATACTGATGAATTCCACCAGAGAAGCACTCGTTCTGACTTAAATCTGCAGAAGCTACTTGTTGCAACACATTGATGATGAATTACAGACAGGAAATCTGCACTTTTGCCACTATTGTTCACATTTCCTGCAAAAAGATTGAGATTCTATGGAATGAAATAAACCTCAAGAGAAGCTGAGGCAAAAGTAACTCATTCTGAAGATTACATTGTAGATTAAAGATGTATTTCATTCCACAATCACAGGGAAAAACAATAAAAACAATGACAATCTGTAGATTCTTTTTTTTAATTTACTGACCCTCAAGAATCTGTTGTCTGTCATGGTGCTTCCTTCCATTATATGTGGAGTGATGCTGCTTCTCTACATCCTGACTGACTAAAATACAAGGTTTAGTTTATGTGATTTGGTTTTTTTTAACACCTTTGTGTTCCTGTTCTTTTCATCTTCAATTTTTGTGTCTGAACTATGCTTCTAGTTTAGACACAACTAAAACTGCCTCAGGTTTTATTTCTGAGCACATCTCCGTTCTCTGCAGGTAGTTCTGGAGAACGTTCCTTCTCCATTTGTTTTTCTTCCAGATCTTTCCCTGGCGGCTGAAGGTAAGCAGCAGTATTTTTTCTTACTTGACAGAAATTGACAGACGACTTGACGAGAGACGACATGAAAAATGATAAGAAGTTCTGACATCCTCTACAAGTCACAGTCTAGTCACAGTCTGGTCTTTCCTCCTCCGGTCTGGATGACTAATGCTTGAAGAAGTGTTCCCATTAGGGGTGAATCTCTCTCCTGCAGCTTTCAGAGGTTTTTTAACTTTATGAGCACATTTTTAAGGAGAATACAGATATACTGCTTGTGTTCTGTGCATGATATGTGAGATAAACTGCCTTCCTCAGAAATAGTTATTTCTAAAGAAAGGATCAGCTGCAGGAAACGTGATAAGAAACTGGCAGAAAGTTGAAGAGTTGGAGGTGGTGAGTGAACGCATGAAGCTACAGGACACTTATTTTCTGCTGCATTTCCTTCTTTAATTCAGCAAACTACAGTTTTGCCAATACTGACGGGAAAGATTTTTTAAAAGTATTTTTTGAGCACTGAATTTCACAGATATATGATGAAATCATTCTATTTCTGTCTCACAACTGGAGCCACATTATTATTTTTATGTTTAAAGCAAGTTTGTACTCTGACATAAAAGGTTCATGGTTAACAGCAACAAGCTCGGAGCCTTTCAGACTTTCAGAAATGGCATCTCAGCATGTCAGAACTCTTTAAGCTAGACGAAAACAAACTGCACCTTTTTAGGGTTTTGTTCTATGTGATTTGTTGACAGTAAAACAAACACAAACTGACGCCACACTTGTCCTTGAAATGCAAAAAAGTGTTACATGTATTCTCAGATGTACGTCCCCGTGGATAAATAAAGCTATGAATTGTGAATTTTTAAAGTTTTCACAGTTAGCATTTTGAGCAGTGTGAGCAGTAAAATGAAGAAATAATGACTGAAAATCACACAGAACTTCAGGAAGTTAAATTAGCTGATAATTACTGGAAAGTAAACAGAAAAAGTGTGATTGCATTTATGAATTATGAATAGGAAGATGCCAGACTGGTTAATAAAATCAGTAAAAAACTCATCGTATTTATATCAGTCCCTCCAGGATTTCACAGCGTTTTTCCAGATTGTTTCTCCCTAAAATGTCTGAATTTGCAGCAGCTTTTCTAAAAAATTGCCATGTAAGTTGCGATGTTTTAAGCTTCTTTGTTGTTATGAAATTGCAGGAGACAGTGACAATCTCAAAAAAGTTGAATTTTTTCAGCTTTCAGAACACGTTTCAACGTTTTAATTGCCAATATTTCTTCCTAAACTAATTCTTTAACACTCCAACCCATTTCCACCAGCTGGTGCACCACGGTGGGAAACTAGCAGCAGCAGATACTGGTTTAACAGGAAGTGGTTGGTAATGATCATTTACTATTGAATGAATCATATTTGGCCATATCTGTCCGTGGCTTAAAAAGTTAATTTCACATCCTGGTATTCACACGTGTTCACACGCTCACTGCTCGTCCCGTCAGTTAATGAATCTAACTTACCTTCATTCTTTCAGAGCTCCAACAGATCTGGATCAACAGCTTCCATCATGGTGATCTGTCTGGTCTGGTAGAGGTCTGGAACTGGTCTGGTTCTGGTCTGGTACTGGTTCGGTGGAGGTCTGGTTCTGGTCTGGTAGTGGATCAGATCTGGATCAACAGCTTCCATCATGCTGATCTGTCTGGTCTGGTAGAGGTCTGGAACTGGTCTGGTTCTGGTCTGGTACTGGTTCGGTGGAGGTCTGGTTCTGGTCTGGTAGAGATCTGGATCAACAGCTTCCATCACGCTGATCTGTCTGGTCTGTTTCTGCTCCTTTCAGACGTTCTCCTGATATGTTTTGGTAGAAAAGTGTTTGTCAGTCGATGGTTTCCGTTTGTTTTCCACCACAATATTTCACGGGTGAAGAACATCATTGCTTTTCATGGTTTTTAGCAGTAATTTTTGTTGCTAAATGAGAGACATTAGAGTGGGACATGTCTGCATCTTCAAACCACAAACAGGAAGTGAATTCGGTGACGTGTGTGCGTTACATTTGGAGACTGCTATGATTGGTGGAACTCACGGGAGGCGGGACAAAACTGTGGAAAAGTTGTGGTGATTGGACAAAATTGTAAGGTGGTGCAGAATTCACAGAGATTGGTTGAATTTGCTTAAATTGTTGCGATCACAGCATCACAAATTCCTGGAGGGATTGATTTAGTTCACGCTATAGCTTTACATGATTATATCCCACCACCTTTTAACCTTTAATTCACTTAGGTTTACGAGTTTACTTCTACTCACTTTGCTTAGTCGCTTTATGGAGTTGTCGAGGCCAAAAGGTCCAAGAAGCTGGTGGGCTGGCAGACTTGTTTTAAAATCCTTCTCCTTTCATGTGAAACTGACAGTAAAAAAATTATTTCCCCATAGCTACTTAAACAACGGCACATGTTCTATCAGCACAGCCTCCCCTCTGTCTGGAAGCAATAAAATCAGACAGCATGGAGAAACAGCATCACTGCACAAACTAAACACTCACTGACGTTTCTAAATGTCTCCGTATGAGCTAAACATTCAACGATTTCACTGAAGGATGCATATTATAATAAAAGAAACATTGATAAAGACAGAAAAAAAATTCCACTTGGTCTGGCCCAGGACGTACCCCTCCTCAAAACTAAGAAACAAAGGAACAAAAAAAGCGGAGTTTGAACAAAACAACCAACAATTACATTACATTTGATCAAGAATTTAATAACAGACAGCTGAAACTAACTAATTACTGTGTGTTTGCTTTAATATGATAGATGTAAACATGATATCAACCCAAACAAGCCTGGGATAGCAGCTATGTTACACTAGCAGGGGTAAATTAAAGCAAATCCCACATAAATAAACAGCATTGTGTAACGTATGAAATAAGAGTGACAAGTGGTGAGAAGAGATGAGAGTTCTTCCATTTAGTATTTGCTTTCCTCACCTGATTCCACTTTATCTTTTAGCTTTAATTACCTTCTATTACACAAGGTTTGGTGCAGACTCCATCACAGACATCTTCATGGAGCCCGGAACAAATATTTGTTTTGAGGTGAGAGTACACAAGGAGATTGTTGGTTGTCAGCGTCTTTATAATTCATCATTTAACGAGTTGTAATTAAAGTATTTGTTGCAAGACTTTGGGGGAGCTTTGATTAGTGTTCAGGATGGGAGGCCATCGAACTCTGCCAGCAAACACTAGAACTCCACATGAATAATCTGAAGACCTTCAGTAAACACTGAATCTGAAATCAAAGCTATCATCTGTAAAAAGTCACAGCCCTACTGTATGTGTTCTTCTGTGTCCGATGTGAGGAGTAATGTGATAGGTCTATGAAGTGAACTGGCCGTATTTATGGTCCAAATTGGCGACACACGATCCATTTGGACGCAGAAACCATGAATTTCTCCCCTCAGTCCACCTTCATTTGTGTTACTTTATTTTGCAAAGTGTCTTTTTATACAGCTATTTAGCTTTTCTCTGCATTTCCTGTACTCACATCACTTCACGCCATGGTTCTCTGCTGGGAACCCTCCAGGTTGGGGGGGGAGTTGTTTCCCCAAGAGAAGGAGTTCAAGTATCTCGGGATCTTGTTTACGAGCGATGGGAAAATGGAGCGTGAGATGGACAGGTGAATTGGTGGTGTCAGCAGTAATGAAGGCGTTGTACCGAACCGTCGTGGTGAAGAGGGAGTTGACAGCTGATTCTGATCCTCCAAGGAGACTTCCTTTGGAGGTTTTCTAAACACGTCCTCCTGGGAGGAGACCCCGGGGTAGACCCAGAACTAGCTGGAGGGATTATATATCTCATCTGGCCTGAGAACGCCTCGGGATCCCCCAGGAAGAGCTGGAAAGTGTTGCTGGGAGGAGGAACGTCTGGAATGACCTGCTTCATCTGCTGCCTCCACGACCTGATCCCGGATAAGAGGAAGAACATGGATGGATGGATGGATGGATGGATGGATGGATGGATGGATGGATGGATGGATGGATGGATGATGGACGGACGGACGCACGTCATTTCACTTTACCTTGTAACTTCACTATTGCATTCCTTACAGCTTTACTTCCTCTGATCCTCAAAATGCCGTGGCTTTGAAAGGCATGTTCTCTTTAAATAACTGTAAAAAAGACACCATTTATCAACCAGAAACTAAGAAGAACCTGCAGATTTTAAACTTTCCAATGGTCCTTAAATGTATCATGTGTGATGTTTAGTTCCATCAGGATAATTCATCAAACCTCAGCTTATAGTCATGATATTTCATAGAATACCTTTACTGTGATGGCAGATTGTACAATGCAGTTCAGCAGCAATCTGGTCAGTGCATTCACACAATCAGGACTTTGTTTTTAAACTACAGTAAGAACTTCTCCAAAAACAAACCCTTTTGACCCAGATTCTGTAGAGAAACCTGAAAAATCTCCACACCTCAGCACAACTGGGACTGATTCAGATGTGATTAAGAGTGTTTTCAAACTGCAGAGTGTTTAGTCAGAGCACACAGATGTTAGAGGAAAACAAAACACATTGGATCAATTAAATAAATGAAGCATGTGTAAAAAATGGTAAATGGAGGAGTGAGCTGTCAGCAAGTTGTTGGAAGACACATTCAGCATGGTGAAATATCTGTGATTAATGTCATTATGACTGCATCACGCTGCACAGCAGACGTTTCTGAGTCCTCTCTGCTTCTAGTCATGGTTGAGCTGTTTCTATAGAGGGGCAGGACTTTAAACTGCAATGAAAAATGAGTCCAAATGTGACAGAAGCAACTACTTCAGCTCAACTCACATCTGTTGTTAACATCCACAAGCATATCACCCAAAAACAATAAATCCAGGAGCACTGCCTGTTGCTTGCTGTAGTTGACTGTAGGTTTGTTTGTCTCTGATGCAGCAGACTTCTACATCAGCAGCTGGTGATTCATCGTTCATTCAAATGGTTTTCTTTCACTTATGAGTCAATGTGCACAAGGTTTACACATTCACTGACTGCTTCTGAATCATAAGTCATGACCTGCGACACATTTCCAAGGTTCAGGTGACTGAACTTCATGGTGTCGATTCAAAAACAAGTCATTAACGTCTGACTTGAGGTTTACCTGCAGAGTCGCTGACTTCCTGAGAGACAAGATTGGACTTCAAAGAGCCTCTTTGGATCTGAGTCCCTATAAAGAACCTCTATCACCATTTAGTCTCCTTCACTCTTCATTATAAAGCATTAATGAAATCCAGATTAGAGCAACTTTGGAAAAAACTGACATTGCGATGTATGTCTGACAAAAATACAGGAGTTTTCACCAGATGACTTGAATGACTGGTTGGAAATAGTGATTTGTGAAGATTTTGGGGGGAATTTTTATATCCTGCAGCTGTAGCAAAGCTGTCCAAAATGGTTTTTGTTTTTTTGAATGGAATTAGACTACAGAAGACTACAGTAGACATTAAAAGTTAGCTGTGCTCAGAGAAGCTTCTAGGCTCCACCAGGTGGTTTTATCCACATGAGCTGTTTTCTCTAATCTAGCATTTTAAATGTCAGTATGACAGTTAATCGAAAGAAAGGGTAATGACAAGAGGACATAGAAAGCAGTTCTGAAATCAGACCAAAATCAGTGCTGCAGAACTAGACATGTCATCATTTTTATTCCATCTATTCTTGTACTCATGATGCCACTCCCTCCATTGTCTAGCAGCCAATACCTAGACCTTGGTATGTGTCCACATGAACCGCATCCAAACATCGCCTGCTTGGTGGGCGTGTCACATGACAGATGCTTTACCTTCAGTCCTGTAGGGGTCTCGGACCAACCAGTTCGATGAAAAGTATTTCTGATAACATCTGAGGTGAGAAATGAGCTGTACAGTGGCTGAATCTGTCCTCATTTTAGTTCAACAACAGCTAGTTGTTGCGCCTCATTTGCGTAAAGTTGAGGTCTATGCTACTTTTGCTAGCCTGTATGCAGGCAGCTCGCAGGCAACATGTCACCACATTGCTCAAAGCTTCGGTGATGCTTCCAGAATGCGACATGAGGCTTTTCACATAGACTAGTGGGAAACTGATGGATCCTGTGGACACAGCATAAGCCTTCAGATTGACCCCACAACTCCAGATTTATTTATTCTTTTACTTTTCAAACGTGTAGTCTTCAGTCCCGAATGCTGCAAAGCATTTTTAACTGCCATCTTTGGATGTTTTACTCCCTGATACCAGAATAAAGTGCATTACAATAGTTGATAATAATCTGCATGGGATGAAAGCTTGGACGACCTTTTCAATGTTTGCAGACTAGAAGGATGACTTGATCTTGGTGAGCTATCTAAGCTGAGTAAAGTGGGACAACTCTTTGGTCACCTGATCATCCGGGCCTCATAACGAACATGAGTTATTAAAAGACCCAGAGGAAAGTTTTCTAACAGTGCTAGAGCTTGGGCCATTATGATCACTTCAGATTTGAAGGGTGTTGAAGAAATTTCACTCTTAGTCTTTGGAAGTTTGCTGTAGTGGGGTGTTTATTGGTATTCCGTCATACAGTGGGTTTACCAACACAGAGCATGAGTCTGTAAAGGTAATAAGACCCAGAGCAATTGCAGAATCCACAATCTATAGGGATGGTCAGAGAGTAGGGAAGGGCCGTATGTAAATGCAAGGGTGAATAGAGGTTCATTTGGTTGCTAATCTGGAGCAGAGGATAATACAGCAAAGAACAAAAGGTGGTTGAATCAAGGGGTCTGACAGACAATAACAAATAACAAAAGATAAAAGAATTGTGGACAAGTGGGAAAAGGAATGAAGGAGTGAAAGGTGTGCTATTTTCTTCATCAAGGGCATTCAGCTGCAGGAAATTGTCAAACATCCGATTTTTAATTTCAGCAAGGCAGGACATGATACGAGAGACATCATGGTACCAGGTTTCATAGAGATACAACTAGGTGTCGTCTGCTAAGCAGTTGAACTCTATGTCATGTCTATGCATGATATGCCCCAGGATTAGCATGTATATGTTGAACAAAAGGGTACCCCAGATAGACCCCTGGGGAACCCCACATAGAGGAGCATCAAAGGAATCTCCAAGTTTTACCAAGATGGACCTGTTTGACAGATTTATCTGAGTTGCTGATGCCAACAGAATTCCTCAGAAGGCTCATCAAGATGTTGTAGTTCACCGTTTCGGACCCTGAACTGAGGTCATAAGGAATGATGATACAGGAAATCATTCTGTGACCTTCACCGGGGCAGTTTCTGTTTGGTCTTTGTCAAACATCTGATTGTAGTTTGTAAAAGAAACCAGCTGAGTGGAGACATTTTTTATCTAAATGTTTTTCTAACTGCTGACACAGATCAAATGAGGAAACCACTACATCAACAATGGAGCCTTGTGCACTGCCTCATAGATCTGCATACCTCAGTGGTCCATTACTTCCGTCAACACCAAGTTAAGACAGGTTCAGCTCTTCAAATGCAGAAAGCTTCTGTCTGAGCCAAAAATCCCCTTTGGGTTAATCTGTCATGTTGAAACACGCCGAGTGTATTCCCAAACTGTGTTATATTGTGTTTGACACATTCATCAACGTAAAAGGCAATAAATCTACGTCAGCGAGCGCTTTCTTACATTAAGGAGGCAGGAGGGAAGTGCAAGAAAGACAGGAAGTGTGAACTAGTCGACTGTGTCAGCAAATTAATGAATGAACAAAAGAGCAGTCAGCAAGTGAATGAATCGACGTTATTTAAAATCACTTCACCACAAGTTTGAATTCAGTTTTTCTTTTAACCCCGTAAAACCCACTGTTACAGAAATACATCAGTTAGATTTTTTTAAATATCATTTTTCTATCTATCTATCTATCTATCTATCTATCTATCTATCTATCTATCTATCTATCTATCTATCTATCTATCTATCTATCTATCTATCTATCTATCTATCTATCTATCTATCTATCTATCTATCTATCTATCTATCTATCTATCATTTTTGCAATTTTTTTCTATATTTGTTATGTATATATTTTTTTCGTGTTTTTTCCTATAGTTGTATATATATTTTTTCTTTTTGTTTTTTTTTTGCTCAGTCTCTTCTATATTTGCTTTTATATTATCATCAGTTATTTTTTTGTTTTATTTTTTTCCTAATTTTTTTTTTTACATATTTGGGTCTTACGGCTTAAAATCTCTATTATGCTTTTAAAAATCTATTTTCTACTTTTTTTTTTAGCCTGTTTAGCTGTAATAAAATCTTCTGCTAAATCCTTTCTGTGCCATTCATCACTACTTAAAGGTACTCAGCTATCAGCAAACAGAATAACTGTTTTTTTAGGTAACTATTTAAAAATGTTCCATTTGTCATTTTTACTTAAGCAGATTTTGATATCAGTGCTTTCATTTCTGATGAGCAAAACTTCCTACTGCTTATATCCCTTCAGCAGAAGTTCCTCTTCTTGTTTCTGCACATTTCATATTAATGCAGACAAACAGTGAGTTGTTAACGCAGCATATTGATAATTCAGATGGTTTGGTGCTGCCCTCCTTTGGCTGCAGGTGGGAGTTAAAGAATAAAACAGTACATCTCTTGACTGTCTGTTAGAATTCTACAGTGACAAAAACAACTCCCAACAAATGTCTAAATAAATGTAAAAGGGGTGATCATTAACAAGTCATTTTTACTAAATTACTCAACCAGTCAGACTTTATTTTGACAACACTTTTCCTATAAACAGAATGCAGCGGTGTTTTACGGATCAAAGTCATTTTAAAAAGAATGAGGCAAAACTATCATAATTTCATTAATAAATGCAAATAGGAAAGAGCAGAGACAGGATCAGAACAGCAAACTGAGACAATAACGGAAGAGTGAAGCATCAAATTAGTAAACAAACATTAAGCTGAACTGAAACCATTCCTACAATATAATTAATTTTTGTTAAATAGTGCAGTCCTGTAGGCTTCTGGAGTGGACCGAGAGCTGTGTAATTAATCAGAGGGCATAAAATGATTCAGATAATAAGCAAGAAAGACTCGTGAGTAATGACAATAAATAATAAAGTCAAATATTCCTAGTTCTTATCTGCAAGCCGTTAGAATGAACCATGTTTTATCATCATATGTTTGTGGCTTTATAAGATTTCTTGAATTGTTCATGATCAAACCAAATCTTTATTTTTTTTCTCCATGAATTTAGGTAATTTCTTCACTGCACTTTCTGAACTAAAACTACACTTAGTAAGTCCAAGTTCTCAAGGAATCACTGGAACTGCTTCACTTTGTGCCACTAGAGGGCAGCACAAGAAGACGTTAATCAAACTTTTAATCAAAAACTAACCCAACTCAAACAAAGAGATGTACACATAAACACATCAAGTATCACCACCTCTGTGGTAAAACTAACTTACTGGTGGCTTTTAGTCATGACCAACCAGGTATTAAAACATACTTTAAGGTGTAAAACATAATCAGCTGTTTGTAAAATGTACACAGAATACATATAAACACACAAAACCAAAGTCTTTTCCTCATAATCTGCTCTTTTTCATAAAGACTTCTGCTTTGTGATGGTCAGGTTTCTGTTTGACCTATTGCAACATCAAAATGTCCCTTTCAGCCTTTTTGTAGTGACCCAACTGGCTCCAGGGACAGAAAAAGAAGGAAGCGACTGCACTTTCACACGTTTCTCAGAAGCAGTGCAAAGAAGGAGGGGGAAGTAATCAAATATAAATCCATATTAATGGAGTTGTGCAGCAGAACTTCTATTTCAAAGGAACTTTTAGGAATTTATCTGCGTTTATGATGTTTTGAGAACATTATTGTGATACAGCAGCAGGTGGTACTTTAGCAGTTAAACTTTGGATCTATACAGGTTAAAGACACTTCTTACAGCATAAAAAGGTATTTTTTTTATCACTTTCCAACATGAATCACGGTCCATTTAATTTGACATTTTTGACAGGAATGAACAAAAATACTCTTTCATGTCCAAGTGAAAAACAAATTTCTACAAATTAATGTTGATTAATTAAGAATTTAAAATGTAAAACAAGTGGTTGCATTAGGATTCACCCCCCACAGGTGCAGCCAGTTGGTGGTAAAAATAATGCAGTCAGTGAAATGGACATCACCTGAGTGGATTTGTCTTAAGTGACCGTTTAATAAGGACAACTGCATCTACAAGGTCTGGTCACTGGTGAATCAATACTCCTGGGTGGTCAAGTCAAGAAAACAAATCCATCATTATGAAATCGAAGAAATATGGTTCATGTAAAACAACTTCTGCCTGTTTTTCCAAAAAAAACCAGGAATAAATCTCAACAAGATTTCACCAGAAAGCTAGTGAGAGACTCTGAAGTCAACTGAATGAAGATTCTCACATCACTACAAATGCTTAATCTCTGGCAACATCATGATGTAAAGCATGGTGGTGGCGGCATCATGATGTAAAGCATGGTGGTGGCAGCATCATGATGTAAAGCATGGTGGTGGCAGCATCATGATGTGAAGCATGGAGGTGGCAGCATCATGCTGTAAAGCACGGTGGTGGCAGCATCATGATGTGAAGCATGGAGGTGGCAACATCATGACCTGAAAGGCGGGTCAAATGAATGCAGGATTTTATTCCACATCTCTGTACTGGGTTTTGTCATGTTAGCTCACAGGGCAAACACTTCCACTTATTTTTATCATTTCTGTGCGTGTTTTTTATTTTTACTTCAGAGGAATGAGTTGCATCAGTAGCTCGGCCACACTTCTGTGGTCCCTTCCACTTTTGTTTCTACTTGCTGTTACTGGAAGCCCGTTCTGAGCCAATGATGTTTCGTGGAATCAGAAGGATGAAGTGATGCTGAGGCTAAATTTAAGGTTAATATTTCTGTTGAAACTCCATGAAGGACAAACTGCTTTAGTACAGCGTGAACAACAAGGCTTCACTTGGATGAACTTCTCTTGAGGAATTATGAAGTTATTTACTAAAATAATACGAGGTCATTGGCCCTGCTTTGGAGAAATCTGATTGGTCAAGGAGACAAAAAGGAAAGTAATAACTCTGATGTGGAATCAGCGAGTCGGTCGTCCAGTCTGTGTGTTTATGTGGCAGAGAAAAAGAGAAGCAGCCGAGCAGAACGGAAGACAAAGCCAGACACATGACATGAAAGGAGAGAGGAAGTGTGTGTGTGTGTGTGTGTGTGTGTGTGTGTGTGTGTGTGTGTGTGTGTGTGTGTGTGTGTGTGTGTGTGTGTGTGTGTGTGTGTGTCTGTGTGTGTGTGTGTGCGTGTGTGTGTGTGTGCGTGCGTGTGTGCGTGTGACAGAGGGAGAACACATGAGAACACACTTGAACTAATAAAACCATTTGAAGGAGCAGCGACCCTTCAGAAGATGCGACTGAAGCTGTGACATCAGGTCCACATCTACAGGTAGGACACCAGGGCTGGTTCTGATTCCACAGATTGTGTCGCTTGATGTTTCTAATTTCTGTCTGACAGCGTTGAAATGCATTTTAAAAAGCGTAGCTGCCGTCTTTATTCTGTTTATTTGAAGGCTGAGTGTTTTATGGAAGTCACAGGGAGGCGACTACATGTGTGGTCAGAGATAAACTCATCACTCATTTTAACCACAAACCCAAACTAAACAAACACGCTTCATTCTTTTTAGCTTCTTCATTTTCCATGTGAAGTCAAATGAACATTTTTCAGGCAAATTTAGTTACACTATTTTGTGACTTTGCAGATCCAAAATTAGCAGGTTTTCCAGATAAGAGGAATTTGTTGTTGTCTGTTGTCTGGATGCATGACAGTAAATACTGAAAATTACAGCATTTAACAAGTTTAAAAGATTAAAAAAAGAGAAAGTGCTGCAGGTTAATAGATGATAATATTACAAGATAAATTAGAAGCAAGTGTTAGAAGTAGAAAAAGAGAGAACCTGAAAAGAGAATTGAACTATTTACAGTGTGCAGAGGCATACTTTGATTTTTACCGTACTGATTAAACCATGTTCTTGTGGGCATTATGCTTTTATTATACTATGTACTGTATTAGTTGTTTCACAGTAGTAGAACATACAGGGCTGCTGTGTGGCACTATTATGATATAAAACATAACTGCAGTAAGTCAGTCTGTTGTATATGAAACCAGTATCTTGAAACATGATATTCGTGCTGCAGCAAATTAAATTATCCAAAAAGTCCTTGAATACTGAACACACATCCACTCACACCAGACTGAATCTCTGGCCAGTAACTGTGATTTAAACTTTTAAGGTTCATTACATTAAGCAAACGTGAAAATTAGATTCAGTGGTTTCATTCTGTGAGACAATAACCATCAGGGGAAAAATTAAAAAGATCATATTCAACATTTAAAAAGTAACTCTGTGCAACAAACTCAATGTAAAATGCATCTTAAAAGAGCTTTTCCTATTTCAGTGACAGAAGTGTTGCATAAATATTGACCAAACTGTCAAAAACAAATCCTGTTTAAGGAGGTTATCCCTTATATTGTGATTTCATCGACACTCCAGATTCTTCCTTGTCTGACTCACAGAAAGCCTACCCAGGAATTAGTCTGATCCTGAGACCCTGTGAGCGTTGATAACCCCACCTTCATTTCAGAGCTGCACCAGATACAGCACCTAACCTTTGTTCTAAACCATTATGCACAATGCAACTCAGCTGGGTGTAGAAATCAAACATTGTAGCCTGAAAGCAATAAACCAACACAATCAAGTAGGTGAAGAATCGTGCAATTATTTATTTTTTGAGTTGTACAGACTGAGCTCTGACAGTAGCCAACACTTTTACCCTTTATTTACCTAAAAACTATAAAAGCTATGACTCTCTTATCTATCTATCGTCTATCTTTACTGGTCTTCTTCTAACCCTGTGCTGCCTTAAATGATGCTCACTCACAGGTATGAGCAGTGCAACCAAGCAATGATATTCTTTTCTAAGATTAATTGTAATATTTTCGAGTTGGCTTGAAAAAAACTAATTACTTGTTTGTTTAGTGAAATATCTAACTTATAGGGAGCATTACTGAGGCTGAAGTTGACCAGTTTAGTCCACAGGTTGTGAGTAGGCATCACTTTATGACTCAGAGTGAAAATTGTGACATATAGGTCAAAGTATATTTTTAGTTGTTGGTCACCTCTAAGGGTTTCTACAAGAACGTTATTTTTGACATGTAGTTCCAACCTGCTTCACAGTTTTATCAGAGCTACACATCTAAAACCTCTTTCTTCAAGCTCTATATGTGTGGTTCTAACATAAACATAAATTTGTTCCTTTTTCTTGCCAAAGCTGTTAGCTGCTCATGTCGTTGATTATTGCTGTGGAAAATTTCAGCGCCGGAAATCTCCATTGGTCTGATGTTTGCTTTGGTCTTCCCACCACACTATAAAACTGAACCACTGCACTGCAAAAACTCATAATCTTACCAAGTCTATTTGTCTTATTTTTAGTCAAATGTCTCATCCCACTTGATTTAAGATGAATTCACTTAAGTGACATTTCAGCAGATGGAGGGACTTGTTTTAAGACAATGCATCTTAAATATCTTGTTAAGTCAAACAATCTTGAAATTATCTTGTTCTGCGTTGTATTTTACAAGAAAACTCAAAACAAGTTCATTACATCTCAAAGTAGGAGGTTACATGAAAGCAAAAATCTATTTTTGAATGAAAAACTACTATTTTTTTAGCCTGTCTGGCTTATTTTAAGACGCCTAAGCTTGACAATCCTGGTAAAATACAGCTTAAAATAAGTTTTCCCAGCTAATTTTCAGATCTCAATATTCTAAATATCATATCTGATTTCAAGAAATCTTACCAAGCCATTTTTCACTTGTTCTATTAGCAGATTTTTTCACTTATTTCAAAGTAAAAGTTGCTTGAAATAAGTTTTTTTCCTTGTTTTGAGGGGGGCATTTTCCCAGTGTGTAGTTGTTTTAGGTGGGGCTGTCACTGGAAGTAATAAAATGTCTTTATGTTGTCTGGATGTGTTAATTTTTAGTTGATTGAAAATGTTTGTGAATTGTTTAATCAGATTAGTGCAGTTGGAGGTTGTATTTACGACTCAGTGAGCAGCTCTGGAGGTCTAAATGTCTGAATGGGATGTTTTCATGTCTTTCCTCTCATCATGGCCAATGCAGTGATGTACACACTTTGTTTTCTACAATTTAATGTCAACAACAACAGAGAGCCGGTCTATTTCTAGTGTCCATGTCATTAAAAGTGCCATACTGGGCTTCTTTAAAGCAACAATAATGAAAGTGTCACATGTTCCCAGAATGTGTTCTTCAGTGCCTCAGCTCAGAATAGCATAAAGGTAGTTATTGTCACTGTGATTGTATAAGCACAGATTTCAGTCCTGTTCTGAACAAGATTGTTTCAGCATCTGTAGCTTTAAAATGGAGCTGACCCCGCCCCCTTCAGGAAGAAGACTGTCTCTGCATCTGATTGACAGCACAGAACAAAAGACATTTCTATCTCTTCTTTGTCTCTGAGCGACCATTTCACATGAAAATATAACGGAATTACCATTTTTAACTCATGTGGTGAGGTTGTCAGACAGTTATAAAATCCGTGGTTTAGCGGATTGGAAATAGCTCTGAAGTGACTGCTTGTTCACACGTCGTCTTAATGAGCTGCATTTCAGTCTCTATTTCATGCTTGTTCTGAAGAATTCTGTAAATTAGAGCAGCTCTAATGGGAATTTGACTTTATTAAGATGCAGTATGTGTGAGCACAGAGAGAATCAAAGAGACATAAACAAAAGCTCTGACTGCACTGAAGCACAACAGGCCAAATGAAAGCCCACTCACCAACCCAGTTACCACTCATTTACCATCAGGTTCTCCTCTCTGAACGTCCCTGACCTGTGGGCCAAAGCTCTGGTAGATCTCCACAGTGAAGACATCGTCCTGACAGTGAAGCACAGAGGTGGGAGTTGATCATATGGGGTTACATGAGTGCAAAATGGGTTGTGGAGATAATATTTATAGCTGGCAAGATGAATTCCCCTGAACTACACTCTCAGATTTGTCCCAGCTACAGAATCAATCGGGACAGAACTAAAAATTATGACCCAAAACACAACTTATGTGGGAGTTTTGTAAAGGGTTGTTTGGAAAAAATGAGCAAAGAATGACTTGATTCTCACATTCAGACACTCAGTCTTCCTGAAGAGTCTCCACTGATGGTGCTGAACCCTCTGAGCCACCTTTCCCTTGCACTAATAGTCAAAACCTCTCTTTATAAAGTCTCCCAGCCAGACTGATCACCAACAGCCCACAGCTGAGCTCTGCTTCACAGGTGCAGCTGATTTACCTGATGAGGAGGGTGAGCTAGAAAAAAACAGCCTTTCATATCAATCCATGACACTAATCAAAGATCAACACGAGCTGAGTCGATGTTCACACTTTCTTTTCATGGTTTTCATGTCTGTGGTTTGATGTTTGCTTTGCTGCCGAATCAAAATTAAAAAACACTTTCATTTTGCTTTATGTTAATTCCTGTTTTTGCTTCTTATTTGGGTCAGACGGTAGAACGGTGGACAGATGAGAAGCAGAAGTGAAATATAAAGAAAGTCTAAATAAAAACCAGGAAGCTAGAAGACCCTCCTGTAAAAGTGGAACACTATGCGTCCTCCATGTGTTGATTTTAATTGAGGCTCAATGAATAAAGGAAAACATGCATGAAAACCATATAATCTAATGTCAGAAATACCGAACTATGTAGTACATTACATGGAAAAATAGCCACAGATAAAAACACAGCTAATTGGAAGCAATATTAACCCTCCTGTTGTCTTCATTTAAGAACCCAAAAAAGGCACCCAAAAAATAGTGTTTCTTTGTCTGAAAAAAATCTAGAAATTCAACAAAATAATTCCCCAAATTTCTGAAAATTTTCAAAACCTTCAGGAAGAAAATTCCAATAATTCATTAAAAAGTTTCCTTAAAAGTTTTATTTTTAAAGAATCCCCCAAATTTGGCAAGAAAATTCTTGTAAATATTTTCCAAAAAATGAGTAAAAATCTTCAAAAAAAATCCTAAAAATATCTAAAATGATTCCATATCAGTAAAACTTCTAATATTTTCTTTAAGAACATTCACATAAAAATCAACCAAAATCCAGCTAAATTCACTGGATTTTGGTTGATTTTTTTGTGAATGTTCTTGAAACATTTTTAACATTTCTTTTTTTTCCACCAAAAAATGTTTAAAGAATTCTCCAAAAATGTTGAAAATGTGGACATCAGAAGTTTCACTGTGAAAATATATTATTTTTTCCACATTTTCAAACTTTAAAATGTGTCAGTTTGACCCACAGGAGGGTTAAATGTAGGTAAAACAGGAAATGATCACATTTAACACCTTCGATGTTCACTACGACACAATGCCGAGGTTTGAAACTGCTGGTCAACATTAGTTCTCTCGGTTGCGGTTCCAAATATTCCACCTTTTGCACATTCATACTGCATTTTAAAGATGGCACAGACACACAAATACAGACGTTTTATCAGACGATGACTCAGCTGACTCATCAGCATTATGCATGTCAGACAGTTTATTCAGAAACCCGTGTTCGTTCCGACACGTCTATTTCCATAGCATCATATGAAGATTAAGGCTTGTGATTAGAAAAAAATTACTAGTTTGAAAAAGCTTCCATTTTTGTTTGACAGTAGAGTTTTATTTCCTTGCATGCTGTGTTTCATCAGATGGAGTATCTCAAAGTTTTTATCATAAAAGCAAAAGAGAACGTCCCCTAAATCCAACTACACTTATAAACTGGCCGCTAAAATGAAGAGATAATTTTTGGTTGGCTGAAAACCAACAAGAACAGGAAGGAAACATGACAAACTTTCTTTGTTATCCTCTGTCATCACATGAAAAATTAAGAACCGTAGTGTTTTAACACATAAAGGGAATGTCCTGTGTGACTGTGTAGATATTCAGTATGATAAAAGAATCTAATTCTAGTGCATGTAACCCAGGACTGCAAAGGAATGTGATTTCATTCATTGACACACTCGTAGGTGAAAAAAATTCATCAATTTTTCTAAACTGTGCTCACAAATATTCAAATGTTTTCCCTGTTTTCAGGCTCTGACGTAATAACCCTGTTAATCAGCCTCCATATGTCAGCTCCTCTTGTCTTTTTTAACTCTCTCTATGACAGAACATTTACATTCTGTTCTACTCTTTTGTTTTCAGCCACACCATGTCTCTTAACGCCTCTCTGACCATCCCCATACTCAAACCTTCCAAGGACGACCAGGCGTCTTCAGTGGACATCGACGCCATCATGGACAACGTCAGCATCGTCCTCTACACGCTGACCGTCGTTCTCGGCATCACAGGGAACTCGGTGGTGATCTGGGTGGCTGGAATCAAGCTCAGGGTGGGTACATGGTGCAGAATGATGCCTTCTGAGCTGATAGCAGAAAACTGGATCATAATTATGACAAATGTCCGCAACATTTGGTATGATTATCTGTCCAGAATACAGTTTAAGTAATGAAGGAGTTAGAAGTACGTGGTGTTTTAGATGGGAGAAAACATCGACCTTTTCAAGTCTTTAGTGATAGATAGATAGATAGATAGATAGATAGATAGATAGATAGATAGATAGATAGATAGATAGATAGATAGATAGATAGATAGATAGATAGATAGATAGATAGATAGATAGATAGATAGATAGATAGATAGATAGATAGATAGATAGATACTTTAGGTTAACAGGTAACCAGTTTCCCACTATGTACAACATGATTGACCAGACAGTTTCATTCCTAACCAAGTAGTTTTGTGCCTAAATTTGATAAAGTAGTTTTGTTATGTAAGCTTTTATTTTGTCTAAACTTTACAGAGTGCTTTTGGTGTCTAAGCTTCATGAAATAGTTTTAGTACTGAAACCTTACCAAGTATTTTTGGAACCCAAACCTCACAAAGTAGTTCTTGTGCCCAAATCTCAATAAATAGTTACCAAAAGGTTTGGTACCTAGCCCTAACCAAGTAGTTTTGGTACCTAAACCTAATTATGTAGTTTTGGTACCTAAAGCTCATCAATTAATTTTAGTGCATAAACTTCTACCTAAATCTAATTATGTAGTTTTGGTGCCTGAACTTGACAAGGCAGTTTTGTGGCATAAAGAAAAGAAACTGCAAATGAAAGTAAACAGCCACCTCAGATTGACGACACAGTAATCACCTTTCCAGTGAAAGTCCTGTGGATTATGATTTTGTTGCTTTTTTTAGATGTAAAGTGAAACAAACTAGTGAATCGTGCAGCGTGGAAGCCAAAATATGTCAGGATCGTACAATTTCATAGCCTTAGTAGAGAAACTAACATGTTTTTCACATGGCACAGCATTGTTCCTGTAGATTTTGGTGTGAGACTCCATTGGACAGTCAGTGCATCGATGCTCACAGTGGATTTTTTTAACTAACTTTCTTTATTTCTATCTACATTGCTGGATTAAGCTAACCTTCCTTTGCATTCTTCTTGTTTTTTTCCTCCTCCCCAGCCAAAGGTCACCAATGTGTGGCTGGTGAACCTGGCGATCGCTGACCTGATCTTCTGCTTCACGCGGGTTTTCTCCCTCATCAAGAAGCTCTTCTTCGACCACTGGCCCTTCGGCATCTTCCTCTGCAAGTTCAACGGCTTCTTCAAGTACGCCAACATGTTCTGCTCGGTCTTCCTGCTGGCCGTCATCAGTCTGGACCGAGTGCTCTGCGTCTGGCTGCCCGTCTTCTCGAAGCGCCGCCGTACCCTGTTGGCTGCCAGGGTGGTGGCCGTCTTCGTCTGGACCTCAGCCATCCTCCTCAGCACGCCGTACTTCATCTACCGGCAGGTCTACGTGGGAAAGAACAATCTCAGTAAGTGTTCGGTGGACGTGAAGCTGGCGGCGGACGGCGACAACATCACCAGGGCCGCCCTCTACTCCATCCGCTTCCTGTGCGGCTTCATGTTGCCTTTTATGGTCATCCTCATCTGCTACATCCTGGCCGGCCTCGGCATCCGACGCACCCGCCTGGTAGGGAAGTCCCGCCCCCTTCGTATATTAGCGTCGCTGGTCGTCGCGTTCTTCCTGTGCTGGGCGCCCTACCATTGCCTCCTGCTGGTGAAGATGGTGGACAACAAGAACCCGGTGGTGAAGATCTGGCACCCTCTGGCGAAGGGCATCGCCTACTTTAACAGCTGCGTGAACCCGCTGCTGTACTTCTGCATGGGGCTGGAGGTGAGGGGGCGCCTCAGGCAGAGTCTGACGGGCGTCTACAGGAGGGCGTTAGCAGACGACGTGGACGGACGGACGACTCAGTCCAACGACCGCTCGTTAGACGACAGCTCTGGGTCGAAGCACAGTACTGTAGCGGTGGCAGGAAGGAGTCAGTCAGCAGTGAACGTAGCTAAAGTTTAACGTTCTCCTCCACTTAAAGGGCTGTTCAGGTTGTAACTGCTTGAAGTCCAGTCAGTTTCTGGGCGTTTTGTTTTTGCTGTGCTCATTTTTCATTCATCAAGTTCTGCACATGTATGGAAACAGCACAACCATGGCTAGAAGTAGAGAGTGATAATACCATAAAACAGAAAAAAGGGTGCAACTTTTTGACCAACATCTGTCCACAAGTGACTTTACATACTCTAGATCAGGGATGTCCAACATGCGGCCCCTGGGCCAAAAGCGGTCCTCCAGAGGGTCCAATCCGGCCCTCATAGTGGAAAAATTCCAGAGAAGACATTAACTGCAGATTGTAAATTAGTAAAACTATAAATTTAAAATCATTTCTAGACCATGACAAGTTGTTTGGATCAGAAAGTAAAATACTAGATTGCTCATTGTTCTGTCGTTTTGTGTCTTATTTTTGCAACATTTTGTCTTGTTTTTGTAGTTTTTTTGTCTGATTTTTGTCACTTGTCTCATGTTTTTGTCGTTTTCTTTCTCATTTGTCATTTTTTGTCTAGTTTTTGTCCATTTTTTGTGGCTTTGTAACTTTTTTGTCTAATATTTTGTCTCTTTTCTGTTTTGTTTCATGTCATTTTGTGTCTCATTTTTGTCTCATTTTTTATTTTGCCATTTTATGTCTCATGTAATTTTTTTGTCACTTTGTAGTTGTTTTGTTTCAAGTTGTTTTGATCATTAAGTAAAATACTAGATTGTTCATTGTTCTTTTGTCATTTTGTCTCTCATTTTTAAATATTTTGTCTAGTTTTTGTTGTTTTCGTTGTATTTTTTGTCTGACTTTTGTCATTTTTGTCACGTTTTTGTTGTTTTATTTCTTGTTTTTGTCGTTTTGTGTTTCCTTTTTGTCTCGCTTGTGTTTTTTGTCCTACTTTTGTCATTTTGTGTTTTGCTTTATTCATTGTTTTGTGTATTGTTTTTGTTGTGTGTTTGTGTCATTTGTGTAATTTCTCGTCTCGTTTGTCCATTTTTTTGTCGCTCTAACTTTTTTGTGAATTTTTTGGCCTCTTTTTGTTTTGTTTTGTGTTGTTTGTCTCATTTTTTGCCATCTTGTTTCTCTCTTTTGTCATTATGTATCTCATTTTTGTAATATTTTCTCATGTTTTTGTTGTTTTTTTTGTCTTAAATGTAAAATCCTCTCTGGTTCAGTTCCAAATGACTAAATGTTGTGTTCCTTTGTCGACACTGTGATCTGGAAGTTGTAATGTGGAAATGATAAACTGAGGCTGAATGTTGATGAAACTGAATTTATTTTTCTGAACCAATTTCCATTTATTCATAATGTTTTGTGAAAAGATAATTCCTAAAATGGGAACATTTTCAGAATGTACTTTTTTTTTGCACTAAAACAAGGGACCCATTAGGAATTGTGTTTATTTCTAGGTTATTATGCTGTGGTTTTACTGGTCCGGTCCACTGGAGATCAGACTGGGATGAATCTGGAACCTGAACTAAAATTAATTTGAATCCCCTGATCTAGATATTTCTCTGGTTACATTTCTCAATCCTTTCCATAGTCTCCTCACCAAACATGTGAGATGATCTAAAAGCTGTTTGAGGTGGAAGTACCAGTGCTCAGTCTTTGTTCAGTTCTGTTATGATGAATCAATAATGCAGCTGTGAGCAGTAGGGGCTGTTTTGAAACTCCCTTTTGCAACATTTTGATGCAATAAACAACAACAAACTGTCATCATTAGTGTGAGAAACTGTGGCTTCTGGAGGAACCCACTTTGCTTCACTGTTTTGTGGTTAGAAGGTATGACTTTTACAAGGCTGTTCTATTCATCATTATTGATTATTATTGTTAAGAATATTAGCAGTAAGCGCCCCATGGAGGTGTGGAAAGCACATTAAGAGGGAGAGAAACGCTGTTTATTTGAGTAATAGTTGCAGAATGAAGTTGACGATTTTGTGTGAATCACTGATGAATCAATCTCCTGCATGATTCATACATCAATATCAGCTGAATGTGCCATTATCCATGGTGACGAGATACAAAAAACATAGAAAGTGATGACAAAAGTGCTGTAGCAACGTGTAAATATTTTAGAGACCTGCAAAATTTCACGAATCAGGTTTTCGTTCGATGTAGATATCTAAATTCATCTTCTGTTTTATTTGTCCAAACTGCTGACCTTTCAGTGAGCAGACTGACTGGATGGAGGTTCTAAATGTGGAGATAAACGGAGCTCAGACTCAGATTTTCCTGTTGAGTTGTGTTTTGCATGTGATTACAGTTAAAAGTGGAACTGCTGTGAGTCTGGAGGACCGAGAAGGAAGGCAGAGGGAAGTGAAACTATTTAAAGGAAAGACGGTGATAAGTTCGGTCGTGACTCCGTCTTGGGTAAAGAGGTCACACTGAAGGTCGCATGAACTGAAACTCTGCAGTACATCGGTTGTTTTTTAAGGCAGTTTCTGGGTGTTTTCTTTGCTCTTGTCACATTTTTCCTCCCTGTTGACTCATTTTTCAGTCCTGCATCTCTATGGAAACACCACAACCATGACTAGAAGAGGAGAGAACTCAGAAATGTGCAGTTTAGCCAAGTTTTAATGCCATAAATCACAAACAAGTGAAAGAGGAAATGTGAGTTTCTTTGATTATTTGTTGTATAAAAATTGTAAAAATATGGAATCAGCATATTCAGTATTTTTCCAGGTCTCCACAGGTGTTACCAACACTAGAAAAATTGGTGATTTTACCTACTATGGCTCTCTGATCACTGCTCTATGTAGACACAGCCTGCAGTTCAACCCAAAACAACTTTGGTTTTTTTGTCATGTGAATCAGTCATTACTTCAGTTGTTGTTGTTGATTTTTACATAATCCGGTTTATGAAAGTAGTTTATTACTGACTTTTCTTTTTTTTTTAAATGGAACATATAGAATAAAGTAATTTCGATAAAATATTGTAATTTTTACACTTAGATTTGATTATTTTTCCCATCAGAACAGCTCATCACAGATTCAAAGACTCTCAGAAAGTTGAAAATCCAATGATTTTTTCTGTTTTAACACTTTCTGCCTCTGATGAATGGTATTATTTTGCCGATTTAAAAAAAAAAGACAACATGCAATATGTAAAACCCTACAAACCACAAAATTTGAGGTTCATAAGCAGCTAGTTTGCATGTTTATTTTAGTGATCGAAAAATAACTGTAACCTCAGAACAGAACCAGGAAGAGACTTTTATGGCCGACATGCTTACAATCAATAACATTATAACCAGGAAACCCTGTCGAGCAGCGTGGGTCCGTAGCAACCAGCCCATAAAGCACAGCTGGACAGTATTTACTCTGCAGATTACTCCCACATCATTTCATTAACTGTTTGTACAACGAGACTGTTTATATTAAACTCACATCTCTGTGTTAGATCTAAACCTCACCATGATCAGAGATAAAAATAAGCTCAGTTCTGTTCTTTCTGTAATAAAACCACAACAATATAAGAATATATGATTATAATGTGAAAATAAAGGCTGATAAACTGTTTAGAGATGATTTAGAGAGTGTTGGTGAAAAATAAAGGTCAATTATTGGATGTCTGTGTTTGACTAGTTTATGTTTATGTTTGTCATTTTAGCAGATAGTAATGAGCATTTATATATTTATGTCTCAGTCTCTTTATTAACCCTCGTGTCGTCCTGCGGGTCAAAATTGACCCATTTTAAAGTTTGAAAATGTGGAGAAAATATATGTTTTCACAGTGAAACTTCTGATGTACACATTTTCAACATTTTTGGGAAATCTTTGAACATTTTTTGGGTGGAAAAAAAGAAATGTTAAAAATGTTTCTTAAGAACATTCACAAAAAATCGACCAAAATCCAGCAAAATTCGCTGATTTTTATGTGAATGTTCTTACAGAAAATATTAAAGTTTTACTGATATATATGGAATCACTTCAGTGTTTTTAGGATTTTTCTGGAAGATTTTTACTAATTTTTTGAAAATATTTACAAGAATTTTCTTGCCAAATTTGGGGGATTTTTTTTAAATAAAACTTTTAAGGTAAACTTTTAAGGAATTATTGGAATTTTCTTCCTGAAAGTTTTGCAAATTTTCAGAAATTGGTGGAATTATTTGCTGAATTTTTGGATTGTTTTCAGACAAAGAAACAATATTTTTTGGTGCCTGTAAATGAAGACAACAGGAGGGTTAAACACAACAAGAAAATACAGGAAATGTGTGCACAGCATCAAAACAACACGTCTTCTACAGGCTAACGTCAGTGTTTAGTCTGGCCTTCCTCAGAACATCATGAACTCTCTTGGATCAACCAAAGTTTACTTGACTAATCTTGTATATAGAACAGAAAGCTCCCTTCAGAATTCTTCTTTAGACTAGCATCGTCTTTTATCAGTTTCTCTCTCCAGATGATCTCACACAGTTTCTCTAATAATCAGGTTTAGACTTTCTGGAGAAAAGTCCATTAATGTCACTGTTTTATGGGCTGTTAGTTTCTCCAGATGTGATTTCACCAACGACAGACATAGATAGATAGATAGATAGATAGATAGATAGATAGATAGATAGATAGATAGATAGATAGATAGATAGATAGATAGATAGATAGATAGATAGATAGATAGATAGATAGATAGATAGATAGATAGATAGATAGATAGATAGATAGATAGATAGATAGATAGATAGATAGATAGATAGATAGAAATTCTGAAGCAGCTCCTCCTCAAACCATTTTCCTGGCCATCCACTCTTTTATTTGTCTTCACGTCTCCACATTCTTCAGATTTCTTCATAGCAGCTTGAACACCACATCCTCAGTATGTTGGTTTGTCTTTAAGAGTTGAGTGAAATTCTGATTTCATGTCTGTTCAAATCTGTAATCTTTGATATTTTTATTTAACTCTCGAGTCGCCCTGCGGGTCAAATTGACCTGTTTTAAAGTTTAAAAATGTGGGGGCAAAAAAAACCCAAACTTGTCCACATTTTCAACATTTTTGGGAAATTTTCAACCATTTTTTGTGGAAAAAAAGACATCCAAAAAAATTCTTTAAGAACATTCACAAAAAATCTTTGTGAATGTTCTTAAAGAAAATATTTGTCAGAGCCACAGCTTAAGTCTGTGGACTGTAGTAGTGCTTCCTGCTCTCTCTCTCCTAGGTGTGTTCATGGTGAAGCTAGCAGCAGGTGTGCTGCATCGTAATCAGCAGACGAGCTGCAGGTGGAGCTGAGTGACTGGTCTCTGAACATCTCCATAAAAGCAGACTGCACCCGTCATTCAAAGCTGGACCGTCGTCTAATCTGCAGTTAGTGCTGGCAGTAGAACTGTCTTTGCCACCAGCCTAGAATTGCCAGTAATTCTGTTTTCTGTGTTTAGAAGCTGATTCCTGCCTGCTGAGTTGCCTGGGTTCCTTCGTCTGCTGGTTTCTGCCCTACCATGGATTCTGCCTTCTTCTCCGCAGGATCTCCACCTGTCGTCAGCTTAACCTGGGACCATCAACGTACACCTGGGAAGAGGACTTTCTCTGGAAACATCTGCCCCGACCGGGTTCTACTGACACTAACTACCAAGCACATGGTGAACACTGGGAGGGAGAGTTCTGGATGAAGCCAAACCAAAAGGACTGTTCTCAGCTCATCAGGGGTTTCAGCTCATAATTACTGGTAGTCTAGGCTGGGTTAGTTTTGTATTTTCAGTTGTTTTCCTACCTTGGTGTTACCATACGTGGGTTAACCTTAGTTTCAGTTTCCATGTTCATGTAGTTATTCCTCCGTACCTCTAGATGGTTTGTTTCTTGGTTCTAGTGGTTTAGGTCTTCTTTGTTTAAGATTCTAGTTCCGGTTCCTGTATTGAGTTTCTTGTTGTGAATAAAAGCATTTTTAAAATGTTCACGCTGGTGTTGTTTCATTTCCTGCTCCTGAGCCTTTTGAACCTGCTGTAACAATATTAGACGTTTTACTGATGTATATCCAATCACTTTAGATATGTTTAGGATTTTTTTTTATTTTTTTTTAATGATTTTAAAATCGTTTTTTTTTCCAAATTTGGGGCAGTTTTTTTTTTTTAAATAAAACTTTAAAGGAATTATTGGCATTTTCTTCCAGAAGGTTTTGCAAATTTTCAGAAATTTGGAGAATTTTTTGCTGTACTTTTGAATTTTTTTTTTTTTCTCCAGACAAGGAATCTATACATTTTGGTGCCTATGAATGAGGACAACAGGAGAGTTTAATCAGTTGGCTGAGAGTTGATCTCACATATTAGTGAACCTCCAGTGAGTTCAACTCTTTTGATGGATGAAAAACATTTATTTAGACTCAACATGGAGTCATACAATGGGAACAATATGACAGTAGATCTAAGATATTTTCGAGAGACATGCTAAGTGTAAATGGAGGCCACAATAAATACCTTTTACTTGAGCCAGAAAATAGTGTTGTTGTTTTTTTTCTGAATTTCTTGTGTTTTATACTGTGTGTATTTCCTGTAATCCAGTATTATTTTTGATATAGAGACTGAAAAATCTATCTAGCTGTAAATTAGACCATGGAAAAAACATTGGAGATCTGACTAGATGTTGGATTTTAGCAGAGTTGAGGATGAGGTTGTCTTCTTAGATTAACACTAAAGTTCTTCCACTTGTCTTCTTTAGTTTCTTTCACTGTTTAGAATTGAAACAAGAAATAGAATCTGTCCACACTAACTTTATTTCTCCATATCAACCAATCTGAGCTGATCATTTAAGTTCCAACACGAAAAACTGGATGTTATTGAGCTTCTATCAGATAATTTCGATGCCTTTGTCCTGAACTTGACCTCTAGTGGAAATCTCTGTGGATTACCTAATTAATATTTACCATCCAGCTCTATGACTTCAGTTGTAGATGAAGGAAATGGGTTACCATGGTGACTCTGTGTGTGTTCATGGTCCATTACACAACCAATGGCAGTTTGTTTGCTCTGGCTAGTGTGACGGAAATGAAACCTCAGACGGGTCAGAAGGTGAACGTTTACTGATTACAAAACAGCAGCTCCTATAAACTCTGAAAGTCGCCGGTGATTCAGAGCAGAGAGACTTCAGTCGGCGTTTCCTCCGTGTTGCTGCTCCTCCTCCCCGTCCATCCTCCTGAACTTCTCCATCAGAGCCTCCTGGTTGAAGTCTCCGTCCAGCGGGCATCCGTCCACCAGGCTGTTCATGGGTGGCGGCGGAGGCCCGTTCCCGTTATCCTCCGGTCCCGGCCGGTGGCGGTGAGCCGAGGAGGCGTAAACGTGAGGCAGGCCGTCGGCTGATTGATCGAGCTGCTCGTCCTCACCGTTTCCTCGACACCAGTGGGACAGGAAGTGTGCCAGGACAGGAAGGAGTTTACTGCGAGAGGCCAGAGCGTTGCCTTGGTGATAGGCCAGGATGTCCTTATACGGGCTGCTGGCGGGGGAGAGGCAGAGGGCGGGGCTTTGGGTGTTTTGGAGGGCGTGCCTAATCTGGAAGGCGGAGCATGAAGAATAACAGTTGGGTCAATATATAATTGCGGGACTTTTTGTATCAATTAACACACTTCCTAGAGAGGTGTTTTTGTAATGGGGAAAGGGAATTAAATTGTTATTTTTCATATAAAATGTGATATAGTGCCAAAAAACAAATATCTGTCATGATTATCTCAACTTAATAAAAGAACACAATCCAAACTATTTCTGAATCAGCTCATTTTATTATTGTTTAGCTCATTAGAAGGTGGTTGGTATTAAATTCAGATGCTTATTTAGTTGACATTTTAGTGATATCCAGTCATTTTTTATTAATAAGTGATTGTTTCCGTAATACACAATTATGGAATTCGTAAAGACATGATCATAATGAACCTAAAAACATTATTTTTTTTTTACTTTTAATAAAAATGTATGCAGATATATCCCATGGACTTCAACAGCCCCTCAGTTATATATTGACCCACAACGTAAACACACATTTGTACCCGAATCTACCCTCCAATCCCAACCTTAACTTAATCCTGAATCAGGTTTTATCTCAATGCTAATTCTAATCTTTACTGTATAAACACCTGAACAATCTTCATTTAAAAACATCTAGACCTGATAATAATTTAATCCAATTTAAAGTCCCAATATTGATTTAAACCAAACCATAATGTTGCTTCTAACATTGAATTTAATCTTAATCCTAATCCAGATCTTTACTCTGTAAACAGCCAGTCCTGGTACTGATTAAATCCTGATGAAAGTTTAGCTCCTCATCTTATTCCTAATCTTAAATATATAAATACTCCTTGTATTGACATTTACATCATCCAGATCATAATTCTGCTCCCAATCTTAATTTTAATCTCAGTTCCAATGCAAATCCTTACCTCTTCATTTTAAATGCAATCCCTGTCATTATTTGTACCTAATCCTAATCTTTACTGTTCTGAATTTTATTTCCCAAATGAATTTAAATCCAATTATTCATTTAATTCAAATTCAGATCAAAATGTTATTTGTAATGTTAATTCTAGTTCTACTATCTTGACTCAATCCTAATCCTAAATTGAGCTCTTTCATCAAAACTCATTTGTCTATTACAGATCCAGATTGTGACATTAATCCTAATTTTTGTTCAAGTACAGTTTACACTTGATCAAAAATCTTGATCCTAATCTTAATCCCAGTTTTAATCCCAACACTTGAATTAAACCTAAATGTAAATCCTAAACATAAAACAAGCTTTCTTCTTCATCTAAACCTCTGTATCACTGACCTCCTGTCTGAGCACCGGGTCGGGGCTGTAGATGACCAGCTGCCTCACCGGCTGATACGATTGGTCGCTGGAGAATATCGTCATGGCGACCACAGCATCCAGTCGCTGTGACTGGCAGAAGTCGCTGAGCTGCTGCTGGAGATTCTTAGTGAGCAGAAACGACTGGAAGCAGAGAAAACACACAGAGACACAGGGTCACAGAGGGAACTACAATCCCAGCATGCACTGCTCCAAAAGAGGCTCTGAGGCGCCACCTGCTGGTTCAGAGAGAAACTGATGACCACTGGGCTGCAAACATGAGATCATTAATATTCTGTTTATCGTTTCATTTATTTAATTAAATTCAATAAAACTGTAATATCTATTATTATTCATAAATATATATTTTATATCACCATTATCACACTGAAAAATAAATATAAAACAGCATATTTGTCTTGTAAAGTAAAAAAAATGTCAGGATTTATAAATTTTATGGTTCACAGCCTAATTAACAGTCACAGACTGATGCAGCACACATTCACAAGTTAGAAGATTTATTTAAACAGCTCTAATCTCACATTTAATCACTAATTCTACTCACTTCCAGACTCATGTAGACGACGCTGACTGCTGCTCTCAGGTCGCCCCTGGCAACCGTCTTCATGTTCCTCAATAGGATGCGATTCGTTTCCAGACCTGACACAGAAATGATGTTTTTACTACAGCCGGGTTATCACCAAGTCATTTTCCACTGCGGCTGGAGCGTTTGTGCACGTTCCTACTGCAAGAACTGCCCCTGTAGAACTTGCAGAGATGTACCTACCCCCGGGGCCTTTATGCTCATTTTCAGTCTGAGCATGAAAATGGAAAGATCAAACCATTGGCTCTGTGTGGAGCGATGATAAAACTGTAACGTGTCATCTTTCCATCATGTCTTGTCCTTGTTTTTCAGGGTTTAAGATTCCTTTTTTGGGATCTTTGGAACACGACTGAATGGAACAAGGCTTTAATTTGGGTTTTCTCTTGCTGATTGTTTTTTTGAATTTGGATTAATTTCATGCTACATCTGGATAGAAGCTTGATGCTTCCTGATGAGTAGAGCTCATTTATATCTCAGTCCTGTAGCCGTGGACGATGTTTACCTGAGAGGCTGAACTTGGCCTTGTGCAGGGCAGAGTGAAGAGCGCCACTCAATGGTAGATCAGGGAACTGTGTCTGCAGCATGTGGACAATCTGACTGTCTTTAACAGTCACTTTACCAACCAGACGGGACAGATTCACACTGTCCACTACCATCGCACCTGCAGGAGGACACAGGAGACACATTAAGACCTGCAGAGGGACACAGAAGACACATTCAGACCTGCAGGAGGACATAGGAGACTCATTCAGACCTGCAGGAGGATACAGGAGACTCATTCAGACCTGCACAGACACAGGAGACACATTCAGACCTGCAGGAGGACATAGGAGACACATTCAGACCTGCAGGAGGACATAGGAGACACATTCAGACCTGCACAGACACAGGAGACACATTCAGACCTGCAGGAGGACACAGAAGACACATTCAGACCTACAGGAGGACACAGAAGACACATTCAGACCTACAGGAGGACACAGAAGACACATTCAGACCTGCAGAGACACAGTTTTTAGGATGTCTCACCATACAGCAGTAACGCCAGCTGCTTGTCCAGGATTTCCAGCGGTCTGGACAGGATCCGTTCTGTTACTAAGGTAGTGCAGGACGCTACCATCTCCACGTTGACAGGACAGGAGAGGGAGGCTGTCCTCTCCGGCTGGTGGTGGTCTATGACCTCTACTACCGCCCCCTCCAGGTCGCTGTCGGCGCTGCAGGACAGAAGTCTTGAGATTAGCAGGAATGCAACGAACACATTGCTCAATGTGTCGGTGTTTCAGACCTCGGCAGGACGTTGTGGTCCACCAGCGTCAACGCTAGCCTCCGGTTGGCGTAGAGACGAGCCAGGTCCACGTCGTCTCTGAACACCAGGGTTTCCGTGGCGATGCCGGCCTCCCTGAACAGGAGGAGGACGTCGGCTCGCAGGTAGAACTGTGACCGAGGAATGTTGAGAACCGGAACGACCAGAGGAGCACCCAACCGACCAGAGGACGTCTGAGAGGACGGACAAATCAGTCCAGCTGCTCAGGGGCATTATTCATTAAACCTTTATTTCTATTTGATACAATTATTTTAATGAGACAAGTTCTGTTTGGAGATTTTAATGACATGAGAAATTTCTCTGAAATAAAGAAATTTCACATTTCCTCCAGGATTCTGTTCCATATGTGAAGGAGGTTAAAAAGGGCAGAAAATATTTTTTTTTTGTCAAAAACCTACGCAAGACATGAACATTAAAGCTTGTGACAGGTGCCTAAGAGAGAAATTTTCAAAGAAATTTGTTTTATTTTTAAGGTAATTTAGGCTAAAATGTGACCTGAAATCTGAAATGTTCTGATTTTCAGTTGAAGTGAGACCCACACAGAAGTTTAGATATTTAAGTTTTTGTCATAGATTACTGTCCAGAAGAAAATAAGTATTTCTTGTGGTGTTCCCCATGGTTCAGTCCCCTCTTTTCTGTCTCTACAAACACATAGCTGCAGTTTATTAGCTCTAGACGTGGTGTTTTCTCTGTCGCTATGCAGACGACACTCTGCTTTACTTCTCTGCTTCATTTATTGATCCTAAACCTGTTCACAATCCTGTAACCTGCCAATCAGAAACTACATGTTGCACCAAATTTTCAGGACAAAAAATACATAATATGTCAAATTTTTTGTGCTGTGTCGGTTAACTTGGTGCGGCAGCAGTAATGAAGGCGTTGTATCGAACTGTTGTGGTGAAGAGGGAGCTGATCTACGTCCATCTACATTCCAACCCTCACCTATGGTCATGAGCTCTGGGTAGTGACCCAAACAATGAGATCATGGATCCAAGCGGCTGAAATGAGCTTCCTCCATAGAGTGGCTGGACTCAGCCTTAGAGATAGGGGGAGAAGATCAGACATCTAGAGGGAGCTCAGAGTAGAGCTGCTGATCCTTCACCTCTAAAGGAACCAGCTGAGGTGGTTTGGACATCTGATTCAGATTCTCCAGGGAGACTTCCTTTGGAGGTTTTCTGAACATGTCCACCTGGGAGGAGACCCCGGGGTAGATCCAGAACCCTCTGGAGGGATTATATATCTCATCTGGCCTGGGAACGCCTCCTGATCCCCCAGGCAGACAATGGATGGATGGATGGATGGATGGATGGATGGATGGATGGATGGATGGATGGATGGATGGATGGATGGATGGATAACTTTGTCCTACTCCCATGGAATAGACTGCATTCTGAATGGATTCTTTAATTAGTATTTACTCCCCACCTTTTGTTGGAGACAATGGAAGACTATTGTTTATCTTTGTTATAGTATTTATCATTTGAAAATGTTCCAAGAGGACTCTGAATCTGGCTTATGTTAACATGGGAAACATTTAATTTAAGATTTCATTCCTTCATTCATTCCTTTATTCTACGTTTTCTGCTGAGATTACTTTTAGATCATTTGTTTTCTTCTTTAGTCTTTAACTGGAGCCATTAAACATTTTAAACTCACCCTGGACAGGAAGTAGGCCATCGCTAGCGACGACACGGCCGAGTCCAGGTCACATGACTCGCTACCCAGGACCACATGGACTCTCAGGTTGTTACGGAAACCGGTCTGTGGGAGGAGAATCAAACATCAGCATCTGTATGGTAAACTTCTTCTACAAGCAGGTCAAATATGGCACTTTTTGATTCACCTGATTAATTTGGCAGATGCAGTTACTTAATATTTTAACTTTTTCCTTTCGAGTTGTCCTCCTTCTAGTCTTAAAGTCCTAGAGTCTTAAAGTCTTCAAGTCCTTAAAGTTATATTTTCTTCAATAAAAGTGAAATTATCTGACAGTGTGATCATAAAAATCCAAATTATTTTTCATAAAATTTAAAATATTTTTGAGAAACAGCTTCATTTTTGTCAAATCGCTTCGTTTTCAGGTTTTTTTCAAATGGAAAGTATTAAAAATTTTGTGAAAAACACATAATTTCAAATCAAAAATCTCATGATGTGATCTTCAGCTGCATTAATGAGACTCCAGACTTTTAAACTGAAAAGTTGGGCAGAGTGAATAGATGAGGACTAAGTCAAAGAGAGGAAGCAGTCATTCATGCCGTCACTGTCCATGAACTTCAGATGCAGAATGGTGTTTGTCTGTCCGTCTGCAAATATTTGCTCTGCATGTCCTCAGCCGACTGCAGGCTTCAGGCAAACACAGCTTCAGCTCATGTAATCTACGTTCAGCTCACAACGAGCAGCATGCTCCCTCTGAAATAAAAAATACTAATCATTGAGTCAAAATACACGAGGACACTCAAAAATAACCACAAAGTAATAAAAAATGGCTTAAAGAGTCAATAATGACCACACAGAGACACAAAAAGGCAAAGAAATGATCACTAAGTGATAAAAATAGACGCAAAGAGGTACAAAATGATTACAAACAGACAGAAATTACCACAAATACACACAAAACTAATTAAATGGACAGACATGACTGCAAAAAGACACAAAATGATCCCAAAAAGAGACAATATGACCACAAAGAGGAAGAAAAATACCACAAATAAACACAAAACCACAATGAATGACCACAAAGAGACACGCAACAATCACAAAGAGAGACAAAAGGACCAGAGAGACACAAAAACATTCAAAAAATAGAAACAAAACAACCACAAAGAGACACAAAAATACCACAAATAAACACAAAACCACAATGAATGACTATAAAGACACACAAAAAGACTCAAACGGGCAGAAATGGTCACAATAAAAGACAAAACAACCACAAAAAGAGACAAAATGACCACAAAGAGAAACAAAAATGCCACAAATAAACACAAAACCACAATGAATGACCATGAAGACACACACAACAATCACAAAGAGAGACAAACAGACCAGAGACACAAAAACATATAAAAATAGACACAAAACGACTCAAATGGGCAGAAATGGCCACAACAAAACACAAAACAACCACAGAAAGAGACAAAATGACCACAATGAGATACAAAATGACCACAGACACAAATACATACAAAGTGACCACAGAGTTATAAATGACAAGTAGACACAAGAAGACTCAAACGGGCAGAAATGACCACAACAAAACACAAAACAACCACAAAGACAAAATTAACACAGTGAGAAACAAAAATACTCCAAATAAACACAAAACCACAATGAATGACCACAAAGAGACATGCAACAATCACAAAGAGAGACAAAAGGACCACAAAGAGACACAGAAAGACTCAAACGGGCAGAAATGATCACAACAAAACACAAAACAACCACAAAAAGATACAAAATGATTTAAAGGAACACAAAACAACCACAAAGAGAGACATAAACTTTTAAAGCAGGACTACAACTCTACCTGTTTAAAAAGGTTTTTAAATGTTGTATTAGTGCCTTTTACTAGTGATTTTTTAAAGCCTAATATAAATTGTCTCTGTTTTGGAGACTCACATGAGTAAAAAGTGTGTTACAGATGACATGTATTATTATTATTATTATCATTATTATTATTATTATTATTATTATTATTATTATTATTATTATTATTATTATTATTATTATTACTACTATTACTATTGTTGTTATTTAAACATCCATAAATCCCCTCAGTCTGCCTTCTGTCACCTCAGAGTTTATCATCTCTATACACTCTGACGGTGTGTGTGTCCATTTACGTTACAAATCCACACACTCACCTTGGCTGCAGATCTGCTCGACTTCAGGAACGTGTCCATGCTGTCCAGTGGGATCAGGAAAGACTCAGCTGACTGGGAGGACAGAACCGTCCAGTGTCCTGCTCCGTCCACTCACCCTCAGTCTCTCTCTGACCTTTCAAAATAAAACTCACAGCCTCGTTTTTTTTGTTAATGAATAACGACAAGTTTCGGTTATCATCACAGAAAAGTCAAACTGCCTCCACGTGTGACCCCGTTACCACCTGGAACACCTCCACAGGAAGCTTCTCCTTTATTCATTTAAATATATTGATTAGTTTTTTTAATGTTCGCCGTAATAGGCTACAAGCAATAGCATGCATTTATTGCACATTTATATTTATTTTTAGGTGAAATTTAGAATCATGTATTCATTATTTCTATTTATTCATATTTTTTATTCCTACTCTCAGTCATTTTACTTCATCACGGTGTATATTTTGCTACTTTTTTGGCCCACATAGTAAACTACAAGTATTTGTGAATAACAATAATTTACCGTTTTCCCATGAACTGGATATAAATATTTTTTATCCATTCGTTCTATTATTCATATTCTTCTTATTTTTTTTATTCATTACAGTGCATATTTTGTCACTTTTAGACCCCCACAGTAAACTGCAAATACATATGTATAGTTCCTCCCATGGACTGGATAGAAAGCTCTGATCTGATTTATTTTTATCTTTGTAAAATGGCCTCATACACTTTATTTCTATATAAAAAAACATTTTATATATTTGGTCCTTACATAAATATCTATATAACTTAACCTTTTGTTGAGCTTGATCTTATGTAGTCTATCGTTAGTAAAATTAATATATTATTTTGTCCTTATGTAAATGTACTACATACTGCTTTATATTCATAATATAAAGCATATAATAAGAATTATCAAAGAATAATTTGAATTTCCCTCTGAATTAAAAAAGTATCTATCTATCTATCTATCTATCTATCTATCTATCTATCTATCTATCTATCTATCTATCTATCTATCTATCTATCTATCTATCTATCTATCTATCTATCTATCTATCTATCTATCTATCTATCTATCTATCTATCTATCTATCTATCTATCTATCTATCTATCGATCTATCCTCCCACCAACAGGGGGCGGTAACTTTCCCGGCAGTGACGTCAGCCGTCCCTTTCAGACAAGACGAGCCCGGTGCGTCACTTCCAGCAGATATTCAACATGGATCCCTGCGGGTTGAAGCTGAGCTTCTGGGAGAACGGACCAAAACCCGGACAGTTTTATAACTTCCCCGGCGGCAGCAGCAGCAGCAGCGGACCGGGCACAACATGCGGGCCGGTCAGACACACACTGTGAGTGAACCGTTCCGACAGAACCGGATTATTTTAACGGTTAACTCCGTTAAAGACGCCGCTGTCAGTTTCGGTTTGAGCTCCTCCGCAGTGCTGCATCATCATGGAGCTAATAATGCTAAGCTAACTTCTGGTTTACTCTAGTTTAACCGCTCAGTGCTGGCACTCTGTAAAATTATGTGATTAATAACATATATTCTTCGTAATGAAGGCGATAACGCCGCAGTTTGTATTGTATTTTAACGTTTTGCTGACTATCGATTAGTTGTGTTAGCTAGCTGTGCTAATTAAAAAATGAGTTGATGAAATTCAGGAAAAGACAACAATAAAGAGTAGATACCAGCGGCAGGTTTAATTAACGACCCCTTTATTTGATGGCATATTTATTTTAGTAATTTGTATAACATAAAAAGTCATATATTTGCTGTACCTACCTTCTAAAATATAAAGATTTGCTGCTTTTGTCTGTCCATTTTTCTTCGCTGTTTTTGACATTTTGTATAGAAAACAATTAATTATATAATTGATGAAGATAATCTTGAGTTGAAAAATTGATGCTTTAAATCACAGCAGCAGTGGGAGAAGTAATTATTACATTTTTTGAAATATACCATGACCGTCAACTTGATAATTGAACTCGTCAGAGTCCATCCTTGTTTACTACTTTCAGAAAAGTCACATTTTGGACATAATCATTAATTTCAGTTTTATTTATAGCGGGCCAATGCATAACACGTGTCCTCTCATAGTACTGGACTGATGTTTGTATTCTGTCTGACTGATAATAACTCTGTCTTTCTACAGTAACCCGATGGTAACCGGGACATCGGTGCTCGGCGTGAAGTTCAACGGAGGCGTGGTCATTGCGGCGGACATGTTGGGCTCCTACGGCTCTCTGGCTCGTTTCAGGAACATTTCCCGTCTCATGAAGGTGAGTGCAGCTGCTGACAGAACACCTGCTCTACCCGTGAATGCATGAAAAGGTGTCTAATGAGTTTCTGTGAACAGGTGAACAACAACACCATCCTCGGAGCGTCGGGAGACTACGCTGACTACCAGTATCTCAAACAGATCATCGAACAGATGGTGTAAGCTGCCCACCGAGACACAGACCCGTTACTGACTGCCTCTACGTGTTATGGATGTATAAATACTGTGGTTGTTCATCAGGATCGATGAGGAGCTGCTGGGAGATGGTCACAGCTACAGTCCGAAGGCCGTCCACTCCTGGCTCACCAGAGTGATGTACAACCGACGCAGCAGGATGAATCCTCTGTGGAACACGGTGGTCATCGGAGGCTTCTACAACGGGGAGAGGTGAGATTTATTAACTATGATTGCAGTTCAGCTGTCATAATGGTTCTGAAGTTTCTACAATGAATAAGCAACTGTTAACAGAAAATAATTCCGTTGGCAAGAATATAAAATACAGGCTTCTATCGTAGTAATAAGAACAAGAAAAGCTCTCAGAGAGTACTCCGCCAAGGCTGCCCAGTCTTTATGATATCCGACTGATGAAGAAGTTAATAAAAAAAATGACCTTGTGCTGAGTACAGGCCTGTGTTATGTACGGATACCGAATTGTGTGACCTAAATATGTAGTGGGAATTGATGGGACTCAGAAACACCCCCACAATTTAATCAGTTGTTCCTTGGATCATTTCTGATGGATAAGTCCTCAGCGGTGGATTAGTAGTAGGATCACAATCATGTGATCATGTAGTGTTAACTTGTTGTCATGGTTACAGTGACACCGTGCCGCTATCTGGCAACGATACAGAAATCTTTAAGCAATCCCTGGATCCAGACTATAAGCTGCATCACTGCCAAAATGTAATCAGTTGGTCCTTGAGTCATTTCTGACCTTCCCTGGAAATTACAGCCAAATCTGTTAGTCTGTTTTTGAGGAATGTTGTTAACAGACAGACCGGATTCCCGTATGCTGATCGTCAGACTGTACAATTCCTCCCCCTTCTGCAGAAGGGATACATAATCAACAAACTTTTCCATGTGCAATATCACTGGACTTTCTCCAAGTAGACTCACAATCTGTATTATCATTGTTCAAGTGCAGTATTTCTAGTGCAGTGCATCTGTTTACTCTACTTCAGTTCATCTTCTGTTAATCTTTCTTGTTATTAGTAGTAGTCTACAGTTTACAGCTTGTACTTGTGTTATTTTATTTTCTTATTTATTTTAATTCTTATTTTTTTGTAGACATTTCACACAAACACTTTTAGAAACTTGCATTTTGTACTTCATATGATTTGTTTTTTCTGTTTTACTACTAACCTCTGTCTAATTGTGTTTATTCCACTAATCTTTGTTTATTGTACTCTGGCAAAACAATTTCCTCTGGGATGAATAAAGTAGATCTTATCTTATAACTCTGCTGCTTTCCTTGGCAGCATCTCCTGCTGCTACACAGACATGTTTTATGAGCTGTAATTAACCTGTGGGATCTTTCCTCTAGTTTCCTTGGTTACGTGGACAAGCTGGGCGTGGCTTATGAGGCTCCCACAGTGGCCACAGGCTTCGGAGCGTACCTGGCTCAGGTGTGTTTGAACTCAACACTGCAGCTGGAAATGTTTGGGGTTTTTTTGTTGTTTTTTTTTTAACCAGCTCTGGTGCAAATAGTTTGAAGAATTTTCAGTTGAAATGTGTAGAAAACACAGATTTATTTTTTATTTTCTTTAACCAGATCTGGTGCAGGTGGTATATTTTGGGGGGACATTTTTAAAATGAGACTTGTTGAATAACGTGGTTTCTAGTTTTTTCGTCCTGACAGAACCACATGATAGATTCAAGGATGATTGGAACGTTGGAAATCTGATGATCCTTCATGTTTTTACTGTGTCTAGCTGATAAATGGTGTCATTTTGGTCCGGAGTTTAAAGATAACGTTCCTCTCAAACCCACTGCCAAGTTCTGGTATTCAGAGGGTTAAAGTGAATTTAGTCTCAGAGTTGAACAAACAAGTGAAGTTTTGCACCACAGTTCAGACAGTTTAGACTTTAGTTCTTAAATATTAGTTTCGATTCCACTAAAGATGACTTCATTACCATCTAGTCCCTGTCCTGTTTTCTAAAAGACATAAATCAGCGAAACAAGAATGTGCAGAATCTGACCTCCTGACATTCCTCTCATCTGTGAAACGTTAATTTCAAATGTTGAATTCTCAAGGAGGTATAAAATTAAATGAGCAAAATAACATCCCAAAAAATACCCCAAATCAACCCCTCCTGACCTAAACCTTATCGAATGAGACTGACTGGTGTCGTTTCTCCATAAAGTTTGTGCGGCTCTGATCATAAATTGAGCTCAGTCTGATTCTAAACTTTCTGCAGTGATTCATAGTCTGCTGAGTGTGATTCAGCTCTTGATGTTTTAGTTTTTCTGATCTGTTAATTTTCCTCTGTGTTGATGGAATATGAACTCACAGAAAAGCTGAACTGTGTGTTTGTGTGCAGCCTCTGATGAGGGAGGTGGTGGAGAACAAAGCGGAGATCACCAAACAGGAAGCCCGTGACCTGGTGGACCGCTGCCTCAAAGTGCTGTACTACAGAGACGCTCGCTCCTACAACCGGGTCAGTTTATTTCACCTCTGATTGGTTTTACAAGCAACTTGAGCTACGTTTGGAGAGTTGAACAATAACTGAACCCCAAAGAAAAGAGATTTTTTTTAATAAAAAGAGGGAATTATTTAGTTTTCAGTTTTATGTTTTCAAAGGCTGACCAATAAAATATGAAAACTGGTATA
The DNA here is from genome assembly GCA_027123335.1 of Amphiprion clarkii. Taxonomy (NCBI): domain Eukaryota; kingdom Metazoa; phylum Chordata; class Actinopteri; family Pomacentridae; genus Amphiprion; species Amphiprion clarkii. The sequence continues at coordinate 33,955,670 of CM049580.1, read as the reverse complement.
AATAGTTTCTTTTGAATCAGAAAAATCAGGTATTTTATCTACTCAGAATAAGTGATTTTTTAAAATTTCTTTTTTTATTCTAGCACGAGATCGCCATCGTAACAGAGGAAGGTGTGGAGATCATCGGTCCTTTGTCCTCTGAAACCAACTGGGACATCGCTCACCTGGTCAGGTAGGTCAGAGCAGTGTCTCCTAACGAGGGGACGCTAAACGAGAATCATCATTCTGTAGTAATCTGAGCTCTTAGATGTAACCAGAAACCTGAAGTTATTGATCATGTGTATCAGTGATGTTGATAGGTTTATTTATTTATTCAATTGATCGGGACAGTGCACATTAATGAACATCTATTTAGACAGCAATAGACGTAAATATGCCGGATTATAGCAACGATGCTAATTTACATCCGCCCGCAACAACTAAAAGCTTCAAACGTTCAGTCTTATTTGTCATCATGTCATTTATTCAGTCTAATAAAATTAATAATATGCCCATCTTAAAATATATATATATATATATATATATATATATATATATATATATATATATATGTGTGTGTGTGTGTCTGTGTCTGTATATATATATATATATACACAGACACACACATATACACACTTCAGAAACTCCAGAAGTCCGCTTACTTGGATCATTTTGTATATATTTTTTTGGACATATTTCTAGTTATTTTAGACGATTATTATTGGGAAATTTTCAGTACTTTCTATTTTTGTAATTTTGGACAAATTTTTATTGATTTTAGACAATTGCTGAGTCATTTATGATAGATTTGTGGATTTTTTTTTGGTCATTTTTGAAAAGTTTTAGTTAATTTTGGACAGGTTTGTTGAGTAATTCTAGGTGGATTTTGTCATTTTAGATAAATTTTGAGTCGTTTTTGGCAAATTCTTTATCATTATTGTGACATTTTGGAAAGATTTTGAGTCATTTTGTAAATTTTGTTGTCTTTTTCTGCATTTTTTTGGTCATTTTGGACAAATTTTAAGTCAATTTGGATACATTTTTAATTATTTTAGACAATTATTACGGGGAAGTTTTCAGTAATTTCTGACTATTTTTGTCGTTTTGGACAAATTTTAATCAATTTTAGACAAACATTTGGTCATTTACAGTAGATTTATGGATTTTTTGGGGGGTCATTTTTGACAAGTTTTAGTTTTCTGTTTGGAAAACCAGATTTTCAGATGGTAAAGATTATGTAAATGTAACTTCACAGTAATAACTCGTGTTTTTTGTCTGTTTCTCTGCAGCGGGTTTGAATGAAGACAATCTTCAACCGTTTCTCTGCTGCATCAAAACCAACTACTCACATGGAAATTATCTTATGCCCCAGTTCAGTTTCTTTCTGATGTTCTGTCTCTTTTGTATAATGGAAAATAAATGTGAAAAATGGAAACAGTTTCTGGTTTTATTTGTGTCGTGTGCACATGTCTACATTTCTGCTCAGTAGATAACACATATCACACTTCATTTTATATATATATAAAGTTAGATGCTGCTTGTCCACATTTTTAATTTTAACACCTGATATCCTGTGGTTTATGCCAGGTTTGTTACCAGTTTCAGGCTGATCATGTCTTTTTGTAGTTGAATACTCTTTTTTTTTATTCTTTTTCAATGAAGATTTTGTGCAGTTTTCCATATATAGTTAAGCATTTTTTATTCAGTTGTGCTCCACATTAAAATTCTTAGTTTCCTGCTAAAGTTTGTGATTTCACACAGGTTGAAGGAGACAGGGAGGCTAATCTGAAATTTGTCTTGAAAAATAACACAAATAAAAATTAAAAAGAATTCAGCAATTTTTTCATACAGTAATATAATATACACCTCTAAGATTGTAGTCTCGGCAAGTGTCTTGTAAATTTCTCTGAGCTGTATAATATTGCAACACACATGGTTCACGTATGAGTATTTAAAATAGTTTCGCTTTCACTGTGCGAACGGATCGCTGTTGCTATCCAGATTTCGCCAAATAAATGCTCCTGTTTTGTAACTGGGCAGACCAGGAAAACGCGCCCAATCAGAATAATCCCTGTCAGAAAAATAATTTTGCTCGACCAATAGAATTTCGCCTGCTTTTGGTATCTGGGTAGGTTTGGGCGAGACGACCAATCAGAATAGACGTTGGCTTTGTAGTCAGGCAGACATAACAAAGTCATCCAATCACAAAAAAATCTGAAGGGGGATTTTTGCTGTATCTTGGCTCAGGTACTTTCTTTTTCTTTTTTAAAATAAATACTGAAATGTTACTTACCCAAGCGGTCATTAATTAATAACAGAATTAATTAACTGTCATTGGGAGTTATTCAGAAATTAAAAACAGCGCGTTAAAACGCGTTTAAGGGCGTTTCTGTGCTTGCTAGCTAACGCTATCTGATAGCAACTGGCTAAGCCCGTTAGCTAGCTAGTAACGGCGGTTTGTAGCTAACCGCGCAAATGTCAGCCGAGCTAATCCTCTCCTCGGCGGGAAACCGTTTTCTCGGTTTCTGTGCCAGTGAAACATTCATTAAATATACTTGTAATAAGTGTAGCTAACGTATCGGAGTTTCCCTGCCTGTCACTGTCAGCTAACACGGAGGGTGTGTGTGTGTGTGTGTGTGTGTGTTGTGACTAGCCTGTTAGCAGCTAACATGTAGAGCAGTGTGTGTGTGCGTTAGCCTGTTAGCTCTCAGTAACATGTAGAGCGGGTGTGTGTGTGTGTGTTGTGTAGCAAATGGCAGCACATGACCACCGGCGCTGCGCCCGCTGTAAACACGGCAGGCAGAGCCGACACGGAGAGCGCGGCTGTAAACACCGACACCTCCGGCTAACATCAGCGGGGGTTCGGGGAGGGCACGGCCGGCGGCGGGCTGGGTCTGGCTCCTGCTCCGCGGAAACATGCCTCCCGCTCCGGCTGTACTAGTAATGTTTCACCACACCGTGACAGCCGGCATGTGTCACTACCCGGCAGCCAGCGGGCCTTTTAACCGGCTGTCAGCGCAAAACCGGGCTGAAATCTGAGCTTAACGGCAGCCCTATGTGGTGTTGATGGAGGGGGCAGCTGTGGTCGGGCTGCGGTGTCCCATGATCCGCCGGGCTGAGGGTGTCGTTACCGCCCCAGACCTCATTCACATGACCCCCCCCCGACTGGTTCAAGCTCTGATTCTCCATCAGCACATCCGTCTTTCTATTTTAAACTCTATAAGTCGGTTAAAATCCTGTCTGTCCAGCTGAATAAAGCTCCTGGGGGCACTGACATGTTCTGGTACATGTCCACAGGATCTGTCATTTCTGCTCTGCCCATTCATCGTCTATGGAAGCAGCCCTGCAGTGCATGCTGGCAGAAAAGTGGTGTAATGTTGGCTGCTCTTCAGTTGCATTCTAGGTTTCTTTATGCAAGTCAGGCGCGTAACTTTAACAGTAACTGTTGTCGATCTAGTGGTATGCATCCACAGGATCTGTCATGTCAACGCTCCATGTTGATTGTCTATGTAAGCAGCTGTGTGATGCATTCTGGTAGCAGTGCATTGAGAGAAGTGGCGTAGTGTTGGCTGCTCCTCAGTTACATAAAGTTGCATTCTAGGTGTCTTCATATAAGTCAGTGGTGTAACTTTAGAAGTAACTGTTGTCGATCTAATGGTCGTTTCAATGCTCCCCATCCATTGTCTATGTAAGCAGCCCTATAATGCGTCCGGGTAAAATTGCAGTGTGGGTAGGTGAGTGTTGCACAGAAGTGAGGTGGACACAGGAAGCGACACCATTGCAGGTTTAACTTCAGTTTGGTGACAACTTTGGGGAAGAAGCTGTTCCTGTCTGTTTTCCCTCCCTGAAACTAACCGCTGTTCGCATTCGTCTAAAAGGATGACAGATTCAGCAGCTCCATGGTTTATTTCTCGCCTCAGATGTTTTCAGATGGTTCGGATTTTTGTCATGTCAGTGAAAGTTTCCCGTTTCAGACCAAGCCCACAGCTGGAGTGTTGTTTGGTTCTACAGGTGTTTGCTGTAGGAAGGTGTGGCCTGCACTGGTGTTCTGTTGGAAAGCATCCGTTAATCATCTGTTGTGATGCTGTCTAGGTGTAAAAACAATTCAAACAAAGCTGACAAGCTGTTTGGAAACTTTCTCATGTGACGTAACGCTGGCAAAGGCATTTGAAGTAGCTTTTAACTTAGACTGCCTTTATCTGATCAACGTTATTCTTTCTTTAATGGAAATATTTCCAGACAACTTGAGGCTGCGTTTCTTTTTCCTTTTCAGTGTTGATGTCCTGTTGATTGCTGGTTTCGCTGTGCACATGTGCATGTCCACAGACTCCATGTAGTTCAAATTCAGTTTTAAAACATTTTACCCAAAAAAAGAACTGTTAAATCAGAGTAAACTGTGTTCTATCTGACAGATTTATAGTTTTCTTTTTGTAGCAGCGCGAAAAAGTTATAGCATAATCTGTTTGAATTAATACACCTTACTTCACATCATAATGCCAAATGAAATCATATATTCTGCAGCCCTGACAGTACGACTTCATTAAATTGGTTTTGGTTGTCAATATTTCCTCAGAGGCAGACTGACAGAAAATCAATAGATTTGATAAATAAAAGCTTCTTAGCTTTTCATGTGTAACGATTTTCTTGTTTTTCCAGTTTTCTATAACAGCTTTTGTCATTTGTGAAATGAATAAGAGCATTTTTCACTTTTTCAGACTTTTTATGAACTCACAGTCAATTATTAAAGCACAACAGCTGTCAGTCAGGTAGATGATTGAAGCTTTAAAGGTCTTCTGAGATAAATTTAAAAGAGCCACAAGAGGTTTTCTGTGTTTATACACATTTTAAACATCTTAGCAATTAAAAAAAAACAGTTTAGGTGTTAAATCCTTCTCACATTGGACTCTAACAGGACTACTTCTTCTTAATATTGAACTTCAGATCACATTTTGTTGCTTCTTGTGTTGCTTAGTAGGATTATTGCACATTTGTGTTTTCCGTCTTTTATTTTCAGTTCTTTATATTTCGATGTGCAGCTTCAGTCATTGATTTGCTTGCTTTTGTCTCCACCATCTGATGATTTCTGTCTTTAGTGACAAGCGTCCTTTGTGTGATTATTATGTATTGATTATTTATTCATGTTGAAATACTCATCAATAACTCTAATGATTGCACTTTTCCATGATACATAATGATCACTCTTGTTTTGTACTCTTCAGATTGATTTTAGCACAGATTTGATGTTTACCAGAGTTTGATCTCTGCTTTCTGATAGAAACTAAAGTTTTGAGCTCGGTTCATTTGCTGTTGGTTGTTCTCAGGATTGATTCATCTTTTGGTGATATTTTTCAATCTGTAGATTAATTGGCTTTTAGTATAAAACATTTTAAATCAGTGAAAAATGTTCAAATTTTGTCTTGTTTTGTCCAAAACTTACAGATCTTCAGTAAGATGAAAACCTTAACCCTAGCAAAATAACTGCTGATTAATTTCCTCTTGGTCTGTAATTGTGAAGTTGTTGTGGCTTTAAGTAGCTGATTGTTCCTCAGATTAAAATCTTAACTGACTGACATTATTGGGGTTTTAACCCTCCTGTTGTCTTCATTTACAGGTACCAAAAAATATTGTTTCCTTGTCTGAAAAAAAATCCAAAAATTCTGCAAAAAAATTCCCCACATTTCAGAAAATTTGCAAAACCTTCAGGAAGAAAATTCCAATAATTCCTTAAAAGTTTCCCTTAAAATTTTTTATTTTTTATTTTTTTTAAATCCCCCAAATTTGGCAAGAAAATTCTTGTAAATATTTTCAAGAAATGGGGAAAAATCTTCCAAAAAAAATCCTAAAAATATCTAAAGTGATTCCATATATATCAGTAAAACTTCTAATATTTTCTTAAGAACATTCACATAAAAATCAACCAAAGTCCAGCAAAATTCGCTGGATTTTGGTTGATTTTTTGTGAATGTTCTTAAGAAACATTTTTAACATTTCTTCTTTTCCACAAAAAAAGGTTCAAAGATTTCCAAAAAATGTTGAAAAGGTGGACATCAGAAGTTTCACTGTGGAAATATATATATATATTTTTTCCCACATTTTCAAACTTTAAACCGGGTCGATTTTGACCCACAGGACGACATGAGGGTTAAGTTTGATTCCCTCTTTTACTTTGACTTAGAGCAGTGTCATGATCTTTCTTTTTCCTTGTTGTGTATACATGAATTGTTCTTCCTGTCCGTCCTCAGATGGTGGTTCTCAGCACTGGTTAGTTGGTCCAGATGTCGGAGGACCAGCGGCACCAGCGGGCCGAAGCCTCCCGACGGGGGGAGGGCAGCTTGGAGGCCGGGGAGGGCGACACCGAGCCCAGCATGCTGCTGCAGAAACTCAAGAGCAACATCTCGTAAGTTCAGAGGAGACCATTAAAAAGACAAGAAGCTCAGAGCGGACAAAGTTTCACCTTCACCCTCAGATTGTTCCGTTTGATGCGTTCGTTTGTTTGAGGAAGGAAAACCGAGCAGTTTAAAGACTAAAGTTAACGAAAAGGGAACTTTCCACCTCTGTGGGTTTTTCAGAAGTGGGAATCAATAATTTTCTGGACACTCGCAGGTGTTGAGTACTGGAGAAAAATGAACATCATCGACATTTTTAACTATTTACATTTTTAAACCTCTACAGACATTTTTTCATGCTACTCTGCACATCAGAAAGATATTTCTCCATTCTAAATGAGTTCTCCAACAACTTGCTGACAACTCTGTACCAGTTTTGTGCCATGCTGCATTTATTGTATTGAATTTTTCCTGTTTTTTTCTTTTTTATCACTCAGTCTCTTTCTGGTCGTCTCCTCTCCTAAAGACTTTATTTGTAGTTCAGCTATTTAGAAGCTGAACCTTCCAGCTATGTTACATTAAATGTTTTCTTCAATCTGCCTGTTGTTGCATCTTTTGTATGATCCATTGCATTTAACTGTAATAATTATTCCTCTGTTATTTCAGTAAATCTCTTGCTGCGAAGCTTTGATGCCTGTGTGTCTGAAAACCTTGGCATTATTTTCTAAAGGTTTGACTCTTCAGACGTCTGATAAAGTCAGGTTTCTGATCGGTGTGTTTTCTGTCTTGCAGTAAGAATGTTCAGACCAAAGTGGATCAGATCCTGGTAAGAACTTTTCCCTGAATTTTAAATGGAATCTGCATACTTCACAGATTTTTTTTTTTTTAATGAACTGTTGTGTTCTGTTTCCACAGCAAGATGTGCAGCGTTTCTCTGACAATGACAAGTTGTACCTGTACCTCCAGCTGCCGTCTGGACCCAGCTCTGGAGACAAGAGGTCTGAGATCATCTTACTGAGTTAATATAGCTGCATTTTACAGGTCCAGTATTAAACAGCTAATTTTCTTCAGCTGTCCTGAAATTTTCCTAAATGTCAGCTGCAGTTTACAGGATATATTTAAGAATAGTCCACACAGATTGGTTCTGATTACAAGAGAAATGGTGGAAATGTTGCAGGTACTGACTATCTTCTATAAATACTAGAAAATGATTAATTAAGTGAAAAGTAGTTTATAAACTGCAACACATTTAAACGTCTACTGTCTCTCTATGAGTCATGCCAACTTTGGACTTCCCACCTCCAGTATAGACAGTCAGAAATGGGAATAAAACAGCAGATATTTGACTTAAAGCACGCTGTAGCTTTTTTAAAATACTTGATTTTTACACAGATTATTTCAAACATTTGTTTTCAGGGTGAGAGTTACTGTAATAAATAATATCCAGCTGCTGACTGACACTGAATGTGACGTTTGCTCTCTGCTGTGGTGTGAGCTCCATGGAGAATGATATGAGATGACAACCATCTAGGAAAGTCAGGATCACACCACAGATGTTCCTAGTTTTTTCTCCACTTCCTGTGCAGGACATTCTTGGAAATATCCTGCAGTCTACAGCTAAATATCAGTTGATCTTTTGCAGATTATTGCAAAATACAGGCGTACACACAGAGCCTTACCAAATGTATTCAACAGGAAGGCAGAAATGCCCTTTTTATTGAACTGACTTTTTCTGCACAGCGGCGGAGACTCGAGTTCTTTCAACACAGCCGACCAGCTTCACACCTGTAACTGGATCCGCAGCCACCTGGAGGAGCATTCAGACACCTGCCTGCCCAAACAGGACGTCTATGAGACATACAAGTTAGAGAACACACACTTCACCCCTTAAAGCTGTGCACACAGAGACACGCTCGAACAAACCACTGCCCTCTTTAGAGTAACGTGGACTAGTTGTGCCACTTGCAATCCATTCGCATTTCATATGAGTTTAAAAAATGAAGTTGTTCCTTTGGTATCTGACTTTGCTGTGTATGTAGCGGTGTGTGCTTTTGTGACATACTGTTTGAAAGGTGTGATTGTTGTGATTCCATTAATGAAAACCATTTCCAGATCAAACCACCAAGTCTAAAATCCTAAAATCACTGATAATATTAGTAAAACTATCTGACTCTCTGCCCTCCCTGTCCTCCAGGAGATACTGCGAGAACCTCCAGCATCGTCCTCTGAGCGCCGCCAACTTCGGGAAGATCATCAGAGACATTTTTCCCAACATCAAGGCGAGACGGCTCGGTGGCAGAGGACAGTCCAAATATCCTTTCACCTGCTGGACAGAATGAGTCAGCTGCTGTTTCATTTTTGGTCTTTAACTGCTTCCACACCGTTATAAAACTGTAGTTGTAAATTCCTGAGCCTTGAAAGATCCAGGTCTTTATCAACAGTCACCCAGTGAAACAAAACGTACATTCTGACGCACATTTTTAAAGAAAATTAGCAAGCAAATGACAAATGTATGATGTTAAAAATAGATTGGGAGAATAGTTTTATGTTAGATCGGGGTGTCCAACATGAGGCCCGTGGGCCTAAAGCGGTCCTCCAGAGGGTCCAATCCGGCCCTCAAAGTGTAAAAATTCCAGAGAAGACATTAACTGCAGATTGTAAATTAGTAAAACTATAAATTTCAAATCATTTCTAGACCATGACAAGTTGTTTAGATCAGAAAGTAAAATACTAGATTGTTCTGTTTTTGTTGTTTTGTGTCTCATTTTTGTAATATTTTGTCTTGTTTTTTTTGTTGTTTTGTCTTTTTTTTAATCTGACTTGTCGTTTTGATCATATAGTAAAAACTGGTGCGGACGACTTGAGATCAAGCTGGGCTGAATGTGGAACCTGAACTGAACTGAGTTGGACGCCCCTGTGTTAGATTGTTGAGATAAGAGAATATAAACAGTTAAAATGAATGTGGTTCAGATCGTGAGTCCTGGTTGGCTCCTTAACCTGCCTCGATCATACGTACTGTTACAGCGGCATCAGGAGGAAGACGGTTCTCAACATGCCTCTGCTGCCGAACCTGGACCTGAAGAACGACCCGGTACACACCCAGCACTGCAGTACCGCTGTGTACTACTACAACCAGTACTCAGCCATATTCAGTTACAGCCACAGAACCTTTTACAGCTGTCACACTCTATTTATTTACTTCACAGTTTATGTCTTCATAAATGTAATTTCTAGATTCTCTTTCAGACATGACTCATTAATCGGTTAACTAATTTTGTCTGTAAAATATCAGAAAACTGTGAAAATTGTCCATTTACACGTTTACAAAAGTTTATTCATTTATGACAAAGGACATCTTCACAGATAGATTTGAGAAGCTGGAACCAACAGTATTTTTTACAATTTTCGCTTAAAAAAAGGGTTAAAAATGATTTTCAGTTGCCTTTTTTTAGGGAAAAGCTTTTATTTATGTTTGTATTTAAGTATTATGTGGTGTAATTGGTGTATCTTCAAGATTTGAATTATTAAATAAATGTAGTGAAGTCTGAGGCAGCAGAGTTCTCAGATAAGTTGCCTAAAATCTGCGCTTTGTGAAAGCAATAAAGAGGAACCTGATTCCACTTGTGAGGAACGTGTTTGTGTTCAGTATCACGGCTCATCAGACGATTTGGTTCCTCTTCGTCTCCAGGCGGAGCTCACCGAACTGGTCCAGACCTACAAACAGGAAGTGACGGAGGCGGCGTGCGAGCTGATCTGTGATTGGGCGCAGAAGATCCTGAAGCGCTCGTTCGACACGGTGGTGGAGATCGCTCGCTACCTGATCCAGGAGCACATCGTCAACCCTCGCTGCAGCCAGGCTGAGCTGGTGACCTCTGCAGCGCTCGCAGGTCTGTTAGATTTAGAGCCTGGGAGGAGAGAGGAATGTTTCTGGAAAGCAGGACAGATCATAAAATCCTGTCACTTCATCTCTAAGGTTAAAGGTCCAACTCACAAATCTCTACAGGAACCAAGCAGAAGTGCGATCGGTTGTGACACAATTAGGACGTCGCTTTGCATCTTTGAGGTGTAACTTTGAGTTATTGGAAAAGCACTTTATAAATAAAATTTATTATTATTATTATTATTATTATTATTAATAACTTATTTTGTAAACAGAAATCAGCATAGCGGATGAACAGTACAGGAAGTCCTCGGTTTACGACGTCCTCTACTTACAGCGTTTCATCGTTACATCAGAACTGGTTACGTGGAACTAGTTGACTAACGGAGTGGATGAATACGTCGTCACGGCGCTATCAGACGGCTTTGTTTCCATTCTCTGGTTCTACTCCACCTTGGATTGTGCTACATTCACTAACTTTCTGTCCTTCATTATGGCTCCCAGCGTAAGTCAGACTCTTCTGATGCTTGGAAGAAAAGGAAAGCCGTCTCCATGGAAGTGAAATTAGATAGAATAAAACGCTGGGAACAGGAAGAAACACAGACTAACATGAGTCAAGTTGTAAAAACAGGTCAACATATTGTAGTGACCCTCTGTGATGAATGAGTGAGACTTTATCTGGTTCTCTGCTGGTTTATTGAACCTTCATACAGACTACTGTGGACCGTAGCCAACGCCAGAATAACTAGAAAAACCCCATAACTTAGCTCCAGAATTAGCCTCCGTTCCCAGCTCTCTCTACTGCTGACTCTCAGCCAATCAGAGGTGAACTAACTAAACATGGCATGTTCACTGACATTAGGTAAATCTGGAACTGAACAATAAACATTGAAACCTCAACATCAACAACATGATCAGTCCGTTACAATATTCTGTTATCTTCTAGTAAAATGATTCATACATGCATGAAAGTCGTTGGTATTCAGGACTTTATGAAGAACTGATCGATATCGTGATGCACGGAACGGCTTTGGTTACATTTTCACCGGAGTTCCGACTTGCGGTGAAAATCGACTTACATAGAGCAGTATGAACGAAACTCCAATGTGAGTCGAGGACCTCCTGTATCTGCAAGCGAACCAACATCCTAAAAGAAGCCGCAGGGAGAATAAAGTCAGTGGAAACAGGAGGCAGAGATTTGTTAACCTGTATCCAGGCAACCAGGTGCACAAGTAATCATGTGATCAATGAGTAAATCTGTAGGGAGAATGTGACTCTGGTCATCATATGGAAAAATAGTTCACCCAAGACGGACAAGCTTCATAAAGAGGAGATATTTCTTGGAGAATTAAACATTGTTTTTGTTTGGAATTTTTCTTTTAATTGTCTGTTTTTTAAAAAGTGTCTTTTTGGAAAGTTCTGATGTATTTTTGCCAAGTTTTGGAACGGTAGGACATATTTTGTCAAGAAGGGACACATTGTTGGTATTTGAGGATATATATTGTAAAGAGAACATATTTTGTGAGGACATTTTTGGGGAAAATTAGAACATGTTTGGTAACAGAACAGAAAGAGGGCAATATTTTGGATAGAACACATTTTTGGAAAGTTAGGACATATTTTTTAAGGAGGGGGAGTATTTTTGGCAAATTCGATCATATTTTGTAAAGAAGAGACATATTCTTGAAAAGTTAGAACATATCTTATAGAAAGGGGACATCATTTTAGAAAGTTACGACATCTTTTTAGAAAGTTAGGACATAATTTGCAAAGAGAGGACTTATTTTTGGAGAATTTCGGACCTACTTTGAAAAGAGGGGACTTATCTTGGGAACATGAGGTCATATTTTTGGAAAAAGGACATATTTTGTAAGGTGAGAACAGGTTTGCGTATGTCAGGGACCTATTTTTGAGATTTTCTGGAAAAACTCAGGGTAACTGTGACTCCAACAGATGTGGACGCTGCTTCTGTTAAGAGACGACTGACACCTGTTGTTTGTTTGTGTGTGCAGGAGGTCCGGCTAAAACCCACAAAGTCATCAAGAAGACTCCCGTGATGTCCAAAGCTGACGGCGACGGAGCTGCGGATCAAAAGGTGAGTTTCTGAGCGTTGATCTCTCTGATCGCTGTGTTCTGCTGCTCACTGCTTCTGTCTCTGTGCAGAAGGAATCGGGAGATTCGTCCTCCTCATCCTCGGTGAAGCCGCCTGGAGACAAATCTGCCGGAGCGGCCAAACCTTCCTCACTGGACGCTCCGCCTCCATCCTCCTCCTCCTCTTCCTCCTCGTCTCTGCGTCCTGCGGTAGGTCGACACTTCTAAATTACTTCTGTTTACTTTAAAAAGCTGCTGAGGTGCTTTCAAAACTGTGCACCAGATTTATTTGTTATTTCATATAAATTTGATATTAATGAAACAGATTTTTACAAAAAATATCAGACTCTGAACTAATGATTTGAAAATAACATTAATCATGCATTGCAGTTGCAGCTTCTTTGGGTGTTTACTAAGGAAAAGATCAATCAGTGATATTGATCCTTCTGTCTGCAGGTGGAGGCCTTCATTAAGCAGTTACCCAGAATCCTCCCTCGGAGCTCCCTCCCTGATAAGACCCTCTCTGTGCGCTCCTCTCCGCCCTCGTTGGCTCCCAAAGACGCTTCTGGAGTCGGAGGAGCTTCTGGACCCGGAGGTCCAGCTGCTGCCGCTGCTGCCAGCGGTGGGGGGGTTAAAGTCATCTCCATAGCAACGCTGCCCCAGCAGCAGGGCGGGCCCGTCCCGGTGATGATCCTGCCTCAGAGCTGTCTGTCTTACGACAGGGAGAAGGTGGCCCCGCCTCCTGCTCCTCCACCTCCTCAGCAGCAGCACACCCCTGCAGCCCCCACCTCCGTGGTCCAGAAGGCCCGAGGGAGCGGCAGCAAGCGCCCCCTGGAGGCCGTGACGTCAGGCGGCGGCGCTGTGGGCGGGTCTGGTGGATCTACCTCCAGCGCTCCTCCGGTGAAACGGAAACGAGGACGACCGAGGAAACCTCGCCCTGAAGACTCCCTCCCTGCTCCTCCTGCTGCTCTCCCCCCTCCTCCTCCCCCCACCGCTCCTCCCTCTCACCCTCCCATCATCACCTCCATCACCGGCGGCGTCATCCAGAAGGCCTCCTCCTCCTCCACGTCCTCCTCCTCCCAGCCGGTGCTGGAGCTGGTGCTCCAGGAGCAGCCGGGGCTGGTTCTGAGTCAGCTGCCGACGGACCCGGCCCACCGGCTGGTGGAGCACCGCGGCGTGGTGGTGCAGTGCCAGCCGGGCGGGGCGGCCGAGCCGGACCGCCACGGCAGGCCGCTGCTGCTGTTCCAGAGTCCGGGGAACCCGAGCTGGGAGCTGGCGGCGTCGGGACGGACGCCGATGGTGGAGGTGATCCAGAAAGCGCCCAGACCGAGCAACAACAACAGCAGCGGCGCTCCTCCGCCTGCAGCCCACCTCCACCCACCCGCCCTGCCCCTGCCCACGGTGCACGAGGACCAGGCCGAGGTGGAGATCACGCTGACGCCGGTGGAGGTGCACGTCAGCCCGCCTCCTCCCCCCTCCTCTGCTGCTCCCGTCGCCTCCCCGTCTGTCTCCTCCGCCTTAGCGGTGAAGATGGACGAGGAGGGAGGAGAGAGCAGCACCTCCTCCAACAGGGAGGGACTCTAGTGTTTTTATCAGCTTTACCTCGCCTGCAGTAAACCCTCCCCCTCGCCTCTCCTCTTCCCTGTTGGTGGAAATCCCAGATTGGCGTTGGCAGATAGCCAATCGAGGAGGATAAATGAAGCCAAAACGTCGCCACGCTGTCCTTCATCGGCTCCATCGCCGTGGAAACAGACTGGACGCTGTTAACCTGCATGTGTGTCTGTGTGTGTGTCGCCTGCAGCTCCTCACCGTCCTCCTCCTTCCTTCACTGCTTCCTCCTCGCCTCCTCCTGTCTTTGGTCGTCCGCTGCTTCGCTTCACATCAGAAAATAACACAGATAAAGAAAAGATGAAGGAAGGAGGGGAGAGGAGGAACAGTGAGTTCAGTGTTGGATCAGGTGGAGTCGGGAGATACAGTAGGTACTTACGGGTCAGAGCCTTGTGAAGGTTCTCTGTGCTAAATATGAAAAACCTCTTTAACGGAGCGCAGCGTCGATTCACCTCCACCTCGCTGGAACATCAGCCAAACAGAAACGCAGTGAAGGTGAACCGACGCTCGGCTCCTCTGTTCTAAACAGCTTTGTGTTTTTATCTGTGTCGGTTTCGTGTTTCTGATCGTGTGTGTGTTCGAGAGAGAAAGAGAGAAAAATCTAAATCACTCTAAATATCATATCCTGTAAAATGAGCCATCTCATATAGAATTAGATACACAGAAATGAGACTTTATTTATTGCTCCGGGCTTTTATTTGGCAAAAAACATTTGCTGGTCAACAACAGTAAATCGGAAATTATAAAATGATTTTACTTAAAATTGAGCAAAGACTCAAAAACACCGAATTGTTGGGTCTGTTTGTCCAATCAGCAGGACTTGGGTATCCTTTGAAATACTTATTACTTGGAATTCTTCTTTTTTTATCTTTTAAAATAATTTGAACTCTAACATTGATCGTAAATTGTTATTTTACCATTTATATTCACCAACAAGACTGTAAGATGCTTCCAAGTTATTTCAGTTTGAGCTGCAGGAGGAAAAAGCACTAAATTTAAGTTTCCTCCTGTCGCTCTTCCATCTCCATTCTTTTCTAGACTTGATCTGAGATTTTAACCCTCAAATTCCTCTATCTAACCAGTCTTTGTGGCTTTAAATAGTTTCAATTCAGGACCTTTTATTTATCACAAACAAAAGGTCTGGAATTGAGAATATTTAAAGCAACACAGACTGGTTAGATGGAGGAATTTGAGGGTTAAAATCTTGAATGAAGCCACAAATTGTTTTGGACCTGTAGCTTTTTTAGGTCTAGAAAAGAAGGGAGATGGAAGAGCGACAGGAGGGAGCTTAAGTTCTCTGTTTTTTCCTCCAGTTTTCTGCCTCCTGCAGCTTAAACTGGGGGAAAAACAGAATTTAACTTTCCTCCTGTACCTTTAATCAATTTTAAATATTCTCTCATGATCGGTTAAAGATCTGGCTTAAAACATGAGCTAGATTTTATTTCTGAAAGCAGATTCTGAATCCACCCAGATGCTGTGATACCCGGTCCTGATGATCCTAACCAGACCTGACAGCGTCTAAAACACCTTTCAATCAGCCAAACCCACTGGGAGACAAATGTGAGTTACTATGGAGATGATTTGTGTCGCTGTGCTGGTCTGATGAGCTGAACCCGACCAGAGTTCATCTTTCAGCTCAGATACAAAGAGCAAAGCACAAAGTTAGCCGCCACGTAGCGCTAACACACACTAACATGCAGTAAACCTCAGTGTTTGTGTAGAATTAGCTCCTGTAGCGCCTCGGATAGCCTGGTAGCCGGCTTAGCTGTCGTTGTTTGTCGCCATGCGCCCTTTGCACTAATTTCTACCACCTTTTCATGACGATGCCACATCAGCAATGTGACACGACCACGTTGACGTCCCTCCGCCTCGTCCTCAGATCGGTTCTTTACTCAAAACAAGTCTGAAAAGTAGAAATTTCTTCTCGAAATAAATCACTCTATTTTAGTTTTCATGAATTTGAATTCACGCCCTGATCTGCGTTTAGTGTCAAATACCTGCGTTTATTCTGGAAGAGGTCATTAAAAGCTGTCCCTTCAGTGGAAGTCAAAGCTTAAACAACTAATTGATTTATTGATTGATTAGCAGATGATCAGCGTTGACTGTGAAGCTTTAAGAAATGACAATGGATGTATAAAAAATCCAGATATTGTTGAAATTAATTAATATTACGAATAATTTGCATTGAATTGCAGTTTGTCTTCACAGTTAATATTCTGATTATTTTGAGTGTTTTATTACATCAAATGGTAAAAAAATAGATTTTATTATTCTGATTATTTTTTAAGTGTTTTGTTCCATCAAATGGTAAAAAGTGTGATTCCAATATTTTGTTGAAATATTTATTAATTCAAAAATGAAACGATTCGTTATCAGAATAGTTGACTGATTTTCTGTCGGTCAGCTAAATAGTTTCTTATCTAAACAGAAAATGAGCCTGCAACGATTTAGCTGAGTTACTGAACTATTAAATACATTTTTAAGATATAAAAAGCGAAATACTCACTCTCAAAAGTGAGAATTTGTGTGTTTTCATGGTCTTACATGACTGTAAATGTAGTACTTAGTTTGCAACGTTGTTACACAAAACATTTGTCGGGTTTAATCCAGATGCTGTGACAGTTGTTTTTCATTGACTAAATAATCAGTCAGTTAATCCAGATAATATTTAGAAGTAAAATATTCTTAAATAGGTTGCAGCCCTATGAAGTAATGTGAATTTAAGTCGTAGCTGAGAAGCAGCAGGACCTCCTTCTTCTTCTTCTCTGTTGGTTGCTGACGGAGGCGTTTGGTTCTGCGTCGTCATGGAAATGTCACATTGCTGAGGTTTTCTTCTTTGCCTCTGCTGAACGGCGTCCCGCTCCACGCGAGGACGCCTTCTTCATCGTTGGTGCTACAGACGGCAGGACGTGTCCTCGCTGTGTCCTCCTGTATAAAGCCCTGTCTGCTGGTGTGAATGAGTGTGTGTTGTCGTTTCCCTCCGTCCTGTGACAACGAGCGCTTCGGGTCAGTTAAAGGGACGCTCAAAAATTCTGACTGTTAAAACATTGCATGATGGGAACGTGAGCTATAGCACTTTGCAGTTTGGTCTAAAGGCTCGCCCACAATGTGTAATTAAAGGAGCACCAGGAAAGCTGGAAGCCGTTTTTTATGTGAAGTGCCAAAACGTTTCCACCTGGTGGAAAAACACAACGGAGTCCCTTTAACCGCCGAGCCTCCGCTCTGTTCAGACAGAACTAATGTTGCACTGTTGAATCTAAAACAAGAGGAAGTGTGTGTATGTTATGGATTTATTGTTATATGCATTGAAAACATACATTGACGAATATTTATGAGTGATGTAAACATTCTGCTTTATGCTTGCACTCGGCGAGAAGCTGACCAGCCGCGTCGGCTTTATTTTTTATGGCAGAAATTTGGTCAAAATAATAATAATAATCCTTGTTTAAAGTGATGAGCAGAGAGTTTAGCAGTATGAATAAAATACATTGTGTTATATTAACGTCACAGTAACTGGAGGGACGAGCTGGTCGAAGCAACATTTCACTTTGTTGGGTGTTTTTATTTACAGCAACCAGAAGGAAGTGTTTACTGGAGTCCAGTGACTTTAGTCAGACCCCAAAACCTGTAGATTAAAACTTACATGTGCAGAAAATCAGCGTTTAATTTTCTTGAATCCACGTTGATTCAGTCCAGCAGCAGCCAAGCAGGATCTAAATGTTTGTCAAGGCTTCAGGACTTGGACTTCACTGGTTCTTGATGGGACTTTGGGACTTGATTTGAAACTGGTTTTTAACTTGTTACTTCTGACATTGGAGAAGTTGTTTAAGTTTCTGCTAGACAACAGAGCTGGTGTTTAGCTTGATCTGGTTAAACTTGGACTCAGTCTGAAACCTGCTGGTCTCAACTTGGGACTTGTTGGTTTTGATTCCAGCATAACTCCAGCTTTGTTAGTCTTAGCTTGAGACTTGGTGATTGACTTGCTGTTAGGACTGTTTAATGATACGACAATCTCTGTTTGAACTTGGCTCTGGACTTGCTGGTCTTGACTGATGAGAGGACCTGATTTTGGTGGTCTTAAACTGGCACTTGTTGGTCCTAACTTAGGACTAGGTGATTGTGACTCGGGACTTGGCGATGCTGACTCCATAGTTGGTAGTCCTGACTTGGTAGTTGATGATCTTGGAAGCTCTCTGAGGCCTGAATGCTTCCAGGTTCCTACTGGTCTGAACCAACTCTCCGGACATTTCCTGCCAGGTTGTCCAACAAGTTGCTGTCACTCAACATCGTTCTCATGACTGGGAGACAGATTCCAGATGCTTTTATTTTGGTGAGAAGGTGCGGTGATGTCCGTCACTGGTACAGAAACGCTCCGTAGACGATACTGGACTCGGGTTTGATCTAAGACCTGTCCTTAAAGTGAAATGTTGCTTTTGGGGGTCTACAGTTAATGTAAAAATTTCAGACAGCTGTTTCCCCCTGTAGGATCTGCTGGATGAAACTGGACTGAACTGGTCAAACTGGGAAATCTGACAAAAATCTAGAAGTAGTTTGAAAAGGGTTTGGTTGGATTTGGGGGTCATGAGGACTCACTTTGGACCATCTGCAATGTTTCCTGTGGACAAAGGTTGGAAAAAAAGACTTTTGTGGAGATGAAACCCGGTTTTGTCCAGTTTGGCTTTGTAACTGGGTGCACTGGGCCTTCTGGACATCGACAGTTTTCTTTAGTTGCTCTAGAAATATTTGGAACGAGAAGATCTGAAAAAAGATTTATGAAAACTCCTAGGCAAAACTCTACCAGTCTGGTTCAGAAACTGGAAGAATCTGCAAGTTCAGGATTGTTTTTTAAGTCATGTTCACGAAATGGTTCAGAGCAAGTCATTGATGGAGACTGGTCCTCGGTTTGACTCTAAACTGGTCTAACTGGGCCAGTAAAACATGGAGAGTTCCCTTCAGGATGCTTGTGAACATTTAGAGAATTGATCTGATCGCAGTAACTGGACGTGTGCAGTGAAGTTACTGAAAGAGTTTGGGAGATGGTTCGTCCCGGCGTGTTTTAGTTGGGACTTTGGCCGGAATGAATAAATCCCTAAAGAAACTGAAAGACTAGCTGCGTTGTGAAAACTGGGAAATGAAAACAGCGAGTTGCTGCTATAAACTCCAGTTTTTGGCTCGGTTAGTCCCTAAACTAGAACAACTGGATGAGGATTTTCAGTTGTTTGATCACTTGGAATAAGCCTGAACAGTCGGTAGCTCTCTGAAGGTGACGATCCAGAAGGACAGGAAGTCTTATGAAGGCTCAGATCTGTTGGGTCGACTGGTAGAACCAGACATCTGGAGTTTCCTGTAGAACCTGTTACAACATCAGCAAAAGTCAACAGAACTATGACAGTTGAGACCTAAAAAATGATTCGGAACAAGTCAGTGAAGGCAATAAACCTTCCAGTTTGGTCCAGTTTGGTCCAGTTTGGCCCAGTTTGGTCCAGTTTGGTAAACTGGATATCAAGGTTGGGGTGTCTGTGGGAATCTTTCACTGTGGAGCCGAGGTGCTCAAACAAACAAACACAAACGGGTTAGATAATCAAAGATAAAGGATCGAGATTCGGGTAGCGGTGAGTCGACCTGAAGGATCAGACTCCATGACACAACGTTCTCTGATGTCACTTCCTGTTGTGGATCTGTTTAAAGGTGCCATTGGTTTTTTACTTCAACTTCTCAAGTAGTTGGTAGAATGACTAAATAAATGTTTCTAAAACAGTTTAAATGATGCAGAGCAGCTTTGAACGTCGTTCATTCACCTCCAGACTCATCCAAGACTTTTGGAATGAAAATTCCTCTTCTTCCTTTTAAAGGCTCCTCATGTAGGTCCAATGATATTTAGAAGGTCAGTCAGATCAGCTGTGAATTCCAACAAGGGAAATAAAATCCAAAATATATAATATTCAGTCAACCTTTATTTAAACCTTCAGAAGAATATTAATAATAAAATGATAAATAACAGCTTAACCCTGTAAAACCCACTGTTGCAAAAATACATCAGTTTTATTTTTTCTTATTTTCTACTTTATATGTATGTGTGTGTGTATATATATGTATATATATATATATATATATATATATATATATATATATATATATATATATATATATATATACACATATACATATTTGGAAAAAATATCATTATAATTAATATTATTTTTAGTGTGTCCAAACTTGACTGATAGTGTATATATAATTATTATTTATTTGTTTTAGTTTTATTTATTTTATTACTTCATTTTTTTGCTCATTCTTTTCTATATTTGGGTCTCCAGGCTTAATATGATGATAAACATTTAAAATAATCTGATGAATAATTAAAGTCATCAGTATTTATTTATCTAGCAGAGATTAAAACAGATGCCGACAAAATAAGAGATTTAAAAGTAGTGAAGAATAATCTGGATTTTTCTGGATAATATCTGAATAAATATCTGGATCCAGTTTAATTTACTTCATAAACATTTTCTAGTTAAATATATTAATTTGGTGAAGTATTATTGTGTTTCTTAAATTCACTGATAACTTATTAACAGCAAAACATTTCTTTAAAACTCTCAGTTCCCCTGTCACTGTGTTCATTTGTCCCTAATATAAAATATTTGCAAATTTAAACACTTTACAGATATAATTTCACATGACTTACCTCCTACAGGTGAAGGTCCAGAGGATAAATCAGACCCTTAATGGACGAACAGTTGGAATAATTCTGTAAAAATAAGACATAAAACCAAGTAGTTTGGTAAAATCCATTGATCAGAGTTAAAATAATGTGCAGATTTACAAAAAACAGCAACAACTGAGCACTTAATAGTAAACATGTTGGATCTGCTGAGCGTCTGCAGCTGATTGGACGACGGTGACGAGATGACGAGGCGTTGGAGCTGATCCTGGTCGACCCTGCAGTTGATGTGATGGAGGTGTGAAGTGATCATAGCTGTGATCGCTGCCATGGACCCACTCAGGCTTTATCTCCTGAACAAACGCTGGTTTCTGTGGAGGAGAGAGGTGTTTTTGTGTTGTTTTTCCTGGGTTTCTGTCCTGCTGAGTGGGACCGTGGCAGCGACCTGCAGCGTTTGAAGCTTCTTGCTGCCGTTTGTTCCCTCAGTGTTTGTTTCTGTTGTCGCTGTGTGTCTTTGCTGTTCCAGACGGTTGTACAGACGTTGATGTGCAGATTTTCTTCTTCTTCCTGTTGCTATGACGATGTTTTTAACTCTCCTTTCTTTGTGGAAGGCGCCGCCGGCTTCCTGCATGGTTCCCCTCGTGTGTTCGTCTGGTTTTTCTATATTCTCGCCTCTAAACGTTTGTTTTCTGTTCACCTGTGACCTGCTGGCTTCGTGTTTGTTTTTCTTTTGCACTTTACGCTAAAAAAAAAAAATGGAAGGCGGGAGGCGGAAACGTCAACCCTCCCTGGTTTGGTTTGAAAATAATCAGTGAGACGCACCTTTACTTTTCCCTCTTAGTTGTGTTTGTTTGTTGTGAAGAGAAACAGAAGAGTGACGGAGGACAGAAGCCAGAACATTAATGTGAATCTATTTTCCTACATCGACGGAATAAAAGACGTGACGTTCACTCGTTCTCTTGTCTCTTCTTTCTGCTGAACTTTTGCTTTTATCTTTGTTTCCTTTTCTTCCTCCTGCTTTCTGTATTTCCTGTTTTTATTTTAATATTCAGGACATCCCAAAGGTCTGAAATCACCAAAGAAGCTTCTTCTGTTTGGTACTTATTTCAAATTAAATCCAAACTGCTTCATCTCAAGTGATTATCTTCAGTTTAACGAAATGAATCCCTGAAATATGTCGATAAACATCAGTGTCCCGTAGAAACCTTCAGCCGAGCCAGGACTTGACAAAAAACACAAGCAAACAAAACAAAACAACGATAATGTGGCACAAAGTGACCAAAATGCAACCCAGGATAACCTCAAACATTTGTTAAATGACCAAAATTATCTGCAAACAACCAGAAAACTACATAAAATTAACTAAATTATGTGTAAATGGCCACAAATGTGACATGAAATGGCTACAAAAATACATTAGATGACTAAAATTAAATCCAAACGACTGCAAAATGATATAAAATTAACAAAATTTGAGGCAAACCAACCACAAAAACATGTGAAACGTCAAAAATACGATGCAAACCAACCACGAAAAGATACAAAATGACCACAAAAACATGTAAAATAACCAAAATCTAAAACAAATGACTGTAAAAATACATAAAACAAATGCGAATGACTAGAAGAAGAGGGAAATAATGCAAAACAGATTGCAGAATGACCACAAGCAACATACAAAACGCATAAAAAAAGACCAAAAATCACATGCAAACACCTCATTAAAGGCGTTTAATTCCTGAACTCTGATGCAAAATGACCACAGAGATGGAAAATGACTACAATTTAATGCGAATCATCTACAAAAATCTTTCAGAGAACTTCTGCTGATGAATTTTGTTTTCTTTCTTTTTAAAAAAAAAAAAAAAAAAATTCTGTATGTGATGAAGCTGCTTTTCTATCTGAGAGCCGTTCTGATGCTTTGCTCAGTTTGGGCTTTAGATAAAACTGATCCAGTTTCCACAAACTATTTAGACCTTCTGTGTCGTCATGGTGTGAAAAAAGCTGCAGGTTTAGTTGAACGAACCTCTGATGAGTTGATTAAATCCAGCTGAGTCTGGATACTTCGAGAAAATAAAAGCTTCTGTACACAGGAGTTAACATGTTCAGTTTGAGTCTGAAATATTTCTTCTTCAGTCTAAAGATCAGAACTTATCTTCCTAAATGTTTCTGTTTATTTCCAGGTTTACAGGAAAATATCTCAGATCCTTAAAGTCCTCTCAAACTTTTCCACCTCGCTGTTCCTGCTTCCCTTTTACCCTCCTCCATTCCACCTTTATTTTCTGTCATTTCTTTCCTTTTTTCTTTAATTTTACTGTCTCTTCATTTACTGTTTCCCCTTCCCTCCTTTGTTTTCTGTTTTTATCCTCCTCTTTCCTTCCTGTCAGCCACTTGGAGGCGCTTTGCTCTGATGTTTGAATCAGTTTAGGCTTTAAAACCTCGTTTTCACCTTTTGTCGCTTTAAATTGTAGAGACTGAAGTTATACATAATGAGACAGATTAAAGGTACAACTAAAACAATGAACAAATATAACAATCAATTATTTTGCAGAAATAATGATGAGTTAAATAAAGAATCATCCAGCAGTTCTAACAGGAAGTAGTTTAATCCATAAATCTGGCTGTAGCTGTGTATAAAAAGTTGCTCAGAGTGTTTATTGAAGGTTTGGCTGATGAGGAGCTGAGTGGGAGGACGGCTGGAGTATTTTAGTCCAAACGGAAACAGAACCAAAACCAGCTGGACTGTCAACGTAATGACAAACACCCTGGACACGATGCAGCCGTCTCTTCAAAAGGAAAGCTTCAAGACTGAGAAGGAAATCATGGAAAACAATTCTCATCACAGCAGCTCAGATTCTTCACAAAGAATCCTAAAAATATTTAATAAACCATCAAAGAAGTAGAAAAATATTCACACCTTGGAGGGTGAAACCAGAATGGATTTAAGTTTCTGAAGAAATGCTCTCAGATGAATCAAAATGAAATGCAACTTATTAGTTTGTGGTCTTTTTGGGTCACATTTTCGTCACTTTTGTGGGCAAAAGTGTGACACTTATGAGACCACAAAATGCTGTAAAACTATCACAGTAACCCACCACAAAAAGAAGTAACACAACTATTATCAAGTGCAAACAACCACAGAGATGCAAAATGACTAAATGTTGACACAAAGCAACCATAAAAAACACACAAAAAGTTTTAAAACAATTAAAATGTGATGCAAAATGACTGCCAAAAGATGTACAATAACTGTTGAGCTGAATCTCAGGAAATGGAACTAAATACTACACTTCCCAGAATGCACCGGCAGCAGCAAAGAGGTGCTTGACACCTGATCAGTGATTACTGATTTAAAGCACCTGGGAAGGACTGGGGGAAGCTCAGTCATTCAGCCAAACAATCTTCAGAAGAGAAAGACACGAGGAAAGAACAAAGAAGATGTAAGTCCACTCATGGATTCAGTCCAAAGATGCCAATGGTTGGTAAAATGATTATTTGCTTTCTTGGTGATTTTAAATGTTTCTTGATATGGCCAAGTTTATGTTAACTGCTCACTGTGTGATTGGTTACTGAAAGCCTGCAGCATTTGCTCCATTTTTATGTCAAACGAGTTTGAATTAAGATGTTTCATTTTGAGTCGAAGTAACTTTACTAAAATGTTGGTTATTCTTTATTTGGTTTAAAAAGGTTGAGGTGATTGATTCATTTAAATGGTTAAGTGACTAATATGTCAACTTTCTGGTTCTGTGTTTGATGGTGTGAACTTTGTTTCTCTGTCTTTAAAGGTTTACAACCTATTGAAATATCACCGACCAACTAATGGGAAAATAAAAGTTTGAGTTGGAAATTTCAATTGAGTTGCCCTCGCTTCCTTTGGAGGGAAAGAGAGGTGGACTTGACAATAACCAAAATGTCAATGTAAATAACCACAAACATGTAAAACAACCAAAATGTGACACAAAACAAGCACAAAAATATGTAAAACAAGCAATATTAAATACAACTACCTGCAGAAAGATGTAAAACGATCAACATTTTCTATTTAATATATTTTATTTATACAGGACCTAATGATAATAAATTACACGAATAATTGGCTAGATTACCAATCAAAGAAACTAGGCAGTTTTTGAATCTGCTCTGTGCTTTTATTTTGTAAACCGCTACCGGAAGTCGCGGACGTTTCAAGCTGCGGCACTTGACGGACGTTGCGTCACTGCTGCTTTAAAGCAGGCAGCGTCGAGCCGAGCCCCAAACCCGGAGCAGATGGACCGCTTCCGAGCCTGAAAACCCGCACCGAGACCCGGATTAAAGGCGTGGACTGGACCCGGCCGCTCCCGGGACGAGAACCGGACTAAAACCCCGAGTACGGGAGCTTTTCCAGCGGAGTGAGGACGCGTCGGTCCCCGGGTAGGTAGGTCCCCCTCCTTCGGGTTTCCTTCGTTCCGTTTTTTTGCTTCGTTCCGTTCGTTCGGTGGAGCTAGCCGTTAGCCGTTAGCTGTCAGCCGTTAGCTGCTGCCGTCGGTGCTCCTGTGTTAAATCCCCGGGCCGTGGGCCTGTTGCTGCCCGGCTCTCCTCCTCCTTCCTCCGGTTTGTTTTCATCAGGAGGGAGCGGCTCTCCTCCTCCTCCTCCTGCTGCTGTATTAGCTGTACAGGGAGCTAGAACGGCTCCATAACGTTAATATTAGCGTCTGCACTAACGCTGCAGTATTTTCTAGCATATTACCCTTAAATATGTTTACATTATGTCTATATAATCCGTCCAATATCCCTCCTGTATGTCCTCAAAGCCACAACTTTATCTTTACAGCATCTATAATAACTCCACAGTATCTCTACAGTCAGCTATATTATCATTATAACAGCTCAATATAACTAATACTATCCTCTGTAATGGCTTATCTCTAAAGTAATACCTCAGCATCCTACCAAAAAGATGTATATCAACCATAAATGACTACTAAGGTGTAAGATGACCAGCATTAAATGCAAATACCCAGAAAAAGATGTTTATCGACTAAGATGTGACACAGAATGATCACAGATGTGAAACGAACAAGATGCAAAGCAGTCGCATAAAGCCACCAGAAAGTGACGCAAACCAAACACAAAAGCGTGTACAATAATCAGAACATAACCCAAAATCACCACCAAAAGAAGTAAAACTACTAAAATGAGATTGTTAATGACCACAAACGCATAAAACGAACAAGATTAAAAGCACAGAAAGATGTTAAATAATCTAAATGTAGCCCAAACTTACCACAAAAACCTGTAAAAATGATCAAAATATAACCCTAAAGTACCACCAAAAGATGTAAAATAACCAAAATGTGACACAGAATGACCACAGAGACATGAAACGAACAAGACTTAAACCGAGCAGTCACATTAGGATGCAAAACAACCAGAATGTGACGCAAACCAAACACAAAAACGTGTAAATTATAAAAAATATGAACCAAAATTAGCACCAAATGATCTAGAACAACTCAAATGTGTTCGTAAATGACCACAAGATGTAAAATGAGCAAGATTAACAGCAAAAGGAAGATGCAAAACAACCAGAATGTGACGCAAACCAAAAAACACGTGTAAAATAATCAAAATATAACCCAAAAATACCACGATAAGAAGTAAAACTACTAAAATGGCATTGTTAATGACCACAAACACATAAAACGAACAAGATTAAAAGCAACAGCCACAGAAAGATGTTATATAATCTAAATGTAACCCAAATTTACCACAAAAATCTGTAAAAATAATGAAAGTATAACCCAAACTTGCCACTAAAAGATGTCAGATAACCAGTATGTGATCCTAAATGACCACCAAGATATAAAATGAACAAGATTAAAGTAGACAGCCTCTGAAAAATGTCAAAAATAAACTATACAATGCGACCCAACCAGAAAAACCTGTAAAGAAATCGAAGTATAATCCAAAATTACCACCAAAAGATGTAAAATAACCTAAAGATGATGTTAAGTGACCATGAAGATGTAAAACAAACAAGATTAAAAGCAAAAGGAAGACATAAACAACCAGAATGTGATGCAAACCAACCACAAAAACCTGTAAATTAATCAAGAGATAATCTAAAATAACCCGTGTGACGCTAAACAGCCACAGGTAGAATTAACGCAATCAGAATGAAATCCAAACACACACATGTGAAATGATCGATGATCTACGTTATCTCAATAAAATATACCCATTAGCTCTTTAATATCTTTATTATGTTTCTGTAGTTTTACATATTTATCTCTGCAGCCTATCAGAACTCTGCAAATTTATATTACCTCATCTACTGTTTGTAATGTCTTAAATATTGAAATAACAGCTTTACAACAGTTCTGTCATCTCTAATATAGCTCTAATACGTCCGCTATATCTCACAATATAATAATTGTTTAGTATTATGTAATATCTGGAGGACATTTGTTGTTTTTTTTGTATATTTTCACATATAAAACAATAAGAAGAAACGGCAGAAAAATGGACAGAAACGAGACAAGAAGTGACAAACGTGAGAAACCAAACGACAAAAAAAGTAGACAGACAACACAAGTGAGACAAAAAAAACACAAAACGACAAAAGGAAGACACAAAATGACAAGAAATTAGAAAAACATGGAACAAAACAAAAACTGTCAAAAAATTGGACAAAAAAGTTAGTGACAAAAAATGGACAAACTACAAAAACAAGACAAAAAAATTATATATATGAGAAATGACATACTATGACAAAAATGAGACACAAAACAACATGAAACAAAACAGAAGAGACTAAATATTAGACAAAAAAAACCTTACTAAGCGACAAAAAAATGACAAACGAGAAAGAAAACAACAAAAACATGAGATGGACAAACAAAAGTCAGACCAAAAAACAACAAAAACAAGACAAAATATTACAAAAATGAGACACAAAAGAACAATGAACAATCTAGTATTTTACTTTCTGATCCAAACAACTTGTCATGGTCTAGAAATGATTTTAAATATATAGTTTTACTAATTTACAATCTGCAGTTAATGTCTTCTCTGTAATTTTTAGACTTTGAGGGCCGGATTGGACCCTCTGGAGGACCACTTTTGGCCCGCGGGCCTCATGTTGGACACCTCTGAGCTAAATGATGCAACTGTTTAACATTGTGTTGTTGCTGTGAGCTTCTGTTTGTGCTGTAAACTCTGCTCAGCTGAGATGTTCTCCTGATGAACTTCACACTTTGGCCTGAACACGTCGAACCTCCATCAGTCAGACAGACGCTGCGTTCACTGACAGTCGGTTCAAACCAGCTCCCCTCAACTCTCTGCTGCTTCGCTTCTGTTTCTGCTCAAATCAGAATTTTGGAAAATATTCAGAAACTTTTATTCAAGTTTCTCCGTTGCAACCTCAAGAATGTGATACATGGGAAAGATAAACTTTAGCTAGACTTTAACAGTAATTAGTTTATTCATCTGTTACTTGGTTTAGATTTTCATGTCCAGCGTTCGTCAGAGTTCTTCTTTTACCACATAATGATGTAAAATGACCAAAATTAAATGCAACTTATTAGGTTGTGGTCTTTTTGTGTCACATTTTGGTTGGTTTTGTGATCAATTGATTGTAAATTGGAAAAACTATAAATTTAAAATAATTTCTAGACCAGGACAAGTTGTTTTGATCAGAAAGTAAAATACTAGATTGTTCATTGTTCTGTTGTCGTTTTGTTTTATGCTTTTGTCATTTTGTGTCTTGTCATTTGTCTATTTTTGTTGTCACTTTTTTGTTTTGTGTCGTTTTTCTCATTTTTTTGTTATTTTGTTTCTTGCTTTTGTCATTTTGCGTCTGATTTTTCTAATGTTTTGTGTTTTTGTTGGGGTTTTTTTTGTCTTTTCTTTTTGTCATTGTGATCCTCCAGTAAATCCTCTGTGGTTCACTTCCAGGTGACTAAATGTTGTGTTCCTTTGTCGACACTCTGTGATCTGGAAGTTGTAATGTGGAAATGATCAACTGAAGCTGAATGTTGATGAAACTTAACTTATTTTTCTTTATAAATTTCAGGTTGTTCATGATGTTTAGTAAAAAGGTAATTCCTGAAATGTGAACGTTTTTACACTAAAACAAAGGAACCATTAGGAGTTGTAGTTATTTCTAGGTTATTATGCTGTGGTTCTACTGGTCCGGTCCACTGGAGCTTAGACTGGGATGAATGTGGAACCTGGACTAAGATGAGTTTGACTCTCCTGATCTAATCTATTAAACACTACAAACTCCTCCGTCCACATTAAAACTGTCCTGCAGGAGAGAACACCAGCGAAGAAGAAACCAGCCATACACTATTCCTGTTTCCATCGCAGCTTCAGTTTCGGTTTTAAATTGCAGTTTTGTCTCAGAACCAGACATGTCATTGATCGATCGGTGAGTCGTTGATATCGGTGTGAAGTCGACGTACTGATTCTCCACAGTTCAGATGTGTTTTTTGTTCCAGCAGCAGATTTAAATCTCGGAGCAAAGCAGAAACAGCTGCATGTTTTTAATCTGCTCCGATTGAAACGTGACAGCACACACTCCCTCTGTAAACACCGTCTCCATGGCAACGTGTGTGTGTGTGCATGCGTCCTCCACATCTGGAAGCCATCACACACACCAACACCCACTCTATCTCCGCAGTGTGATGACATCATGCTCAGCTGTGTGCGATCAGCGTCTCCTCTTCACATGGCGTTGATAATGATGTCACCGCCATGATGTCATCAGGGGGATTTTGGTCCTTGTTAAAATCTGCAATAGTTTCGGTCGTCAGCAGTTTTGAGCTGAAGCAGCTCAGATGTTTGGTCCATGCCGATGGTGCGTTCAGGACGTCGCTTCTTCGGTAATTTAACCCTTTGATGCGTAGGAGATACCCATTTTCCATTGGATTTGGGTCACTTTTGACCCAGGTTATGCATCAAAGGGTTAAGAGGAAAAAACAAACGGCTGCATTTCCTCAAAGCTGCTCCTCTTGTTTCTTCCAAGAAATCAGATTTCAGATTTTTCTAAATCTTGTATCTTCAATGCAAACAACATGCACGAACTGACGAGTCTTTTTGTCTGGAGTCACAGACGAGTCAGTGTGGGAGCATCATCATGGAAACGGGACCTTTTTTATTTTAATATCTCGCCATGGAAACAGACCCTTTTATTAAAACACTGTTAGAGAAACTGCCTTTTTGTAATGGTCATCATCATGGAAACAGAACTTTTCATTCACCTCCTAACACCTGAACTTTGGTTGGGCTGAATTTTAGATTTTTTTTCCAGATATTTGGGATGAGGAGCAATAAATATAATGATTGGATAATATCTGATTATTATGTTCATTGTAGTTATATTATGTTAATATTAAATTTATATTATTATTATTAATAATATTATAATTATTATTATTAATATTACAATACACTCTTTTTGAAAAACAAATGATGTCCACATGTGCCAGGTCCTAGAGGACACAGAACCTTTTATTAAAAACACTGTTACGGAAACAACACCTTTTATCATAGCATTGTCATAGAAACGGCCTTTTTGTAATCACCATCGTCATGGAAACAGAACCTTGCATCAAATGAATCGTCATGGAAATGGTACCTCCTATAAATTACCTCCTAATTTTAAAAGGTTTTTTAATAGAAATATCTCGCCATGGAAACGGTACCTTTTATTAAAGCATTGTCCTAGAATCAGCCTTTTTGTAATAATCATCGTCATGGAAACAGAACCTTCAATCAAATGAATCGTCATGGAAACGGTACCTCTCATAGGGAGCGTCATGATGACAGAAAGGAAAACAGAATCGTTCATGAAAAACATCGTCGTGGAAATAAATCCTTTTCACTAAAAGCTTCGTAATAGAAGCTTTTTTAAAATCATTTTAATGGAAACACAAACTTACAGGAAAAAAAAAGCATCATCACAGAAAAAAAACCCCTTTTTTAAAATAAGCATCATCATAGAAATACACCTTTTTTAAAAAAAATTCATCATCATGGAAATGGAACCTTTTATGAAAGCGTTGTCATGGTAACGGAACAGAGGTGAGTGCCAGTAGGTTGATGATGCGAGAACGAGGAGAGGAAACATGAAGCTGGTTGAAAATAGAAGCAGGACGCCTCCTGCTGCAGTCAGTCACTGATGATGATGATGCTCATCACCTGCGTCACGCTGATGACACGCCGACACAAACACAACAGGGATGACTTCCTGTCAGGCCTCCTCACTGTGTCGGCGGGTTTTCAAAATAAGATGAATGTGGTTTGGGATGTTTAATAGATGAAAATAATGTGGAGACGAATCAGTAGTGGAAATAATCATCAGCTGCAGATACGCTGTTCATCCTCAGGAATCAGTTAACACGCATGCAGACGTGTACAGACTCTCCGTATGAGCTGATCCGTGCCGTGTTTGTGTGTTAGCGTGTGTTATGTAACGTCCTCCTGCCTGCAGCCAACCTGTCATCTCAGCTGAACAGGAAGTAGATTAAATCAGACACTGCCAACCCCAGAGCTTCCTGATGTTTTAGACCAGTTCTCCCATGTTTATATTACATGTTAAAATTAGCGTGTGTGTCAAATATAACGTGACTCTGATTGTATGATTGTGTAACTGATTCGTCTACAGGTTGTTTTTGAAGGGTTTCCAACAGCCAAGGTGATTCTGAGAGACAGCAGAGTGTCTGACAGGAGATGAAGGAACCAGTAAAATAGCTGACATGTGATGTTAAACTGACAGTAAATTTCAGCCAGAGAGGACAGAGGTGTTGGAAACCAGAGTTGTTGTCTTACAGGAAATGTTATGAGGAAGAGAAGCTCAGCCACATTAGAATTCTGTTAAGGAACCAACTCTGGAATAAACAGAAAATGTGCAGAAGAATCAAAGATGGTCAGAAAAATTCTGCTGAATCTAGTTTAATGAGATATTTGGATTTTTTTTTTTTTGGGGGGGGGGGGTTCTGTCTTTTTAAGAGTTTGGGGTTGACCATTGATAATTGTAGATATTTCAAGAGCTGGACAGCCATAATATAACATAATACATGCACACATGTAGAATGAAGCAGTTTTGTTTCAATATCATGATTTCAAGCTTGGATGTGTTTCCTGTTGAGACAGTGACAGATAAATGGTCCATGGACGGTTCAAAAGTTGGAAATCAGATAATTCTCTGTTTTTATGGTTTCTGCCTGATACATGACAGATTTTTTAAAGATTAAATGCATTTTGTTGATCCTTTTACGTGTCGTTAGAGGATCCCGGCTGTTTTCTGTTCTCAGTATCATCAATATTTATGATTCAAATATTCTATATGGTACTAAATAGTTTTTTGGTGTTTCGTAGCTCCCATGGGTACATGAACGATGTTCATCGGTGGCACAGTTAGAGCAACCTCATGTTTAAAATGGCTTTTTTCTGTGTAACAGACTGTTTGACTGATGAAGGTTTAACACCGATACGTCGTGCTAATAAATGTATATTTGCAAGTTAGACAGCATGCGGGAGTCTGACTTAATCTTGTGGATGCGCTCGTCCCTCTCCTACCTCCTCATGGAATAGATGTGTGAAGTTTTATTGGCTCTCACTGAAATGTCTCAGTGTTACTATTCAGTCCCTCCAGGATTTTGTCTGTGTTTTTCCAGATTGTTGATTGTTGCGTTCCTAAAATGCCTGAATTCGTGTCAGCTTTTCTAAAAAATTGTGATGTAAATTTTGATGTTTTAAGCGTATTTGTCGCGATGAAATTGCAGGAGACGGTTGCTAAAAAGTTGAAATTTTTTTTTTAGCTTTTAAAACACGTCTCAACATTTTAATCGACAATATTTCTTCCTCCAACCAGAGCTGATGTGAGAACGTTCTTCCTACGCCACCTTTTAGTTGTAGGAGCTTCAGGACAAACCAGCCGGACTTCTCTGGAAGACATTTCAAGAAACGTCCTGGATGAGTTTATCTAGCTACAGGACCATGACAGAGACTTCTGTGGTCGTTAATGACCTCCAACCAGCACTAATTTCCAGAATAACCAGAGTGTTTTATTGCAGAATGACAGATTTAACCAAGTGATTCTTTCTTTTTTTTTTTAACAACAAAAGCATCCATGGTTAGTTCTTAATTCACAATTAGTTCTTTAATTTTGGTATCCAGTTCCTTGTTACAGCCACGATTAGACAACCCAAATAATACTAAAACCAGGATTCTCTGGAAGACGTCTCTAGAAACGTCTTCTCGAGAAGTCCAGCTGGTTTCTCCTGAAGCTCCTATGATCACCAGGACCTGGATGAGTTTAGCAGCAACGGGAACCATGACAAAGACTTCTGTGGTCGTTAATGACCTCTGACCATTAGAAAAGTGTTTGTCAGTCGATGGTTTTCGTTTGTATTCCACCACAATTTTTCACGTTTGTAAAACAGTTTGGCTCTGCTTTGGTGAAGAACATCAGGGAATTGTTTTTCACCGTCTTTAGCAGTAATTTTTGTTGGTAAATGAGAGACATTAGAATGGGACATGTCTACATCTTCAGACCACAAACAAGGAAGTGAATTCGGTGACGTGCATTACGTTTGGGACTGCTATGATTGGTGGAACTCACGGGAAGCGGGACAAAGAAAGGGTTGCACAGAATTCATGGAGATTGGCTGAATTTGTGTTAATTCCTGCAGGGACTAATCTTCTATTCCTTCCTTTCTAGGCCTGCTGTCCAACATGGCGGACGCTGAGGTCTCCTTGTCTCCGGCTCTGCGGACGCTCCACCTCAGCCCCTCCCACTCTGCCCAGCCGCCTCCCCCAGCCTCCTCCTCCTCCCCCACCACCTTCTCCTGCCCCTCCTCTCCTTCCAGCGCCTCCTCTTCCTCCTCCTCTTCATCCTCTTCCTCCTGCTCTGAGAGCTCCTCAGACTGCCCTGCTCACCACCACCATCACCACCATCACCACCACCACCACCACCCCCGGCCTCAGCTGCAGCTGCCCCCGCCCTCCACCAGCGAGCAGCCGTCCTCCCCCAGCGCCAGCCCTCGCAGCTCCAGCCCCAGCGGCAGCATCGGCAGCACCGGCAGCCTGGGCAGCAGCAGCGCCAGCGAGGGCATCGGCAGCAGCGGCATGTCGAGCGGCGGCGACCCAAGAGGACCCAGTCCCCCGCTGGACGTCATCTCAGAGGACGCCATGGAGATGGACCTGGGGGTCGACCAAGGTAAGGAGAACAGTAGGAGTGGAAACTGATTATTAGCAATCTGATAACTGATGTTTGGAACTGATTGACATTCAGAATGTAAATAAAAATCCTGGTCGTAAAATTCAAAACAAGAAAAGCACTCAGAGAGCGCAGTACTCCGCCAAGACAGAAAGTCCCTGACCTTGCACTGAGTACAGGTGTGTGTTCTGCATGTGAACAGAAATCTTTAACAGATCCCCACATTTGTCCAAAATGATTGGAATATTGTCCAGAACTTGCTCAAAAAATCCTCTTTTCCTGTTCACAATCTGTCCAAAATGAGTTAAACATCTAGGACGGCTTAGAAGGGTTCCAAAAATGACTAAAAACAATAAAAACTCGTCCAGAATGACTCAAATCTGACCTCATAAAATAAGTATGTTCTCTAAATGTTGTCCAAATTTGTGAAAAATGACTTGAAATATGTGCAAAATGACTAGAAATTAATCAAATTTGTCCAGAACTTGCTCAAAAAATCCTCCTGAATTGTTCAAAACCTGTCCAAAATGAGTTAATGGTCTAAGATGGCTGAGAAGGATTAAAAAATTACTAAGAATGGGTCCAAAATAACTTTAAAATGTCTTCAAACTATTAAAATCTTCCTTAAAAAGTAGGAATTATTCACAGGTACAGTTCTAGAAACATTCGTGGTCCGCAGCGGAGCGTGGTCTTTAACTAATCTGTGGATCCAGACTATAAACCACATCACTGCCAAAATCTAATCACTTGGTCCTTGTGTTATTTCTGACCTTCAAGGAAAGGTTCATCCAAATCCGTTAGTCTGTTTTAGTGTAATGTTGCTGACAGGCAGATAGAAGGACAAACGTACGCCGATCATCACATAACTCCACTCCGTTCCTTGACTGAGTAAAACTGTCTTGTTTTTCTGACTTCTCATTTTCTGCTTCCAGTGATCGACCCTGAGGTGGCCCTGAAGGCCTGCCAGGAGGTGCTCCTCAAAGTGAAGCTGCTGGACAACAAACAACAACAGGATGATAAACAACAACAACAGCAGCAGCAGTACGCAGACGTCACGGAGCGCTGCGGTCCTCAGTGGACCATCAACCCCGACACCAGCTCCATCAAAGAGGAAGACGAGGATGAGGAGGAAGGTCAGAAAGACGGCGGTTCATCCCGGCCGGACCCGGCGCCGCCCAATTCACGGCCGGAGTCTTCCTCGCCGTCATCGTCTAAACAGTCATGGCTGCTTCGCCTGTTCGAGTCCAAGCTGTTCGACGTTTCCATGGCAATCTCTTACCTGTACAAGTCGAAGGAGCCGGGGGTGCAGGCGTACATCGGCAACCGCCTCTTCAGCTTCCCGACAGCGAGGTGGACTTCTACCTGCCGCAGCTGCTCAACATGTACGTGCACATGGACACGGAGGTGGGAGACGCCATCAGACCCTACCTGGTGAGTCCTCACACCTGGTTCAGTTTACTCACCTAGATAGAACCCTGAGGATAAGACAGCCTCCTGTTTGCTTTATCTGTTTGAATAAATCACTTTTGCTGCTGCAGTAGAGAGATGAGGAGAGTCAAACTCATCCTAGTCCAGGTTCCACATCCAGACCAGTCTGATCTCCAGTGGACCGGACCAGTAAAACCACAGCATAATGACCTAGAAATAACCACAACTCCTAATTTTTCTCTTTGTTTTCATGCAAAAATGTACATTCTGAAAATGTTCACATTTCAGGAATTAAAAAACAGAACACAAAAATGTCAAAAGTGAGAAACAAAATGACAAAAAAAGTGAGACAAACGACATGAAACAAAACAAAAAAGAGACAAAATATTTCAAAAATGAGGCACAAAACGACAAAAGCGAGAAACAAAATGACAAAAATGAGACTAAGGACATGAAACAAAACAAAAAAAGACAAAAAATAGACAAAAAAGTTACAAAGCGAAATAAAATAGACAAAAAACACAAAACAAGAAAGACGATACACAAAACAACGAATAAAGCAAAACACAAAATGACAAAAATAAGCCAAAAAACAGAAACAAAACTAAAAGGAAATGCAAAACGACAAAAACCAGAAACAAAACAACAAAAGTCAGACAAAAAAACAACAAAAACAGAACTAAATATTACAAAAATGAGACACAAAGCGACAACAGAGCAATGAACAATCTAGTATTTTACTTTCTGATCCAAACAACTTGTCATGGTCTAGAAATGAGTTTAAATTTATAGTTTTACTAATTTACAATCTGCAGTTAATGTCTTCTCTGGAATTTTTACACTTTGAGGGCCGGTTTTGGCCCGCGGGCCACATGTTAGACACCCCTGGTGTAAAACCTTTCACTTGTTCTTAATTTATTTAAAACCTGTTCAAGGAGAATCAGGAACTCCTGCAGGTTAAACACTCAGAGTTCTGATTTCTTCTTCTGACCCAAACCCATACTGTAACACTCTCTGTAGTAAACTCCGTTAGATTTAATCACTGTCAGCTGTCATCATGTTTTTGTCTGTGCTCAAATATAAAACCACCCTAATTTTTCTCAGAAAAAATAGAATCTTATATAAGATAAGGTAAACTTTATTTATCCCACAGTGGGGAAAGTTCACCATTACAGCAGTACAAGAATAAATAAGAAAAAAAACACAGAAAATGCAAACTTGCAGAGAAACATGATATACAGATGATGATTTTTCTATTTTTTTATAGAAGACTAAATACAGGAGGATGAGGTTGCATCAGTTATTGCACATAAGTAGGCGGAATGTAAGAGGAGAAAGTGCAGCAGTAAACGGAGATAAAGCAGTTTATAATGCGGCGTTGTAAAATTGACAGATGTTGCAATAAAGGACCTGCAGAAATCCTCCTTCTTACATTATATTTATATATGCTTCTTACTTCTATTCAACCTCTAGTTTAATTTTGGAATTCCCATTTGAAAAAACTTCCCCTAACTTTCCACAGCAGGGTCCCTGGTTCTAAAGCGACATTATTAACACACCTTGTGTTTCTAAAAAAAAAATACAACCTTACATTTGAGCTTTAGTTTAATTTTTGAAATTCCCCCCAGAAGAAAAAAACCCTAAGTTTCTACAACAGGATCCCTGTTACTAAAGCAAGATGTTTCACCACAACAGTGTCGTTTTAACTGTCGTTCACAATTTAAGTTTCACTTTCAAAGCAGAGAACAGGTTTAGTCATTTCAACTCGGTCTTACTTTATTTTTACCCAATTGAATGTTGACATTAGTGGTAGAAGAAGTACCTCCAACTGTTTTATTCCCTAAAATCACACAGTACAAATACTGTAAAAGTCCTGCGTTAGTTTTACACTCAAAAATGAAGAGTGAAACAGGTTCCATCAACACAATGTTCTGACATTCACCTAATATCTGTTCAAGGTGGAGCTTTTACTTTTTGAAACACATTGCATAATGTCTTATTTTGTGACTGTGTCCACAGTGTTGTGATCATTCCCATCAACACAACGTTACTGTTTATATAAATTCAATTTAAATACAGTATGTATGAGGAAATAAAGCAATCTTTATTCTGTTCTTAATTTGTTTATTTTTTCTCTTTAACAGTCAAACAAAACAATTAAAAAGTACAGATTAGAATGCTATTAAAGTACCAGATTGATAAGTACTATCGTTAAATTCATCCCCATCCCCAGTCTGAAGCAGCACAACTCCTCACTACAGCTGTTTTTTTTTTACCAACATTAATACAAATGATACAAAAAATGTAGTCTTGCATACAACCTCACGTCTTACTTTGAAGTTCTTGCTTGAAATGAAACCCCTAATTTTTCCCACCTTGTTTAAAATCAAACATCTAGTCTCATATTTGAAGCCAACCCTGGTTTAGAGACATCTGGGAGGACGTTGAAGGTTAAAGTGTGTTCAGAAGCTGAAGCTGACTCTGTTGTCATTGATCTCCATCCCAGATCCATCGCTGTGGAGGCAGCATCACCTTCTCTCTGCTGTCGGCCTGGCTGTTGGGTGCCTACTCCTCCGACATGCACATCTCCACCCAGCGCCACTCCAGAGGCACCAAACTCCGGAAGCTCATCCTGTCCGACGAGCTCAAACCTCCCGCTGCTCCGTCCGACGCTCAGCGGTCCGTTTCCGTCTCAGAGAGCCCGCTGTCCTCGCCGTCCCACCGCCATGGACACCGCAGGCACAACAGCAACAGTGTGGAGGCCTCGTGCACAGCCAGCCACGCCCCTGAAAGGCCCGTGCACGGGGAGGTGGAGGTGTTCGTGTCTCCGTCCAGGAGGACCCACCAAAGATCCAAGTCAGACGCCACCACGGTGAGCAGCGGGCCTGGAGCCGGCCTCCGACGGACGGGAAGCAACCCCAAAGTAGAGGCCGTCCATGAGGAGGTGAGGAGCTCGTTCACTGTCGTAAGTCTAGTGTTGGCAGGAGGAGACTCAGGTGGGTCCAGGTGGCTCCTTTTACCTGTTAACCTGGGCAAAAATCTGCTGTCACTTGTTTTTTCTGTTGTTGTTGCTGCTGTTATTATTGGTGTTGCTGCTGTTATTATTGGTGTTGCTGCTGTTATTATTGGTGTTGCTGCTGTTATTATTTCTATTGGTGTTGCTGCTGTTATTATTGGTGTTGCTGCTGTTATTATTGGTGTTGCTGCTGTTATTATTGGTGTTGCTGCTGTTATTATTGGTGTTGCTGCTGTTATTATTGGTGTTGCTGCTGTTATTATTGGTGTTGCTGCTGTTATTATTGGTGTTGCAGCTGTTATTATTGGTGTTGCAGCTGTTATTATTGGTGTTGCTGCTGTTATTATTGGTGTTGCTGCTGTTATTATTTCTATTGGTGTTGCTGCTGTTATTATTGGTGTTGCTGCTGTTATTATTTCTATTGGTGTTGCTGCTGTTATTATTGGTGTTGCTGCTGTTATTATTTCTATTGGTGTTGCTGCTGTTATTATTGGTGTTGCTGCTGTTATTATTTCTATTGGTGTTGCTGCTGTTATTATTGGTGTTGCTGCTGTTATTATTTCTATTGGTGTTGCTGCTGTTATTATTGGTGTTGCTGCTGTTATTATTTCTATTGGTGTTGCTGCTGTTACTCTGTGTTTCATTCAGTCCTTGCAGACCCAGACTCTCCTCTGGCAGAGAGCATTTTGATTGGCTGAGAGCCCTGTATAGACAGAAACAGTCCAACAGATGTAAACTGTAAACCTCTCTGCTGCTTCTCCTCCTGCTCATATCTGATCTTATCTTCATGTTTTGACAGTTGAAAGAGCCTCGGCTTTAAAAAGAAAAATCTCTTCTCTGCTGTTGAACTTCTGACCCTCAGATGAAGAAAAGCTGCCCTGTTTGATTTTGATTCCGATGTTTCCTCAGCAGAATAAAAGAGAAAGTTCAGAGCTGATAAAAACTGAATGTACAGCCGAGATAAAAACTGAACTCCACAAAGACATCCAAGATACGTTTCCAGACGTCTGTGCAGTGGTGGGAACTACATCCATAGTTTGGTGTTTTTCATTTTGATTTGACAGCTGTGCTTACTTAAAGATTTTACTGATGAAACATAAGACCAGGATCATAAAACGATGCTTTGCTGCTCAACACTATCTATAGTTTCTCCACCTCTACCAGATAAAAATTGAAATGCACTCACGTTGAACTCAGTTCAGTTTGAAGTTTACATCTGGAATTTCTTCAAGACTTCCGTCATTCCCTCCTTACAGACTTCTGTAATGTGTTCAAGACCCACTAAAATATCTCCAAGGACCATCAGGCCTTTAAATATCCTTAGAGACCTGGAGAACCTTTTAAGAACCTCTAAAAAACAAAACAACAAAAAAAAGTGACCAAAAAATTCCAAAGTGACAAAAAATAGACAAGCAAGACAAAAAACCCCCACAAAATGACAAAAGCGACACACAAAACAACGGATAAAGCAAAGCACTAAATGGCAAAAATAAGTCAAAAAACACAAGTGAGACAAAAAGGAAACACAAAACAACAAAAACATGAGACAAATGACAAAAAACAACAAAAACAAGACAAAATATTACAAAAATGAGACACAAAACAACAAAAGTGACAAAAAATTAGAAAAACCACACGGAACAAAACAAAAAGATTAAAAAATGGACAAATGACAAAACCGCTTTTGGCCCACGGGCCTCATGTTGGACACCTCTGATATAAAACAATGAGGTTCGATGGAAAATTCCGTCCTTCTTTGTTTGTACCTGAGGACGGATCAGTTGATCTCTTTTTACAACAAGAGTGAAGTTCAGAGAAATGTGAGACGAGGAGGCGAAAGACGAACCTGGATATTTGACTCCTTCTCATCCTGGTGGACGGGGAGGGTTGCCGTAGTGACAGGGAAACGAGCTGAGGACAGGAAGTGAGGAGGAGGAGGAATAGGTGCTGGTTTCAGATTTGAATATAAACGATTCCTCTCTTTCTCTTGGAGGAATCACACATTTGTCTGTTTAAAAAAAGAGATCATTTGATCGTGGAAGTGCATCAAGTTATCTTTCTGCACGTGTTTTTCAGCTCTGGGCTGTTTTCTCTCTTCAGATGACTTCAGCTGCAGCTCCTCCAGGGTTTACTCTGCAGAATCTGGGTCATGTAAATATCCCTAACCCTCTTTCCTGCCTTTGATTTGCACTGAAACGTTTCCATGTGTCGGGCTGAGGCTGGAGCCGGTCTGGTTCTGGGTGGAGGGAGGACGGTTTAACCACGTGATGCTGGACTAGCTGCTGGATCATATGACGACTGTCTGTCCTCGTCTGACCCCACGGAGTCTCTAGTCTGGTTTCTGTCCTCTGAACTGCTGGGACTAGTTTACATCCACTCCTACTGATTACAGGCTGAAGACCTCCAGATAAACTAACACTCAAACAGCTTGGTTTGGGTTGGAGTTCTGTTTAACGTCGGTTGTTTGTTCGCCTACAGAGGAATTGTTAAGTTGCTGAAATTATGGTCTGGTTAATAACATAAATGATTAAATACTATAAAATCTAATGCCTCATGCTGCTGTTGACAGCAATAGAACATCAGTCAGAAGTTTAATATGTCAAAAAACCTGCAAACATGAAAAGAACAGAAAAGAATTACAGCGGTAAAGGATTGTGAGTCCATGGACCCCTGGACAGGACAAATAAAAGCTCCTCACCTTCTGTTTACAACAGACACAAAACTACTACTAGCAATGTGCTTTCACTGTTTCTGGTTATTTTGCATCTTTTTGTGGTCATTATGTGTCTCTTTGTGATTGTTTTATGTCTCTCTGTGGTCATTATGATTTCTTTGTGATTGCCTTCCATGTCTGTGTTGTCATTTTGCGTCTCTACGGGGTCAATTTGTGTCTCTTTGTCAATGTTTTATGTGTCTTTATGGCCATTTTGTGATTGTTTTCCTGTATTTTCGGTCTTTCTGTGCTCATTTTATTTAATTGTATTGATTTAATGTATGTCTCTTGGACAGTTTTGCGTTTGGATTCTTATAACTGAATTCTGCACAGGTTCTGCTGACATTTGAACCCTGGGTTTGGCCCCTGTCCGCTGGCAGGGATGCACTGAAATTCATGGCTTCATAAATTAGTGTGTGTTTTGCAGAATTAATCAAAGGTCTTAATTTTAAATTCTCAGTCAGCAGCTCCATCATGTGTTTGTATATGTGGAACTTTTTATTTTTTGCTGTTGTTTGGCTCCTGAATCTCACTGAAGGTGTTTTTCCTTGTGCCTCCTTGCAGCCAGAGCGTCTCCGTCCTCAGAGGGAGTTCGTCAAGTCGCTGCTCTGCATCGGGAAGCGTCTGGCCACGCTGCCCACCAAAGAGCAGAAGACCCAGCGGCTGATCTCAGAGCTGTCGCTGCTCAACCACAAGCTGCCGGCCAGAGTGTGGCTTCCCACCGCCGAGCACCAGCACCACGTCTGCAGGGTTCCTCACACCCAGGCCGTGGTCCTGAACTCCAAGGACAAGGTGACCGAACCGCACCGTGTAGGCGACCGTAAACACCAGCTAGGACTGTTCACACTCAGACTCTAACCTTCGCTCCTCCTCCAGGCTCCCTACATCATCTATGTGGAGGTCTTGGAGTGCGACAGCTTCGAGACGTCTCCTGTTCCCATCCGGATCCCGGAGACGAGGATCCGCTCGGCTCGTTCGGCAGAGAACCTGGACTGTGGTGCCGTGGCTAACGCTAACAGCAGCGGCAGCATGACATCGGAGCACAGAGCAGGAAGTTTCTCCACCGTCCCGAACTACGACAACGACGACGAGGCGTGGGCGACTGACGACATCGGGCAGCTGCAGGTGGAGGTATTTACATTTTTACATCAACTTTATGTGCTGATTTACATCCCAGTGAATCCTCCAGTGTATCCAGTATCCTTCTGAAGGACAAAACCGAAGCTTTTGTGTGTTTTGCAGGCGGAAGCTCAGACCAGCAGCAGCGACAACATCAGCCAGTTTTCAGTCGACAGCATCACAAGTCTGGAGAGCAAAGAGCCGGTGTTCATTGCTGCAGGAGACATCAGGTAGACACACTAAAGGTTAACACGGGGAAGCTTTTAGCAGCTAGAGAGACAGATGTTTACCACC
Source organism: Amphiprion clarkii (assembly GCA_027123335.1). Taxonomy (NCBI): domain Eukaryota; kingdom Metazoa; phylum Chordata; class Actinopteri; family Pomacentridae; genus Amphiprion; species Amphiprion clarkii. Next base: position 33,913,348 of record CM049580.1, on the reverse strand, counting down.
TGTGGGACCAGATGTTTACCACCTCTGGGACCAGATGTTTACCACCTCTGGAACCAGATGTTTACCACCTCTGGGACCAGATATTTACCACCTCTGGGACCAGATGTTTACCACCTCTGGAACCAGATGTTTACCACCTCTGGAACCAGATGTTTACCACCTCTGGAACCAGATGTTTACCACCTCTGGGACCAGATATTTACCACCTCTGGAACCAGATGTTTACCACCTCTGGAACCAAATGTTTACCACCTCTGGAACCAGATGTTTACCACCTCTGGAACCAGATGTTTACCACCTCTGGGATCAGATATTTACCACCTCTGGAACCAGATGTTTACCACCTCTGGGATCAGATATTTACCACCTCTGGGACCAGATGTTTACCACCTCTGGAAGAGATAAAAGAATGCTAGATGTAAACTCTGCTGCTGAAAACAACTAGACAAAACATAGACTAGCCATGACTCATCAGTGAAGGATTTCCTTGCTTGCAAACGCTTTTCATCAAACAAATTGAGGGGGAAAAAAAAACATAAAACATAATTTTTAAGTAGTAGTTTCGAATCCGAGGAACAGTTTACTGACCCTTCAAATGGTGTGAGTCTTACCTCCTGTGAGGATGAAACTCTTAAACCTCTCTGTAAGGTCATCTTGAAGCCCTGAACCTTCTGTTGTCTCCATCCGTCTATCGCTGTTCCAGCTCTGATCTTCGTCTCTGTGTTTGTGGTGTTGCAGACGCCGTCTGTCAGAGAACCTCGCCCACACTCCCACCACCTTCAGGAGGGACCCCGAGGACCCGTCGGCCGTGGCCCTCAAAGAGCCCTGGGAGGAGAAAGTCAGGTGGGTGAGGGAGGGTTAAAGAGGAAGCTCTGCTGCTTTCTGCTGCAGCGGTCCTAACTCCTCCTGTGTTTGTGTCCAGGCGGATCAGAGAAGGATCTCCGTACGGTCACCTGCCCAACTGGAGGCTGCTGTCGGTCATCGTGAAATGTGGAGACGACCTGAGGCAGGAGCTGCTGGCCTATCAGGTCCTCCGACAGCTGCAGGTAGAGACACACCTGAGCTACCAGCACTAGGACCAGAGAGCAGCTCTAACTAACGATATCTGCGTAGAAATACTGTTTGATATTAATGCAGTCACACAGCAGACGGTGGAGCACTCTGAGTGTAGACCAGGGGTGTCCAACATGCAGGCCGCGGGCCAAAAGCGGTCCTCCAGAGGATCCAATCCGGCCCTCAAAGTGGAAAAATTCCAGAGAAGACATTAACTGCAGATTGTAAATTAGTAAAACTATAAATTTAAAATCATTTCTAGACCATGACAAGTTGTTTGGATCAGAAAGTAAAATACTAGATTGTTCATTGTTCTTTAGTTGTTTTGTGTCTCATTTTTGTAATATTTTGTCTTGTTTTTTTGTCTGACTTTTGTTGTTTTGTTTCTGGTTTTTGTCGTTTTGCATTTCCTTTGTTTTCAGTTTGTGTTTGCTGTCGGCATGCGGTGCTTTTGCCAGCCAGCCTATATTTGTGTTGCTGGTGCTCCTGTATGAGTGTTAGGAGTGGATGTTATGTAACGGGGCAGCGAGCATCGTGTGCTGCTCTGTTCTACCAAGAGAAGATCCATCAGAGCCTCGTTCCCTTTTATTTTTAGATAGAAACAAGGAGCCTGATTAGAGAAAATCGACTCCAACCGCTGCAGTCTGAGTGTTTACTAAACTTTAAACCTTCATTCATTCAGCTGTAACCATTAAAACACCCATCAAACAGGAGTTTATTTACAGACCTGTGACTGGAACCACACAGTCTGATCATGGTTCTAGTCCTTTATGGGGAAAAAGTGTCGGCTTTAAAAGTAAAAACCTCAGGCATGTTGTTCTTTAAAATAATCACCAAAATTACACAATTTATCAGTCAAAAAACTGTAAAAATAGAAATAATTGTCAGATTTTCCACTGTTCAATGGTCGTTTGAATTTAGTTAGGAATATGATCCAAATCTAAGCTTGAAATGACTCTTTTATTAAAATCACATAAAAAAATCTGTTTAAATGTCAGTAACTTGTAGAAATCACAGTTCTGTCATTGCTTGAGCTGAACATACCCAAACCAGTAAATATTTAAAAAGAAATCCTTTATTTATCTGTAGATGTGTTTAGTGTGGTGTCGGTTCTCCACAAGTCACCAAAGTATTCACATTGATTTCATTTTAGACACAAAGACAGAAAACAAACAGACTTCTTGATCCCTAATCCTGATCTGATGATTGACCTGATCTGTGTTTGTGTCCTCAGTCCATCTGGCAGCAGGAGAGAGTTCCTCTGTGGATCAAACCCTACAAGATCCTGGTGATGTCTTCAGACAGCGGCATGATCGAACCCGTCCTCAACGCCGTCTCTCTGCACCAGGTACCGTTGCAGCTCCTGTATAGCAGCATTCAGCTGATCACTGCATGGCATTTATTCTGTGGTGTGTGGGGGCCTTTATAAAGCCTTAAAATAAACATAAATAATAAAATAAATATGGTCACTACTTGGCAGATTTTCACCTGGAACGTAACCCCAGCGGTAGATGAGGGACCTCTGTAATTTCTAATTGTGCAACAGAACTCTGCTTAGTTTTCAACCTATTTTTCATTTTAAATCATGTACTCACGTCTGACTTGGTTTAATCTCACATTTAATTATTTTCTGTTAGTTCTGCCCAACCTGAAGGTGTTTAACTGAATCAGACGCTCTATTTCATGTTGTATATCCCACATCTAAAACCTTCTCAAGCTGTTTGTTTTACAGTTTTCAGGTATTTTTACATTAATCTGCTTTTTCCTGCCTGTCAGGTGAGGAAACAGAGTCAGTTGTCGCTGCTGGACTACTTCCTGCAGGAGCACGGCAGCTTCACCACCGAGGCCTTCCTCACCGCCCAGAGGAACTTCGTCCAGAGCTGCGCCGGATACAGCCTCATCTGTTACCTGCTGCAGGTCAAAGACAGGTGAGACGCCATCTGGTAGCTGCTGCAGGTGGAATTAGGAGACACAAAGTGACCACAGAGAGATGCTAACTATCACACAGAGCTGTAAAGCAACTATAACGGCTGTGATCTGTGCAGACACAACGGGAACATCCTGCTCGACTCTGAAGGACACATCATCCACATCGACTTCGGCTTCATCCTCTCCAGCTCTCCTCGCAACCTCGGCTTCGAGACGTCCGCCTTCAAGCTGACGTCAGAATTTGTGGACGTGAGTGAAGACAGATGTTTTTTAGTGTCAGAACTGAAGAGGCGTTTCAGGTCCAGCTGCCTTCGTTTTAATGTGAACAGATACAGAGGGAATAGCGCCATCGACTTGCAGCTGAAGCTCTCCTCACACCTTTAATCTGTGTTTCAGGTGATGGGTGGTCTGGACGGAGACATGTTCATCTACTACAAGATGCTGATGCTGCAGGGTCTGATCGCAGCCAGGAAACACATGGAGAAGGTTCTGCAGATAGTGGAGATCATGCAGCAAGGTAACACACCTGGAACGTCTTCATCTGCAGCTTTAATCGCTTTCATTTAAAGCTGAATAACCTCTCCTGTCAGCAACACAGAACCAGGTTTAAGGATTCAAATGAGGAAGTAGAAATAAATTCATTTCCGCTTTTATTTTCCTCATGTATTAATAAAGACATTACCTGGCTTCTAGTCCACCAGGAAATGAAATTTCAGGTTTATATTTCAAGCACAACCATAGAAGATAAGAGAACTTCTGTGCAGCATGTTACAATTTGAATGCCATTAATCATTAAAAAAGATAAAATTAATTATTTTGTTTGTTTTGCAAAAATGGATGAAAAAAAGTGACTAGACAAACTATAAATATCTCACTACTTATATTTTCTATCCGTTCTACACTTTTTTAAAATATCTGTTAAATAATCAACACTGCAACTTTCAGTTTAGTAGAAAAATGACTGAATATTTGTCACACAACTATTGATCACAACAAAGTCATTAGTTGTGTCTTGGTTGCTCCGAGAAGCACAGAGTTTATTGTTTTTACAGAAACAGTGTATTTTAGATGAGTTGTAGAATAAAGTGAGTAGTCAGAAAGTTAAAAATCACATGAATCTGGCTACTTTTATGGTTTCTGGCTAGTAAATGGTGTCATTTAGCAGCTTTTTAAAGACAACATGCCTCTGAGCACTTCTTTTTTAAAGGAAAAAGCTTTGACAAAAGCATGTGAATAAAAACATTCTACATCCTGTTTATCCTGAGCGTCTACATCCAGAACCAGCAGCTGTAGCTTTCTTAAAGTCAGTAGAAATGATGCAGGTAACCAGTCTGATCCTCTGTCCTGAGCTGTTACAATTTATTCATTTATTGTTTTATTAATTCTTTATTTTACCAGGTAAGACCAGTTAAGAACTATTACTCATTTCCAATGATGACCTGGAAAAAGGGCCCCAGCAGGAAGAAAGATAACAAATAAACAGTACATATACAAGAAGGACCCAGGTGTTTAAACAGAGATTAAAAACAGCCTAGATTCATGCTACAGTCCAGTGAAAACAGTCAGCATGTCAGCGGTCAGCTTGGGTCTGCTGCTGCTTCTGAGTAAACATGGGAAGAGACGACAGTTTCAGAGATTTTTGGAGGGAATTCTAATCGATCGCTGCAGCAAAATGAAAGGAATTCCAGCCAAAGACAGTGAGAATCTTTGAGATAGAGAAAGTTATGATCATTGATACGGAGGGTGGAGGAGGTTGGGGAGGTACTGAGGTGTCTTCTCTGTTAGGGTCTGGTAGATGAGTAGAAGTCTCCTGGTGTAAAGGGAGGACCAACCCACCAGTTGGTAAAGGTCACAGTGGAGGGTGGAGAAAGGCTGAGTGATGGAGGACATCCAGCCTGTTAAGGGCCACGTAGGGGCCGTTTTATAGATGACATCACCATGGTCGAACATGGGGAGGATGGTCTTCCTCACAGATTTGTAGGTCAACAGGTGGCATCTAGTTCTCCCCTTCCAGATCAGAGTCTTCCTGGTGGTAGTACCAGCGTCCCCCTCTTGTCGACGTGTCCTTCTTTATTTTTGCCCTCCAGGGTCCCACCTGCCCTGCTTCCACGGCTCCAGCACCATCCGTGGCCTGAAGGAGCGTTTCCACATGTCTCTGACGGAGGAACAGCTGCAGCTTCTGGTGGAGCAGCTGGTGGACGGATCCATGCGCTCCATCACCACCAAACTCTACGACTCCTTCCAGTACGTCACCAACGGCATCATGTGACCCGGGACGCCTCGGACACGCCGTTTAGACTCTGTGATTCTGATGGAAAGCAGGATCTGAACCGACGGGATTTACTGGATCTGAACTCGCTGGTTCTTCAGATCAGATCAGCTTTCAGTCGTGATCTCGGTAAATTTCTGCAACTTTTCCGTGTCGGAGAAACACTAACCGGGCTGGAAGCATCACGGACGTTCAACGCGCTGCTGCCTGCTACTAAACAAACTCATCTAACAGACGGGATTCTACTGGACTCGACTCTGAACCAGCCGCTGGTTTTAGGGATCCTTCAGTTTCTGGATCAGTTTTGAAGGTAAAGTTGCTGCTGAGAGCGATGGAGGACCAAATGTTGTCACTCGTTGAGCTGAACTCCCAGAATCTGCTCAGTTAACGACCAAACTAGCAGACAGCAGAGCTCAGTCCTCCTGTTCAGCTGCTGCTTTCAGGCTCATTGTTGTCTTCTGGTCCTTTTCTGACGGTCACGTGACCTGTCCTCAGCCAATAAGGAAAGATTTACAGTCCAACACTAACATCAAATGAAATCCTTTTATCTCCAGCAAGCTACAGATCTGAAGAACAAACTAACACAATTGAAGCTAATTTATCAACCAGTTTACTAGAGAACAAAATAGAGACTGAAACGACGACTCAACAGATGTCAGCTCTCTGAAAGCTCATCTTTAACCTCAGAATTATGACATCTTTACAGTTTCCTCCAAATTTAGAAAAGATTTAAGCACAAAGAGCTTCGTCATCTCACTGCTTTCAAGTTTGCAAGAAAATTTAATGACCAGATTTAATCGTCACCCTGTGGAAAACTGCTATTTATTAATGAACAGAGAGATTAAATCCTCAGTAAACCATCCGTTTTATCTGTTCAACCTACATGGGAGCAGCTCGTTGCTTCACATCATGTTCTTACAGCTCCTGTAGAGACCGAAGGAATTTATCTGTTTGTTCTTAAAGAACAGAAACAGTAGATAGAAAAAGCACAACATGAACTCTGTGTTCTTTTCTTCATATCTGTTCTCTGGACGTTCAGAGGAAAAATCTAAACGGTTTAGAAAGTAAGAGAAATGAAATGTTTTTCAAGTTTGAATGGTGTCTGAGACCAGTTTGACTTCCAGCAGGATTCCTGGACGCGCTGAATTTCTTTCATTTTCACCAGACATTTATCACAACTTCTCATTAGAGACAATTCTTAACATCTTTGTGAAGTAAAACATGCAGAAGATCTCTAAGCAACTCATTCTAGAAGAATATGAGCAGCTGAGTTTCTGTCAGCCTCAGCTGGACTGTAAGATTAATGCTGACAGACTAGTAGCATGTCAGATGCATCCTAAATGAGTCTTTGTTTTATAATAGTTGTATAAAGGGGTGCATCAACTAACTAGTTTGTTTCTTTGCACAACAATATTTCCAGCATGACGAGTTAGATATTATCATTGCTGGAAACTCTGAATCCAAACATTTATTGTCAGACGTTCATCTGAAGAGTTGTTTTCATGTAAAGCAGATTTAACAGACCTTTAAGTCACTATTTTATTTTACATACAGTCAAGCCTGAAATTATTCATACCCCTAGCAAATTTAGACTACAATTACTTTTATTCAACCAGCAAGTTTTTTTTGATTGGAAATGACACAGATGTTTCCCCAAAAGACAATAAGACGACATAAAAGAGGCGTCATTGTGGAACAAATAATTTCTCAGCTTTTATTTACATTTACAAGTAACTTTAAGTTAAAGTTTACTCGGTGTATGAATAATTTCAGGCTTGACTGTATATGGCTAAGGGCTAGTTGTTGCCTCCTAAAGGTTCTATTTTAAGGTCTTTAAAGTGCCCCGAGACTATAAATAAAATTAAAATCAGCATTTTTATCAGAAACATGAACGTGATCGGTGTCTGGTGAAAACTAATTCAGCACTTCAGCTCCTTTAATCTGTTTAACACGTTTGTTTGCTGTCATTTTAGGTCCGAGTTGAATTTCAGAGCAGATTTTCTGTAGTTGTAATATTCCTGTCGAACTCTCAGTGCTCTCGCTACCAGAACTCCTCTAACAGGTCGGATCCACTCTGAGCGAGAAAACGACTGATTTTCAGCAGATTTATGCAAAAACTTCCCCTTCCCTGTTCACCAGCTGTTAGAACTGAATTCATGTGAGTCTCTTAATGATGTTTGTGTATTTAACGAACGCTTCCTCCTCCCTGATTGGCCATGAGATACATTCCTGTGATACACGCCGGCTAATCGGGAGAAGCGGCTCTGTGGATTGGCTGAACGAGAGCGACGGACTCTGAAAGTTCATTTTTGATGATGGGTTTCCTGAACATGTGAATGTTTTCTGGAATAGTCCACTAAAACTAACGTTCTCCTTCTGAGACCGTCTCAGTGTTGACGAGTGAAACCCTCCTGAGAATGTTGGAGCTAACGCTGTAGCGGCGTGCAGTGGCTTTAGTCCAGTGTCCGACACGTCAATCAAAGTTTATTTCTAGAGTCCGTTACAACAGCCCTAAAGGTGACCAAAGCAAGAGAGCAACTTAAAACCAGTAAAAATAAACAGCAATAAAACATCCATCTCAAAGCTAGTACATAAAATAAACCATCACCATGCCGCTCGGTATTAGCAGCCGTTTTAAACAGAAAGGTTTTGAGTTTTGTTCTAAACAGACCCCGGTCCTGATGCTGGATCTGGTTCCAGAGAACTTCGGGTCACTCCAGGGTTTATATTCTGACCTTCAAGCAGACGCTGATCAGATGACCTCAGAGCTCTTTTTTGGTCCCGTAAAGTTAAAAACTCGGATAAAAAAGGAGAAAGACCGTTAAAAGCTTTAAAACCAATCAGTCAAAGCTTAGAAAGACTTCTGGACTGGAAGCAGGTGGAGATCCTAAAGGCCCGGGGTGTTTGTTAAAAGACGCTGCAGCATTTTGCAGCAGTTGCAGGCGACTGATGGACGACTGGAGACGCTAGTATAAAGAGCAGTCGTCCCGTCTGGAGCTGACAATAGCAGGAATGGCTTTTTGAAGGTTTAGAACAGTTTAGAAAAGGCTCAACTTTGGCTAAAAGATGTAATTGAAGAAACTTGCTTTGACTACTGGGTCAGTTTGTTTGTTAAATTTCAAGTCTCTGTCAGAAACCAACCCAAAATTTTCAGTTGTTGGTCTGAAAGTCATTGAACCGAAATCCCCAAACACAACGCAATCAGTTTATTCCTCAGTACTGACATATCCACTGAAAATACAACATTTTTCCTCGTGAAGTATTTGTTGTATGCTTGGAATATCACTTCACTTAAAGTACTCTTAAGGTGCTGCTATTAGACTAGCTAACATCTAGTAGACGGCAACATGTTGGGCTCGTTAACTCAGTAACGGTTTGTCCAGGTTTTTAAAAACAAATACAGCTAGTTAGTGAGCAAGCTAGTCACTGCAATACTACACATTAAATAATAAATACACTTAAAGATCAACCACAGTACAGCTAGCTAACGATGAGCTTCTGACGCAATTATTGACGCGTTATCTTCTGCTCACTTTTGAAATAAAACCTGAGTTACGAGGAAAAAGCGAACATTTTACTTTCACAAGGAATCAACCTGAACAACTGTATTATCGGTTTCTGCAAAACCAACTTATGTTTTTATCACCAATGTTAATCATGGAAATTTACTGAGTCCATTGGGTTATACGAGTAGCATTTCATCATGACATTATTAGAATTTTATAACAAAACTGAACCATTTTTGTCAAATAAAATAACATGTCGCTACCCAGTATAGCTACATTAGCTGATGGCTAACAACAAGCATTTGATCTGGAAATGTAATCAGAAAAAAAAAAATTCATCAGTGAAACATCAACTATTTATTTGTATTATTAGTGGAGTTAACTAATTGTTAACTAATGAGCCCTTACTAACTGACCCATAGTCAGTGGGTAACTGTTGCTAGTTAAACAGCTTTGCACATAAATTCACTGTTTCTCCTTAAAGTCCACATTTGGTTCCGTAAGTTAAAAGTGTATTTATTTTTGATAATAATAACCATTAATGTGGTCTTAAAGGTTACTAGCTCGCTAAACAACCCCCCAACTGCAGGATAATTACCTAGCTGAAGCTAATTTTAGCAGCTAGTACATTTTTCTGCTGTAAGTTCAACTCTGAGGCAGAAACTAATCAAACTGGAAATAAAATGTCATTTTATTGTATACTTGTCATTATTTGCCATTTTAATTGATCAATAGTCTGTATTTGTTCGTTAGCTATTAGCGTGACTCGGCTAAAATGTTAGCTAACTCGTTCTGTTTTTCTGTTAATTCTCCACAAACCAGTAGGTTTTAATGGAAGTTATTTATTCTCGTTCCAATGTGGGTGAACGTTAGAAACCAAAGTAACAATAAGAACTAACTAATTAACAGCAGGATCATTAGCCTATGCTAGCTAATGTGAAATCTTAGTGACCAGCTATCTATCTCTTGTTATTATGGTTATTTTTCTGAACTCTAATTCCAGTAAAACTTTTTGCCTGATTTTTAATCGTAGTTTATTTAGTATTCTTGTACTTTAACGCGTCATTAACTGCGACGGGAACGACCGTTGGTTAGCGATTAGAAGCTAACCTGATTGGAGCAGAAGCGTCTCGCTGGAATAAAGCCACTGTCTGGTGTCGCCGTCACAGGGTTGATGATTTGTACAAATGTTTTCTGAATGTTTTGACCACTATTATTGAAGGAGAAGCACAGATGTGTTGTTGTACAAACAGCATCATGTTACCTTCTGCTAACCGTTAGCCTGCTACTTTATCTGTGACTTAAGTTTACCAGACGAGCAACTTAAATAGCAAATGCTCTTTTTTTCTGTTTTTATTTTTCCATGTGCGAATATGTAAATGAAGTGTGTGAAAATCGATGCCTTTAGACGTACAGAAGGTACAAACTCTTATCAATGCAACAGGAGGGACGACGATGTTCGGACCTCAGAAGTGCTTTTATAGCCGATGTTTGACCGCTTCAGGAACGAGTTTCAACGCCTAAACGTCCTCCTCGCTTCAATATATTTCACTTTGACAATAGAAATGTTTAAACGTCGTCATTCATTTCCACTATTAACTGGGAAAAATCACAATAAAGCTAAAATATTCAGTTCCTCCAGGATTTTGTCGCTGTTTTTTCCAGAATTCTTGGCAGCTTTTCTAAAAAATATGTTTTAAGCGTATTTGTTGCGACGAAATTGCAGGAGAAAACTTCTAAAAAGTTGCATTTTTTTTCAGCTTTTATAACACGTTTCAACATTTTAAGTGACAAAATTTTTATTCCTCCAACCAGAGCTGATGTGAGAACATTCTTCCTACACCACCTTTTAGTCGTAGGAGCTTCAGGAGAAACCAGCCGGACTTCCGGAAGTTTCTCCTGAAGCTCCTCCGATCACCAGGACCTGGATGAGTTTATCAGCAACGGGGAACCATGACAAAGACGTCTGTGGTCGTTAATGACCTCCAACCAGTAGAAAAGTATTTGTCAGTAGATGGTTTTTGTTTGTTTTCCACCACAATATTCCATGGGTGTAAAACAGTTTAACTCCACTTTGGTGAAGAACATCAGAGAATTGTTTTTCACGTCTTCAGCAGTAATTTTTGTTGGTAAATGAGAGACATTAGAATGGGACATGTCTGCATCTTCAAACCAGAAACAGGAAGTGAATTCAGTGACGTGCATTACGTTTGGGACTGCTATGATTGGTGGAATTCGCGGGAGGCGGGACAAAATTGCGGAAAAGTTGTGGTAAATTCACAGACATTGGTTAAATTTGCATCATTGCGATCATAACATCTGGAATCCTGGAGGGAATGAATAAATAGCCACTAAAATGTTAGTTCCTGACTGAAGTGTGGCGAGGAAAACGCTGGAGTTTGTTGAAAGTCATCCCTGTGACTAAAAACCTTTCATTGCCTTCTTTCTTCCTTCCATCAGCTCCGAACACTTTCAATGTGAAGAACTCTTTAAGTGCATTTATCCTGAATGAAAAGATTCCTGTCATTCATAAAATGTTTTTTGTTACACTTTTGTAGGTACTAAACTTGTAACTCTAAATCCATTACAGCAGCCTTTTTTTTTTTAGTTTATCGAATCATTTCAGATAACTGAAACAACACGATACTTTAGCGGCAGATGATAACGACGCTAACATCACGAAAAACTTTTCACTGTGTGAAGAAAAATGACATGGAAGCAGCATCATCTCATGAGGTCAGAGGGAGCGGAAGACAGGCTCGATTCGAAGTAACGGTTTGAAAATTTATCAAAAACTATTATCTGTAAAGGCTCTAATTTCTTGACACTTTTGACCATATTTGTATATTAATCCGTCCTGTCTTCCAGCTCCTCCTCGCCTCGACTCTCAGACCCAGAATGTAAATCTGCATCTCTACATGAAGAAGCAGATTCGTCCACGTTATTTCGTCCTGTAAAGATCAGCTGACAATCGGAAGCTGCTGTTTGTCTGCTGAACTTCTCGATCATGTACAGAAAACATCGTCTAGTCCGTCACGTCCCGACTAACTGCATGGCAACTCATCCAATAAACCTGAAACCTGGTTCTCATGTGGACTCCTGTGGTTTTTAAGCTTCGGCTTGCAGGGTTGAAGGACGGAACACCTGAAGATATGACGCTAACTAGTAAACTGATTTGAGTTTCTATGTTGATGAGATGATTGTGTTCAGGTTTACCTCATGAGTTCAGTTTGGTTCCTTTAGTTCAGCTGCTTTCTTAGAACTCTGTTGGTCTTCGTTTGGTTCTTCTTAGTTCTTTAATTCAGCAGCACCGACCAGCTGTGGTTTCTTTGTGTTATCACAGTTTTTTGGGTTAGTTTTGTCACTAAACAATAAATTACATGATCCAAATACCTGGTTTTTGGGACTCCCAGCTGACACTAGAGAACTGGGACGAAACAGACTCAACAACCTGGATATCAACACACAATAGAAATCTGAACGTTAACACACAAAAATGTAAATATCCTGAATGTTGATACACAAAACTATAGAAATCCTGAATAATACTACATTAAACTGTAGAAATCCTGAATATTACTACTTAAAACTGCAAAAATCCTGGATGTTAACATGATAAACTGTAAAAATGCAGAATTTTTCCACATAAAACTGTCAAAATCGTGGCTATTAACACGTAAAACTGTCAAAATTTGGAATATTACCACACAAATCTGTATAAATCCTGGACATTGTGACGACCCTCCTTCTTCACCTGGACACCAGGGGCCCGTTTGACGAAGCAGGTTTAGTGAAAACTCTGAGTTTGTTAACCCTGAAATGAGGGAAACTAGAGTTTTCCGTTTCACAAAGGGAGGTAACTCAAACCAGAGACAGAGGGGTAACTCTAGCCTGTTTCACAGAGAGGGGTAACTTAAACTCTCGGTCAGTTACCGTAGTAACAGACTCTATGAATCTAACCTGGTCTGGACCAGGTTTTTCTCAGTAAACCTCGAGTTTCTCTCTGTCTCTGCTCTCTTTCAGCCACACGCCATTAGATTTCCTCATTCATTCAGTCATCAGGCGAGTTTTGGTGAAGCCTAGTTCTGCCGTCTATAAATGTCATGTCCTTTTATGAACGATCCAGTAGATGAAGGAGCAGCATTACTGCAGAGAATTAAATATTCGTCGGGAGATTGTTATCAGACCGCGAATAGATGTTCTCGCATTTCCGGACAGTTATCTTTTTGAACGGTACCGTTTCACCTCACAATCCATAATCTACATCCACAACCTAATCCGTCCTTACATTTACAACTTTACCAACCTCAGTCATGCTCTCACATCCCAGCAGATATTGTGTGTTGCTCTGCGGTTCTTTGCAAATGGAAGTTTTTTATATAATGTCAGAGATGCAGAACACTTCAGTAAAGCAACTGTATGCAGGACGGTCAGAAAAGTGTGTCTGGCCCTGAAACGACTTTTACCATCTTTGTGGTTTTCCCTGGACACAAACCTGTCAGAGCCATCAAGGCTCTGTGTGTGTGTGTATATATATATATATATGGCTGAGTAGAAGACTGTGTTAGTTTAAATAGGCTTAATTATTTAACAGAACAGACATTTAGGCTCTCTGTGGGGTAAAACCACTGCACAGACAGTCACCTAATATTTAGGCTACTTTACAATGTAAAACATGATCAAAATGAGGTAGCTCCATGAGATTATGCCGACTTCTTACCTGTTTGAACAATGTTTTTATATTTCATCTTCAGCTTCTCCCCCGCAGGATTGCACCTAAATGAAATAACTTAATAGTCTACTATTCAAACAGTTTTCCTGTATTATTGTGATTTAAACTTCCGCATTGATCCGGGCAGCAATGTTCTCCCACGCCGTCTCCCTCTGTTGCAGCTGCAGCTGCTGCACTTCTTTCTAAAAACGTCTTCAAACTCACTATATAAGCGCATTAAATTTCCAATTCTAGCGGTGTCGTCCTCCGCTTCCCCGTTGCCATGGTGACTCGTCGAATCGGCGCTCCATTGATACTGGCTTTTCAGAGTTGTGGCGCTGAACTCCGGGTGAAACTACTCCGAGTTGATTTAACCAACTCAGATCAGCCTTTGTGAAACCGAAAACTCAGAGTTTCGTATTTCAGAGTAGATCACCTCAGAGTTCAGGGTTACACTCAGAGTTTGTTGAACCTGCTTCGTGAAACGGACCCCTGGTGAGTCTGTTCAGGAGCTGAGGGTCGTCAGCTGATTGAGTCACACCTGGGATCAATTAGATCAAGTGGCTCAAACTGCATAAAACCTCCATCACCTCCAGCATCTGGCTCTCTGACAGGAGCTGCTTCCTTCTGCAGATCCTGGTTTGGGGTCTTTAGTGCATCTTGTTGGTTTGGTTTGGTTTGTGTCACAATAAAACCTTCTTTTAGTCCTGACACTGTTGTCAGAGCCGAGTTGTAACAATATTAACATGGAAAACTGCAAAAATCCTGAATATTACCACACAAGACTGACAAAATTCTGGATATTAATACATGAAACTGTAAAAATCCTGGATATTAACACATAATCCTTTGTTTCCCCACTCTGTGATGTTTCTCTTTATTATTATTGATTTTATATCAGTCTGTTCTGATGAAAAAACACAACCGCAGTCGAGTTTAATTGTAGTCAGAATTCATTTCTACAACGAACCAAACACAGTTTTATCAAAAACGACTCAACAGAAACTCTGTACAAACATGCTGGAGAAGAGACGAGGTCAGATCAGCATCAGGACATCTTCTGGAAGACGAACACCAGGTAGATACCTGCACAGGGGACAAAGTGATTTTAAACAAATATCACAGTTTTCAGCTCTGATCTGGTTCATTTATCCACTGAAACTCAGAATCACACCTGAGTTCTTGACTGTTAGAAGCTGAAAATCTAATAGTTCTTGTTTTTACAGTTTCTGGCTGATAAATGGTCACTTTGGCTTTTGTTTTTCAACAAACACAAGAGAAAATATTACTTAATATAACTGGCACAAAACAAAAGCGAGAAACAAAATTAGACAAATGACATGAAACGAAACAAAAAGAGACAAAATTAGACAAAAAGTTACAAAGCGACAAAAATGGAAAAAACGAGACAAAACAACGAATAAAGAAAAACACAAAATGACAAAAACAAGAAACAAACAAAAGTCAGATGAGCTGAACTGTTTATGAACAGAAACTTACTGGTTGCTTCCCACTCAGACCGGCTGAGAGTTCCCTGCAGACAGACAGACAGACAGAGAGAGAAAGAGTTAGCAACAGATCAGACTAAAGCAGGATGAAGCTCCAGCAGCAGGATGAAGCTCCAGCAGCAGGATGAAGCTCCAGCAGCAGGATGAAGCTCCAGCAGCAGGATGAAGCTCCAGCAGCAGGATGAAGCTCCAGCAGCAGGATGAAGCTCCATCAGACTAAAGCAGGATGAAGCTCCAGCAGCAGGATGAAGCTCCAGCAGCAGGATGAAGCTCCAGCAGCAGGATGAAGCTCCAGCAGCAGGATGAAGCTCCAGCAGCAGGATGAAGCTCCAGCAGCAGGATGAAGCTCCAGCAGACTCACCACTGGAGGTTTAGCTCCGCCTCTGCTGCAGTGCTCTTTAGCATGGAGGTACTCCTCTCTGCTGTCTGAAGCCTGCCGACCTCCGGCCTCACAGGGAAACGGCTGCAAAATACCACAAGTATACGAAGTAAAACACCATAAAATACCACAAACACACCACATAAAACCCCTGAATGACCCCTGATGGATACTTCACCTCCAGGGCCATCATCTTCATCATCAGGCTGCGATGCTGCTCCTTCTTCACCTTCTCCTGGAAGAACTCGGAGAACCTCTGCTTCAGCACCAGACGCATGTTGTAGCGTTTGGCCATGCTGGTTTAGACACACAGAGGAGGAGTGACGGTTCTGAACAGACAGCGGATTTATTTAAGACTGAATGAAAGCGGATCTTACTGCTCCAGCAGAGGGAAGTAGACGAGGAACTCAGGAACGTTGACGACGTCCTCCAGGCTGAAGTGATACTGGCAGCCGAACAGAGGGTAGGATCTGGACTGGAAGGAAACTTTAAACACCTCGTTACCAAACGACAGAGAGTCCGACGCCTCCAGACGCTTCCTGTGGAGAAAAGGAGGAAAAAGCATTGATACAGAAGTTCTAAACCAGGGATGTCCAACATGAACAAGTGGTCCTCCAGAGGGTCCAATCCGGTCCTCCAGAGGGTCCAATCCGGTCCTCCAGAAGGTCCAATCCGGTCCTCCAGAGGGTCCAATCCGGTCCTCCAGAGGGTCCAGTCCGGTCCTCCAGAGGGTCCAATCCGGTCCTCAAAGTGTAAAAACTCCAGAGAAGACATTAACTGCAGATTGTAAATTAGTAAAACTATAAATTTAAAATCATTTCTAGACCATGACAAGTTGTTTGGATCAGAAAGTAAAATACTAGATTGTTCATTGTTCTTTAGTTGTTTTGTGTCTCATTTTTGTAATATTTTGTCTTGTTATTGTTGTTTTATTGTCTGATTTTTGTTGTTTGCCTCATTTTTGGATGTTCTGTTTCTCGCTTTTGGCATTTTGCATCTTGTTTTTGTAATATTTTGTCTTTTTTTTTTACTTTTTTTGCCTGACTTTCACCATTTGTGCCATGTTTTTGTCATTTTTTGTCTCCTTTGTATATTTTTTGTAACTATTTTGTCACATTTTCTCACTTTTGTTGTTTGTGTCATTTTTGTAATATTTTGTCTTGTTCTTGTTGTCTGACTTTTGTCATTTGTCTCATGTTTTTGTCGTTTTGTTTCCTTTTTATCGTGCTTGTGTTTTTGTCTTATTTTTCTCATTTTGTTTCTCGCTTTTGTCCTTTTTTTGCTGCTTTGTAAATTTTTTGTCAAATTTTTTTTCTATTTTTGTTTTTTTCATGTCCTTTGTCTCATTTTTTGTCATTTTGTTTCTCGCTTTTATCGTTTTGTGTCTGATTTTTATACTATTTTGTCTTGTTGTGTTGTCTTTTTTTGTCTGATTTTTGTCGTTTTGATCATAAAGTGAAATCCTCCATGATCCACTTCCAGACAGCTGTTCTCTGAGTTCCCTGTCTGGATTCGTTGTGAGTCGTCTGTGTTCTTACACGAGTTCGAAGGCATCCGGCGTGGTTCCGATGAAGAACCCCCCGGGCTTCAGACGCTCGCAGGCGTTCCTCAGCATCATGTCGGCCTTCTGCTCGCTCTCAAACGAGTAGTGGTACACAAACTGGCAGCTGCAGATGTCGAACATCAGCTCGGCGTCGTCCAGCTTCTCCGACAGCAGCTCCTGAGAACAGAGAACAGATCAGTCGCTAGAACTGGAACTCCTCCTCTAAGGTCAGTGGAGAGATGCAGGTTCTGCTGTTTGACCTTGGAACAGTCTGCAGTGATGAACTCAGCGCTGAAGATTCTCTCGTTAGCGTGACTTTTCCTCTTCATGTCTTCATACCGGCTCTGGCACTGCTCCACGGACACTCCAGCAATATCTGGAGAATAAAACAGACTCATCAAGGATTAAAGCAGTCAACAGACTAAAACGACATGTTTTATGCAGCTACTGACTGTTCTCTGACTGATGAACGTCGTGGAATAAACCTTAGAAATCGTACAAATGAAATTAAACTCCAACGTGGACTAAAAATAGTATCATTAAATATATAGTTTGTTTATTCCTCGTTATTTATTCAGTTGTTTTTTTAAGTAATTTTTCAATTTATTAGACTATTACTGCTATGTGAATTTAAAGTTTGTATTAAACAACAACAACATATTCACTTAATAACAGATTCAGATAAACTAGTTTTCTCTGATGTTTGCAGCACAAACTGAGACCAACAGCTCTAATAGTTCAACAGAACTGTTCTTTAATGGTTAGACTTCTTTAAAAACATTCAAACAGAATCTCCATCCTCGTTTTTATTCATACAGGATGTGTTTACGAGCCAAAGAGTAAAAAATGTGTTGATCTGAAACTATTTTGATGTTGAGCTCACCCTTTTTTTGGAAAGTAAAAAAAATCTAAATTCTTTTTTTCAACTTCTTATATGTGGATTTTTCTTTTTTTTCCCCTCCTCTATGACAGTAAACCATTTTTTTTAAAAGTTGTGGATGAAAAAACAACACATTTGTCAGAAATTTCTGCATTTTATTTACTAACAAATCATCAATAATGAAAATCATCAATAGTTTGAGCCGTCATGTACAGTCATGACCTGAAAACAGTGAATGTATTAATCAGTAACCAGGTATTACAGCTGATCTACGATCTCTAGATGTTTATTCTCTACGTAAACGGTCTCTGTAGATGCTCTATATTAAATCATTTGCAGCAGAAAAAATAACTTGACATCTCAGTGGTTACCTGCACAGACCAGGTGATTGATTCCGCCTCTTCTCCACTTCAGCAGGTCTCCTCCTTTTCCACAGCCGAGGTCCAACACAGACACCTGCCGAGGCCCCGCCCCCCTCACCTGCTCCAGGATCTCACCTGTCGATCAGAAGAGCTGTTACAGTAAAAGTTCCAGAGAAGACATTAACTGCAGATTGTAAATTAGTAAAACTATAAATTTAAAATCATTTCTAGACCATGACAAGTTGTTTGGATCAGAAAGTAAAATACTAGATTGTTCATTTCTCTTTGTTTTTTTCCATGTCGTTTGTCTCATTTTTTGTCATTTTGTGTCTCTTTTTTGTCGTCTTGTGTCTCGTTTTTGTTGATTGCCCTTTTTTTGTCTCTGACTTTTTTGTCTCATTTTTTTGTCTCTTTGTTGTTTTGTTTCGTGTCGTTTTTCTCATTTTTTGTCATTTTGTGTCTCGTTTTTGTCAATTTGTGCACAGTTGTGTATCACTTTTGTAATATATTTGATGTGAATGATGAACTGAGGCTGAATGTTGCTTAAATTGAGTTAATTTTTCTGAAGACATTTCATGTTGTTCATGATATTTTGTAAAAAGATAATTCCTTAAATGTGAACATTTCCAGAATGAACTTTTTTGCACTAAACCAAAGGACCCATCAGGAGTTGTGGTTATTTATCGGTTATCATGCTGTGGTTTTGCTGGTCATTTGAGGTCAAATTGGACTGAATGTGACAGCCCTGCTCTAAGGACTGAGTCGTGACGGTTACCGATGAGGACGCTCTTCAGCCAGTTGTTGAAGTTCCTCATGAAGAAGATTCTGCTCTGACTTCGAGCCGCCAGACCGACTTCCTGCAGCTTGTTGTAGTGACTCGCCACCTTCACGCTGTGATCGGCCGCCTGACAAATCAACACTTTAACAGTGACTCGGCTGTTCAAAATGCCTCTGGACATCTGATAATTTCCGATAAACGTACCAGCTTCTTGGTGGGGGACGTCTCCTCGTCTTCGTGTCTCCTCTTCATTCCTGCCTTCTGTCCTCCTGTCTCCTCCTCCTCTCCTCCCTCCTTCACCACGTCTGTCCGGAGAGACGCCATCTGAACACAGGAAGGAGGAGATAAAGACGGAGTAATAAAAAAACGAATAGCTGACAATTGAGGCTTTTAAATGTTCTACTAGAATATCCTCTCCATGCTGAGAGAAATCAGCACAGAGAGGATATTCAAAAAACACGAAACGAAACAAAAAAGTTACAAAGCGACAAATAAATAGACAAATGACACAAGCGAGACTAAAAAAGACAAAATAAAAAAAGACAAAAAAAATGACAGAAGCGAGAAACAAAATGACAAAAAATAGACAAAAAACACAAGTGAGACAAAAAAACAACGAAAATGACACAAAAAAGGAATAAAGCGAAACAAAGTGACAAAAATAAGACAAAAAACAGAGGCGAGACAAAAATTAAACACAAAACGACAAAAACAAGAAACAAAAACATGAGATAAACGACAAGACACAAAAAACAAAATATTACAAAAAAGTGACACAAAAAGGAATGGATCCGGAACCCATTTGTGAACAAGCCAGGGGAATCAACTTTAGCCCTACAAGAAGAGGAACAACTAGTTGAGATTGCAAATGATGGTGGCCTTCAATCCTTGTTTGAAACAACTTCAAATCTCTTTGCATTCTGGAGTAAAGTCAAAGCAGAACATCCTGACATTGCCACAAAAGCACTGGAAGTCCTGCTTCCATTTTCAACCTCTTATCTTTGTGAGGCAGGGTTTTCTGCAGTGACGGCAACAAAAACAAGACTACGGAGTAGACTGGATGTAAGGAATACAATTCGAGTGTCACTGTCTCCCATCACTCCCAGATGGGACCGTCTAGTTGCAGGAAAACAAGCCCAGAGCTCCCACTGATTCTACATTTTGGTGAGTTGATATTATAGTGTAATAGTTCATGAAAGTGCCTAATATAAAATGTAATTGCTGCATTCAGATTACATACTAAATATAATGTTTAAGGTTTTTGTTATTGGAACCTTCACGCCCCTACCCGGTCCTTGAAAAAGTGTTTCTGCGTGAAACTGGTCCCTGGTACAAAAAAGGTTGGGGACCCCTGGGCTAGATGATGCCAGAGAGACTCACGTTCACATTTTTGTCAAACCTTTATTCTATTTAGTAAGATGCAAAACAGGGGAGATTTCACAACCATATTTGCAGGCATCCCACACAAAACCAAGTCAAGATCGAGAAATAAATCGTTTAACGGGTGATTAATTCATTAGCTGACAGCTAACTGGTGTCTGTGCTAAACTACTTTGATTGCATTTGAGAGTGTGAACGTGATGGAGGTGGTTTGATGTATTTCTGCGTTTAGAGTTTAGTTAAAATGTTAAAGGAACCTCAGGAGTAGCTACTGGAAAATAAATAAAACTCTTTACAGCTACTTCAGCCAAAACAAGCAGCATTTCGCTTAAAACTGAGTTAAATCAGAAGGTTTAGCTTGGAGTTAACAGGTCAGACTGGTTGGACTAATTAACCATTAGTTAACCATTAATTAACCATCATCACTGAGCTGCTCTGATGTTCATTAAACTCTTTATTTTCTGCTAATTACCGCTAATGGCAGTAGCTGCCATGCTAACAGCTAACAGCTCCGTTAGTCCAATAAAACTCCGGCTGAGATAAAACCGGATTCAGCCGGTACCAGCTGGAACCAGCGACCGGATCTAAACTGTCAGCATATAGTAAACAAACCGGTAAACTCGGTGGTAAACGGTGAAAAACAATAAATGTTAGAAAATAAACAATCAACTCACGGTCCTCTGGAGGATACAACGCGTGCGCTCTGAGCAGCGTCCGGCCGTGCTTACGTCACTTTCCTGCGTCGCCTCAGTGACAACATGGCGGCGATGTAAACAAAAACAGATGATCGAGAGTAGAGGGCAGGTTTCTGAGCTCCTCTAGGATCAATATATCGATTACAAACAGTCCTCAGTCTTATTATCACAACACTCCTGATCACTACGTAGATCTTTTTTAATATCACCTGACGGAGAACGTTTTTTTTTACACGTCATAAATCTGCGACTAAACCAAATTCCGTTAATAAATCTAATAAAATTAGAATGTTTTCTGATTTTCACCATCAATTGACACCATAAACACAAACTAATATCAACCATAACTTATTTAAGTGTTCCGGAAAATTCGGCATAATAATAATAATAATAATAATAATAATAATAATAATAATAATAATAATAATAATAATAATAATAATAATAATAATAATAATGAAATCAATGCTGTGAGACTCAAAACAGGGGTTTGAGAAATGTTGGAATAGTTGGATTGCGTTTATCAGCCCATATAAAACAGAATTTAAATGACAAGTTGTAATAGGACACCCCTGGTTCTCTACTACACATTTTTTGTGTTTTTGTTTTATTTTTATTTGTTTGCTTATTTTTTGGTTTGTTTGTTTTTTCCTGGTGTGTATGTATGTGTTCTATTTTTTATTATTGCAATGTGGGAAAAACAACACAATTTTCACCACTTTCTAACATTTTATACACCAAATAGTCACAGTCAGAGAATGCAGAAAATAATTAACTGATTAATCAACAGTGAAAATAATCGCGAGTTGGAGCTCTGATGTAAAGTTTTTATCTGAAAAAAGAGACACTCGCCAGGAATGAAGGAAAAGTCTTAATTTCTACATGAACATGTGTCTCAACTGAATGTAATAACGGACTGAAATAGAGGTGGGTGTCAGTACAGTTGTTACAGACATGCACTGCTTTACTTTTACACAGAATTAATGACCAACATCAGGGTGGACCACTCTTTCCCCCCAAAACTAATGAATCAGCAAACTTTTATTGCTGATGATTTTCATTTCCAGCCTGTAATGTTTATTTTTTAACATTGTGCTGCTGTAGTGAGAGTAAAAGACCAGCAGGTGGAGGTGCAACTCTTTTCTGCAACTTTACTCGTGACTTTAAACAGCTTTTTTCTGCCACGTCTGGATTAATGTGAACATTTTCCTTTTATCTCCTCCATCAGATGAACATAAATTCAAACTGCGAATTATGTGGAAAATCAAACAGAATCAGTGGAAACAAAAGTGAAACTACTTTACAATTTAAAGAAATATTATTTCTGTGAAAACAGTCTTTCAAAACTGGAGAACATTCGAACTTTGTTCAAACACCAGCAGGAAGTAGGTGAAAAAAATCAGGTTTTAAGATATTTTACTTTAAAAATCTCCTCCAGTCATTAAAGTTTCTTTGTTTCTGGGCTGAACTTAAAGTCTCAGTGACAGAATTGGGGACAAACAACTGCAGAAAAGACTCAGAAGAACAGAAAAAAATAGAAAATGACCATAAAACAAACATTAAGCGGCTCAAACCAGCTACAAAAACAAAAAACAACTATGAGGAGCTTCAAAATGGCCACAAAAATATCACTTTGTAGTTGGTTTGTGCTGCTATTGCATGTTTTGTAGTCATTTTGAGTCTATTTTGATGGTTTTCTGGTCATTTTGAGTCTATTTTGTGGTTTATGTATTTGATCTATTTTGGATGTCATTTTGAATCTATTTTGGCGGTTTTATAGTTATTTTGAGTCTCTTTTGGTGGTTCTGTGGTCATTTTGAGTCTCTTTTGGTGGTTTTGAGGTCATTTTAAATCTATTTATGTTGTTTTGTAGTCATTTTGAGTCTCTTTTGGTGGTTCTGTGGTCATTTTGAGTCTATTTTGGTGGTTTTGTGGTCATTTCTATTTGGGTTTTGAGTCATGATCTATTTTGGTGGTTTTGTGGTCAAATTGAGTCTATTTAGGTGGTTTTGTAGTCATTTTGAGTCTCTTTTGGTGGTTCTGTGGTCAATTGTGTGTGTTTTTGTCATAGGTTTGCATGTTTTATGGTTGTTTTGTGTTGGTTTTCAGTGTCACTGTATTTGTCTTGTGTGTTTTTACAGTTGGATCGTTAAACTCTTCTATTGTAACTCTGGACAGATTGTAGTTTAAAAGGTCTTTAAGCACAGTTTGGGATTTAGATGTTGTGAGTCGGTTTGGACCAAGGTGTGAGTTAGCGAAAAGCTAATGCTAGTCCATCCAGTAAAAGCTAGCTGGTTACCTGAGCCAGCTAGCTTTCTTACCTTGACTTCTTGTGTCTTTGTTCCCTTGAAGCTTCTCAATGAAATGAAATGGGAAATTCCACGAAACGCAACGACGGAGTTTAAGTTTGGTTTTTGAGTTTTGGTTTAGTTTTTAGAGTTGTGGTTTGGTGTGGTTTTTAGAGTTTGTTTTATTTTTGGGTTTTGATGTCATACATTCATCCATCACACACACACACTGAGTGACTGACCTGAACATCCAGCCGGGATTCGATCCAACGTCTCGCTGATGAAAGCCTTCCTCCTTCGCCCCTGGACTATCTTCAGCGCTGAGCAGCAGACACAAGCAGAGAGACAAAGAACAAACCGAATGTGAGGATTTCTGAGGTTCAGTCTGAACACATTCACACTGAAATCCAACTGAAATCATGTCTTTACCATCATGTCTTTACCATCATGTGTTTACCATCGTGTATTTACCATCTGGACCTCTGATCTGAATGGAGGCTTAACTCCATGAGAAGGTTGAAGACCTAGATCCTCTGTGGTGCAGTGGTCTGAGATGTTCTTTATGTAATCAGAGGGTTCCTTGTTCAAATCCTGCTGGTTCCCTCAACTTTTAATGAAATAGAAACGTTCAAACCAACAGTTTGGTCATGCTTCTGAAGATGTTGATAGCTTCATTTTCAAAGAAGAGACACTCATAAAGTTTCTGAAGCTTTCAGCTGCATCCTGTGAACTTCCTCAGCAGAATCATTTGAACTGTATTAAAGTGAGAGAGTGTATCCAGTGAAGAAGACCAGCGGATGTGGTTGAATGCTCCAGAAACAGAAAGAAACCATTTTTATGTAGTCATTTTAAGTCTATTTTGGTGGTTTTGAGATCATTTTAAATCTATTTAGGTTGTTTTGTAGTCTTTTCGAGTCTCTTTTGGTGGTTCTTTGGTCATTTTGAGTCTCTTTTGGTGGTTCTGTGGTCAATTTGAAGTCTCTTTTAGGGGTTTTGACGTCATTTCAAGTCTATTTTGGTGGTTTTGATGTCATGTCAAATCTATTTTGGTGGTTTCGTGGTCAATTTGAGTCTATTTAGACGGTTTTGTACTCATTTTGAGTCTCTTTTGGTGGTTCTGTGGTCAATTGTGTGTGTTTTTGCGATAGGTTTGCATGTTTATTGTTGTTTTGTGTTGGTTTTCAGTGTCACTGTATTTGTCTTGTGTGTTTTTACAGTTGGATCGTTAAACTCTTCTATTGTAACTCTGGACAGATTGTAGTTTAAAAGGTCTTTAAGCACAGTTTGGGATTTAGATGTTGTGAGTCGGTTTGGACCAAGGTGTGAGTTAGCGAAAAGCTAATGCTAGTCCATCCAGTAAAAGCTAGCTGGTTACCTGAGCCAGCTAGCTTTCTTACCTTGACTTCTTGTGTCTTTGTTCCCTTGAAGCTTCTCAATGAAATGAAATGAAATGGGAAATGCCACGAAACGCAACGACGGAGTTTAAGTTTGGTTTGGTTTTTGAGTTTCGGTTTAGTTTTTAGAGTTGTGGTTTGATTTGGTTTTTAGAGTTTGTTTTATTTTTGGGTTTTGACGTCATACATTCATCCATCACACACACACACAGAGTGACTGACCTGAACGTTGTGTTTTTGTTTTATTTTTATTTGTTTGCTTATTTTTTTGGTTTATTTGTTTTTTCCTGGTGTGTATGTATGTGTTCTATTTTTTATTATTGCAATGTGGGAAAAACAACACAATTTTCACCACTTTCTAACATTTTATACACCAAATAGTCACAGTCAGAGAATGCAGAAAATAATTAACTGATTAATCAACAGTGAAAATAATCGCGAGTTGGAGCTCTGATGTAAAGTTTTTATCTGAAAAAAGAGACACTCGCCAGGAATGAAGGAAAAGTCTTAATTTCTACATGAACATGTGTCTCAACTGAATGTAATAACGGACTGAAATAGAGGTGGGTGTCAGTACAGTTGTTACAGACATGCACTGCTTCACTTTTACACAGAATTAAGGACCAACATCAGGGTGGACCACTCTTTCCCCCCAAAACTAATGAATCAGCAAACTTTTATTGCTGATGATTTTCATTTCCAGCCTGTAATGTTTATTTTTTAACATTGTGCTGCTGTAGTGAGAGTAAAAGACCAGCAGGTGGAGGTGCAACTCTTTTCTGCAACTTTACTCGTGAATTTAAACAGCTT
This sequence comes from Amphiprion clarkii, assembly GCA_027123335.1. Classification (NCBI taxonomy): domain Eukaryota; kingdom Metazoa; phylum Chordata; class Actinopteri; family Pomacentridae; genus Amphiprion; species Amphiprion clarkii. The sequence continues at coordinate 33,887,863 of CM049580.1, read as the reverse complement.
TTTTCTGCCACGTCTGGATTAATGTGAACATTTTCCTTTTATCTCCTCCATCAGATGAACATAAATTCAAACTGCGAATTATGTGGAAAATCAAACAGAATCAGTGGAAACAAAAGTGAAACTACTTTACAATTTAAAGAAATATTATTTCTGTGAAAACAGTCTTTCAAAACTGGAGAACATTTGAACTTTGTTCAAACACCAGCAGGAAGTAGGTGAAAAAAATCAGGTTATAAGATATTTTACTTTAAAAATCTCCTCCAGTCATTAAAGTTTCTTTGTTTCTGGGCTGAACTTAAAGTCTCAGTGACAGAATTGGGGACAAACAACTGCAGAAAAGACTCAGAAGAACAGAAAAAAATAGAAAATGACCATAAAACAAACATTAAGCGGCTCAAACCAGCTACAAAAACAAAAACCAACTATGAGGAGCTTCAAAATGGCCACAAAAATATCACTTTGTAGTTGGGTTGTGGTGCTATTGCATGTTTTGTAGTCATTTTGAGTCTATTTTGATGGTTTTCTGGTCATTTTGAGTCTATTTTGGTGGTTTTATAGTTATTTTGAATCTATTTTGGTGGTTTTGATGTCATTTTGAATCTATTTTGGTGGTTTTGTTGTCGTTTTGAATCTATTTTGGCGGTTTTATAGTTATTTTGAGTCTCTTTTGGTGATTCTGTGGTCATTTTGAGTCTCTTTTGGTGGTTTTGAGGTCATTTTAAATCTATTTATGTTGTTTTGTAGTCATTTTGAGTCTCTTTTGGTGGTTCTGTGGTCATTTTGAGTCTATTTTGGTGGTTTTGAGGTCATTTTAAGCCTATTTTGGTGGTTTTGAGGTCATGTCGAGTCTATTTTGGTGGTTTTGTGGTCAAATTGAGTCTATTTAGATGGTTTTGTAGTCATTTTGAGTCTCTTTTGGTGGTTCTGTGGTCAATTGTGTGTGTTTTTGTCATAGGTTTGCATGTTTTATGGTTGTTTTGTGTTGGTTTTCAGTGTCACTGTATTTGTCTTGTGTGTTTTTACAGTTGGATCGTAAAACTCTTCTATTGTAACTCTGGACAGATTGTAGTTTAAAAGGTCTTTAAGCACAGTTTGGGATTTAGATGTTGTGAGTCGGTTTGGACCAAGGTGTGAGTTAGCGAAAAGCTAATGCTAGTCCATCCAGTAAAAGCTAGCTGGTTACCTGAGCCAGCTAGCTTTCTTACCTTGACTTCTTGTGTCTTTGTTCCCTTGAAGCTTCTCAATGAAATGAAATGGGAAATGCCACGAAACGCAACGACGGAGTTTAAGTTTGGTTTTTGAGTTTTGGTTTAGTTTTTAGAGTTGTGGTTTGGTTTGGTTTTTAGAGTTTGTTTTATTTTTGGGTTTTGACGTCATACATTCATCCATCACACACACACACTGAGTGACTGACCTGAACATCCAGCCGGGATTCGATCCAACGTCTCGCTGATGAAAGCCTTCCTCCTTCGCCCCTGGACTATCTTCAGCGCTGAGCAGCAGACACAAGCAGAGAGACAAAGAACAAACCGAATGTGAGGATTTCTGAGGTTCAGTCTGAACACATTCACACTGAAATCCAACTGAAATCATGTCTTTACCATCATGTCTTTACCATCATGTCTTTACCATCATGTGTTTACCATCTGGACCTCTGATCTGAATGGAGGCTTAACTCCATGAGAAGGTTGAAGACCTAGATCCTCTGTGGTGCAGTGGTCTGAGATGTTCTTTATGTAATCAGAGGGTTCCTTGTTCAAATCCTGCTGGTTCCCTCAACTTTTAATGAAATAGAAACGTTCAAACCAACAGTTTGGTCATGCTTCTGAAGATGTTGATAGCTTCATTTTCAAAGAAGTGACGCTCAAAAAGTTTCTGAAGCTTTCAGCTGCATCCTGTGAACTTCCTCAGCAGAATCATTTGAACTGTATTAAAGTGAGAGAGTGTATCCAGTGAAGAAGACCAGCGGATGTGGTTGAATGCTCCAGAAACAGAAAGAAACCATTTTTATGTAGTCATTTTAAGTCTATTTTGGTGGTTTTGAGATCATTTTAAATCTATTTAGGTTGTTTTGTAGTCTTTTCGAGTCTCTTTTGGTGGTTCTTTGGTCATTTTGAGTCTCTTTTGGTGGTTCTGTGGTCAATTTGAAGTCTCTTTTAGGGGTTTTGAGGTCATTTTAAGCCTACTTTGGTGGTTTTGAGGTCATGTCGAGTCTATTTTGGTGGTTTTGTGGTCAAATTGAGTCTATTTAGATGGTTTTGTAGTCATTTTGAGTCTCTTTTGGTGGTTTTGAGGTCATTTTAAGCCTATTTTGGTGGTTTTGAGGTCATGTCGAGTCTATTTTGGTGGTTTTGAGGTCATTTTAAGCCTATTTTGGTGGTTTTGAGGTCATGTCGAGTCTATTTTGGTGGTTTCGTGGTCAAATTGAGTCTATTTAGGTGGTTTTGTAGTCATTTTGAGTCTCTTTTGGTGGTTCTGTGGTCAATTGTGTGTGTTTTTGTCATAGGTTTGCATGTTTTATGGTTGTTTTGTGTTGGTTTTCAGTGTCACTCTATTTGTCTTGTGTATTTTTACAGTTGGATCGTTAAACTCTTCTATTGTAACTCTGGACAGATTGTAGTTTAAAAGGTCTTTAAGCACAGTTTGGGATTTAGATGTTGTGAGTCGGTTTGGACCAAGGTGTGAGTTAGCGAAAAGCTAATGCTAGTCCATCCAGTAAAAGCTAGCTGGTTACCTGAGCCAGCTAGCTTTCTTACCTTGACTTCTTGTGTCTTTGTTCCCTTGAAGCTTCTCAATGAAATGAAATGAAATGGGAAATTCCACGAAACGCAACGACGGAGTTTAAGTTTGGTTTTTGAGTTTTGGTTTAGTTTTTAGAGTTGTGGTTTGGTTTGGTTTTTAGAGTTTGTTTTATTTTTGGGTTTTGACGTCATACATTCATCCATCACACACACACACACACACACACACAGAGTGACTGACCTGAACGTTGTGTTTTTGTTTTATTTTTATTTGTTTGCTTATTTTTTTGTTTGTTTTTTTTTCCTGGTGTGTATGTATGTGTTCTATTTTTTATTATTGCAATGTGGGAAAAACAACACAATTTTCACCACTTTCTAACATTTTATACACCAAATAGTCACAGTCAGAGAATGCAGAAAATAATTAACTGATTAATCAACAGTGAAAATAATCGCGAGTTGGAGCTCTGATGTAAAGTTTTTATCTGAAAAAAGAGACACTCGCCAGGAATGAAGGAAAAGTCTTAATTTCTACATGAACATGTGTCTCAACTGAATGTAATAACGGACTGAAATAGAGGTGGGTGTCAGTACAGTTGTTACAGACATGCACTGCTTTACTTTTACACAGAATTAATGACCAACATCAGGGTGGACCACTCTTTCCCCCCAAAACTAATGAATCAGCAAACTTTTATTGCTGATGATTTTCATTTCCAGCCTGTAATGTTTATTTTTTAACATTGTGCTGCTGTAGTGAGAGTAAAAGACCAGCAGGTGGAGGTGCAACTCTTTTCTGCAACTTTACTTGTGACTTTAAACAGCTTTTTTCTGCCACGTCTGGATTAATGTGAACATTTTCCTTTTATCTCCTCCATCAGATGAACATAAATTCAAACTGCGAATTATGTGGAAAATCAAACAGAATCAGTGGAAACAAAAGTGAAACTACTTTACAATTTAAAGAAATATTATTTCTGTGAAAACAGTCTTTCAAAACTGGAGAACATTTGAACTTTGTTCAAACACCAGCAGGAAGTAGGTGAAAAAAATCAGGTTATAAGATATTTTACTTTAAAAATCTCCTCCAGTCATTAAAGTTTCTTTGTTTCTGGGCTGAACTTAAAGTCTCAGTGACAGAATTGGGGACAAACAACTGCAGAAAAGACTCAGAAGAACAGAAAAAAATAGAAAATGACCATAAAACAAACATTAAGCGGCTCAAACCAGCTACAAAAACAAAAAGCAACTATGAGGAGCTTCAAAATGGCCACAAAAATATCACTTTGTAGTTGGTTTGTGCTGCTATTGCATGTTTTGTAGTCATTTTGAGTCTATTTTGATGGTTTTCTGGTCATTTTGAGTCTATTTTGGTGGTTTTATAGTAATTTTGAATCTATTTTGGTGGTTTTGATGTCATTTTGAATCTATTTTGGCGGTTTTATAGTTATTTTGAGTCTCTTTTGGTGGTTCTGTGGTCATTTTGAGTCTCTTTTGGTGGTTTTGAGGTCATTTTAAATCTATTTATGTTGTTTTGTAGTCATTTTGAGTCTCTTTTGGTGGTTCTGTGGTCATTTTGAGTCTATTTTGGTGGTTTTGAGGTCATTTTAAGCCTATTTTGGTGGTTTTGAGGTCATGTCAAATCTATTTTGGTGGTTTTGTGGTCAATTTGAGTCTATTTAGGTGGTTTTGTAGTCATTTTGAGTCTCTTTTGGTGGCTCTGTGGTCAATTGTGTGTGTTTTTGTCATAGGTTTGCATGTTTTATGGTTGTTTTGTGTTGGTTTTCAGTGTCACTGTATTTGTCTTGTGTGTTTTTACAGTTGGATCGTTAAACTCTTCTATTGTAACTCTGGACAGATTGTAGTTTAAAAGGTCTTTAAGCACAGTTTGGGATTTAGATGTTGTGAGTCGGTTTGGACCAAGGTGTGAGTTAGCGAAAAGCTAATGCTAGTCCATCCAGTAAAAGCTAGCTGGTTACCTGAGCCAGCTAGCTTTCTTACCTTGACTTCTTGTGTCTTTGTTCCCTTGAAGCTTCTCAATGAAATGAAATGAAATGGGAAATTCCACGAAACGCAACGACGGAGTTTAAGTTTGGTTTTTGAGTTTTGGTTTAGTTTTTAGAGTTGTGGTTTGGTTTGGTTTTTAGAGTTTGTTTTATTTTTGGGTTTTGACGTCATACATTCATCCATCACACACACACACACAGAGTGACTGACCTGAACATCCAGCCGGGATTCGATCCAACGTCTCGCTGTTGAAAGCCTTCCTCCTTCGCCCCTGGACTATCTTCAGCGCTGAGCAGCAGACACAAGCAGAGAGACAAAGAACAAACCGAATGTGAGGATTTCTGAGGTTCAGTCTGAACACATTCACACTGAAATCCAACTGAAATCATGTCTTTACCATCATGTCTTTACCATCATGTCTTTACCATCATGTGTTTACCATCATGTATTTACCATCTGGACCTCTGATCTGAATGGAGGCTTAACTCCATGAGAAGGTTGAAGACCTAGATCCTCTGTGGTGCAGTGGTCTGAGATGTTCTTTATGTAATCAGAGGGTTCCTTGTTCAAATCCTGCTGGTTCCCTCAACTTTTAATGAAATAGAAACGTTCAAACCAACAGTTTGTTCATGCTTCTCCTGAAGATGTTGATAGCTTCATTTTCAAAGAAGAGACACTCATAAAGTTTCTGAAGCTTTCAGCTGCATCCTGTGAACTTCCTCAGCAGAATCATTTGAACTGTATTAAGGTGAGAGAGTGTATCCAGTGAAGAAGACCAGCGGATGTGGTTGAATGCTCCAGAAACAGAAAGAAACCATTTTTATGTAGTCATTTTAAGTCTATTTTGGTGGTTTTGTGGTCAATTTGAGTCTATTTAGATGGTTTTGTAGTCATTTTGAGTCTCTTTTGGTGGTTTTGTGGTCATTTTGAGTCTATTTTGGTGGTTTTGTGGTCAATTTGAGTCTATTTTGGGGGTTTTGACGTCATTTCAAGTCTATTTTGATGGTTTTGATGTCATGTCAAATCTATTTTGGTGGTTTCGTGGTCAATTTGAGTCTATTTAGATGGTTTTGTACTCATTTTGAGTCTCTTTTGGTGGTTCTGTGGTCAATTGTGTGTGTTTTTGCGATAGGTTTGCATGTTTTATGGTTGTTTTGTGTTGGTTTTCAGTGTCACTCTATTTGTCGTGTATTTTTACAGTTGGATCGTTAAACTCTTCTATTGTAACTCTGGACAGATTGTAGTTTAAAAGGTCTTTAAGCACAGTTTGGGATTTAGATGTGAGTCGGTTTGGACCACGGTGTGAGTTAGCGAAAAGCTAATGCTAGTCCATCCAGTAAAAGCTAGCTGGTTACCTGAGCCAGCTAGCTTTCTTACCTTGACTTCTTGTGTCTTTGTTCCCTTGAAGCTTCTCAATGAAATGAAATGGGAAATTCCACGAAACGCAACGATGGAGTTTAAGTTTGGTTTGGTTTTTGAGTTTTGGTTTAGTTTTTAGAGTTGTGGTTTGATTTGGTTTTTAGAGTTTGTTTTATTTTTGGGTTTTGACGTCATACATTCATCCATCACACACACACACTGAGTGACTGACCTGAACGTTGTGTTTTTGTTTTATTGTTTTTATTTGTTTGCTTATTTTTTTGGTTTGTTTGTTTTTTCCTGGTGTGTATGTATGTGTTCTATTTTTTATTATTGCAATGTGGGAAAAACAACACAATTTTCACCACTTTCTAACATTTTATACACCAAATAGTCACAGTCAGAGAATGCAGAAAATAATTAACTGATTAATCAACAGTGAAAATAATCGCGAGTTGGAGCTCTGATGTAAAGTTTTTATCTGAAAAAAGAGACACTCGCCAGGAATGAAGGAAAAGTCTTAATTTCTACATGAACATGTGTCTTAACTGAATGTAATAACGGACTGAAATAGAGGTGGGTGTCAGTACAGTTGTTACAGACATGCACTGCTTCACTTTTACACAGAATTAATGACCAACATCAGGGTGGACCACTCTTTCCCCCCAAAACTAATGAATCAGCAAACTTTTATTGCTGATGATTTTCATTTCCAGCCTGTAATGTTTATTTTTTAACATTGTGCTGCTGTAGTGAGAGTAAAAGACCAGCAGGTGGAGGTGCAACTCTTTTCTGCAACTTTACTCGTGACTTTAAACAGCTTTTTTCTGCCACGTCTGGATTAATGTGAACATTTTCCTTTTATCTCCTCCATCAGATGAACATAAATTCAAACTGCGAATTATGTGGAAAATCAAACAGAATCAGTGGAAACAAAAGTGAAACTACTTTACAATTTAAAGAAATATTATTTCTGTGAAAACAGTCTTTCAAAACTGGAGAACATTTGAACTTTGTTCAAACACCAGCAGGAAGTAGGTGAAAAAAATCAGGTTATAAGATATTTTACTTTAAAAATCTCCTCCAGTCATTAAAGTTTCTTTGTTTCTGGGCTGAACTTAAAGTCTCAGTGACAGAATTGGGGACAAACAACTGCAGAAAAGACTCAGAAGAACAGAAAAAAATAGAAAATGACCATAAAACAAACATTAAGCGGCTCAAACCAGCTACAAAAACAAAAAACAACTATGAGGAGCTTCAAAATGGCCACAAAAATATCACTTTGTAGTTGGTTTGTGCTGCTATTGCATGTTTTGTAGTCATTTTGAGTCTATTTTGATGGTTTTCTGGTCATTTTGAGTCTATTTTGGTGGTTTTATAGTAATTTTGAATCTATTTTGGTGGTTTTGATGTCATTTTGAATCTATTTTGGCGGTTTTAGTTTTTGAGTCTCTTTGGTGTTCTGTGGTCATTTGAGTCTCTTTGGTGGTTTTGAGGTCATTTTAAATCTATTTATGTTGTTTTGTAGTCATTTTGAGTCTCTTTTGGTGGTTCTGTGGTCATTTTGAGTCTATTTTGGTGGTTTTGAGGTCATTTTAAGCCTATTTTGGTGGTTTTGAGGTCATGTCGAGTCTATTTTGGTGGTTTTGTGGTCAAATTTAGTCTATTTAGACGGTTTTGTAGTCATTTTGAGTCTCTTTTGGTGGCTCTGTGGTCAATTGTGTGTGTTTTTGTCATAGGTTTGCATGTTTTATGGTTGTTTTGTGTTGGTTTTCAGTGTCACTGTATTTGTCTTGTGTGTTTTTACAGTTGGATCGTTAAACTCTTCTATTGTAACTCTGGACAGATTGTAGTTTAAAAGGTCTTTAAGCACAGTTTGGGATTTAGATGTTGTGAGTCGGTTTGGACCAAGGTGTGAGTTAGCGAAAAGCTAATGCTAGTCCATCCAGTAAAAGCTAGCTGGTTACCTGAGCCAGCTAGCTTTCTTACCTTGACTTCTTGTGTCTTTGTTCCCTTGAAGCTTCTCAATGAAATGAAATGAAATGGGAAATTCCACGAAACGCAACGACGGAGTTTAAGTTTGGTTTGGTTTTTGAGTTTTGGTTTAGTTTTTAGAGTTGTGGTTTGGTTTGGTTTTTAGAGTTTGTTTTATTTTTGGGTTTTGACGTCATACATTCATCCATCACACACACACACAGAGTGACTGACCTGAAAATCCAGCCGGGATTCGATCCAACGTCTCGCTGTTGAAAGCCTTCCTCCTTTGCCCCTGGACTATCTTCAGCGCTGAGCAGCAGACACAAGCAGAGAGACAAAGAACAAACCGAATGTGAGGATTTCTGAGGTTCAGTCTGAACACATTCACACTGAAATCCTCATGAAATCCACATGAAAACGTCAGATTTATTCTTGGTTTTCAGCATTTTAACATGTGTGAAGGACAACAGGAAAGACCTATTCAGCTTTGTTGAGTCAAAATAAATGTTTTTAACCACTGACTTAAGCGTCAGAACTGATCAAATCTATCCAAGTCAGTCTAAATCATCCATTATCCATCCATTATCTATACACCGCTTAATCCTCACTAGGGTCGTGGGGGGGCTGGAGCCTATCCCAGCTGACTCGGGCGAAGGCAGGGGACACCCTAGACAGGTCGCCAGTCTGTCGCAGGGCTACATACAAAGACAAACAATCACTCTCACATTCACACCTACAGGCAATTTAGAATAATCAATTAACCTCAGCATATTTTTGGACTGTGGGAGGAAGCCGGAGTACCCGGAGAAAACCCACGCATGCACAGGGAGAACATGCAAACTCCATGCAGAAAGATCCCAGGTCCGAGCTGGGACGTGAACCAGGGATCTTCTCGCTGCAAGGCGAAAGTGCTAACCACTACGCCACTGTACAGCCCCAGTCTAAATCAATCTACAAATAAAGTTATGAATATTATTGTGAGTAAAACTCAGCCATAAAAACTGAATTTTTTCTGACAGATAAAACTCTGAAGTTAAAAAGGTAATAATATGTGACATAAAACATCTGACATATTAAGGTGCTTCATAAGAATCAAGGAAAATGATGAGAAATGTCTGATCACTAACTTCACCTGAAATTAAAAGATTTCTGAACATATGTACTTCAGTGAAAACTTTTTAAGAGACTTGACATTTTTTTTTAAATTAACTGTAGAAGATTTCAGTCTGAAGACCAAATGACATCAGTTCATTAAACATTGAAATTGTATTAAATTACTTTTTCAAGCTAAAATGTTTCAGTAATTTTGGAGGTTGTAACCCATTGAGAGAATTTCTTAAATTAACGTTTATATTTCACTGACTAATATGAATATAAAGGCCTTAAAGTTAAATCAACATTTGTAGATGATCAATAAAAGTCAATAATCAACAGTTTAATGTTATTCAACAGTCAGTCAGAGCATTTCCATAGAGAGCCACTTTGCAACAGCAGCACCATGCTCCACTGCTCTGGGAGACTTTATAGTTCTGACAGTTAAACACTGGATCACTGACAGCTGTCCTTCATGACAACAGAAGACACAGAAATCCTCCTCATCAAAAACATGACTCTGAATTTCATCTGGACTCTCCTCTGCTGCTGCTTCACAGGTAAAGTTCAGAGAATCAAAGTCCTCTCTCAGCAGCATCCATCCCTCTGAAATGAAGCCCTCAAAAGCATGACTCTGCTTTGTGTTTGTGTCTCTGCATCCTCAGAGTCCAGAGGTCGGGTCACAGTGACTCAGCCTGGATCAGTGAGTTCATCGCATGTACCACCAGTCAGGATGTTTTTCCTTGGTTAGTTGATGGAAAAGTTGTAACCTGTTTGTCATGGTACAGACAGAGAAAAGGACAGTCTCACCAACTGCTCTTTAATTTCACTGATAAGCGAGGGGATTCCTGAAAGATTTTCAGGCAGCGGATCAAACTCTGACTATCAGTGGAATTCAGGCTGAAGATGCTGCAGTTCATCACTGTCAGAGTTATCATTACATCGATGGTCATTGTGTGTTCACACGGTGAAAAAGCGTCGTACAAAAACCTCCCTCAGTCAGACTGAACAGAAACTGAACTGACGGTTGTAACTGAAAGCATCTGCAGAGACTCACACACTTCACTGAACACACATACTGCAAACAATCATCAATATCTATCTATCTATCTATCTATCTATCTATCTATCTATCTATCTATCTATCTATCTATCTATCTATCTATCTATCTATCTATCTATCTATCTATCTATCTATCTATCTATCTATCTATCTATCTATCTATCTATCTATCTATCTATCATGTTTGTTAAATTGCTTCCTACTTCACAGCCAAATTGATAGGTTGAATCTTTGTTTTAGTCATTGCTTTATTACTAAAATGTCAACTAAATAACCATCTGAATTTCATACCAACCACCTTCTAATGAGCTAAACAATAATAAATTGAGCTGATTCAGAAATAGTTTGGATTGTGTTCTTTTTATTAAGTTGAGATAATCATGACAGATATTTCTGTTTTGGCAATATATCACATTTTACATGAAAAATAACAAATCAAATCACTTCCAACTACGTTAGCCATTACTAAAACACCTCTCAGGAAGTGTGTTGATTCCAGATCACAATGATCATTCTGCACTGCTGTGTTTATATATGTCTTTCCAGCTTGTAAATATCTGTATATATTGTGTTATATTTATTTTTACTGCTACTATTTTCCCTTGTTCCTCTTTCTATAGTTTCTTTATTTTTTATTATTCTCTTTCCTTATTGCTAGGGTGACACCAACAGCCGAAACCAAACCCCTTGTATGTTGTGTGGCCATTAAAGCTGATTCTGATTCTACACTTTTATTTTGACTGCTAACCCTGAACTCTTATTTTGAAGGTCATCCCTGGAAGCGGTGTGTTTCAGCTTCTACTGTTGGAACGGATCGGCGTGTTTTTGCGGTTTCTCTTCCTTAAGTTCTCCTCTCGTTTAAAACCTGAACGGACCGACAGCAGAATCAGAAACGAGCAGCTCTTTGCGGCTAAACTGCGTCTTTTTCTGCGTGTTTTTCCTCCGTGCGGACGTTTTGAGGACGTTAGCTTAGCCTGCTAGCTTCACCTAGCAACGCTTCCGGATCCACCTGCGGGGAGAAGCTGCTGTTGCTCGGTGGAAAGAGGAAAGATGTCCAAAGTGCAGATGCTGAGGGTTTTAGTGAACCAGAGGCTGATGGCAGCTGCTGAGGAGATTCTGCTGCTGTTTGAGAGCACGATGGAGGAGTACGAGAGAGAAGGGCAGAGGAGAGCAGGTGGATTTACAGCTTTAATTATTATATTCACTGCATTTATAGCTTTTATTATGTTACGCTCACTGCATTTATAGAATTAATTATCTGATTATATTCACTGCATTTATAGCTTTTATTATGTTACTCTCATTGCATTTATAGAATTAATTATCTGATTATATTCACTGCATTTATAGCTTTTATTATGTTACTCTCACTGCATTTAAAGCTTTAATTATTATATTCACTGCATTTATAGCTTTTATTATGTTACGCTCACTGCATTTAGAGAATTAATTATCTGATATATTCACTGCATTTATAGCTTTTATTATGTTACGCTCACTGCATTTAGAGAATTAATTATCTGATATATTCACTGCATTTATAGCTTTTATTATGTTACGCTCACTGCATTTAGAGAATTAATTATCTGATATATTCACTGCATTTATAGCTTTTATTATGTTACGCTCACTGCATTTAGAGAATTAATTATCTGATTATATTCACTGCATTTATAGCTTTTATTATGTTACGCTCACTGCATTGATAGAATTAATTATCTGATATATTCACTGCATTTATAGCTTTTATTATGTTACTCTCATTGCATTTATAGAATTAATTATCTGATTATATTCACTGCATTTATAGCTTTTATTATGTTACTCTCACTGCATTTATAGAATTAATTATCCTATATATTCACTGCATTTATAGCTTTTATTATGTTACTCTCACTGCATTTATAGAATTAATTATCTGATTATATTCACTGCATTTGTAGCTTTTATTATGTTACTCTCACTGCATTTATAGAATTAATTATCTGATTATATTCACTGCATTTATAGCTTTTATTATGTTACTCTCACTGCATTTATAGAATTAATTATCTGATTATATTCACTGCATTTATAGCTTTTATTATGTTACTCTCACTGCATTTACAGCTTTAATTATTATATTCACTACATTTATAGCTTTTATTATGTTACTCTCACTGCATTTATAGAATTAATTATCTGATATATTCACTGCATTTATAGCTTTTATTATGTTACTCTCACTGCATTTACAGCTTTAATTATTATATTCACTGCATTTATAGCTTTTATTATGTTACTCTCACTGCATTTATAGAATTAATTATCTGATTAAACTCACTGCATTTATAGCTTTAATTATCAGATTAAACTCACTGCATTAATAGCTTTAATTATCTGAATACTTTCACTGCATTTATAGCTTTAATTATCTGATGAAACTCACTGCATTTATAGCTTTAATTATTATATTACACTCACTTAGATGTGGACCTGGTCTGATGTGGTCCAGATGTGGGAAAGAACAGTGAAATCTCAATTTTCAGCATATTATATCAAGTCCAGATAACAAAAAAAAAAAAAGTGAAATGTCCATTTTTGCATTTTCAGAAACACAATAAAGGTTCCACAAGACCTAAACTTCAAGGATTTAGATCTGGACCTCATTTAATGTGGTCCAGATGTGGGAAAAACAGCCATATCTCAATTTTCAGAAACATAATAAAGGTTCCACGAGACATAAACTGTTCTTCAGCCTCTGTAGAAGAATCTAGTCCAGATTGGACCCGTCTTTATGGGGTAGTTTTAGATCTAGACCTGGTCTAATGTGGTCTAATTTAATGTGGTAATGACCCCAAAAATGTGTTTTTGTTTTGTGTTTTGCATTTTCACAAATAAAACTCAGGTTTCTTAAAGGTTTTATAGCTGGACTTAGTGTAATAGGATCCAGATGTAGGAAATAATAACGACATCTTGCTGGTTTGCATTTTCACAAACAGAATAAATGTTTCACAGACCATAGACTGTGTTTTAAAGACTCTTTAGTCTTTCTGACTAATCCAGACTAGTCCAGATATGTGTTTATATATATGTTTAGTGTTTTTTTTTTCCAGTGTGGTCTAAAGTCTAGACATTTTACAGTTGGTTTTTTTTTTTTGCATCTAAATGGAGACCAAGTCTGTTTGTCCCTTTTCAGCACTTTCACAAATATAGTAAAAGTGTCACCACTTTGAAAGTGAATTTGAGACTCCATCAAGGTTCCACCTAGAATTATCTCCACTTCAGCACTGTCAGCGCTGAAGAATGGTCTGACTGCACCTAATTATCATTCTATCAGCTGAAATAACTGCTCTGACTTGTCTGTATTTCTTTAAATCAATCATATTGGGCCCCGCTGAGCCGAGGATGCAGCGATGCACCAGGATTGGTGGACATTCACATTATAGTTCCTCTGAAAAGTGCCAAATTGACGCCCAAATTTTGAAACAGGAGTCACATATTTAATTTATAGATACAAATACAGACTGGCTTTTGTATTTGTACAACAGGAAGGTAGAAATATGTCAAAAGATTCCATACAAACAGATGGAAACTGACAGATATATTTCCACAGAAAAATGCAAAGTTGACATTGAAATGACAATGTAGAAATTACAGATAAGACAAATCACTCATTCCTTCATAGACTGTGGTTCCGCAGCAGGCAGCGACTGTGGTAGATTTACTCCATGTTTGTGTTCCAGCGTGTCCTGGGAATGTCGAGAAGTTTGCAGTGATTCATGAGGCTCCTCCTGAACAGCAGAAGTGGCGTCCAGATCTGGAGCAGGAGGACCCAAAGCCACCACAAATCAAGGAGGAGCAGGAGGAACTGTGCAGCAGTCAGGATGGAGAACAGCTTCATGTGCTGGAGGAGTTCAATCTCAAGTTCCAGTTCCCTGCTCTCCCTGTGAAGACCGAAGAAGTCGCTGAAGCAGAAGCTCAAAGCCAAACTGAGGAGACCAGAGATGGAGAACATTTAAAAGGAGAAGCAGATGGAAGATCAGAAGCAGCCAGGAGCTTCGATCCAGACAGAAATCAGATTTCCTCTGAGACTGAGAGCAGCAGCGACGGCTTGAAGCAGAGCAGGGAACTTCCATCTGGTTTCATTCCTCTGAAAAACCCGTTCAGATGCTCCGAGTGCGGTAAAAGGTTTGGCTGCGAGGACCACCTGCAGGTCCACACGAAACGTCACGCTGCAGAAAAGACGTTCCCCTGCCCATTCTGCGGTAAAAAATTCACAAAACGGTCAAACATGACCACGCACCTGAGAATCCACACGGGGGAGAAGCCGTTCACCTGCTCCATCTGCAACACGAGCTTCAGTCTGCGCTGCACGCTGGTGAATCACCAGAGAGTCCACACCGGCGAGAGGCCCTTCAGCTGCTCCGTCTGCAGCAAGAGGTTCTCAAAGAAGACCAACCTGACCACACACATGGCGCTGCACACCCAGGAGAAGCCCTTCAAGTGCAGCGTGTGCGACAGGAGATTCACGTGGTATTCACAGGTCCGAAACCACAAGTGTGTTGTTGACTGCAGCCGGTGAAGCTGGAGCTGAACTGAGCAGAGAGACGTGGAGGTCATGAACTCAGCAGATGATCCTGAAGCTGAAGGTTGTTGAACGGTGCAGTGAGGGAACGCTGGCTGCAACGTAAACTGGACTAAATCAAACTGTGAATGCTGACTCACTCTGAACAACTCAACTAGGACTGTTTCAAGGTTTCATTTCAGCTGATATTGGTTGATGATTTTGTATTATTTTTATTAAAAACACACAGAAAAGTTTCATTTGGGTGTAACTGCTTTATTAAGGTGCACGTTAAATAATGTAATGCGCACAAATACATACATTTGCTCTCATAAATCAAAATAAATCAGGATAAAGGAATGAGCTCAGCTTTATACACATTAATTAAAGAAAGTGGGATGTATTTTAGCCTGGAAGTTTATACCTGGTTATACTTTAGTTGTAGTTTTTTTTTTTAAATTAGCATTTATTTAACCAGTTTATTTGTATAAATTAACATTAAACTTGCTCACATTAACACACTAATAATGTTCTTCTCCGTCCTTCCTTCTTCCTGTCTGTCATCCATCTCTCTGGTCTCTCTCCCCTATATCTGTCCCTCACTCGTCCCATGTCTTCTCTCTCTCCTTGTCTCTCTGCCTCCCCCTGTCTTTCTGCCTGTCTCACTCTCTCACCTGCCTCTATGTGAGTCACCTGCACTGATCAGCTCGTTTAGCTCACCTGTCTTCAATTACTCCTCCACTGTATAAACCCAGCTCAGTCCCTCCCTCCCTGCTGGACCATAGACTTCTGCAGCATCTTCCAACCACCACAGCTTCATGGACTTAACTCTGCCCCTGTACTCCTGCTGGTTCCTGTCAGGTTCCCCACGCCTGGGTTCTCCGACTTCCCCCCATGTAACATAACATTTCATTAAGTGTTTCTCTTAAGTTCCACCAGCCGATTCCAAAAACTACGTCACTTAAATTACGTCTTTCTGAAAGTTGTAGCTGCTGAAACGTCCCATTTTTATTCAATTAACTGAGTAACAAACAGAAATAACATGTTAAGTGTTTATAATCGTATTTTTCACAGAATGAGTTACTGATGTATTTTTTTACAGACATGAATTAGTTCCTCAGATTTCCACCAGGTGGCAGCAGCATCTCACTGAACCACATGTCCATTTTTTAATCCCTGTGTCCCTATCAGGATTATATATGTAATATTAGGGAATGGTTTATTCAAAGGAAGCTTTTGTTCATGCATCATTAATGGTTTATTAATGTGAAAGGATCCACCACCTTCAAAATAAAATAAAGTGATGCAACGTCCTGCTCCATCACAAACATCTGGAGGTGTTTACTTGAGTATCTTAATTTCATGCTACTTTAAATCTCTCCCTTGCTTCATTTCAATAAAGCAACAAAATTGTACTAAAAAAATCTCCATCTCATTTCTCTCTTTCCAGATAAAGATTTTACACATAAACTATCAGTCGGATGCAGGAATGTATGAAGTCATTAATACAGCCTCACTATCACCTCCTTTAATATCAAAATGCTGCGAAATTAAATGATACGTAAATATGTGTGTGTGTGTGTGTGTATATATATGTATGTATGTATATATACACATTTATTATGTCACCGCTTTGCTGTATTATTAATTTCCTTTACTAACCGTAAGTGGATTTCTTAAAGCTTCTTTACTTAACAGCCGCACACAATACGACCACAAACACTCACAAAATGACACAGAAAGACCACAGAGATTTGCAACAACACGTTATAAATAAACACAAATTGACCACAACCAGAAGAGAAACAGCAAAAAAGAAGCACAACTACACAAAATGGCCCAAAAATGACACAAAAAGAGACAAAAAACATGCTAAAAATAAGCACAAACAGGTGCAACCCCCCCCTCCAAAAAAAATTAAATAAATAAATAAAAAAAAAAACTAGATAAACAAAAACAACACAAAGTGACACAAAATGAATAAAAAGACAAAGTGATGTGACTGCAGGTCTTGGAGTTTGGGGTGTTGCTGCTGTGGGGCTTTTTCCAGATGTCAGATGCAGATGTTTACAGTGTATTTAGTGTTTAATCGTGTCAATGGTGCTGAATAGAAAGAACAGATGAGCTGCAGGAATTCAAATGATTCATTCTGATTCAAAACCTCCAAAATAAAAGATTCGTCTCATCATCATCTTAACAATGACGTGTGTGTGTGTACTGGGAGTGTGTTTGTGTGTGTGTGTACTGGGAGTGTGTTTGTGTGTGTGTGTACTGGGAGTGTGTGTGTGTGTGTGTGTGTACTGGGAGTGTGTGTGTAATGTGTGTGTGTGTACTGGGAGTGTGTGTAGTGTGTGTGTGTGTGCACTGGGAGTGTGTCTGTGTAGTGTGTGTGTGTGTGTGTAGTGGGAGTGTGTAGTGTGTGTGTGTAGTGTGTGTAGTGGGAGTGTGTAGTATGTCTGTGTAGTGTGTGTGTGTGTAGTGGGAGTGTGTAGTGTGTGTGTGTGTGTAGTGGGAGTGTGTGTGTGTAGTGTGTGTAGTGTGTGTGTGTGTGTAGTGTGTGTGTGTGTGTGTGTATAGTGAGTGTGTGTGTGTAGTGGGAGTGTGTAGTGTGTGAGTGTGTGTGTGTGTGTGTGTGTGTGTGTGTAGTGTGTGTGTAGTGTGTGTGTGTGTGTAGTGGGAGTGTGTAGTGTGTGAGTGTGTGTGTGTAGTGGGAGTGTGTAGTGTGTGAGTGTGTGTGTGTAGTGGGAGTGTGTGTGTGTGTGTGTGTAGTGTGTGTGTGTGTATAGTGTGTGTGTGTGTGTGTGTGTGTAGTGGGAGTGTGTAGTGTGTGAGTGTGTGTGTGTGTGTGTAGTGTGTGTGTATAGTGTGTGTGTGTTCACCTTGTCTGGGTGTGTCCCTCTAAAAGCAGCAGGTACTGCAGCAGCTCCTCTGTTTGTGCTGAGATACTTGAACCGTCCAGGATGCATCTGTTCGCCTTGAAGTCGTTTCTGCTTTTGCTCCTTTTCACCGGTAAGAAGAAGGAAACTTTCTGGACTCTGATTTATTTTCAAACTGAGCTCTGCTTTGGACTATTTCCTGATTTTTTCGTGCGTTTTTGCTGCGTTTCCATCGTGTTGCGCACGGAGACTCCTGGTTTCCTGGGTGTAGTCTGTTTGAATTCATATTTAAGTAATGTCAAATGTCCTGTTTATTATCCTGTTTTAGTTTTTTAAACTCTTGTGTTACTTTTTCCTCCTCTCCCTGCTCTCTAACGTTACGTTCTGTGACTTTGTCCCCCAGGACGCTGCGCACCGCAGGATATTCTGCCGGTCGGTCCAGTCAACGCAATTTTGGATACAAATGTGACTCTGACCACGCTGGTTGATAAACCGACCTACGCCTTCATTACCTGGAATTTCAGCGACGGGAAGGAGCAGGACCATGTCGCCACTCTAGGTGAAGCAGGGCTGAAGGTGAACACACCTTATGAGGGAAGAGTGTCCATTAACGCCACCAGCGGCGCCCTGAGCCTGTCCTCCGTCAAGGTATCGGACAGCGGGGATTACAGCATCAGCATCATAGCGCCTGATGCCACGACGAGTTCTGCAGAAATCAAACTCCAAGTTCTGGGTGAGTCCTCTCTTCTTGGGGTTCTACCTGTGGTGCGCCCTGCCAAGGTGCAGCAAAGAGATGTATTCAGTTTCCTGTTTAATGTTGGATTACATCTGCAGTGTCTCATAGTAGTTCAGATAATCGCCTCTGTGAACCGGTTCAGTTTTAAATTGCAACATTTACACCGTGTGTCACCTTTCCGTATGGATTAGGTTGTGTGTTTTAAATTGTTACGCTGTGAATCAAAGCTACTTCTTGGACTGTTTTCTGCCGAATTGACGAGAAGCTTCTAAAAATCTAGAAAGTGTGTTTTAATGTAAACGTTGGGCTTCACAGCAGCTCCACGACACGGCTGGAAGTAGAATTAGTACATTTTGTGGTGCGCTTTGGTGCAGCTGGAAGGCGCAGACCACACCTGTACGGAGGGACAGCAGAGATCAGTGCGCTGCAGGACTCTGCGTCGCTTAGCAACCTAACAGTTCGAGGACTATATTCCTCGGCGGAGGGAAGGAAATATTATTATTTGCTCTTTTTAGTTTGTTTGTTTTGTCCACATTTTGTGCAGTTTTAGAACATTTGAGCTACTCTACTTCCATTTGACATGTTGTTGTAAAATCATTGCAGGAGAACCTGAAAGGTGAGCAAACCCTGCAGGGTTTCATTTAAATAAAGTTTCAAAAAAAAAAAGTCCAAAATGAAATGAAAACAGTAGAAGACTCTTCCACTGAACTGCTGCAGGGCGTGGCTCTGCATACTGTACTTTCCTGTTAGTGTGTAGTAGATCTGTGTGTGTGTGTGTGTGTGTGTGTGTGTGTGTGTGTCCATCAGTGGTCCTTTGCGCTAAAATCACGTCTGAAACCTTCCAGTGAAGTTTCCTGCTCTCCTCACTGTTCCGGTATTTTACGGCCCTCAGGCTGCAGTGATGTTGTTCTAAAGCTAAAATATCAGCGCTGGTAAATTAGTCACAAAAACGCCATTAGACTCATCTGCACTGTAAAAATGTTAACTGCTACTGCTTAGTGTTATTTTGCAGATTTTATCTGGTTTCTAACTTAAAGATAACTAACAAAATCATAGAAAAATACAATAAATTTACATGTTAACCATAAAAATAGAAAAAAAAGTACAAAAACAAACCAAAACTTGACATAATGTCCACATGGTATGTAGGAGCCGATGAGCTTGTTCCGCCCAGAAGGAAGAACAGTTTTGACCGCTGAAGAAGCCGCTGGAAAAGCCGGTAGCAATGAATTGTTTGTTTTAGATAAAAACTGTTGGACTACAGTTGTTTGAAGTAATAAACCAGATGATTGGAAGCATTGTTCTGGGCTCTCTTCATCACATGCGGTGAAGATTGTCGGTGCGTCAGCTCTTTAAATCCTGCTGAAGCACCTCAGGGGCTTCCAGCACTGGCTTAGCCTCTACATGGTAGTTTGTTCTTTTCCTTTTCACCTTGCTCTGTGTTTTCTGGAGTAGGCTGATACGTTTGTTTTCTACGTGTTCGGTCTTCTCACTGATATCTTTCGTCTCCCATGTTGTCCTCTGTTCACAAAATAAGTCAAAGCTGCATCCAGTGGGCATCGTCCTAGCTTCTAGGGGGCATAGGTACTATGACTTCTTTCTTTTAATCCTCAACATTGTTCAAAGGTTTTACTGATAGGGTAAAGATGCTAAATTAGTTTCTGTACTTTTCACCTCACTCTGTAAACACAAAGTCACAGTCACTGATGGGTTTTTGGTTTTGCCAAAGGACACAAATCAGATGCAAATGCTTGAGTTCTGTCCAACATTTTAAATAGGCAGGTAGAATATAGTGATTTTGATCCTATAACACAGTTGTAAGCTTAGCTTTGGAACATCAGGAAGTACAAACATTAACCCATTTTTTCTCTTTTTGCTTTCTTTTCTGGCTGATAAATCGTGTCATTTTAGTGTTTCTCTTTTGTTTGTTTTTTACAAAAAGTGGTAATTTGGCTTTCAAACCTGCTTGTGGGTTTTGGGGTTCAGAGGCTTCATCTGATTTTTTGCATGATTATTTGGAAAATGTGTAAAGTGATGAAAGTTGTGTGAAAATGGCATCACAGTTCAACAGGTGGTTACAGGGACAAAATGAAAAAGTCCAGACGGCTGAGAGGCTGCTAATGTTCACCATTTCATCTTGAAAGCTTAGTGAAAACAGGATTTATTTCATGAAATAATGGCTGATTGCTGCAGCGTTGTTCAGCTGTCTTTGATACTGTAAATGTCTCCAGGTTTATGCCAGCTATGTTATGTCAGATTGAATCTTTATTTATGGAAGGCAGCGAGGCGTGCACGCTGTTTTTGTGACTCCCATTCACACGTTTTATGCTCCAGTAAAACCAACAAACCCAGCACTGTCTGCATGTGTGTTTGTCTTCTGCAGTCTCTCTTCTTCCCAACAACATCCATCCTTAATGTCCCTTCAGGGCAGTGTGGTTTGAACACAGCAGGAACAACCGATCGTAGCTATTCAGCTCTATAGTCTGCACTGAGGAGACATTGGATGAAGTGTTGGAGGTCAGAACTGGTTGCCACTCCTTCACATTGTTCACACACACTTGCCGTTGCCCAATCACCAATAAACAGGCGGCGCATTTACAGTCAGAGCTCCAGGATTACTGAGAACGAGTCCGTCAGGTCGAGCCACTGCAGCTTCATTCACTGAACTCAGATGTTGATTTCAGAGCGCAGCTTTAATTGTGCAGAGTGGCCTAGGGCGAGCGCACCATTAAATCCTCCACCCCCACGTTTAATCTCTCGCCTGCTCATTTGTAGTTGGATTTCGTCAACAAAGCCAATGACTGCTTTCATTTCAACGGAAATATCCACCCGAACACGCCTCAGTAGAGATACTTACATTCGGATTGAGAAAGTTTAGTGGTTTGTGGCTCCGTTTCATTTCAAATGTAAGCAAAATGATAAGAATTATCTCACACACTTTACCAGATGGGAAAATACACAATTTAACAGTTCTGGTCAGGATGGTGTTTTTTTTCCCATTTATATTGTAAAGTCCTCAATAATGATTGATATTTGGAGCTTCCTGGATAATTTAAGCACTGCCAGTTTATGGTATATCCACCACTGTGTGACTGCCGATTGATCTGCCGGTTTGCTTTGATGTGCCGTCAACTCTCGATTTAATCACCAACTGTGCTGATAATCGCTTTATCAGTTTGAGTACCATTTTATTTAAAAGAGGAAAAATGATCTGATTCTAGATTGAACAAATGAAACAGAAACAGCTGTTAGTTGCAACCCCAGACATCACTTTTGATCACTTTCAGTTTTGATAAAGTACAACATCCACGAGTCCAACTAGAGAAGTTTTATTGCTGCAGATGGGAACATTTCCAAAGCTGGGAATCATTGCGTACATTGCACAACCGACAACTTTAAGCAATAAACCGAGAGTTAGCCAAAAGGTTTGCCTTTATACAGTGGTTTTCAATAAAAGATGTGGGCATTTTACAAAGGTAGTAGCTCATCTGCAAAATTAACAAAAAACTCATTTTCTTAACTGGAAATAGTGGCTGGGGATGGTTAATGGTGATAGCCATTAATACATTTTTTACCCTTTTCACCTGCAAACAGGTTTAAATGACGTAAATGTCTTGTTATAGTAATTGCCAAAATTATGCCATTTATTCGAGCCAGATGCTGTAAAAACAGAAGAAATTGTCTGTTGTTTTTAGCTTTTTGATGATCCTTGAACTAGGACTGCTGGAAAAGTATAACCAAATCTAAGCTAAATAAAAGATGACATATCATCACTTTATTCTGCACGTGTCATTTAAAACAATCTCTGACCAGATTCTGTAAAACTCAGCAGCAGACTGATGAGTGTCACACCTCTGTGGGTGTAACTGCTGTGGAAACTGATATTATTTCGATTTTTTTAAAAGATAAATGGAGGATGTTTTGATTTGACACTAAAAGCATACATTAACTGCAGGACTGCCACGGTTCCGGAAGGACATTTTTATGTGTTTATTGACTTTGTGTTGCATGTCTCTGGAGTCTAGTCTTTGGGAATTTATGCTTTTCTTTTAATTCGACTCTTCCTCATGTGTTTCCCTCCAGAGCCGATTTCGGACGTGCTCATCAAGTCCGACATCTCTGAAGCATTCGAACACAACAGCACAGTGGTTCTTAACTGCTCTGCTAAAGGCTCCGTCCTCAAGTTCACCTGGACCAACGGCACCACGCCGATCGTGGCCGACGGCAAGCGACTGACGCTGAAAGACGTTAGTTTATAACCAAAATAAGTATTAATTCTACATTGTTGTAGCTTCCTATTCTTCCATTCATTGTCTTGACTTTCAAGCTATTATTCACTTGCTAATTTATTACACTGAATTTTTAGCTTGACTTATATCCGACGTCTAGAAAACAAAGATTTTATTTTGACATGACAGATGTTGAAATATTCAAATAATTTGCTTCACGGATGTAAATTTAACCCTCTGAACCTTAAAACCCACCTTCTTGTTGCTTTCTTTTTTTCATAACATACTTTTACTAAGTAAGTTCAAGACATACAGTGCAATTGGAATGCAGTTGGCATTTTTATTATTTCCCCCCAAAAGCTTTTATAAAACCAGTATAACTTGTCTCTGTAAACAACTATCCCAGACCAACAAACAGACCTCTTAGTTTAAAGACAAGAATCAAGAGTGAACAACTCTCAAAGATAAAATACGCTAACTCAATAAATAAGTGTGACAATAAATTAATAAATGTACATTTGAGAGTAGCATCAAAATAATTTTATTAGTACAAAATGACGAGACATAAAATAAACATTAGCAGGAATGAGTGTTGTTATATGTACAATGCACAAATACAAAGGAAAAGCTTCTAAAAAAATTACACCATTTATCAGAGTCAAAAACAGCAAAAATGGAAAGAGTTGCCTGATTTTCAACTTTCTGATGGTCCTTGAAGTCCCCATCTGTGATATGATGTCAGGACATTTACCAAATCTAAGCTCAAAATCATCAAAATCACTTTATTTCACATCGTCATTTAAATTTGATCAATAATGTAGCAGATTCTATGGAGCTATTTTTGACTCAGAGGGAAGAGACATATGGAAGCAAATATCCAGAGCATTTATTGTTTTCCAATATTGTTAACACCTGTAGGCACCTGGAAAAATGCTGTCCATGTTGATTCCAATTTATGTAATACAAGTAATCATAGAAATTCAACTCATTTTTGAATGTTTGTGATGATTTATTGTGATATTGCACAGAAGATGTTCCTGAAATTTCTCTACTTCCAGAAACAGTTGTGCTGTTTCCATCGATGTGTAGGACTAAATATTACAGTGAGAAAATGGGCCCACAGATCAGTCAGATTTCAGTTTGTGTTCATCAATACTTCCTGGTTTGTTGTGTCACAGGAGGAAGCGTCCAGTATGCTGACCATCACTGGCGTCCTCAGGACAGATCTGGTCCATCCTATCTACTGCACAGCTGCTAACCCTCTGGAGATGGAGAAGAGCCCCGCCTTCAACCTCACCGTCTACTGTAAGTTCTGCACTGCGCGGTGATAGACATCAGACGAAGGAGGACATCACCATCACACTAAAATACTGCTTTATGCAGACAGAGTTTCACAATCTAGATGGTGAAATGTCATTAAAATATTGAGCCCTTTGGATTATGTAGTGGACAGGTTACCAACAGCTCCACCAGTGTCTGCATGACATCTTTTGTTGCACAACGTTGTTTTATTAGTTTTTTCACTCCAAGTTTTCTCATTTATTTCTACAATCAAAGTTTTCCATGTGGAGTTTTGACCACTTGGTAACTAGTAATAGCATATTATTTCATGTACTGATATCAACAAGCCAAAGCCAGTAAATATCATTTTATACAGATGGATTTTCACGATCTAGATGCTAAAATGTCATTAAAATACTGAGCAGATTCTCGCTCCACAGAGGATGAACCCTTTGGATTTTAGTGAAGCTCTTCACAATAGTTCCTCTTGTGTCACTTTTTGGATAAACTTTTTATTCCCACATTTGGTAAGATTAGAGTCAACACAAGGATAAGATGTGGTGTCCGTTCCAGTAACGGCTGCTCTCTTTTGATTTGTTGGTTTGTTATTTTTTCACCAAGAAACTTGGGTGTTTATTAAAGCAGTGTATCTACAGATGTTCAGTGCTGATAAACACCATCATAGCCTGTGATAAGTGAAAGATGCATCCAATGAGCATCGTCTTAGGCCCTAGGGAGGAAACTTTGGATTGTACTATGATTTGTTTCTTTTAATCATCAACTGGGTCATTAATGCTGGTTCAACATTTTACGTAGCGGCTTGTAGTGAAGCCTCTAGGAGTCATGCAGACTAAAGTTTTCTGAGAGAATTCCATGCAATTGAGGCTTTTTAAATGAGCAAAATCAACATTTCAGTGCTGCCTGGTGCATAAAGTAACAGTAAATTTAACGGTGACTGCACAACAGCACACCTGCATATTTGGCATTTCTGCACGGACATTTCTTGACATTTATCAGCCTTTTCAGTTAGTCTGCATTGTCTGAGAGGCTGCACCTGACTGAATGAACTCCACACCTGTCGGCCAACAAAGGAAGGTCACACCTGAGTCAGTCTCTGCCACATCCTCACACCCAAACAGGTCACGTGTCATAACAATCAGCATCCCACTAAGAGGAGACAGGAGATTTTACAGTGTTCATGCAGCCGTTCCTGTGGAGACTTTCAGGCTGTCCAGGCGTAAACTGCTGTCTTGTGACTGCTGATTTCAGGTTGCGTTGTGTTTGCGAGGCGCTCCCTCACCACACTGTGTACACAGCGCTCTGCACTTCCACTCCTTCCCCATGACTAACCTGAAAGGCAGCGAGAAACCACACCGACCACTGTTCAACCCGGTTATTAATTAATCTGAAGTTTACCGCCGCAGCTCAGGACGGTTTAATCTGCTGTTCAGTGTGTGCATCAAGTCAGAAAATCCCTTCTTTACAACATTTTGTGCCTTTAGAAAGATGTAAAAGTTACATATATGACATGACAACTCATTGTCTTCGAGTAAAATATTCAAATATATGTTCAGGGAATGACATATTTTAAAGCTCTTCAGTCCTTTGCTGTTTTCCTGATGTGTCTTTGAGTTTATTCTGAAACAGTAGCTCATCTTTCTAAAAACAAAGAGTCTTTTGTTGTTGTTTTTGCTTAATATGTTAAGTGAACCTGTTTAACCACCATTATTGATTTATTATTACTGATCGTCTACAGACTAAAAATATTCAAACTGAAAATAATCTTATTTTCTCACAAGAACATAAATATGAGACTCAAAAATATGACCATACAACAGCTATAGAGATGTCTGAAGGCTGGTTCCTGCACATTTCAGACTCTGAATATTCTACAGGTCACACTGAACATCTGAGCAAAAACAGCCAGATATTCTGCCAACAAATGTTTTTAAAATTTACTGATAAACTCTCTTTGCTGATAGGTGAAAATAATCACCAATATGACACATTTTATCAGCCAAAAATGCAAAAACAGAAACTTTGTGACAGTCTTGAACTATTAACATGTAGTTCTGTGAGGAAAATGAGGCAAATTTAAGCCTAAAATCATAATATTTCATCAAAACCACTTCATTCTACTTGTCTAAACTGCAGACTGTGTTTTTTATAGAGCAGACATGAGAGAAGTATGGAAACATGTTGAAAATAGAAATAATAAAGATTTAACATTTTTGTCTAGTGTTGATAACTCCTGTGGATAATAGAAAAAATTCTGTACATGTAGATTCCATTTTTTGCAATAATCAGCGAAGGTACAGGACTTTATAATGCAGTGAATTTGAGAAAGCACACCCAGAAACTGTATAACATTCAGACTGTTAAAAACCTGCATTATTTACCTTCATTTTGAACAGAACTTTATTGTTCCTTTGAGATACGGGGGCCAGAGAATGTTAACTGCCAGACAAAAAGCAACTTTCTTACAATAATTAATGCATTAAAGTTCATATCGTGGAGACATTTGCAAAAACAGATGCATATAAATAAGAATTTAAAAGGCTAAAAAACTGTAAAAATGCAATAAAAGTGCAGCAGAGGCTATTAAAAGTCAGTTCCAAAAACGGCAAAACCTGAATATTTCACGCCTGCAGACTGGACCAGTCTTGTTGAATGTTCTCCTCGTGCTCCACAGATGGACCAGATGAAGTCACCATCAGTCCTGCCAACGTTCCGGAGTACATCAGGTCCAAGTCCGACTTCAACCTGACCTGCTCGGCCCAGTCCTACCCGGCCCCGAAGTTCTTCTGGTACCATAAGGAGAACCTGATGGAGGTGCTGGGCCCCGTTCTCACTCTGTCGACCATCGAACTTTACGGACTCGGCATGGAAAAGGACGAGTACACCTGCAGGGTCAAGAACATCAAGACCGGACGCATGGTTTCCTCTGCTCCGGTTGCCTTCGCTGTGATGGGTGAGTAACACGGCTCAGTGTGGAGGCAGATGTGGACTTTATGTACCCGAACCTACCCTTAAAAAACAAAAAAAGAGAAGTATTCTGGAGAAGAACCAGAGTTCAGGCCATTCCCAAAAAGCTTCCTGAAGCAGCCTGCTCTGTTTTCCATTTACAAACATTTATAAGTACAGAAACTTGTATTTCTGCAGTCTTCTGGGGGTTCTGCATGCTTCTCCAGTTAACTGAATGCTGTTGAAGACCTCAGCAAGGAAAATCTAACACCATTTCTCCATCAGAAATAAAGCTGGTGTGACATTTTTTTTAAATCAGTCACAATAATTGATTTTTAATCCACAGCTGGTGTCTGTTTATACAAAACAAACATAGAAAATAACATTTAAATTTGTCAAAATGTGAGAATCCAGATGTTTAACCCTCTGAACTCCAACGAGAACTAATACGAGACGTTACATTTCAACAGGTCGGTTACACAAAACCAACACAGAAACAAGTATTCAGACTGAAGTAGAAGTTCACCAACGACGTGCCTTGGAAGTACAAGACTGTTAAACGGACTACCATTAGTCATAATAACGCCTCCAAACATTCAGGCTGTGGTGACCCACAGCAGATTCATCCGTTTGTACCTGTGAGCTGCTGAAATGTTGCGTTACACTCAGAGACAACCTGTGCCGTCCCTAATTTACTGCCCAGGAATCTTTTTCTTCCTGTTCTTTTGGAGGACGTTGTCTTGGTCTCACATTCTGCCCTGAAGACTTCCTCTGTTTTCTTTCATTTTGGTTTATGAGAGAGGAAGTAGAGGAGGAGTGTGCATGAAGAAAGAAGCGACTTGAACATTTTATTTTGGTGACTCAAAGCGGGTTTGGCAGGTTTAAACAGCAGCGGAGCCTCAAGTATGAGATCAGTGATTTTACAGTAGGAAGGGAGGAACATTTGGTTGGTTCTTGGTGTCGTGAATAGAAAATGGGAGTTGTTTTTATTTCATGGTCTTGCTTTAGTACACCCTGCTGTGATAAGAACAACACCTCAGCAGGCTGATAACTGGCTGATTCCTCGGGAGTATTTCTGATCCAAATAGTTGGAGTTCGGATCGACTCGGAACTGTGTTCTGTAACAATAAATAACTGGAGTCATTCATTAATGTTTGTTAATGTTTGACTACTTTTCACCGCTTTCTCACCTGTTTTAGGGAGATTCTTTGGAAAAAACTGAACTGTGAATTTCCACCAGATGACTAAAGTAAAATAATTGAGGTGATTTTGTAGAGCAGTATTGAAGATGAAGAATATTTTCATTAAAAGCTGAATAATGACCTTTTTTATATTGAGAATCATTTGATCCGCTCTCATATGCTTCAACGTTGGCAAAGGCAGTCGAAATGTGCTCTGGATGTCATCCAGATCTCTTCATCCAGATCTCTTCATCCATATCTCTTCATCCAGATCTCTTCATCCAGATCTCTTCATCCAGACCTCTGTGGTTCTGATTTAAACAGTTAATTAATCATGTTGCCTCGTTTAACCCTCGTGTCGTCCTGCGGGTCAAATTTGACCCGTTTTAAAGTTTGAAAATGTGGAAAAAATATATTTTCACAGTGAAACTTCTGATGTCTGATGACTATAGATGGATAGATAGATACTTTACTAATCCTGAGGGAAATTCAAGATAGACATAGATTCTCTTGTTAATTACTCCTAAAAAGTTTTGTTTCAAGCAACAAAACATTCTGTAGCATGATGTAACTGAAACTATTAAGTATGTGCATCAAAAGAAACTGCAAAAACCGAAGTAAAGCATCTCTGTCTCTCCTCTGAATGTACACAGAGGCCGTCACGGGTGTTAATATCACCGGTCCGACTGAAGTACTCATCGCCGGCAACAGCACGGCCAACCTGACCTGCCAGGCGGCGGCGGGCTCCGTGAAGACCAAGACCTGGCTGAAGGACGGCAAACCGCTGACTGCCAGCCCCCGCGTGGTCTACTACAACAACATGAGCTCCGTGTTCTTCAACATGCTGCAGAAAGAGGACAATGGGAAGTACACGTGTCAGCTCAGCAACCCCATCAACACCGCCGAGGCCGTCTACACCATGGTGGTCAACTGTGAGTGTTTGCTTTGCTAGGAGACCTGGACTCGCAGGGCTGCTTTACATTAACGGGATTTCTGGGCGTGTGTTTGGCAACCGTGGTGATTTCATTTTATTGCACTTTTATTACATTCAGGGGGTCATAAAAATGTGTCTGTACCCATGTAAGAAAAGCACTGCCTGGAGAATGCTTAAAGATGCATTGTTCTTTCCGTTTGCAGTTGGTCCTGAGCCGGCGTCGGTGAGAGGTAAAGATGCCGTAGAGGTGACCGAGACCGTGACGCTCACCTGCTCCGCCAAGTCCGTCCCTCCCTCCACCTACACCTGGAAGTTTAACAGCTCGGAAACTCAAATCAAAACAGCGGAGTACGTCATCGAGAAGGCCATGTACAAAGACACGGGAACATACGCCTGCATGGCGTACAACAACGTCACCGGGAAGACCAGCACAGCCAGCCACTTCCTGTCTGTCAAAGGTAAGCTCCACGTCTGCAGCACCAAACCTGGATTTAACTTAAAAGGATGCACTGTCAATGTGCATTAGCAGCCCATTTAAACCTCTGAACACCAGGCAGTTTCTGGGTGTTTTTCACCACTTTGGGCTCATATTTTGGGCTCAGTTATAGTACCATGAATCATAAAAAATGTAAAATTAAAAGTGAAATTCCTTGTAGGCTCTACATACTATAGATTCTGTACTATTTGCATTTTTCCAACCTCTACACACTCTTTTTTTTTTTTTTTACTTCTCTTCGTACCATCTCTAGAAATGTGTTTCACAGTGCTGAATGTATCGTCCAACAACATGCTGGTTTTATTTATTTTTATTGATTAACTATGTTTTATTTTGCTCTCAAGATTATTTTAATTAAAAATAAATTCTCCTCTCTGCTCTATGTAAAACAGCAGTTCAGCTGAAAAGTCACAGAATTTTTATCATGTGACCGTCGGTTGCGTGTATTTCACTTCATATTTGTTTTTGTTTTTTTAATGAGACCTGTATAATGAAGTGATTTTGCTGGTATGTGATGATTTTAGGCTTTGATTTGAGTAATTTTCCTGATGAACTGGCTTCCTTTTTTGTTTTCATTTGATGCCTTTAGCGATAACCATCCGTCGTAGCCAGAGGGTTAAAGTTTTCCATTTGTCCTGAGTTATGCAGAGTTTACTTCTGTGCACTTTTTAAATATTCTTTTATTTATCTTGTTTACTATCAAACAACAGAGAGCTCTGCCAACATGACAGGATTGCTTTGGTATCGTTCATCATCTCTCAGCTTGAAGGAAATCTGGCCTGTCATGACTCAGCAGCTGGCATTTTTCTTTTTATTGGCATGCTAGCTCAGTATCGTCTGTAGAGCTGCAACAAACATGTTGATTATAATGTTGACGTGTAAATTATCAGAAGTACTGATCGCTTGCATAGAAGTTACTCACCCTACAGTCATTTCCTGCGTGGTTTCGGTTCAGTGAATCATACTACTATTTGGCTCACAGTGGAAATATTTGTTTGCAGTAACGTACGATCCGTTTGTATGTATTGAGAAATGTTTCCTAGAATGTTGTGATCTCCTAAAGATGAACAAAATCCTGTTTCTCCAGAGGAGGGAGCGTTGGATGAAGGTCTCTCAGACGGAGCCATCGCTGGAATCGTCATCGGCGTCCTCGTTGCTCTCGCAGCCGCCATCGGCTTAATCTTCTACTGCCGACAGAAAGTACCGTAAG
The DNA here is from genome assembly GCA_027123335.1 of Amphiprion clarkii. NCBI lineage: Eukaryota > Metazoa > Chordata > Actinopteri > Pomacentridae > Amphiprion > Amphiprion clarkii. The sequence continues at coordinate 33,857,171 of CM049580.1, read as the reverse complement.
TACTCTTGTCTTCTGATATCTGAAGATGTGGCTGAAGATGACGAGATAGTCAGGGTTGTCTGTTTTTTCCAAGAGCTCCACTTCACGTCTCTGTGCAGTAATCTTCCTGCTTAATTATTTAGCCGACCAGACGTTTCCTGGCTTAATGCGCTGATGTTGGCTGATAAGGTCAAGCTCTGTGTATCTACGTTTTAGTGTGGATGCAGAATTTGTTTCACTCCATCCCAGAGTAGTTTGATGGAGTTGAAGTCAAACCAAACTTGGGAATCCATTAATCCATGGAAGTGGCTTGGGGCACGGAGGCATCGATTGTCATGTTGGAACAGACGAAAGACTTGTTGTTGTTAAAAATATCTGTAGGAGTTATCATCATTGGATCCAAGAAACCAGCCCCAACCAGGATTAAGACTTTAGGCCAGTGAAAGAAAGGATTGTTTGTGGTCTTTGGGTGTGTTTGTGTCTGTCATACTGACCCTTTGTCTCAGAAACATGCTAGAAACTGATTTCCTTTAAAGAGAGGAACACTGGGGTTGAGTTTGGGGCACTTTATAGCTGGTAATTATTCTAAATCTGGCGATATAATAACTGTAAAGATAGACATTCAGTTGTGTGAAATAAAGGAACGAATAGTTTCCACATGGCCTGGGTTACTGCACTGAATGCAACGTTTGGAGTGGCGTTGAGTGAACGGCAGCCCAGGTTGGATAGACAGTATTTATGAAAAGTATTCACCCAACCTGGAAGTTTTCTTCTTTTCTTGCTTTTCAACATTGATTCATGTTCAATTTACAAAAAATACTTTTCCTGTCAAAGTTAAAACTGATTTTTACCGAGGTATACCCATTCATCAAAAATATAAGATAAGTGGTTGCATAAATATTCAACCTGTTGAGGTCAGTGTTTAGCAGATGCAGCTGTGTAGCTTCGGCTGGATGCTTCAGGTTATTGTCTTGAAAACAAATCATCTCCCATGTTCACCGTTCTCTTGGTGAAGAACATCAGGGAATTGTTTTTCACTGTCTTCAGCAGTAATTTTTGTTGGTCAATGAGAGACATTAGAATGGGACATGTCTACATCTCCAGACCAGAAACAGGAAGTGAACTTGGTGATGTACGTGCGTTACATTTGGACTGCTATGATTGGTGGAACTCGCGGGAGGCGGGACAAGATTGTGGAAAAGTTGTTGTGATTGGACAGAATTGCAAGGTCGTGCAGAACTCATGGAGATTGGTTGCATTCGTGTGAATCGGTGCAATCGCAACATCGTGAACTCCTGGAGGGACTGAATAATGGTGGGATGGTGTGTTTGTGATGATGTGCAGGCTTTGGTGTCCATCTAGCATAATGATGGACAAGTTGATTGTTGGTGTCATCAGACCAAAGAACCTTCTTCTAGTTGACTTCAGAGTCTGGTAAAGAACTCAGCAACAACTTCTCACAGTTGTTTCATCCGTAGTCTCTCCCATCTCAGCTGCTGAGCTCGTTGCTCCTTCAGAGGAGTCATTGGAGTCTTGGTGGCCTTCCTCACTAATCTCTTTCTTGCACAGTCATTCAACTTTTGAGGAGGTTGAGATCAAGCTTAATGTGTGTTATATGAGCTAGAGTTTGCATACAATTAGTTATTTCTCTTGTTGTGGTGGTTGGGTTATTTTGTGCTGCTGTGCTTCACAACAAAAAGCTTTACCAGTACTCTGTTGTTAAAATTCCTTTCTGTACGGTTTAGAAATGCGTGTTATCGACCTTCTCTGTGTATCTTTAACATATCTGTCGTTTCCTTTGTGTCTGTATATTTCTCAGTCACGTCCGACACTTCATGACCTTCTAAGAAATTCTCTTCATTCCTTTCACGCCTTGACATCTTGCAACATGTCAGACTGATGTAAACACACATACATTCAGGGCCGCCACACATCTGTCACAGCTGACGTCTCCGCTCGGAAATTCCTGTCGCCGTGTCAAAGTTGTTTCTCAACAGAATCCAGCTTTTGGAATAAGAAGCCCTTAAAATGATGCTTCAGGAATGAGCCTCTGTTTTGTGAAAGACAGGCTTCACTTAGGTTCAGATTGACCCTGCAAAACTCAAATATAGAAAAAAAAATTAAAACCAGTGTTTTTTTGTAGCAGTGGGTTTTACAGGGTTAACAAGAAGAAAAAGGAAAAGCTGTTTAAATTGATCACAGGAAACACCCAAACCCTCTGAAGTCATTTCCAGTAGAAATAATCAGCCGGAAGGGCTTGGTGTCGCTCAGGGAAATCACCAGATGTGCTCATGAAGACGTTTAAAGGAAGTTGCAGCAGATCACAGCAGTTCACACCTGAACAGTGATGCAATCCTCGCTGCATCCTGTCGCGTTTCAACACACTGAGGAGTGAAACGAACACCAACCAGACGAGTCAGCGACGGCCTCTGACCGGCCAACATGTTCACATTCCTCACTCTGGATGTCTGAAACCAGGAGTTTCATAAAAGCTGCAGGAATGATGTTTGAAGCTGCTGATGAAGAAAAGTGGAATCATTTCTGTCTCATCTTTACATGGATTTACAAAGAGGACAGAAACTCGCGGTAGAAGCTCGAGATAAAATGTAATTTTCAGAAACGATTAGTTTCATAGTTTGATTATAAATTTAAAATGATTTTTCACACTCAGGTCGATTGTTTCAGCATCTGGGAGACTTCTTTAGGGATAAAATTTATTGAAAATAGATAGTTTTGATATTTTTTCTCCTCAGTCTGAATAAAATTCATGTAAATTTTTTAGGCTCTTGAAAATTCAGCCATCATAAATCAGTTTCTTTATGTGTTTTGCTCCGGTGACACTTTTCCTCACTGTGGTTTCATTTTTTACTGCAGTATAAAGTCCTGCTCCTCTATGGAGATAAAACAACTATGACTAGAAGTAGAGAGAACTCAGAAATGTCTTCTGCT